>JAXFYN010000091.1:0-732000 GCA_036172215.1 Camellia granthamiana | reverse complement strand
GCGAGTGTGATCTGCACAAAACAGTGCGACGCGCAAAATAGGGCCAGTGTGAACAGCACAAAACAGTGCGACGCGCAAAATAGCGTGAGTGTCAACTGCACAAAACAGTGCGACGCGCAAAATAGCGCGAGTGTGATCTGCACAAAACAGTGCGACCCGCGAAATAGCGCGAGTGTCAACTGCCCAAAACAGTGGGACCCCAAAATAGCGCGAGTGTCAACTGCACAAAACAGTGCGACGCGCAAAATAGCGCGAGTGTGATCTGCACAAAACAGTGCGACGCGCAAAATAGCGCGAGTGTCAACTGCACAAAACAGTGCGACGCGGAAAATAGCGTGAGTGTCAACTCCACAAAAGAGTGCGACGCGCAAAATAACGCGAGTGTGATCTGCACAAAACAGTGCGACGCGCAAAATAGCGCGAGTGTCAACTGCACAAAACAGTGCGACGCGCAAAATAGCGCGAGTGTGATCTGCACAAAACAGTGCGACGCGCAAAATAGCGCGAGTGTGATCTGCACAAAACAGTGCGAAGTGCAAAATAGCGCGAGTGTCAACAGCACAGAACAGTGCGACTCGCAAAATAGCGCGAGTGTCAACTGCACAAAACAGTGCGACGCGCAAAATAGCGCGAGTGTGATCTGCACAAAACAGTGCGACGCGCAAAATAGCGCGAGTGTGATCTGCACAAAACAGTGCGACGCGCAAAATAGCGCGAGTGTCAACTGCACAAAACAGTGCGACCCCAAAATAGCGCGAGTGTCAACTGCACAAAACAGTGCGACGCGCAAAATAGCGCGAGTGTCAACTGCACAAAACAGTGCGACTCGCAAAATAGCGCGAGTGTCAACTGCACAAAACAGTGCGACGCGCAAAATAGCGCGAGTGTGATCTGCACAAAACAGTGCGACGCGCAAAATAGGGCCAGTGTGAACAGCACAAAACAGTGCGACGCGCAAAATAGCGTGAGTGTCAACTGCACAAAACAGTGCGACGCGCAAAATAGCGCGAGTGTGATCTGCACAAAACAGTGCGACGCGCAAAATAGCGCGAGTGTGATCTGCACAAAACAGTGCGACCCGCGAAATACCGCGAGTGTCAACTGCCCAAAACAGTGGGACCCCAAAATAGCGCGAGTGTCAACTGCACAAAACAGTGCGACGCGCAAAATAGCGCGAGTGTGATCTGCACAAAACAGTGCGACGCGCAAAATAGCGCGAGTGTCAACTGCACAAAACAGTGCGACGCGGAAAATAGCGTGAGTGTCAACTCCACAAAAGAGTGCGACGCGCAAAATAACGCGAGTGTGATCTGCACAAAACAGTGCGACGCGCAAAATAGCGCGAGTGTCAACTGCACAAAACAGTGCGACGCGCAAAATAGCGCGAGTGTGATCTGCACAAAACAGTGCGACGCGCAAAATAGCGCGAGTGTGATCTGCACAAAACAGTGCGAAGTGCAAAATAGCGCGAGTGTCAACAGCACAGAACAGTGCGACTCGCAAAATAGCGCGAGTGTCAACTGCACAAAACAGTGCGACGTGCAAAATAGCGCGAGTGTGATCTGCACAAAACTGTGCGACGCGCAAAATAGCGCGAGTGTCAACTGCACAAAACAGTGCGACGCGCAAAATAGCGTGAGTGTCAACTCCACAAAAGAGTGCGACGCGCAAAATAACGCGAGTGTGATCTGCACAAAACAGTGCGACGCGCAAAATAGCGCGAGTGTGATCTGCACAAAACAGTGCGACGCGCAAAATAGCGCGAGTGTGATCTGCACAAAACAGTGCGAAGTGCAAAATAGCGCGAGTGTCAACAGCACAGAACAGTGCGACTCGCAAAATAGCGCGAGTGTCAACTGGACAAAACAGTGCGACGCGCAAAATAGCGCGAGTGTGATCTGCACAAAACAGTGCGACGCGCAAAATAGCGCGAGTGTGATCTGCACAAAACAGTGCGACGCGCAAAATAGCGCGAGTGTCATCTGCACAAAACAGTGCGACCCCAAAATAGCGCGAGTGTCAACTGCACAAAACAGTGCGACGCGCAAAATAGCGCGAGGGTCAACTGCACAAAACAGTGCGACTCGCAAAATAGCGCGAGTGTCAACTGCACAAAACAGTGCGACGCGCAAAATAGCGCGAGTGTGATCTGCACAAAACAGTGCGACGCGCAAAATAGGGCCAGTGTGAAAAGCACAAAACAGTGCGACGCGCAAAATAGCATGAGTGTCAACTGCACAAAACAGTGCGACGCGCAAAATAGCGCGAGTGTGATCTGCACAAAACAGTGCGACGCGCAAAATAGCGCGAGTGTGATCTGCACAAAACAGTGCGACCCGCGAAATAGCGCGAGTGTCAACTGCCCAAAACAGTGGGACCCCAAAATAGCGCGAGTGCCAACTGCACAAAACAGTGCGACGCGCAAAATAGCGCGAGTGTCAACTGCACAAAACAGTGCAACTCGCAAAATAGCGCGAGTGTCAACTGCACAAAACAGTGCGACGCGCAAAATAGCGCGAGTGTGATCTGCACAAAACAGTGCAACGCGCAAAATAGGGCCAGTGTGAATAGCACAAAACAGTGCGACGCGCAAAATAGGGCCAGTGTGAACAGCGCAAAACAATGCGACGCGCAAAATAGCGCGAGTGTCAACTGCACAAAACAGTGCGACGCGCAAAATAGCGCGAGTGTGATCTGCACAAAACAGTGCGAAGTGCAAAATAGCGCGAGTGTCAACAGCACAGAACAGTGCGACGCGCAAAATAGCGCGAGTGTGATCTGCACAAAACAGTGCGACGCGCAAAATAGGGCCAGTGTGAACAGCACAAAACAGTGCGACGCGCAAAATAGCGGGAGTGTCAACTGCACAAAACAGTGCGACGCGCAAAATAGCGCGAGTGTGATCTGCACAAAACAGTGCGACGCGCAAAATAGCGCGAGTGTGATCTGCACAAAACAGTGCGACCCGCGAAATAGCGCGAGTGTCAACTGCCCAAAACAGTGGGACCCCAAAATAGCGCGAGTGTCAACTGCACAAAACAGTGCGACTCGCAAAATAGCGCAAGTGTCAACTGCACAAAACAGTGCGACGCGCAAAATAGCGCGAGTGTGATCTGCACAAAACAGTGCAACGCGCAAAATAGGGCCAGGGTGAATAGCACAAAACAGTGCGACGCGCAAAATAGGGCCAGTGTGAACAGCGCAAAACAGTGCGACGCGCAAAATAGCGCGAGTGTCAACTGCACAAAACAGTGCGACGCGCAAAATAGCGCGAGTGTGATCTGCACAAAACAGTGCGACGCGCAAAATAGCGCGAGTGTCAACTGCACAAAACAGTGCGACGCGCAAAATAGCGTGAGTGTCAACTCCACAAAACAGTGCGACGCGCAAAATAACGCGAGTGTGATCTGCACAAAACAGTGCGACGCGCAAAATAGCGCGAGTGTCAACTGCACAAAAGAGTGCGACGCGCAAAATAGCGCGAGTGTGATCTGCACAAAACAGTGCGACGCGCAAAATAGCGCGAGTGTGATCTGCACAAAACAGTGCGAAGTGCAAAATAGCGCGAGTGTCAACAGCACAGAACAGTGCGACTCGCAAAATAGCGCGAGTGTCAACTGCACAAAACAGTGCGACGCGCAAAATAGCGCGAGTGTGATCTGCACAAAACAGTGCGACGCGCAAAATAGCGCGACTGTGATCTGCACAAAACAGTGCGACGCGCAAAATAGCGCGAGTGTCAACTGCACAAAACAGTGCGACGCGCAAAATAGCGTGAGTGTCAACTCCACAAAAGAGTGCGACGCGCAAAATAACGCGAGTGTGATCTGCACAAAACAGTGCGACGCGCAAAATAGCGCGAGTGTCAACTGCACAAAACAGTGCGACGCGCAAAATAGCGCGACTGTGATCTGCACAAAACAGTGCGACGCGCAAAATAGCGCGAGTGTGATCTGCACAAAACAGTGCGACGCGCAAAATAGCGCGAGTGTCAACTGCACAAAACAGTGCGACCCCAAAATAGCGCGAGTGTCAACTGCACAAAACAGTGCGACGCGCAAAATAGCGCGAGTGTCAACTGCACAAAACAGTGCGACTCGCAAAATAGCGCGAGTGTCAACTGCACAAAACAGTGCGACGCGCAAAATAGCGCGAGTGTGATCTGCACAAAACAGTGCGACGCGCAAAATAGGGCCAGTGTGAACAGCACAAAACAGTGCGACGCGCAAAATAGCGTGAGTGTCAACTGCACAAAACAGTGCGACGCGCAAAATAGCGCGAGTGTGATCTGCACAAAACAGTGCGACCCGCGAAATAGCGCGAGTGTCAACTGCCCAAAACAGTGGGACCCCAAAATAGCGCGAGTGTCAACTGCACAAAACAGTGCGACGCGCAAAATAGCGCGAGTGTGATCTGCACAAAACAGTGCGACGCGCAAAATAGCGCGAGTGTCAACTGCACAAAACAGTGCGACGCGGAAAATAGCGTGAGTGTCAACTCCACAAAAGAGTGCGACGCGCAAAATAACGCGAGTGTGATCTGCACAAAACAGTGCGACGCGCAAAATAGCGCGAGTGTCAACTGCACAAAACAGTGCGACGCGCAAAATAGCGCGAGTGTGATCTGCACAAAACAGTGCGACGCGCAAAATAGCGCGAGTGTGATCTGCACAAAACAGTGCGAAGTGCAAAATAGCGCGAGTGTCAACAGCACAGAACAGTGCGACTCGCAAAATAGCGCGAGTGTCAACTGCACAAAACAGTGCGACGCGCAAAATAGCGCGAGTGTGATCTGCACAAAACTGTGCGACGCGCAAAATAGCGCGAGTGTCAACTGCACAAAACAGTGCGACGCGCAAAATAGCGTGAGTGTCAACTCCACAAAAGAGTGCGACGCGCAAAATAACGCGAGTGTGATCTGCACAAAACAGTGCGACGCGCAAAATAGTGCGAGTGTCAACTGCACAAAACAGTGCGACGCGCAAAATAGCGCGAGTGTGATCTGCACAAAACAGTGCGACGCGCAAAATAGCGCGAGTGTGATCTGCACAAAACAGTGCGAAGTGCAAAATAGCGCGAGTGTCAACAGCACAGAACAGTGCGACTCGCAAAATAGCGCGAGTGTCAACTGCACAAAACAGTGCGACTCGCAAAATAGCGCGAGTGTCAACTGCACAAAACAGTGCGACGCGCAAAATAGCGCGAGTGTGATCTGCACAAAACAGTGCGACGCGCAAAATAGCACGAGTGTGATCTGCACAAAACAGTGCGACCCGCGAAATAGCGCGAGTGTCAACTGCCCAAAACAGTGGGACCCCAAAATAGCGCGAGTGTCAACTGCACAAAACAGTGCGACGCGCAAAATAGCGCGAGTGTCAACTGCACAAAACAGTGCGACTCGCAAAATAGCGCGAGTGTCAACTGCACAAAACAGTGCGACGCGCAAAATAGCGCGAGTGTGATCTGCACAAAACAGTGCAACGCGCAAAATAGGGCCAGTGTGAATAGCACAAAACAGTGCGACGCGCAAAATAGGGCCAGTGTGAACAGCGCAAAACAATGCGACGCGCAAAATAGCGCGAGTGTCAACTGCACAAAACAGTGCGACGCGCAAAATAGCGCGAGTGTCAACTGCACAAAACAGTGCGAAGTGCAAAATAGCGCGAGTGTCAACAGCACAGAACAGTGCGACGCGCAAAATAGCGCGAGTGTGATCTGCACAAAACAGTGCGACGCGCAAAATAGGGCCAGTGTGAACAGCACAAAACAGTGCGACGCGCAAAATAGCGTGAGTGTCAACTGCACAAAACAGTGCGACGCGCAAAATAGCGCGAGTGTGATCTGCACAAAACAGTGCGACGCGCAAAATAGCGCGAGTGTGATCTGCACAAAACAGTGCGACCCGCGAAATAGCGCGAGTGTCAACTGCCCAAAACAGTGGGACCCCAAAATAGCGCGAGTGTCAACTGCACAAAACAGTGCGACTCGCAAAATAGCGCGAGTGTCAACTGCACAAAACAGTGCGACGCGCAAAATAGCGCGAGTGTGATCTGCACAAAACAGTGCAACGCGCAAAATAGGGCCAGTGTGAATAGCACAAAACAGTGCGACGCGCAAAATAGGGCCAGTGTGAACAGCGCAAAACAGTGCGACGCACAAAATAGCGCGAGTGTCAACTGCACAAAACAGTGCGACGCGCAAAATAGCGCGAGTGTGATCTGCACAAAACAGTGCGACGCGCAAAATAGCGCGAGTGTCAACTGCACAAAACAGTGCGACGCGCAAAATAGCGTGAGTGTCAACTCCACAAAAGAGTGCGACGCGCAAAATAACGCGAGTGTGATCTGCACAAAACAGTGCGACGCGCAAAATAGCGCGAGTGTCAACTGCACAAAACAGTGCGACGCGCAAAATAGCGCGAGTGTGATCTGCACAAAACAGTGCGACGCGCAAAATAGCGCGAGTGTGATCTGCACAAAACAGTGCGAAGTGCAAAATAGCGCGAGTGTCAACAGCACAGAACAGTGCGACTCGCAAAATAGCGCGAGTGTCAACTGCACAAAACAGTGCGACGCGCAAAATAGCGCGAGTGTGATCTGCACAAAACAGTGCGACGCGCAAAATAGCGCGAATGTGATCTGCACAAAACAGTGCGACGCGCAAAATAGCGCGAGTGTCAACTGCACAAAACAGTGCGACCCCAAAATAGCGCGAGTGTCAACTGCACAAAACAGTGCGACGCGCAAAATAGCGCGAGTGTCAACTGCACAAAACAGTGCGACTCGCAAAATAGCGCGAGTGTCAACTGGACAAAACAGTGCGACGCGCAAAATAGCGCGAGTGTGATCTGCACAAGACAGTGCGACGCGCAAAATAGGGCCAGTGTGAACAGCACAAAACAGTGCGACGCGCAAAATAGCGTGAGTGTCAACTGCACAAAACAGTGCGACGCGCAAAATAGCGCGAGTGTGATCTGCACAAAACAGTGCGACGCGCAAAATAGCGCGAGTGTGATCTGCACAAAACAGTGCGACCCGCGAAATAGCGCGAGTGTCAACTGCCCAAAACAGTGGGACCCCAAAATAGCGCGAGTGTCAACTGCACAAAACAGTGCGACGCGCAAAATAGCGCGAGTGTGATCTGCACAAAACAGTGCGACGCGCAAAATAGCGCGAGTGTCAACTGCACAAAACAGTGCGACGCGGAAAATAGCGTGAGTGTCAACTCCACAAAAGAGTGCGACGCGCAAAATAACGCGAGTGTGATCTGCACAAAACAGTGCGACGCGCAAAATAGCGCGAGTGTCAACTGCACAAAACAGTGCGACGCGCAAAATAGCGCGAGTGTGATCTGCACAAAACAGTGCGACGCGCAAAATAGCGCGAGTGTGATCTGCACAAAACAGTGCGAAGTGCAAAATAGCGCGAGTGTCAACAGCACAGAACAGTGCGACTCGCAAAATAGCGCGAGTGTCAACTGCACACAACAATGCGACGCGCAAAATAGCGCGAGTGTGATCTGCACAAAACTGTGCGACGCGCAAAATAGCGCGAGTGTCAACTGCACAAAACAGTGCGACGCGCAAAATAGCGTGAGTGTCAACTCCACAAAAGAGTGCGACGCGCAAAATAACGCGAGTGTGATCTGCACAAAACAGTGCGACGCGCAAAATAGTGCGAGTGTCAACTGCACAAAACAGTGCGACGCGCAAAATAGCGCGAGTGTGATCTGCACAAAACAGTGCGACGCGCAAAATAGCGCGAGTGTGATCTGCACAAAACAGTGCGAAGTGCAAAATAGCGCGAGTGTCAACAGCACAGAACAGTGCGACTCGCAAAATAGCGCGAGTTTCAACTGGACAAAACAGTGCGACGCGCAAAATAGCGCGAGTGTGATCTGCACAAAACAGTGCGACGCGCAAAATAGCGCGAGTGTGATCTGCACAAAACAGTGCGACGCGCAAAATAGCGCGAGTGTCAACTGCACAAAACAGTGCGACCCCAAAATAGCGCGAGTGTCAATTGCACAAAACAGTGCGACGCGCAAAATAGCGCGAGTGTCAACTGCACAAAACAGTGCGACTCGCAAAATAGCGCGAGTGTCAACTGCACAAAACAGTGCGACGCGCAAAATAGCGCGAGTGTGATCTGCACAAAACAGTGCGACGCGCAAAATAGGGCCAGTGTGAACAGCACAAAACAGTGCGACGCGCAAAATAGCGTGAGTGTCAACTGCACAAAACAGTGCGACGCGCAAAATAGCGCGAGTGTGATCTGCACAAAACAGTGCGACGCGCAAAATAGCGCGAGTGTGATCTGCACAAAACAGTGCGACCCGCGAAATAGCGCGAGTGTCAACTGCCCAAAACAGTGGGACCCCAAAATAGCGCGAGTGTCAACTGCACAAAACAGTGCGACGCGCAAAATAGCGCGAGTGTCAACTGCACAAAACAGTGCGACTCGCAAAATAGCGCGAGTGTCAACTGCACAAAACAGTGCGACGCGCAAAATAGCGCGAGTGTGATCTGCACAAAACAGTGCAACGCGCAAAATAGGGCCAGTGCGAACAGCACAAAACAGTGCGACGCGCAAAATAGGGCCAGTGTGAACAGCGCAAAACAATGCGACGCGCAAAATAGCGCGAGTGTCAACTGCACAAAACAGTGCGACGCGCAAAATAGCGCGAGTGTGATCTGCACAAAACAGTGCGAAGTGCAAAATAGCGCGAGTGTCAACAGCACAGAACAGTGCGACTCGCAAAATAGCGCGAGTGTGATCTGCACAAAACAGTGCGACGCGCAAAATAGGGCCAGTGTGAACAGCACAAAACAGTGCGACGCGCAAAATAGCGTGAGTGTCAACTGCACAAAACAGTGCGACGCGCAAAATAGCGCGAGTGTGATCTGCACAAAACAGTGCGACGCGCAAAATAGCGCGAGTGTGATCTGCACAAAACAGTGCGACCCGCGAAATAGCGCGAGTGTCAACTGCCCAAAACAGTGGGACCCCAAAATAGCGCGAGTGTCAACTGCACAAAACAGTGCGACTCGCAAAATAGCGCGAGTGTCAACTGCACAAAACAGTGCGACGCGCAAAATAGCGCGAGTGTGATCTGCACAAAATAGTGCAACGCGCAAAATAGGGCCAGTGTGAATAGCACAAAACAGTGCGACGCGCAAAATAGGGCCAGTGTGAACAGCGCAAAACAGTGCGACGCGCAAAATAGCGCGAGTGTCAACTGCACAAAACAGTGCGACGCGCAAAATAGCGCGAGTGTGATCTGCACAAAACAGTGCGACGCGCAAAATAGCGCGAGTGTCAACTGCACAAAACAGTGCGACGCGCAAAATAGCGTGAGTGTCAACTCCACAAAAGAGTGCGACGCGCAAAATAACGCGAGTGTGATCTGCACAAAACAGTGCGACGCGCAAAATAGCGCGAGTGTCAACTGCACAAAACAGTGCGACGCGCAAAATAGCGCGAGTGTGATCTGCACAAAACAGTGCGACGCGCAAAATAGCGCGAGTGTGATCTGCACAAAACAGTGCGAAGTGCAAAATAGCGCGAGTGTCAACAGCACAGAACAGTGCGACTCGCAAAATAGCGCGAGTGTCAACTGCACAAAACAGTGCGACGCGCAAAATAGCGCGAGTGTGATCTGCACAAAACAGTGCGACGCGCAAAATAGCGCGAGTGTGATCTGCACAAAACAGTGCGACGCGCAAAATAGCGCGAGTGTCAACTGCACAAAACAGTGCGACCCCAAAATAGCGCGAGTGTCAACTGCACAAAGCAGTGCGACGCGCAAAATAGCGCGAGTGTCAACTGCACAAAACAGTGCGACTCGCAAAATAGCGCGAGTGTCAACTGCACAAAACAGTGCGACGCGCAAAATAGCGCGAGTGTGATCTGCACAAAACAGTGCGACGCGCAAAATAGGGCCAGTGTGAACAGCACAAAACAGTGCGACGCGCAAAATAGCGTGAGTGTCAACTGCACAAAACAGTGCGACGCGCAAAATAGCGCGAGTGTGATCTGCACAAAACAGTGCGACGCGCAAAATAGCGCGAGTGTGATCTGCACAAAACAGTGCGACCCGCGAAATAGCGCGAGTGTCAACTGCCCAAAACAGTGGGACCCCAAAATAGCGCGAGTGTCAACTGCACAAAACAGTGCGACGCGCAAAATAGCGCGAGTGTGATCTGCACAAAACAGTGCGACGCGCAAAATAGCGCGAGTGTCAACTGCACAAAACAGTGCGACGCGGAAAATAGCGTGAGTGTCAACTCCACAAAAGAGTGCGACGCGCAAAATAACGCGAGTGTGATCTGCACAAAACAGTGCGACGCGCAAAATAGCGCGAGTGTCAACTGCACAAAACAGTGCGACGCGCAAAATAGCGCGAGTGTGATCTGCACAAAACAGTGCGACGCGCAAAATAGCGCGAGTGTGATCTGCACAAAACAGTGCGAAGTGCAAAATAGCGCGAGTGTCAACAGCACAGAACAGTGCGACTCGCAAAATAGCGCGAGTGTCAACTGCACAAAACAGTGCGACGCGCAAAATAGCGCGAGTGTGATCTGCACAAAACTGTGCGACGCGCAAAATAGCGCGAGTGTCAACTGCACAAAACAGTGCGACGCGCAAAATAGCGTGAGTGTCAACTCCACAAAAGAGTGCGACGCGCAAAATAACGCGAGTGTGATCTGCACAAAACAGTGCGACGCGCAAAATAGCGCGAGTGTGATCTGCACAAAAGAGTGCGACGCGCAAAATAGGGCCAGTGTGAACAGCGCAAAACAGTGCGACGCGCAAAATAGCGCGAGTGTCAACTGCACAAAACAGTGCGACGCGCAAAATAGCGCGAGTGTCAACTGCACAAAACAGTGCGACCCCAAAATAGCGCGAGTGTCAACTGCACAAAACAGTGCGACGCGCAAAATAGCGCGAGTGTCAACTGCACAAAACAGTGCGACTCGCAAAATAGCGCGAGTGTCAACTGCACAAAACAGTGCGACGCGCAAAATAGCGCGAGTGTGATCTGCACAAAACAGTGCGACGCGCAAAATAGGGCCAGTGTGAAAAGCACAAAACAGTGCGACGCGCAAAATAGCATGAGTGTCAACTGCACAAAACAGTGCGACGCGCAAACTAGCGCGAGTGTGATCTGCACAAAACAGTGCGACGCGCAAAATAGCGCGAGTGTGATCTGCACAAAACAGTGCGACCCGCGAAATAGCGCGAGTGTCAACTGCCCAAAACAGTGGGACCCCAAAATAGCGCGAGTGTCAACTGCACAAAACAGTGCGACGCGCAAAATAGCGCGAGTGTCAACTGCACAAAACAGTGCGACTCGCAAAATAGCGCGAGTGTCAACTGCACAAAACAGTGCGACGCGCAAAATAGCGCGAGTGTGATCTGCACAAAACAGTGCAACGCGCAAAATAGGGCCAGTGTGAATAGCACAAAACAGTGCGACGCGCAAAATAGGGCCAGTGTGAACAGCGCAAAACAATGCGACGCGCAAAATAGCGCGAGTGTCAACTGCACAAAACAGTGCGACGCGCAAAATAGCGCGAGTGTGATCTGCACAAAACAGTGCGAAGTGCAAAATAGCGCGAGTGTCAACAGCACAGAACAGTGCGACGCGCAAAATAGCGCGAGTGTGATCTGCACAAAACAGTGCGACGCGCAAAATAGGGCCAGTGTGAACAGCACAAAACAGTGCGACGCGCAAAATAGCGGGAGTGTCAACTGCACAAAACAGTGCGACGCGCAAAATAGCGCGAGTGTGATCTGCACAAAACAGTGCGACGCGCAAAATAGCGCGAGTGTGATCTGCACAAAACAGTGCGACCCGCGAAATAGCGCGAGTGTCAACTGCCCAAAACAGTGGGACCCCAAAATAGCGCGAGTGTCAACTGCACAAAACAGTGCGACTCGCAAAATAGCGCGAGTGTCAACTGCACAAAACAGTGCGACGCGCAAAATAGCGCGAGTGTGATCTGCACAAAACAGTGCAACGCGCAAAATAGGGCCAGGGTGAATAGCACAAAACAGTGCGACGCGCAAAATAGGGCCAGTGTGAACAGCGCAAAACAGTGCGACGCGCAAAATAGCGCGAGTGTCAACTGCACAAAACAGTGCGACGCGCAAAATAGCGCGAGTGTGATCTGCACAAAACAGTGCGACGCGCAAAATAGCGCGAGTGTCAACTGCACAAAACAGTGCGACGCGCAAAATAGCGTGAGTGTCAACTCCACAAAACAGTGCGACGCGCAAAATAACGCGAGTGTGATCTGCACAAAACAGTGCGACGCGCAAAATAGCGCGAGTGTCAACTGCACAAAACAGTGCGACGCGCAAAATAGCGCGAGTGTGAGATGCACAAAACAGTGCGACGCGCAAAATAGCGCGAGTGTGATCTGCACAAAACAGTGCGAAGTGCAAAATAGCGCGAGTGTCAACAGCACAGAACAGTGCGACTCGCAAAATAGCGCGAGTGTCAACTGCACAAAACAGTGCGACGCGCAAAATAGCGCGAGTGTGATCTGCACAAAACAGTGCGACGCGCAAAATAGCGCGACTGTGATCTGCACAAAACAGTGCGACGCGCAAAATAGCGCGAGTGTCAACTGCACAAAACAGTGCGACGCGCAAAATAGCGTGAGTGTCAACTCCACAAAAGAGTGCGACGCGCAAAATAACGCGAGTGTGATCTGCACAAAACAGTGCGACGCGCAAAATAGCGCGAGTGTCAACTGCACAAAACAGTGCGACGCGCAAAATAGCGCGACTGTGATCTGCACAAAACAGTGCGACGCGCAAAATAGCGCGAGTGTGATCTGCACAAAACAGTGCGACGCGCAAAATAGCGCGAGTGTCAACTGCACAAAACAGTGCGACCCCAAAATAGCGCGAGTGTCAACTGCACAAAACAGTGCGACGCGCAAAATAGCGCGAGTGTCAACTGCACAAAACAGTGCGACTCGCAAAATAGCGCGAGTGTCAACTGCACAAAACAGTGCGACGCGCAAAATAGCGCGAGTGTGATCTGCACAAAACAGTGCGACGCGCAAAATAGGGCCAGTGTGAACAGCACAAAACAGTGCGACGCGCAAAATAGCGTGAGTGTCAACTGCACAAAACAGTGCGACGCGCAAAATAGCGCGAGTGTGATCTGCACAAAACAGTGCGACCCGCGAAATAGCGCGAGTGTCAACTGCCCAAAACAGTGGGACCCCAAAATAGCGCGAGTGTCAACTGCACAAAATAGTGCGACGCGCAAAATAGCGCGAGTGTGATCTGCACAAAACAGTGCGACGCGCAAAATAGCGCGAGTGTCAACTGCACAAAACAGTGCGACGCGGAAAATAGCGTGAGTGTCAACTCCACAAAAGAGTGCGACGCGCAAAATAACGCGAGTGTGATCTGCACAAAACAGTGCGACGCGCAAAATAGCGCGAGTGTCAACTGCACAAAACAGTGCGACGCGCAAAATAGCGCGAGTGTGATCTGCACAAAACAGTGCGACGCGCAAAATAGCGCGAGTGTGATCTGCACAAAACAGTGCGAAGTGCAAAATAGCGCGAGTGTCAACAGCACAGAACAGTGCGACTCGCAAAATAGCGCGAGTGTCAACTGCACAAAACAGTGCGACGCGCAAAATAGCGCGAGTGTGATCTGCACAAAACTGTGCGACGCGCAAAATAGCGCGAGTGTCAACTGCACAAAACAGTGCGACGCGCAAAATAGCGTGAGTGTCAACTCCACAAAAGAGTGCGACGCGCAAAATAACGCGAGTGTGATCTGCACAAAACAGTGCGACGCGCAAAATAGTGCGAGTGTCAACTGCACAAAACAGTGCGACGCGCAAAATAGCGCGAGTGTGATCTGCACAAAAGAGTGCGACGCGCAAAATAGGGCCAGTGTGAACAGCGCAAAACAGTGCGACGCGCAAAATAGCGCGAGTGTCAACTGCACAAAACAGTGCGACGCGCAAAATAGCGCGAGTGTGATCTGCACAAAACAGTGCGACGCGCAAAATAGCGCGAGTGTCAACTGCACAAAACAGTGCGACGCGCAAAATAGCGTGAGTGTCAACTCCACAAAAGAGTGCGACGCGCAAAATAACGCGAGTGTGATCTGCACAAAACAGTGCGACGCGCAAAATAGTGCGAGTGTCAACTGCACAAAACAGTGCGACGCGCAAAATAGCGCGAGTGTGATCTGCACAAAACAGTGCGACGCGCAAAATAGCGCGAGTGTGATCTGCACAAAACAGTGCGAAGTGCAAAATAGCGCGAGTGTCAACAGCACAGAACAGTGCGACTCGCAAAATAGCGCGAGTGTCAACTGCACAAAACAGTGCGACTCGCAAAATAGCGCGAGTGTCAACTGCACAAAACAGTGCGACGCGCAAAATAGCGCGAGTGTGATCTGCACAAAACAGTGCGACGCGCAAAATAGCACGAGTGTGATCTGCACAAAACAGTGCGACCCGCGAAATAGCGCGAGTGTCAACTGCCCAAAACAGTGGGACCCCAAAATAGCGCGAGTGTCAACTGCACAAAACAGTGCGACGCGCAAAATAGCGCGAGTGTCAACTGCACAAAACAGTGCGACTCGCAAAATAGCGCGAGTGTCAACTGCACAAAACAGTGCGACGCGCAAAATAGCGCGAGTGTGATCTGCACAAAACAGTGCAACGCGCAAAATAGGGCCAGTGTGAATAGCACAAAACAGTGCGACGCGCAAAATAGGGCCAGTGTGAACAGCGCAAAACAATGCGACGCGCAAAATAGCGCGAGTGTCAACTGCACAAAACAGTGCGACGCGCAAAATAGCGCGAGTGTCAACTGCACAAAACAGTGCGAAGTGCAAAATAGCGCGAGTGTCAACAGCACAGAACAGTGCGACGCGCAAAATAGCGCGAGTGTGATCTGCACAAAACAGTGCGACGCGCAAAATAGGGCCAGTGTGAACAGCACAAAACAGTGCGACGCGCAAAATAGCGTGAGTGTCAACTGCACAAAACAGTGCGACGCGCAAAATAGCGCGAGTGTGATCTGCACAAAACAGTGCGACGCGCAAAATAGCGCGAGTGTGATCTGCACAAAACAGTGCGACCCGCGAAATAGCGCGAGTGTCAACTGCCCAAAACAGTGGGACCCCAAAATAGCGCGAGTGTCAACTGCACAAAACAGTGCGACTCGCAAAATAGCGCGAGTGTCAACTGCACAAAACAGTGCGACGCGCAAAATAGCGCGAGTGTGATCTGCACAAAACAGTGCAACGCGCAAAATAGGGCCAGTGTGAATAGCACAAAACAGTGCGACGCGCAAAATAGGGCCAGTGTGAACAGCGCAAAACAGTGCGACGCACAAAATAGCGCGAGTGTCAACTGCACAAAACAGTGCGACGCGCAAAATAGCGCGAGTGTGATCTGCACAAAACAGTGCGACGCGCAAAATAGCGCGAGTGTCAACTGCACAAAACAGTGCGACGCGCAAAATAGCGTGAGTGTCAACTCCACAAAAGAGTGCGACGCGCAAAATAACGCGAGTGTGATCTGCACAAAACAGTGCGACGCGCAAAATAGCGCGAGTGTCAACTGCACAAAACAGTGCGACGCGCAAAATAGCGCGAGTGTGATCTGCACAAAACAGTGCGACGCGCAAAATAGCGCGAGTGTGATCTGCACAAAACAGTGCGAAGTGCAAAATAGCGCGAGTGTCAACAGCACAGAACAGTGCGACTCGCAAAATAGCGCGAGTGTCAACTGCACAAAACAGTGCGACGCGCAAAATAGCGCGAGTGTGATCTGCACAAAACAGTGCGACGCGCAAAATAGCGCGACTGTGATCTGCACAAAACAGTGCGACGCGCAAAATAGCGCGAGTGTCAACTGCACAAAACAGTGCGACCCCAAAATAGCGCGAGTGTCAACTGCACAAAACAGTGCGACGCGCAAAATAGCGCGAGTGTCAACTGCACAAAACAGTGCGACTCGCAAAATAGCGCGAGTGTCAACTGCACAAAACAGTGCGACGCGCAAAATAGCGCGAGTGTGATCTGCACAAGACAGTGCGACGCGCAAAATAGGGCCAGTGTGAACAGCACAAAACAGTGCGACGCGCAAAATAGCGTGAGTGTCAACTGCACAAAACAGTGCGACGCGCAAAATAGCGCGAGTGTGATCTGCACAAAACAGTGCGACGCGCAAAATAGCGCGAGTGTGATCTGCACAAAACAGTGCGACCCGCGAAATAGCGCGAGTGTCAACTGCCCAAAACAGTGGGACCCCAAAATAGCGCGAGTGTCAACTGCACAAAACAGTGCGACGCGCAAAATAGCGCGAGTGTGATCTGCACAAAACAGTGCGACGCGCAAAATAGCGCGAGTGTCAACTGCACAAAACAGTGCGACGCGGAAAATAGCGTGAGTGTCAACTCCACAAAAGAGTGCGACGCGCAAAATAACGCGAGTGTGATCTGCACAAAACAGTGCGACGCGCAAAATAGCGCGAGTGTCAACTGCACAAAACAGTGCGACGCGCAAAATAGCGCGAGTGTGATCTGCACAAAACAGTGCGACGCGCAAAATAGCGCGAGTGTGATCTGCACAAAACAGTGCGAAGTGCAAAATAGCACGAGTGTCAACAGCACAGAACAGTGCGACTCGCAAAATAGCGCGAGTGTCAACTGCACACAACAGTGCGACGCGCAAAATAGCGCGAGTGTGATCTGCACAAAACTGTGCGACGCGCAAAATAGCGCGAGTGTCAACTGCACAAAACAGTGCGACGCGCAAAATAGCGTGAGTGTCAACTCCACAAAAGAGTGCGACGCGCAAAATAACGCGAGTGTGATCTGCACAAAACAGTGCGACGCGCAAAATAGTGCGAGTGTCAACTGCACAAAACAGTGCGACGCGCAAAATAGCGCGAGTGTGATCTGCACAAAACAGTGCGACGCGCAAAATAGCGCGAGTGTGATCTGCACAAAACAGTGCGAAGTGCAAAATAGCGCGAGTGTCAACAGCACAGAACAGTGCGACTCGCAAAATAGCGCGAGTTTCAACTGGACAAAACAGTGCGACGCGCAAAATAGCGCGAGTGTGATCTGCACAAAACAGTGCGACGCGCAAAATAGCGCGAGTGTGATCTGCACAAAACAGTGCGACGCGCAAAATAGCGCGAGTGTCAACTGCACAAAACAGTGCGACCCCAAAATAGCGCGAGTGTCAATTGCACAAAACAGTGCGACGCGCAAAATAGCGCGAGTGTCAACTGCACAAAACAGTGCGACTCGCAAAATAGCGCGAGTGTCAACTGCACAAAACAGTGCGACGCGCAAAATAGCGCGAGTGTGATCTGCACAAAACAGTGCAACGCGCAAAATAGGGCCAGTGTGAATAGCACAAAACAGTGCGACGCGCAAAATAGGGCCAGTGTGAACAGCGCAAAACAGTGCGACGCACAAAATAGCGCGAGTGTCAACTGCACAAAACAGTGCGACGCGCAAAATAGCGCGAGTGTGATCTGCACAAAACAGTGCGACGCGCAAAATAGCGCGAGTGTCAACTGCACAAAACAGTGCGACGCGCAAAATAGCGTGAGTGTCAACTCCACAAAAGAGTGCGACGCGCAAAATAACGCGAGTGTGATCTGCACAAAACAGTGCGACGCGCAAAATAGCGCGAGTGTCAACTGCACAAAACAGTGCGACGCGCAAAATAGCGCGAGTGTGATCTGCACAAAACAGTGCGACGCGCAAAATAGCGCGAGTGTGATCTGCACAAAACAGTGCGAAGTGCAAAATAGCGCGAGTGTCAACAGCACAGAACAGTGCGACTCGCAAAATAGCGCGAGTGTCAACTGCACAAAACAGTGCGACGCGCAAAATAGCGCGAGTGTGATCTGCACAAAACAGTGCGACGCGCAAAATAGCGCGACTGTGATCTGCACAAAACAGTGCGACGCGCAAAATAGCGCGAGTGTCAACTGCACAAAACAGTGCGACCCCAAAATAGCGCGAGTGTCAACTGCACAAAACAGTGCGACGCGCAAAATAGCGCGAGTGTCAACTGCACAAAACAGTGCGACTCGCAAAATAGCGCGAGTGTCAACTGCACAAAACAGTGCGACGCGCAAAATAGCGCGAGTGTGATCTGCACAAGACAGTGCGACGCGCAAAATAGGGCCAGTGTGAACAGCACAAAACAGTGCGACGCGCAAAATAGCGTGAGTGTCAACTGCACAAAACAGTGCGACGCGCAAAATAGCGCGAGTGTGATCTGCACAAAACAGTGCGACGCGCAAAATAGCGCGAGTGTGATCTGCACAAAACAGTGCGACCCGCGAAATAGCGCGAGTGTCAACTGCCCAAAACAGTGGGACCCCAAAATAGCGCGAGTGTCAACTGCACAAAACAGTGCGACGCGCAAAATAGCGCGAGTGTGATCTGCACAAAACAGTGCGACGCGCAAAATAGCGCGAGTGTCAACTGCACAAAACAGTGCGACGCGGAAAATAGCGTGAGTGTCAACTCCACAAAAGAGTGCGACGCGCAAAATAACGCGAGTGTGATCTGCACAAAACAGTGCGACGCGCAAAATAGCGCGAGTGTCAACTGCACAAAACAGTGCGACGCGCAAAATAGCGCGAGTGTGATCTGCACAAAACAGTGCGACGCGCAAAATAGCGCGAGTGTGATCTGCACAAAACAGTGCGAAGTGCAAAATAGCGCGAGTGTCAACAGCACAGAACAGTGCGACTCGCAAAATAGCGCGAGTGTCAACTGCACACAACAGTGCGACGCGCAAAATAGCGCGAGTGTGATCTGCACAAAACTGTGCGACGCGCAAAATAGCGCGAGTGTCAACTGCACAAAACAGTGCGACGCGCAAAATAGCGTGAGTGTCAACTCCACAAAAGAGTGCGACGCGCAAAATAACGCGAGTGTGATCTGCACAAAACAGTGCGACGCGCAAAATAGTGCGAGTGTCAACTGCACAAAACAGTGCGACGCGCAAAATAGCGCGAGTGTGATCTGCACAAAACAGTGCGACGCGCAAAATAGCGCGAGTGTGATCTGCACAAAACAGTGCGAAGTGCAAAATAGCGCGAGTGTCAACAGCACAGAACAGTGCGACTCGCAAAATAGCGCGAGTTTCAACTGGACAAAACAGTGCGACGCGCAAAATAGCGCGAGTGTGATCTGCACAAAACAGTGCGACGCGCAAAATAGCGCGAGTGTGATCTGCACAAAACAGTGCGACGCGCAAAATAGCGCGAGTGTCAACTGCACAAAACAGTGCGACCCCAAAATAGCGCGAGTGTCAATTGCACAAAACAGTGCGACGCGCAAAATAGCGCGAGTGTCAACTGCACAAAACAGTGCGACTCGCAAAATAGCGCGAGTGTCAACTGCACAAAACAGTGCGACGCGCAAAATAGCGCGAGTGTGATCTGCACAAAACAGTGCGACGCGCAAAATAGGGCCAGTGTGAACAGCACAAAACAGTGCGACGCGCAAAATAGCGTGAGTGTCAACTGCACAAAACAGTGCGACGCGCAAAATAGCGCGAGTGTGATCTGCACAAAACAGTGCGACGCGCAAAATAGCGCGAGTGTCAACTGCACAAAACAGTGCGACGCGCAAAATAGCGCGAGTGTGATCTGCACAAAACAGTGCGACGCGCAAAATAGCGCGAGTGTGATCTGCACAAAACAGTGCGAAGTGCAAAATAGCGCGAGTGTCAACAGCACAGAACAGTGCGACTCGCAAAATAGCGCGAGTGTCAACTGCACAAAACAGTGCGACGCGCAAAATAGCGCGAGTGTGATCTGCACAAAACAGTGCGACGCGCAAAATAGCGCGAATGTGATCTGCACAAAACAGTGCGACGCGCAAAATAGCGCGAGTGTCAACTGCACAAAACAGTGCGACCCCAAAATAGCGCGAGTGTCAACTGCACAAAACAGTGCGACGCGCAAAATAGCGCGAGTGTCAACTGCACAAAACAGTGCGACTCGCAAAATAGCGCGAGTGTCAACTGCACAAAACAGTGCGACGCGCAAAATAGCGCGAGTGTGATCTGCACAAGACAGTGCGACGCGCAAAATAGGGCCAGTGTGAACAGCACAAAACAGTGCGACGCGCAAAATAGCGTGAGTGTCAACTGCACAAAACAGTGCGACGCGCAAAATAGCGCGAGTGTGATCTGCACAAAACAGTGCGACGCGCAAAATAGCGCGAGTGTGATCTGCACAAAACAGTGCGACCCGCGAAATAGCGCGAGTGTCAACTGCCCAAAACAGTGGGACCCCAAAATAGCGCGAGTGTCAACTGCACAAAACAGTGCGACGCGCAAAATAGCGCGAGTGTGATCTGCACAAAACAGTGCGACGCGCAAAATAGCGCGAGTGTCAACTGCACAAAACAGTGCGACGCGGAAAATAGCGTGAGTGTCAACTCCACAAAAGAGTGCGACGCGCAAAATAACGCGAGTGTGATCTGCACAAAACAGTGCGACGCGCAAAATAGCGCGAGTGTCAACTGCACAAAACAGTGCGACGCGCAAAATAGCGCGAGTGTGATCTGCACAAAACAGTGCGACGCGCAAAATAGCGCGAGTGTGATCTGCACAAAACAGTGCGAAGTGCAAAATAGCGCGAGTGTCAACAGCACAGAACAGTGCGACTCGCAAAATAGCGCGAGTGTCAACTGCACACAACAGTGCGACGCGCAAAATAGCGCGAGTGTGATCTGCACAAAACTGTGCGACGCGCAAAATAGCGCGAGTGTCAACTGCACAAAACAGTGCGACGCGCAAAATAGCGTGAGTGTCAACTCCACAAAAGAGTGCGACGCGCAAAATAACGCGAGTGTGATCTGCACAAAACAGTGCGACGCGCAAAATAGTGCGAGTGTCAACTGCACAAAACAGTGCGACGCGCAAAATAGCGCGAGTGTGATCTGCACAAAACAGTGCGACGCGCAAAATAGCGCGAGTGTGATCTGCACAAAACAGTGCGAAGTGCAAAATAGCGCGAGTGTCAACAGCACAGAACAGTGCGACTCGCAAAATAGCGCGAGTTTCAACTGGACAAAACAGTGCGACGCGCAAAATAGCGCGAGTGTGATCTGCACAAAACAGTGCGACGCGCAAAATAGCGCGAGTGTGATCTGCACAAAACAGTGCGACGCGCAAAATAGCGCGAGTGTCAACTGCACAAAACAGTGCGACCCCAAAATAGCGCGAGTGTCAATTGCACAAAACAGTGCGACGCGCAAAATAGCGCGAGTGTCAACTGCACAAAACAGTGCGACTCGCAAAATAGCGCGAGTGTCAACTGCACAAAACAGTGCGACGCGCAAAATAGCGCGAGTGTGATCTGCACAAAACAGTGCGACGCGCAAAATAGGGCCAGTGTGAACAGCACAAAACAGTGCGACGCGCAAAATAGCGTGAGTGTCAACTGCACAAAACAGTGCGACGCGCAAAATAGCGCGAGTGTGATCTGCACAAAACAGTGCGACGCGCAAAATAGCGCGAGTGTGATCTGCACAAAACAGTGCGACCCGCGAAATAGCGCGAGTGTCAACTGCCCAAAACAGTGGGACCCCAAAATAGCGCGAGTGTCAACTGCACAAAACAGTGCGACGCGCAAAATAGCGCGAGTGTCAACTGCACAAAACAGTGCGACTCGCAAAATAGCGCGAGTGTCAACTGCACAAAACAGTGCGACGCGCAAAATAGCGCGAGTGTGATCTGCACAAAACAGTGCAACGCGCAAAATAGGGCCAGTGCGAACAGCACAAAACAGTGCGACGCGCAAAATAGGGCCAGTGTGAACAGCGCAAAACAATGCGACGCGCAAAATAGCGCGAGTGTCAACTGCACAAAACAGTGCGACGCGCAAAATAGCGCGAGTGTGATCTGCACAAAACAGTGCGAAGTGCAAAATAGCGCGAGTGTCAACAGCACAGAACAGTGCGACTCGCAAAATAGCGCGAGTGTGATCTGCACAAAACAGTGCGACGCGCAAAATAGGGCCAGTGTGAACAGCACAAAACAGTGCGACGCGCAAAATAGCGTGAGTGTCAACTGCACAAAACAGTGCGACGCGCAAAATAGCGCGAGTGTGATCTGCACAAAACAGTGCGACGCGCAAAATAGCGCGAGTGTGATCTGCACAAAACAGTGCGACCCGCGAAATAGCGCGAGTGTCAACTGCCCAAAACAGTGGGACCCCAAAATAGCGCGAGTGTCAACTGCACAAAACAGTGCGACTCGCAAAATAGCGCGAGTGTCAACTGCACAAAACAGTGCGACGCGCAAAATAGCGCGAGTGTGATCTGCACAAAATAGTGCAACGCGCAAAATAGGGCCAGTGTGAATAGCACAAAACAGTGCGACGCGCAAAATAGGGCCAGTGTGAACAGCGCAAAACAGTGCGACGCGCAAAATAGCGCGAGTGTCAACTGCACAAAACAGTGCGACGCGCAAAATAGCGCGAGTGTGATCTGCACAAAACAGTGCGACGCGCAAAATAGCGCGAGTGTCAACTGCACAAAACAGTGCGACGCGCAAAATAGCGTGAGTGTCAACTCCACAAAAGAGTGCGACGCGCAAAATAACGCGAGTGTGATCTGCACAAAACAGTGCGACGCGCAAAATAGCGCGAGTGTCAACTGCACAAAACAGTGCGACGCGCAAAATAGCGCGAGTGTGATCTGCACAAAACAGTGCGACGCGCAAAATAGCGCGAGTGTGATCTGCACAAAACAGTGCGAAGTGCAAAATAGCGCGAGTGTCAACAGCACAGAACAGTGCGACTCGCAAAATAGCGCGAGTGTCAACTGCACAAAACAGTGCGACGCGCAAAATAGCGCGAGTGTGATCTGCACAAAACAGTGCGACGCGCAAAATAGCGCGAGTGTGATCTGCACAAAACAGTGCGACGCGCAAAATAGCGCGAGTGTCAACTGCACAAAACAGTGCGACCCCAAAATAGCGCGAGTGTCAACTGCACAAAGCAGTGCGACGCGCAAAATAGCGCGAGTGTCAACTGCACAAAACAGTGCGACTCGCAAAATAGCGCGAGTGTCAACTGCACAAAACAGTGCGACGCGCAAAATAGCGCGAGTGTGATCTGCACAAAACAGTGCGACGCGCAAAATAGGGCCAGTGTGAACAGCACAAAACAGTGCGACGCGCAAAATAGCGTGAGTGTCAACTGCACAAAACAGTGCGACGCGCAAAATAGCGCGAGTGTGATCTGCACAAAACAGTGCGACGCGCAAAATAGCGCGAGTGTGATCTGCACAAAACAGTGCGACCCGCGAAATAGCGCGAGTGTCAACTGCCCAAAACAGTGGGACCCCAAAATAGCGCGAGTGTCAACTGCACAAAACAGTGCGACGCGCAAAATAGCGCGAGTGTGATCTGCACAAAACAGTGCGACGCGCAAAATAGCGCGAGTGTCAACTGCACAAAACAGTGCGACGCGGAAAATAGCGTGAGTGTCAACTCCACAAAAGAGTGCGACGCGCAAAATAACGCGAGTGTGATCTGCACAAAACAGTGCGACGCGCAAAATAGCGCGAGTGTCAACTGCACAAAACAGTGCGACGCGCAAAATAGCGCGAGTGTGATCTGCACAAAACAGTGCGACGCGCAAAATAGCGCGAGTGTGATCTGCACAAAACAGTGCGAAGTGCAAAATAGCGCGAGTGTCAACAGCACAGAACAGTGCGACTCGCAAAATAGCGCGAGTGTCAACTGCACAAAACAGTGCGACGCGCAAAATAGCGCGAGTGTGATCTGCACAAAACTGTGCGACGCGCAAAATAGCGCGAGTGTCAACTGCACAAAACAGTGCGACGCGCAAAATAGCGTGAGTGTCAACTCCACAAAAGAGTGCGACGCGCAAAATAACGCGAGTGTGATCTGCACAAAACAGTGCGACGCGCAAAATAGTGCGAGTGTCAACTGCACAAAACAGTGCGACGCGCAAAATAGCGCGAGTGTGATCTGCACAAAAGAGTGCGACGCGCAAAATAGGGCCAGTGTGAACAGCGCAAAACAGTGCGACGCGCAAAATAGCGCGAGTGTCAACTGCACAAAACAGTGCGACGCGCAAAATAGCGCGAGTGTGATCTGCACAAAACAGTGCGACGCGCAAAATAGCGCGAGTGTCAACTGCACAAAACAGTGCGACGCGCAAAATAGCGTGAGTGTCAACTCCACAAAAGAGTGCGACGCGCAAAATAACGCGAGTGTGATCTGCACAAAACAGTGCGACGCGCAAAATAGCGCGAGTGTCAACTGCACAAAACAGTGCGACGCGCAAAATAGCGCGAGTGTGATCTGCACAAAACAGTGCGACGCGCAAAATAGCGCGAGTGTGATCTGCACAAAACAGTGCGAAGTGCAAAATAGCGCGAGTGTCAACAGCACAGAACAGTGCGACTCGCAAAATAGCGCGAGTGTCAACTGCACAAAACAGTGCGACGCGCAAAATAGCGCGAGTGTGATCTGCACAAAACAGTGCGACGCGCAAAATAGCGCGAGTGTGATCTCCACAAAACAGTGCGACGCGCAAAATAGCGCGAGTGTGATCTGCACAAAACAGTGCGACCCGCGAAATAGCGCGAGTGTCAACTGCCCAAAACAGTGGGACCCCAAAATAGCGCGAGTGTCAACTGCACAAAACAGTGCGACGCGCAAAATAGCGCGAGTGTCAACTGCACAAAACAGTGCGACTCGCAAAATAGTGCGAGTGTCAACTGCACAAAACAGTGCGACGCGCAAAATAGCGCGAGTGTGATCTGCACAAAACAGTGCAACGCGCAAAATAGGGCCAGTGTGAATAGCACAAAACAGTGCGACGCGCAAAATAGGGCCAGTGTGAACAGCGCAAAACAATGCGACGCGCAAAATAGCGCGAGTGTCAACTGCACAAAACAGTGCGACGCGCAAAATAGCGCGAGTGTGATCTGCACAAAACAGTGCGAAGTGCAAAATAGCGCGAGTGTCAACAGCACAGAACAGTGCGACTCGCAAAATAGCGCGAGTGTGATCTGCACAAAACAGTGCGACGCGCAAAATAGGGCCAGTGTGAACAGCACAAAACAGTGCGACGCGCAAAATAGCGGGAGTGTCAACTGCACAAAACAGTGCGACGCGCAAAATAGCGCGAGTGTCAACTGCACAAAACAGTGCGACGCGCAAAATAGCGCGAGTGTGATCTGCACAAAACAGTGCGACGCGCAAAATAGCGCGAGTGTGATCTGCACAAAACAGTGCGACCCGCGAAATAGCGCGAGTGTCAACTGCCCAAAACAGTGGGACCCCAAAATAGCGCGAGTGTCAACTGCACAAAACAGTGCGACTCGCAAAATAGCGCGAGTGTCAACTGCACAAAACAGTGCGACGCGCAAAATAGCGCGAGTGTGATCTGCACAAAACAGTGCAACGCGCAAAATAGGGCCAGTGTGAATAGCACAAAACAGTGCGACGCGCAAAATAGGGCCAGTGTGAACAGCGCAAAACAGTGCGACGCGCAAAATAGCGCGAGTGTCAACTGCACAAAACAGTGCGACGCGCAAAATAGCGCGAGTGTGATCTGCACAAAACAGTGCGACGCGCAAAATAGCGCGAGTGTCAACTGCACAAAACAGTGCGACGCGCAAAATAGCGTGAGTGTCAACTCCACAAAAGAGTGCGACGCGCAAAATAACGCGTGTGTGATCTGCACAAAACAGTGCGACGCGCAAAATAGCGCGAGTGTCAACTGCACAAAACAGTGCGACGCGCAAAATAGCGCGAGTGTGATCTGCACAAAACAGTGCGACGCGCAAAATAGCGCGAGTGTGATCTGCACAAAACAGTGCGAAGTGCAAAATAGCGCGAGTGTCAACAGCACAGAACAGTGCGACTCGCAAAATAGCGCGAGTGTCAACTGCACAAAACAGTGCGACGCGCAAAATAGCGCGAGTGTGATCTGCACAAAACAGTGCGACGCGCAAAATAGCGCGAGTGTGATCTGCACAAAACAGTGCGACGCGCAAAATAGCGCGAGTGTCAACTGCACAAAACAGTGCGACCCCAAAATAGCGCGAGTGTCAACTGCACAAAACAGTGCGACTCGCAAAATAGCGCGAGTGTCAACTGCACAAAACAGTGCGACCCCAAAATGGCGCGAGTGTCAACTGCACAAAACAGTGCGACTCGCAAAATAGCGCGAGTGTCAACTGCACAAAACAGTGCGACGCGCAAAATAGCGCGAGTGTGATCTGCACAAAACAGTGCGACGCGCAAAATAGGGCCAGTGTGAACAGCACAAAACAGTGCGACGCGCAAAATAGCGTGAGTGTCAACTGCACAAAACAGTGCGACGCGCAAAATAGCGCGAGTGTGATCTGCACAAAACAGTGCGACGCGCAAAATAGCGCGAGTGTGATCTGCACAAAACAGTGCGACCCGCGAAATAGCGCGAGTGTCAACTGCCCAAAACAGTGGGACCCCAAAATAGCGCGAGTGTCAACTGCACAAAACAGTGCGACGCGCAAAATAGCGCGAGTGTGATCTGCACAAAACAGTGCGACGCGCAAAATAGCGCGAGTGTCAACTGCACAAAACAGTGCGACGCGGAAAATACCGTGAGTGTCAACTCCACAAAAGAGTGCGACGCGCAAAATAACGCGAGTGTGATCTGCACAAAACAGTGCGACGCGCAAAATAGCGCGAGTGTCAACTGCACAAAACAGTGCGACGCGCAAAATAGCGCGAGTGTGATCTGCACAAAACAGTGCGACGCGCAAAATAGCGCGAGTGTGATCTGCACAAAACAGTGCGAAGTGCAAAATAGCGCGAGTGTCAACAGCACAGAACAGTGCGACTCGCAAAATAGCGCGAGTGTCAACTGCACAAAACAGTGCGACGCGCAAAATAGCGCGAGTGTGATCTGCACAAAACTGTGCGACGCGCAAAATAGCGCGAGTGTCAACTGCACAAAACAGTGCGACGCGCAAAATAGCGTGAGTGTCAACTCCACAAAAGAGTGCGACGCGCAAAATAACGCGAGTGTGATCTGCACAAAACAGTGCGACGCGCAAAATAGTGCGAGTGTCAACTGCACAAAACAGTGCGACGCGCAAAATAGCGCGAGTGTGATCTGCACAAAACAGTGCGACGCGCAAAATAGCGCGAGTGTGATCTGCACAAAACAGTGCGAAGTGCAAAATAGCGCGAGTGTCAACAGCACAGAACAGTCCGACTCGCAAAATAGCGCGAGTGTCAACTGGACAAAACAGTGCGACGCGCAAAATAGCGCGATTGTGATCTGCACAAAACAGTGCGACGCGCAAAATAGCGCGAGTGTGATCTGCACAAAACAGTGCGACGCGCAAAATAGCGCGAGTGTCAACTGCACAAAACAGTGCGACCCCAAAATAGCGCGAGTGTCAACTGCACAAAACAGTGCGACGCGCAAAATAGCGCGAGTGTCAACTGCACAAAACAGTGCGACTCGCAAAATAGCGCGAGTGTCAACTGCACAAAACAGTGCGACGCGCAAAATAGCGCGAGTGTGATCTGCACAAAACAGTGCGACGCGCAAAATAGGGCCAGTGTGAACAGCACAAAACAGTGCGACGCGCAAAATAGCGCGAGTGTGATCTGCACAAAACAGTGCGACGCGCAAAATAGCGCGAGTGTGATCTGCACAAAACAGTGCGACCCGCGAAATAGCGCGAGTGTCAACTGCCCAAAACAGTGGGACCCCAAAATAGCGCGAGTGTCAACTGCACAAAACAGTGCGACGCGCAAAATAGCGCGAGTGTCAACTGCACAAAACAGTGCGACTCGCAAAATAGCGCGAGTGTCAACTGCACAAAACAGTGCGACGCGCAAAATAGCGCGAGTGTGATCTGCACAAAACAGTGCCACTCGCAAAATAGGGCCAGTGTGAATAGCACAAAACAGTGCAACGCGCAAAATAGGGCCAGTGTGAACAGCGCAAAACAATGCGACGCGCAAAATAGCGCGAGTGTCAACTGCACAAAACAGTGCGACGCGCAAAATAGCGCGAGTGTGATCTGCACAAAACAGTGCGAAGTGCAAAATAGCGCGAGTGTCAACAGCACAGAACAGTGCGACTCGCAAAATAGCGCGAGTGTGATCTGCACAAAACAGTGCGACGCGCAAAATAGGGCCAGTGTGAACAGCACAAAACAGTGCGACGCGCAAAATAGCGTGAGTGTCAACTGCACAAAACAGTGCGACGCGCAAAATAGCGCGAGTGTGATCTGCACAAAACAGTGCGACGCGCAAAATAGCGCGAGTGTGATCTGCACAAAACAGCGCGACCCGCGAAATAGCGCGAGTGTCAACTGCCCAAAACAGTGGGACCCCAAAATAGCGCGAGTGTCAACTGCACAAAACAGTGCGACTCGCGAAATAGCGCGAGTGTCAACTGCACAAAACAGTGCGACGCGCATAATAGCGCGAGTGTGATCTGCACAAAAGAGTGCGACGCGCAAAATAGGGCCAGTGTGAACAGCGCAAAACAGTGCGACGCGCAAAATAGCGCGAGTGTCAACTGCACAAAACAGTGCGACGCGCAAAATAGCGCGAGTGTGATCTGCACAAAACAGTGCGACGCGCAAAATAGCGCGAGTGTCAACTGCACAAAACAGTGCGACGCGCAAAATAGCGTGAGTGTCAACTCCACAAAAGAGTGCGACGCGCAAAATAACGCGAGTGTGATCTGCACAAAACAGTGCGACGCGCAAAATAGCGCGAGTGTCAACTGCACAAAACAGTGCGACGCGCAAAATAGCGCGAGTGTGATCTGCACAAAACAGTGCGACGCGCAAAATAGCGCGAGTGTGATCTGCACAAAACAGTGCGAAGTGCAAAATAGCGCGAGTGTCAACAGCACAGAACAGTGCGACTCGGAAAATAGCGCGAGTGTCAACTGCACAAAACAGTGCGACGCGCAAAATAGCGCGAGTGTGATCTGCACAAAACAGTGCGACGCGCAAAATAGCGCGAGTGTGATCTGCACAAAACAGTGCGACGCGCAAAATAGCGCGAGTGTGATCTGCACAAAACAGTGCGACCCGCGAAATAGCGCGAGTGTCAACTGCCCAAAACAGTGGGACCCCAAAATAGCGCGAGTGTCAACTGCACAAAACAGTGCGACGCGCAAAATAGCGCGAGTGTCAACTGCACAAAACAGTGCGACTCGCAAAATAGCGCGAGTGTCAACTGCACAAAACAGTGCGACGCGCAAAATAGCGCGAGTGTGATCTGCACAAAACAGTGCAACGCGCAAAATAGGGCCAGTGTGAATAGCACAAAACAGTGCGACGCGCAAAATAGGGCCAGTGTGAACAGCGCAAAACAATGCGACGCGCAAAATAGCGCGAGTGTCAACTGCACAAAACAGTGCGACGCGCAAAATAGCGCGAGTGTGATCTGCACAAAACAGTGCGAAGTGCAAAATAGCGCGAGTGTCAACAGCACAGAACAGTGCGACTCGCAAAATAGCGCGAGTGTGATCTGCACAAAACAGTGCGACGCGCAAAATAGGGCCAGTGTGAACAGCACAAAACAGTGCGACGCGCAAAATAGCGTGAGTGTCAACTGCACAAAACAGTGCGACGCGCAAAATAGCGCGAGTGTGATCTGCACAAAACAGTGCGACGCGCAAAATAGCGCGAGTGTGATCTGCACAAAACAGTGCGACCCGCGAAATAGCGCGAGTGTCAACTGCCCAAAACAGTGGGACCCCAAAATAGCGCGAGTGTCAACTGCACAAAACAGTGCGACTCGCAAAATAGCGCGAGTGTCAACTGCACAAAACAGTGCGACGCGCAAAATAGCGCGAGTGTGATCTGCACAAAACAGTGCAACGCGCAAAATAGGGCCAGTGTGAATAGCACAAAACAGTGCGACGCGCAAAATAGGGCCAGTGTGAACAGCGCAAAACAGTGCGACGCGCAAAATAGCGCGAGTGTCAACTGCACAAAACAGTGCGACGCGCAAAATAGCGCGAGTGTCATCTGCACAAAACAGTGCGACGCGCAAAATAGCGCGAGTGTCAACTGCACAAAACAGTGCGACGCGCAAAATAGCGTGAGTGTCAACTCCACAAAAGAGTGCGACGCGCAAAATAACGCGAGTGTGATCTGCACAAAACAGTGCGACGCGCAAAATAGCGCGAGTGTCAACTGCACAAAACAGTGCGACGCGCAAAATAGCGCGAGTGTGATCTGCACAAAACAGTGCGACGCGCAAAATAGCGCGAGTGTGATCTGCACAAAACAGTGCGAAGTGCAAAATAGCGCGAGTGTCAACAGCACAGAACAGTGCGACTCGCAAAATAGCGCGAGTGTCAACTGCACAAAACAGTGCGACGCGCAAAATAGCGCGAGTGTGATCTGCACAAAACAGTGCGACGCGCAAAATAGCGCGAGTGTGATCTGCACAAAACAGTGCGACGCGCAAAATAGCGCGAGTGTGATCTGCACAAAACAGTGCGACCCGCGAAATAGCGCGAGTGTCAACTGCCCAAAACAGTGGGACCCCAAAATAGCGCGAGTGTCAACTGCACAAAACAGTGCGACGCGCAAAATAGCGCGAGTGTCAACTGCACAAAACAGTGCGACTCGCAAAATAGCGCGAGTGTCAACTGCACAAAACAGTGCGACGCGCAAAATAGCGCGAGTGTGATCTGCACAAAACAGTGCAACGCGCAAAATAGGGCCAGTGTGAATAGCACAAAACAGTGCGACGCGCAAAATAGGGCCAGTGTGAACAGCGCAAAACAATGCGACGCGCAAAATAGCGCGAGTGTCAACTGCACAAAACAGTGCGACGCGCAAAATAGCGCGAGTGTGATCTGCACAAAACAGTGCGAAGTGCAAAATAGCGCGAGTGTCAACAGCACAGAACAGTGCGACTCGCAAAATAGCGCGAGTGTGATCTGCACAAAACAGTGCGACGCGCAAAATAGGGCCAGTGTGAACAGCACAAAACAGTGCGACGCGCAAAATAGCGTGAGTGTCAACTGCACAAAACAGTGCGACGCGCAAAATAGCGCGAGTGTGATCTGCACAAAACAGTGCGACGCGCAAAATAGCGCGAGTGTGATCTGCACAAAACAGTGCGACCCGCGAAATAGCGCGAGTGTCAACTGCCCAAAACAGTGGGACCCCAAAATAGCGCGAGTGTCAACTGCACAAAACAGTGCGACTCGCAAAATAGCGCGAGTGTCAACTGCACAAAACAGTGCGACGCGCAAAATAGCGCGAGTGTGATCTGCACAAAACAGTGCAACGCGCAAAATAGGGCCAGTGTGAATAGCACAAAACAGTGCGACGCGCAAAATAGGGCCAGTGTGAACAGCGCAAAACAGTGCGACGCGCAAAATAGCGCGAGTGTCAACTGCACAAAACAGTGCGACGCGCAAAATAGCGCGAGTGTGATCTGCACAAAACAGTGCGACGCGCAAAATAGCGCGAGTGTCAACTGCACAAAACAGTGCGACGCGCAAAATAGCGTGAGTGTCAACTCCACAAAAGAGTGCGACGCGCAAAATAACGCGAGTGTGATCTGCACAAAACAGTGCGACGCGCAAAATAGCGCGAGTGTCAACTGCACAAAACAGTGCGACGCGCAAAATAGCGCGAGTGTGATCTGCACAAAACAGTGCGACGCGCAAAATAGCGCGAGTGTGATCTGCACAAAACAGTGCGAAGTGCAAAATAGCGCGAGTGTCAACAGCACAGAACAGTGCGACTCGCAAAATAGCGCGAGTGTCAACTGCACAAAACAGTGCGACGCGCAAAATAGCGCGAGTGTGATCTGCACAAAACAGTGCGACGCGCAAAATAGCGCGAGTGTGATCTGCACAAAACAGTGCGACGCGCAAAATAGCGCGAGTGTGATCTGCACAAAACAGTGCGACCCGCGAAATAGCGCGAGTGTCAACTGCCCAAAACAGTGGGACCCCAAAATAGCGCGAGTGTCAACTGCACAAAACAGTGCGACGCGCAAAATAGCGCGAGTGTCAACTGCACAAAACAGTGCGACTCGCAAAATAGCGCGAGTGTCAACTGCACAAAACAGTGCGACGCGCAAAATAGCGCGAGTGTGATCTGCACAAAACAGTGCAACGCGCAAAATAGGGCCAGTGTGAATAGCACAAAACAGTGCGACGCGCAAAATAGGGCCAGTGTGAACAGCGCAAAACAATGCGACGCGCAAAATAGCGCGAGTGTCAACTGCACAAAACAGTGCGACGCGCAAAATAGCGCGAGTGTGATCTGCACAAAACAGTGCGAAGTGCAAAATAGCGCGAGTGTCAACAGCACAGAACAGTGCGACTCGCAAAATAGCGCGAGTGTGATCTGCACAAAACAGTGCGACGCGCAAAATAGGGCCAGTGTGAACAGCACAAAACAGTGCGACGCGCAAAATAGCGTGAGTGTCAACTGCACAAAACAGTGCGACGCGCAAAATAGCGCGAGTGTGATCTGCACAAAACAGTGCGACGCGCAAAATAGCGCGAGTGTGATCTGCACAAAACAGTGCGACCCGCGAAATAGCGCGAGTGTCAACTGCCCAAAACAGTGGGACCCCAAAATAGCGCGAGTGTCAACTGCACAAAACAGTGCGACTCGCAAAATAGCGCGAGTGTCAACTGCACAAAACAGTGCGACGCGCAAAATAGCGCGAGTGTGATCTGCACAAAACAGTGCAACGCGCAAAATAGGGCCAGTGTGAATAGCACAAAACAGTGCGACGCGCAAAATAGGGCCAGTGTGAACAGCGCAAAACAGTGCGACGCGCAAAATAGCGCGAGTGTCAACTGCACAAAACAGTGCGACGCGCAAAATAGCGCGAGTGTGATCTGCACAAAACAGTGCGACGCGCAAAATAGCGCGAGTGTCAACTGCACAAAACAGTGCGACGCGCAAAATAGCGTGAGTGTCAACTCCACAAAAGAGTGCGACGCGCAAAATAACGCGAGTGTGATCTGCACAAAACAGTGCGACGCGCAAAATAGCGCGAGTGTCAACTGCACAAAACAGTGCGACGCGCAAAATAGCGCGAGTGTGATCTGCACAAAACAGTGCGACGCGCAAAATAGCGCGAGTGTGATCTGCACAAAACAGTGCGAAGTGCAAAATAGCGCGAGTGTCAGCAGCACAGAACAGTGCGACTCGCAAAATAGCGCGAGTGTCAACTGCACACAACAGTGCGACGCGCAAAATAGCGCGAGTGTGATCTGCACAAAACAGTGCGACGCGCAAAATAGCGCGAGTGTGATCTGCACCAAACAGTGCGACGCGCAAAATAGCGCGAGTGTCAACTGCACAAAACAGTGCGACCCCAAAATAGCGCGAGTGTCAACTGCACAAAACAGTGCGACGCGCAAAATAGCGCGAGTGTCAACTGCACAAAACAGTGCGACTCGCAAAATAGCGCGAGTGTCAACTGCACAAAACAGTGCGACGCGCAAAATAGCGCGAGTGTGATCTGCACAAAACAGTGCGACGCGCAAAATAGGGCCAGTGTGAACAGCACAAAACAGTGCGACGCGCAAAATAGCGTGAGTGTCAACTGCACAAAACAGTGCGACGCGCAAAATAGCGCGAGTGTGACCTGCACAAAACAGTGCGACGCGCAAAATAGCGCGAGTGTGATCTGCACAAAACAGTGCGACCCGCGAAATAGCGCGAGTGTCAACTGCCCAAAACAGTGGGACCCCAAAATACCGCGAGTGTCAACTGCACAAAACAGTGCGACGCGCAAAATAGCGCGAGTGTGATCTGCACAAAACAGTGCGACGCGCAAAATAGCGCGAGTGTCAACTGCACAAAACAGTGCGACGCGGAAAATAGCGTGAGTGTCAACTCCACAAAAGAGTGCGACGCGCAAAATAACGCGAGTGTGATCTGCACAAAACAGTGCGACGCGCAAAATAGCGCGAGTGTCAACTGCACAAAACAGTGCGACGCGCAAAATAGCGCGAGTGTGATCTGCACAAAACAGTGCGACGCGCAAAATAGCGCGAGTGTGATCTGCACAAAACAGTGCGAAGTGCAAAATAGCGCGAGTGTCAACAGCACAGAACAGTGCGACTCGCAAAATAGCGCGAGTGTCAACTGCACAAAACAGTGCGACGCGCAAAATAGCGCGAGTGTGATCTGCACAAAACTGTGCGACGCGCAAAATAGCGCGAGTGTCAACTGCACAAAACAGTGCGACGCGCAAAATAGCGTGAGTGTCAACTCCACAAAAGAGTGCGACGCGCAAAATAACGCGAGTGTGATCTGCACAAAACAGTGCGACGCGCAAAATAGTGCGAGTGTCAACTGCACAAAACAGTGCGACGCGCAAAATAGCGCGAGTGTGATCTGCACAAAACAGTGCGACGCGCAAAATAGCGCGAGTGTGATCTGCACAAAACAGTGCGAAGTGCAAAATAGCGCGAGTGTCAACAGCACAGAACAGTGCGACTCGCAAAATAGCGCGAGTGTCAACTGGACAAAACAGTGCGACGCGCAAAATAGCGCGAGTGTGATCTGCACAAAACAGTGCGACGCGCAAAATAGCGCGAGTGTGATCTGCACAAAACAGTGCGACGCGCAAAATAGCGCGAGTGTCAACTGCACAAAACAGTGCGACCCCAAAATAGCGCGAGTGTCAACTGCACAAAACAGTGCGACGCGCAAAATAGCGCGAGTGTCAACTGCACAAAACAGTGCGACTCGCAAAATAGCGCGAGTGTCAACTGCACAAAACAGTGCGACGCGCAAAATAGCGCGAGTGTGATCTGCACAAAACAGTGCGACGCGCAAAATAGGGCCAGTGTGAACAGCACAAAACAGTGCGACGCGCAAAATAGCGCGAGTGTGATCTGCACAAAACAGTGCGACGCGCAAAATAGCGCGAGTGTGATCTGCACAAAACTGTGCGACCCGCGAAATAGCGCGAGTGTCAACTGCCCAAAACAGTGGGACCCCAAAATAGCGCGAGTGTCAACTGCACAAAACAGTGCGACGCGCAAAATAGCGCGAGTGTCAACTGCACAAAACAGTGCGACTCGCAAAATAGCGCGAGTGTCAACTGCACAAAACAGTGCGACGCGCAAAATAGCGCGAGTGTGATCTGCACAAAACAGTGCAACTCGCAAAATAGGGCCAGTGTGAATAGCACAAAACAGTGCGACGCGCAAAATAGGGCCAGTGTGAACAGCGCAAAACAATGCGACACGCAAAATAGCGCGAGTGTCAACTGCACAAAACAGTGCGACGCGCAAAATAGCGCGAGTGTGATCTGCACAAAACAGTGCGAAGTGCAAAATAGCGCGAGTGTCAACAGCACAGAACAGTGCGACTCGCAAAATAGCGCGAGTGTGATCTGCACAAAACAGTGCGACGCGCAAAATAGGGCCAGTGTGAACAGCACAAAACAGTGCGACGCGCAAAATAGCGTGAGTGTCAACTGCACAAAACAGTGCGACGCGCAAAATAGCGCGAGTGTGATCTGCACAAAACAGTGCGACGCGCAAAATAGCGCGAGTGTGATCTGCACAAAACAGTGCGACCCGCGAAATAGCGCGAGTGTCAACTGCCCAAAACAGTGGGACCCCAAAATAGCGCGAGTGTCAACTGCACAAAACAGTGCGACTCGCAAAATAGCGCGAGTGTCAACTGCACAAAACAGTGCGACGCGCAAAATAGCGCGAGTGTGATCTGCACAAAACAGTGCAACGCGCAAAATAGGGCCAGTGTGAATAGCACAAAACAGTGCGACGCGCAAAATAGGGCCAGTGTGAACAGCGCAAAACAGTGCGACGCGCAAAATAGCGCGAGTGTCAACTGCACAAAACAGTGCGACGCGCAAAATAGCGCGAGTGTGATCTGCACAAAACAGTGCGACGCGCAAAATAGCACGAGTGTCAACTGCACAAAACAGTGCGACGCGCAAAATAGCGTGAGTGTCAACTCCACAAAAGAGTGCGACGCGCAAAATAACGCGAGTGTGATCTGCACAAAACAGTGCGACGCGCAAAATAGCGCGAGTGTGATCTGCACAAAACAGTGCGACGCGCAAAATAGCGCGAGTGTGATCTGCACAAAACAGTGCGAAGTGCAAAATAGCGCGAGTGTCAACAGCACAGAACAGTGCGACTCGCAAAATAGCGCGAGTGTCAACTGCACAAAACAGTGCGACGCGCAAAATAGCGCGAGTGTGATCTGCACAAAACAGTGCGACGCGCAAAATAGCGCGAGTGTGATCTGCACAAAACAGTGCGACGCGCAAAATAGCGCGAGTGTCAACTGCACAAAACAGTGCGACCCCAAAATAGCGCGAGTGTCAACTGCACAAAACAGTGCGACGCGCAAAATAGCGCGAGTGTCAACTGCACAAAACAGTGCGACTCGCAAAATAGCGCGAGTGTCAACTGCACAAAACAGTGCGACGCGCAAAATAGCGCGAGTGTGATCTGCACAAAACAGTGCGACGCGCAAAATAGGGCCAGTGTGAACAGCACAAAACAGTGCGACGCGCAAAATAGCGTGAGTGTCAACTGCACAAAACAGTGCGACGCGCAAAATAGCGCGAGTGTGATCTGCACAAAACAGTGCGACGCGCAAAATAGCGCGAGTGTGATCTGCACAAAACAGTGCGACCCGCGAAATAGCGCGAGTGTCAACTGCCCAAAACAGTGGGACCCCAAAATAGCGCGAGTGTCAACTGCACAAAACAGTGCGACGCGCAAAATAGCGCGAGTGTGATCTGCACAAAACAGTGCGACGCGCAAAATAGCGCGAGTGTCAACTGCACAAAACAGTGCGACGCGGAAAATAGCGTGAGTGTCAACTCCACAAAAGAGTGCGACGCGCAAAATAACGCGAGTGTGATCTGCACAAAACAGTGCGACGCGCAAAATAGCGCGAGTGTCAACTGCACAAAACCGTGCGACGCGCAAAATAGCGCGAGTGTGATCTGCACAAAACAGTGCGACGCGCAAAATAGCGCGAGTGTGATCTGCACAAAACAGTGCGAAGTGCAAAATAGCGCGAGTGTCAACAGCACAGAACAGTGCGACTCGCAAAATAGCGCGAGTGTCAACTGCACAAAACAGTGCGACGCGCAAAATAGCGCGAGTGTGATCTGCACAAAACTGTGCGACGCGCAAAATAGCGCGAGTGTCAACTGCACAAAACAGTGCGACGCGCAAAATAGCGTGAGTGTCAACTCCACAAAAGAGTGCGACGCGCAAAATAACGCGAGTGTGATCTGCACAAAACAGTGCGACGCGCAAAATAGCGCGAGTGTGATCTGCACAAAACAGTGCGAAGTGCAAAATAGCGCGAGTGTCAACAGCACAGAACAGTGCGACTCGCAAAATAGCGCGAGTGTCAACTGGACAAAACCGTGCGACGCGCAAAATAGCGCGAGTGTGATCTGCACAAAACTGTGCGACGCGCAAAATAGCGCGAGTGTCAACTGCACAAAACAGTGCGACCCCAAAATAGCGCGAGTGTCAACTGCACAAAACAGTGCGACGCGCAAAATAGCGCGAGTGTCAACTGCACAAAACAGTGCGACTCGCAAAATAGCGCGAGTGTCAACTGCACAAAACAGTGCGACGCGCAAAATAGCGCGAGTGTGATCTGCACAAAACAGTGCGACGCGCAAAATAGGGCCAGTGTGAACAGCACAAAACAGTGCGACGCGCAAAATAGCGTGAGTGTCAACTGCACAAAACAGTGCGACGCGCAAAATAGCGCGAGTGTGATCTGCACAAAACAGTGCGACGCGCAAAATAGCGCGAGTGTGATCTGCACAAAACAGTGCGACCCGCGAAATAGCGCAAGTGTCAACTGCCCAAAACAGTGGGACCCCAAAATAGCGCGAGTGTCAACTGCACAAAACAGTGCGACGCGCAAAATAGCGCGAGTGTCAACTGCACAAAACAGTGCGACTCGCAAAATAGCGCGAGTGTCAACTGCACAAAACAGTGCGAGGCGCAAAATAGCGCGAGTGTGATCTGCACAAAACAGTGCAACGCGCAAAATAGGGCCAGTGTGAATAGCACAAAACAGTGCGACGCGCAAAATAGGGCCAGTGTGAACAGCGCAAAACAATGCGACGCGCAAAATAGCGCGAGTGTCAACTGCACAAAACAGTGCGACGCGCAAAATAGCGCGAGTGTGATCTGCACAAAACAGTGCGAAGTGCAAAATAGCGCGAGTGTCAACAGCACAGAACAGTGCGACTCGCAAAATAGCGCGAGTGTCAACTGCACACAACAGTGCGACGCGCAAAATAGCGCGAGTGTGATCTGCACAAAACAGTGCGACGCGCAAAATAGCGCGAGTGTGATCTGGACAAAACAGTGCGACCCGCGAAATAGCGCGAGTGTCAACTGCCCAAAACAGTGGGACCCCAAAATAGCGCGAGTGTCAACTGCACAAAACAGTGCGACGCGCAAAATAGCGCGAGTGTCAACTGCACAAAACAGTGCGACTCGCAAAATAGCGCGAGTGTGATCTGCACAAAACAGTGCGACGCGCAAAATAGGGCCAGCGTGAACAGCACAAAACAGTGCGACGCGCAAAATAGCGTGAGTGTCAACTGCACAAAACAGTGCGACGCGCAAAATAGCGCGAGTGTGATCTGCACAAAACAGTGCGACGCACCAAATAGCGCGAGTGTGATCTGCACAAAACAGTGCGACCCGCGAAATAGCGCGAGTGTCAACTGCCCAAAACAGTGGGACCCCAAAATAGCGCGAGTGTCAACTGCACAAAACAGTACGACGCGCAAAATAGCGCGAGTGTCAACTGCACAAAACAGTGCGACTCGCAAAATAGCGCGAGTGTCAACTGCACAAAATAGTGCGACGCGCAAAATAGCGCGAGTGTGATCTGCACAAAATAGTGCAACGCGCAAAATAGGGCCAGTGTGAACAGCACAAAACAGTGCGACGCGCAAAATAGGGCCAGTGTGAACAGCACAAAACAGTGCGACGCGCAAAATAGCGTGAGTGTGATCTGCACAAAACAGTGCGACGCGCAAAATAGCGCGAGTGTCAACTGCACAAAACAGTGCGACGCGCAAAATAGCGTGAGTGTCAACTCCACAAAGGAGTGCGACGCGCAAAATAACGCGAGTGTGATCTGCACAAAACAGTGCGACGCGCAAAATAGCGCGAGTGTCAACTGCACAAAACAGTGCGACGCGCAAAATAACGCGAGTGTGATCTGCACAAAACAGTGCGACGCGCAAAATAGCGCGAGTGTGATCTGCACAAAACAGTGCGACGCGCAAAATAGCGCGAGTGTCAACTGCACAAAACAGTGCGACGCGCAAAATAGCGCGAGTGTGATCTGCACAAAACAGTGCGACGCGCAAAATAGCGCGAGTGTGATCTGCACAAAACAGTGCGAAGTGCAAAATAGCGCGAGTGTCAACAGCACAGAACAGTGCGACTCGCAAAATAGCGCGAGTGTCAACTGCACAAAACAGTGCGACGCGCAAAATAGCGCGAGTGTGATCTGCACAAAACAGTGCGACGCGCAAAATAGCGCGAGTGTCAACTGCACAAAACAGTGCGACGCGCAAAATAGCGTGAGTGTCAACTCCACAAAAGAGTGTGACGCGCAAAATAACGCGAGTGTGATCTGCACAAAACAGTGCGACGCGCAAAATAGCGCGAGTGTCAACTGCACAAAACAGTGCGACGCGCAAAATAGCACGAGTGTGATCTGCACAAAACAGTGCGACGCACAAAATAGAGCGAGTGTGATCTGCACAAAACAGTGCGAAGTGCAAAATAGCGCGAGTGTCAACAGCACAGAACAGTGCGACTCGCAAAATAGCGCGAGTGTCAACTGCACAAAACAGTGCGACGCGCAAAATAGCGCGAGTGTGATCTGCACAAAATAGTGCGACGCGCAAAATAGCGCGAGTGTGATCTGCACAAAACAGTGCGACGCGCAAAATAGCGCGAGTGTCAACTGCACAAAACAGTGCGACCCCAAAATAGCGCGAGTGTCAACTGCACAAAACAGTGCGACGCGCAAAATAGCGCGAGTGTCAACTGCACAAAACAGTGCGACTCGCAAAATAGCGCGAGTGTCAACTGCACAAAACAGTGCGACGCGCAAAATAGCGCGAGTGTGATCTGCACAAAACAGTGCGACGCGCAAAATAGGGCCAGTGTGAACAGCACAAAACAGTGCGACTCGCAAAATAGCGTGAGTGTCAACTGCACAAAACAGTGCGACGCGCAAAATAGCGCGAGTGTGATCTGCACAAAACAGTGCGACGCGCAAAATAGCGCGAGTGTGATCTGGACAAAACAGTGCGACCCGCGAAATAGCGCGAGTGTCAACTGCCCAAAACAGTGGGACCCCAAAATAGCGCGAGTGTCAACTGCACAAAACAGTGCGACGCGCAAAATAGCGCGAGTGTCAACTGCACAAAACAGTGCGACTCGCAAAATAGCGCGAGTGTCAACTGCACAAAACAGTGCGACGCGCAAAATAGGGCCAGTGTGAACAGCACAAAACAGTGCGACGCGCAAAATAGCGTGAGTGTCAACTGCACAAAATAGTGCGACGCGCAAAATAGCGCGAGTGTGATCTGCACAAAACAGTGCGACGCGCAAAATAGCGCGAGTGTGATCTGGACAAAACAGTGCGACCCGCGAAATAGCGCTAGTGTCAACTGCCCAAAACAGTGGGACCCCAAAATAGCGCGAGTGTCAACTGCACAAAACAGTGCGACGCGCAAAATAGCGCGAGTGTCAACTGCACAAAACAGTGCGACTCGCAAAATAGCGCGAGTGTCAACTGCACAAAACAGTGCGACGCGCAAAATAGCGCGAGTGTGATCTGCACAAAACAGTGCAACGCGCAAAATAGGGCAAGTGTGAATAGCACAAAACAGTGCGACGCGCAAAATAGGGCCAGTGTGAACAGCGCAAAACAATGCGACGCGCAAAATAGCGCGAGTGTCATCTGCACAAAACAGTGCGACGCGCAAAATAGCGCGAGTGTGATCTGCACAAAACAGTGCGACGCGCAAAATAGCGCGAGTGTCAACTGCACAAAACAGTGCGACGCGCAAAATAGCGTGAGTGTCAACTCCACAAAAGAGTGCGACGCGCAAAATAACGCGAGTGTGATCTGCACAAAACAGTGCGACGCGCAAAATAGCGCGAGTGTCAACTGCACAAAACAGTGCGACGCGCAAAATAGCACGAGTGTGATCTGCACAAAACAGTGCGACGCGCAAAATAGCGCGAGTGTGATCTGCACAAAACAGTGCGAAGTGCAAAATAGCGCGAGTGTCAGCAGCACAGAACAGTGCGACTCGCAAAATAGCGCGAGTGTCAACTGCACACAACAGTGCGACGCGCAAAATAGCGCGAGTGTGATCTGCACAAAACAGTGCGACGCGCAAAATAGCGCGAGTGTGATCTGGACAAAACAGTGCGACCCGCGAAATAGCGCGAGTGTCAACTGCCCAAAACAGTGGGACCCCAAAATAGCGCGAGTGTCAACTGCACAAAACAGTGCGACGCGCAAAATAGCGCGAGTGTCAACTGCACAAAACAGTGCGACCCCAAAATAGCGCGAGTGTCAACTGCACAAAACAGTGCGACGCGCAAAATAGCGCGAGTGTCAACTGCACAAAACAGTGCGACTCGCAAAATAGCGCGAGTGTCAACTGCACAAAACAGTGCGACGCGCAAAATAGCGCGAGTGTGATCTGCACAAAACAGTGCGACGCGCAAAATAGGGCCAGTGTGAACAGCACAAAACAGTGCGACGCGCAAAATAGCGTGAGTGTCAACTGCACAAAACAGTGCGACGCGCAAAATAGCGCGAGTGTGATCTGCACAAAACAGTGCGACGCGCAAAATAGCGCGAGTGTGATCTGCACAAAACAGTGCGACCCGCGAAATAGCGCGAGTGTCAACTGCCCAAAACAGTGGGACCCCAAAATAGCGCGAGTGTCAACTGCACAAAACAGTGCGACGCGCAAAATAGCGCGAGTGTCAACTGCACAAAACAGTGCGACCCGCAAAATAGCGCGAGTGTCAACTGCACAAAACAGTGCGACGCGCAAAATAGCGCGAGTGTGATCTGCACAAAACAGTGCGACGCGCAAAATAGCGCGAGTGTGATCTGGACAAAACAGTGCGACCCGCGAAATAGCGCGAGTGTCAACTGCCCAAAACAGTGGGACCCCCAAATAGCGCGAGTGTCAACTGCACAAAACAGTGCGACGCGCAAAATAGCGCGAGTGTCAACTGCACAAAACAGTGCGACTCGCAAAATAGCGCGAGTGTCAACTGCACAAAACAGTGCGACGCGCAAAATAGCGCGAGTGTGATCTGCACAAAACAGTGCAACGCGCAAAATAGGGCCAGTGTGAATAGCACAAAACAGTGCGACGCGCAAAATAGGGCCAGTGTGAACAGCGCAAAACAATGCGACGCGCAAAATAGCGCGAGTGTCAACTGCACAAAACAGTGCGACGCGCAAAATAGCGCGAGTGTGATCTGCACAAAACAGTGCGACGCGCAAAATAGCGCGAGTGTCAACTGCACAAAACAGTGCGACGCGCAAAATAGCGTGAGTGTCAACTCCACAAAAGAGTGCGACGCGCAAAATAACGCGAGTGTGATCTGCACAAAACAGTGCGACGCGCAAAATAGCGCGAGTGTCAACTGCACAAAACAGTGCGACGCGCAAAATAGCGCGAGTGTGATCTGCACAAAACAGTGCGACGCGCAAAATAGCGCGAGTGTGATCTGCACAAAACAGTGCGAAGTGCAAAATAGCGCGAGTGTCAGCAGCACAGAACAGTGCGACTCGCAAAATAGCGCGAGTGTCAACTGCACACAACAGTGCGACGCGCAAAATAGCGCGAGTGTGATCTGCACAAAACAGTGCGACGCGCAAAATAGCGCGAGTGTGATCTGGACAAAACAGTGCGACCCGCGAAATAGCGCGAGTGTCAACTGCCCAAAACAGTGGGACCCCAAAATAGCGCGAGTGTCAACTGCACAAAACAGTGCGACGCGCAAAATAGCGCGAGTGTCAACTGCACAAAACAGTGCGACCCCAAAATAGCGCGAGTGTCAACTGCACAAAACAGTGCGACGCGCAAAATAGCGCGAGTGTCAACTGCACAAAACAGTGCGACTCGCAAAATAGCGCGAGTGTCAACTGCACAAAACAGTGCGACGCGCAAAATAGCGCGAGTGTGATCTGCACAAAACAGTGCGACGCGCAAAATAGGGCCAGTGTGAACAGCACAAAACAGTGCGACGCGCAAAATAGCGGGAGTGTCAACTGCACAAAACAGTGCGACGCGCAAAATAGCGCGAGTGTGATCTGCACAAAACAGTGCGACGCGCAAAATAGCGCGAGTGTGATCTGCACAAAACAGTGCGACCCGCGAAATAGCGCGAGTGTCAACTGCCCAAAACAGTGGGACCCCAAAATAGCGCGAGTGTCAACTGCACAAAACAGTGCGACGCGCAAAATAGCGCGAGTGTCAACTGCACAAAACAGTGCGACCCGCAAAATAGCGCGAGTGTCAACTGCACAAAACAGTGCGACGCGCAAAATAGCGCGAGTGTGATATGCACAAAACAGTGCGACGCGCAAAATAGCGCGAGTGTGATCTGGACAAAACAGTGCGACCCGCGAAATAGCGCGAGTGTCAACTGCCCAAAACAGTGGGACCCCCAAATAGCGCGAGTGTCAACTGCACAAAACAGTGCGACGCGCAAAATAGCGCGAGTGTCAACTGCACAAAACAGTGCGACTCGCAAAATAGCGCGAGTGTCAACTGCACAAAACAGTGCGACGCGCAAAATAGCGCGAGTGTGATCTGCACAAAACAGTGCAACGCGCAAAATAGGGCCAGTGTGAATAGCACAAAACAGTGCGACGCGCAAAATAGGGCCAGTGTGAACAGCGCAAAACAATGCGACGCGCAAAATAGCGCGAGTGTCAACTGCACAAAACAGTGCGACGCGCAAAATAGCGCGAGTGTGATCTGCACAAAACAGTGCGACGCGCAAAATAGCGCGAGTGTCAACTGCACAAAACAGTGCGACGCGCAAAATAGCGTGAGTGTCAACTCCACAAAAGAGTGCGACGCGCAAAATAACGCGAGTGTGATCTGCACAAAACAGTGCGACGCGCAAAATAGCGCGAGTGTCAACTGCACAAAACAGTGCGACGCGCAAAATAGCGCGAGTGTGATCTGCACAAAACAGTGCGACGCGCAAAATAGCGCGAGTGTGATCTGCACAAAACAGTGCGAAGTGCAAAATAGCGCGAGTGTCAGCAGCACAGAACAGTGCGACTCGCAAAATAGCGCGAGTGTCAACTGCACACAACAGTGCGACGCGCAAAATAGCGCGAGTGTGATCTGCACAAAACAGTGCGACGCGCAAAATAGCGCGAGTGTGATCTGGACAAAACAGTGCGACCCGCGAAATAGCGCGAGTGTCAACTGCCCAAAACAGTGGGACCCCAAAATAGCGCGAGTGTCAACTGCACAAAACAGTGCGACGCGCAAAATAGCGCGAGTGTCAACTGCACAAAACAGTGCGACTCGCAAAATAGCGCGAGTGTGATCTGCACAAAACAGTGCGACGCGCAAAATAGGGCCAGTGTGAACAGCACAAAACAGTGCGACGCGCAAAATAGCGTGAGTGTCAACTGCACAAAACAGTGCGACGCGCAAAATAGCGCGAGTGTGATCTGCACAAAACAGTGCGACGCGCAAAATAGCGCGACTGTGATCTGCACAAAACAGTGCGACCCGCGAAATAGCGCGAGTGTCAACTGCCCAAAACAGTGGGACCCCAAAATAGCGCGAGTGTCAACTGCACAAAACAGTGCGACGCGCAAAATAGCGCGAGTGTCAACTGCACAAAACAGTGCGACTCGCAAAATAGCGCGAGTGTCAACTGCACAAAACAGTGCGACGCGCAAAATAGCGCGAGTGTGATCTGCACAAAATAGTGCAACGCGCAAAATAGGGCCAGTGTGAACAGCACAAAACAGTGCGACGCGCAAAATAGGGCCAGTGTGAACAGCACAAAACAGTGCGACGCGCAAAATAGCGTGAGTGTGATCTGCACAAAACAGTGCGACGCGCAAAATAGCGCGAGTGTCAACTGCACAAAACAGTGCGACGCGCAAAATAGCGTGAGTGTCAACTCCACAAAAGAGTGCGACGCGCAAAATAACGCGAGTGTGATCTGCACAAAACAGTGCGACGCGCAAAATAGCGCGAGTGTCAACTGCACAAAACAGTGCGACGCGCAAAATAACGCGAGTGTGATCTGCACAAAACAGTGCGACGCGCAAAATAGCGCGAGTGTGATCTGCACAAAACAGTGCGAAGTGCAAAATAGCGCGAGTGTCAACAGCACAGAACAGTGCGACTCGTAAAATAGCGCGAGTGTCAACTGCACAAAACAGTGCGACTTGCAAAATAGCGCGAGTGTGATCTGCACAAAACAGTGCGACGCGCAAAATAGCGCGAGTGTGATCTGCACAAAACAGTGCGACGCGCAAAATAGCGCGAGTGTCAACTGCACAAAACAGTGCGACGCGCAAAATAGCGCTAGTGTGATCTGCACAAAACAGTGCGACGCGCAAAATAGCGCGAGTGTGATCTGCACAAAACAGTGCGAAGTGCAAAATAGCGCGAGTGTCAACAGCACAGAACAGTGCGACTCGCAAAATAGCGCGAGTGTCAACTGCACAAAACAGTGCGACGCGCAAAATAGCGCGAGTGTGATCTGCACAAAACAGTGCGACGCGCAAAATAGCGCGAGTGTGATCTGCACAAAACAGTGCGACGCGCAAAATAGCGCGAGTGTCAACTGCACAAAACAGTGCGACCCCAAAATAGCGCGAGTGTCAACTGCACAAAACAGTGCGACGCGCAAAATAGCGCGAGTGTCAACTGCACAAAACAGTGCGACTCGCAAAATAGCGCGAGTGTCAACTGCACAAAACAGTGCGACGCGCAAAATAGCGCGAGTGTGATCTGCACAAAACAGTGCAACGCGCAAAATAGGGCCAGTGTGAATAGCACAAAACAGTGCGACGCGCAAAATAGGGCCAGTGTGAACAGCGCAAAACAATGCGACGCGCAAAATAGCGCGAGTGTCAACTGCACAAAACAGTGCGACGCGCAAAATAGCGCGAGTGTGATCTGCACAAAACAGTGCGACGCGCAAAATAGCGCGAGTGTCAACTGCACAAAACAGTGCGACGCGCAAAATAGCGTGAGTGTCAACTCCACAAAAGAGTGCGACGCGCAAAATAACGCGAGTGTGATCTGCACAAAACAGTGCGACGCGCAAAATAGCGCGAGTGTCAACTGCACAAAACAGTGCGACGCGCAAAATAGCGCGAGTGTGATCTGCACAAAACAGTGCGACGCGCAAAATAGCGCGAGTGTGATCTGCACAAAACAGTGCGAAGTGCAAAATAGCGCGAGTGTCAGCAGCACAGAACAGTGCGACTCGCAAAATAGCGCGAGTGTCAACTGCACACAACAGTGCGACGCGCAAAATAGCGCGAGTGTGATCTGCACAAAACAGTGCGACGCGCAAAATAGCGCGAGTGTGATCTGGACAAAACAGTGCGACCCGCGAAATAGCGCGAGTGTCAACTGCCCAAAACAGTGGGACCCCAAAATAGCGCGAGTGTCAACTGCACAAAACAGTGCGACGCGCAAAATAGCGCGAGTGTCAACTGCACAAAACAGTGCGACTCGCAAAATAGCGCGAGTGTGATCTGCACAAAACAGTGCGACGCGCAAAATAGGGCCAGTGTGAACAGCACAAAACAGTGCGACGCGCAAAATAGCGTGAGTGTCAACTGCACAAAATAGTGCGACGCGCAAAATAGCGCGAGTGTGATCTGCACAAAACAGTGCGACGCGCAAAATAGCGCGACTGTGATCTGCACAAAACAGTGCGACCCGCGAAATAGCGCGAGTGTCAACTGCCCAAAACAGTGGGACCCCAAAATAGCGCGAGTGTCAACTGCACAAAACAGTGCGACGCGCAAAATAGCGCGAGTGTCAACTGCACAAAACAGTGCGACTCGCAAAATAGCGCGAGTGTCAACTGCACAAAACAGTGCGACGCGCAAAATAGCGCGAGTGTGATCTGCACAAAATAGTGCAACGCGCAAAATAGGGCCAGTGTGAACAGCACAAAACAGTGCGACGCGCAAAATAGGGCCAGTGTGAACAGCACAAAACAGTGCGACGCGCAAAATAGCGTGAGTGTGATCTGCACAAAACAGTGCGACGCGCAAAATAGCGCGAGTGTCAACTGCACAAAACAGTGCGACGCGCAAAATAGCGTGAGTGTCAACTCCACAAAAGAGTGCGACGCGCAAAATAACGCGAGTGTGATCTGCACAAAACAGTGCGACGCGCAAAATAGCGCGAGTGTCAACTGCACAAAACAGTGCGACGCGCAAAATAACGCGAGTGTGATCTGCACAAAACAGTGCGACGCGCAAAATAGCGCGAGTGTGATCTGCACAAAACAGTGCGAAGTGCAAAATAGCGCGAGTGTCAACAGCACAGAACAGTGCGACTCGTAAAATAGCGCGAGTGTCAACTGCACAAAACAGTGCGACGCGCAAAATAGCGCGAGTGTGATCTGCACAAAACAGTGCGACGCGCAAAATAGCGCGAGTGTGATCTGCACAAAACAGTGCGACGCGCAAAATAGCGCGAGTGTCAACTGCACAAAACAGTGCGACGCGCAAAATAGCGCTAGTGTGATCTGCACAAAACAGTGCGACGCGCAAAATAGCGCGAGTGTGATCTGCACAAAACAGTGCGAAGTGCAAAATAGCGCGAGTGTCAACAGCACAGAACAGTGCGACTCGCAAAATAGCGCGAGTGTCAACTGCACAAAACAGTGCGACGCGCAAAATAGCGCGAGTGTGATCTGCACAAAACAGTGCGACGCGCAAAATAGCGCGAGTGTCAACTGCACAAAACAGTGCGACGCGCAAAATAGCGTGAGTGTCAACTCCACAAAAGAGTGTGACGCGCAAAATAACGCGAGTGTGATCTGCACAAAACAGTGCGACGCGCAAAATAGCGCGAGTGTGATCTGCACAAAACAGTGCGACGCGCAAAATAGCGCGAGTGTCAACTGCACAAAACAGTGCGACCCCAAAATAGCGCGAGTGTCAACTGCACAAAACAGTGCGACGCGCAAAATAGCGCGAGTGTCAGCTGCACAAAACAGTGCGACTCGCAAAATAGCGCGAGTGTCAACTGCACAAAACAGTGCGACGCGCAAAATAGCGCGAGTGTGATCTGCACAAAACAGTGCGACGCGCAAAATAGGGCCAATATGAACAGCACAAAACAGTGCGACGCGCAAAATAGCATGAGTGTCAACTGCACAAAACAGTGCGACGCGCAAAATAGCGCGAGTGTGATCTGCACAAAACAGTGCGACGCGCAAAATAGCGCGAGTGTGATCTGCACAAAACAGTGCGACCCGCGAAATAGCGCGAGTGTCAACTGCCCAAAACAGTGGGACCCCAAAATAGCGCGAGTGTCAACTGCACAAAACAGTGCGACGCGCAAAATAGCGCGAGTGTGATCTGCACAAAACAGTGCGACGCGCAAAATAGCGCGAGTGTCAACTGCACAAAACAGTGCGACGCGCAAAATAGCGGGAGTGTCAACTCCACAAAAGAGTGCGACGCGCAAAATAACGCAAGTGTGATCTGCACAAAACAGTGCGACGCGCAAAATAGCGCGAGTGTCAACTGCACAAAACAGTGCGACGCGCAAAATAGCGCGAGTGTGATCTGCACAAAACAGTGCGACGCGCAAAATAGCGCGAGTGTGATCTGCACAAAACAGTGCGAAGTGCAAAATAGCGCGAGTGTCAACAGCACAGAACAGTGCGACTCGCAAAATAGCGCGAGTGTCAACTGCACAAAACAGTGCGACGCGCAAAATAGCGCGAGTGTGATCTGCACAAAACAGTGCGACGCGCAAAATAGCGCGAGTGTCAACTGCACAAAACAGTGCGACGCGCAAAATAGCGCGAGTGTCAACTGCACAAAACAGTGCGACGCGCAAAATAGCGTGAGTGTCAACTCCACAAAAGAGTGCGACGCGCAAAATAACGCGAGTGTGATCTGCACAAAACAGTGCGACGCGCAAAATAGCGCGAGTGTCAACTGCACAAAACAGTGCGACGCGCAAAATAGCGCGAGTGTGATCTGCACAAAACAGTGCGACGCGCAAAATAGCGCGAGTGTGATCTGCACAAAACAGTGCGAAGTGCAAAATAGCGCGAGTGTCAACAGCACAGAACAGTGCGACTCGCAAAATAGCGCGAGTGTCAACTGCACAAAACAGTGCGACGCGCAAAATAGCGCGAGTGTGATCTGCACAAAACAGTGCGACGCGCAAAATAGCGCGAGTGTGATCTGCATAAAACAGTGCGACGCGCAAAATAGCGCGAGTGTCAACTGCACAAAACAGTGCGACCCCAAAATAGCGCGAGTGTCAACTGCACAAAACAGTGCGACGCGCAAAATAGCGCGAGTGTCAACTGCACAAAACAGTGCGACTCGCAAAATAGCGCGAGTGTCAACTGCACAAAACAGTGCGACGCGCAAAATAGCGCGAGTGTGATCTGCACAAAACAGTGCGACGCGCAAAATAGGGCCAGTGTGAACAGCACAAAACAGTGCGACGCGCAAAATAGCGTGAGTGTCAACTGCACAAAACAGTGCGACGCGCAAAATAGCGCGAGTGTGATCTGCACAAAACAGTGCGACGCGCAAAATAGCGCGAGTGTGATCTGGACAAAACAGTGCGACCCGCGAAATAGCGCGAGTGTCAACTGCCCAAAACAGTGGGACCCCAAAATAGCGCGAGTGTCAACTGCACAAAACAGTGCGACGCGCAAAATAGCGCGAGTGTCAACTGCACAAAACAGTGCGACGCGCAAAATAGCGCGAGTGTGATCTGCACAAAACAGTGCAACGCGCAAAATAGGGCCAGTGTGAATAGCACAAAACAGTGCGACGCGCAAAATAGGGCCAGTGTGAACAGCGCAAAACACTGCGACGCGCAAAATAGCGCGAGTGTCAACTGCACAAAACAGTGCGACACGCAAAATAGCGCGAGTGTGATCTGCACAAAACAGTGCGACGCGCAAAATAGCGCGAGTGTCAACTGCACAAAACAGTGCGACGCGCAAAATAGCGTGAGTGTCAACTCCACAAAAGAGTGCGACGCGCAAAATAACGCGAGTGTGATCTGCACAAAACAGTGCGACGCGCAAAATAGCGCGAGTGTCAACTGCACAAAACAGTGCGACGCGCAAAATAGCGCGAGTGTGATCTGCACAAAACAGTGCGACGCGCAAAATAGCGCGAGTGTGATCTGCACAAAACAGTGCGAAGTGCAAAATAGCGCGAGTGTCAACAGCACAGAACAGTGCGACTCGCAAAATAGCGCGAGTGTCAACTGCACACAACAGTGCGACGCGCAAAATAGCGCGAGTGTGATCTGCACAAAACAGTGCGACGCGCAAAATAGCGCGAGTGTGATCTGGACAAAACAGTGCGACCCGCGAAATAGCGCGAGTGTCAACTGCCCAAAACAGTGGGACCCCAAAATAGCGCGAGTGTCAACTGCACAAAACAGTGCGACGCGCAAAATAGCGCGAGTGTCAACTGCACAAAACAGTGCGACTCGCAAAATAGCGCGAGTGTGATCTGCACAAAACAGTGCGACGCGCAAAATATGGCCAGTGTGAACAGCACAAAACAGTGCGACGCGCAAAATAGCGTGAGTGTCAACTGCACAAAACAGTGCGACGCGCAAAATAGCGCGATTGTGATCTGCACAAAACAGTGCGACGCGCAAAATAGCGCGAGTGTGATCTGCACAAAACAGTGCGACCCGCGAAATAGCGCGAGTGTCAACTGCCCAAAACAGTGGGACCCCAAAATAGCGCGAGTGTCAACTGCACAAAACAGTGCGACGCGCAAAATAGCGCGAGTGTCAACTGCACAAAACAGTGCGACGCGCAAAATAGCGCGAGTGTCAACTGGACAAAACAGTGCGACGCGCAAAATAACGCGAGTGTGATCTGCACAAAACAGTGCGACGCGCAAAATAGCGCGAGTGTCAACAGCACAGAACAGTGCGACTCGCAAAATAGCGCGAGTGTCAACTGCACAAAACAGTGCGACGCGCAAAATAGCGCGAGTGTGATCTGCACAAAACAGTGCGACGCGCAAAATAGCGCGAGTGTGATCTGCACAAAACAGTGCGACGCGCAAAATAGTGCGAGTGTCAACTGCACAAAACAGTGCGACCCCAAAATAGCGCGAGTGTCAACTGCACAAAACAGTGCGACGCGCAAAATAGCGCGAGTGTCAACTGCACAAAGCAGTGCGACTCGCAAAATAGCGCGAGTGTCAACTGCACAAAACAGTGCGACGCGCAAAATAGCGCGAGTGTGATCTGCACAAAACAGTGCGACGCGCAAAATAGGGCCAGTGTGAACAGCACAAAACAGTGCGACGCGCAAAATAGCGTGAGTGTCAACTGCACAAAACAGTGCGACGCGCAAAATAGCGCGAGTGTGATCTGCACAAAACAGTGCGACGCGCAAAATAGCGCGAGTGTGATCTGCACAAAACAGTGCGACCCGCGAAATAGCGCGAGTGTCATCTGCCCAAAACAGTGGGACCCCAAAATAGCGCGAGTGTCAACTGCACAAAACAGTGCGACGCGCAAAATAGCGCGAGTGTGATCTGCCCAAAACAGTGCGACGCGCAAAATAGCGCGAGTGTCAACTGCACAAAACAGTGCGACGCGCAAAATAGCGTGAGTGTCAACTCCACAAAAGAGTGCGACGCGCAAAATAACGCGAGTGTGATCTGCACAAAACAGTGCGACGCGCAAAATAGCGCGAGTGTCAACTGCACAAAACAGTGCGACGCGCAAAATAGCGCGAGTGTGATCTGCACAAAACAGTGCGACGCGCAAAATAGCGCGAGTGTGATCTGCACAAAACAGTGCGAAGTGCAAAATAGCGCGAGTGTCAACAGCACAGAACAGTGCGACTCGCAAAATAGCGCGAGTGTCAACTGCACAAAACAGTGCGACGCGCAAAATAGCGTGAGTGTCAACTCCACAAAAGAGTGCGACGCGCAAAATAACGCGAGTGTGATCTGCACAAAACAGTGCGACGCGCAAAATAGCGCGAGTGTCAACTGCACAAAACAGTGCGACGCGCAAAATAGCGCGAGTGTGATCTGCACAAAACAGTGCGACGCGCAAAATAGCGCGAGTGTGATCTGCACAAAACAGTGCGAAGTGCAAAATAGCGCGAGTGTCAACAGCACAGAACAGTGCGACTCGCAAAATAGCGCGAGTGTCAACTGCACAAAACAGTGCGACGCGCAAAATAGCGCGAGTGTGATCTGCACAAAACAGTGCGACGCGCAAAATAGCGCGAGTGTGATCTGCATAAAACAGTGCGACGCGCAAAATAGCGCGAGTGTCAACTGCACAAAACAGTACGACCCCAAAATAGCGCGAGTGTCAACTGCACAAAACAGTGCGACGCGCAAAATAGCGCGAGTGTCAACTGCACAAAACAGTGCGACTCGCAAAATAGCGCGAGTGTCAACTGCACAAAACAGTGCGACGCGCAAAATAGCGCGAGTGTGATCTGCACAAAACAGTGCGACGCGCAAAATAGCGCGAGTGTGATCTGGACAAAACAGTGCGACCCGCGAAATAGCGCGAGTGTCAACTGCCCAAAACAGTGGGACCCCAAAATAGCGCGAGTGTCAACTGCACAAAACAGTGCGACGCGCAAAATAGCGCGAGTGTCAACTGCACAAAACAGTGCGACTCGCAAAATAGCGCGAGTGTCAACTGCACAAAACAGTGCGACGCGCAAAATAGCGCGAGTGTGATCTGCACAAAACAGTGCAACGCGCAAAATAGGGCCAGTGTGAATAGCACAAAACAGTGCGACGCGCAAAATAGGGCCAGTGTGAACAGCGCAAAACAATGCGACGCGCAAAATAGCGCGAGTGTCAACTGCACAAAACAGTGCGACGCGCAAAATAGCGCGAGTGTGATCTGCACAAAACAGTGCGACGCGCAAAATAGCGCGAGTGTCAACTGCACAAAACAGTGCGACGCGCAAAATAGCGCGAGTGTGATCTGCACAAAACTGTGCGACGCGCAAAATAGCGCGAGTGTCAACTGCACAAAACAGTGCGACGCGCAAAATAGCGTGAGTGTCAACTCCACAAAAGAGTGCGACGCGCAAAATAACGCGAGTGTGATCTCCACAAAACAGTGCGACGCGCAAAATAGTGCGAGTGTCAACTGCACAAAACAGTGCGACGCGCAAAATAGCGCGAGTGTGATCTGCACAAAACAGTGCGACGCGCAAAATAGCGCGAGTGTGATCTGCACAAAACAGTGCGAAGTGCAAAATAGCGCGAGTGTCAACAGCACAGAACAGTGCGACTCGCAAAATAGCGCGAGTGTCAACTGCACAAAACAGTGCGACGCGCAAAATAGCGTGAGTGTCAACTCCACAAAAGAGTGCGACGCGCAAAATAACGCGAGTGTGATCTGCACAAAACAGTGCGACGCGCAAAATAGCGCGAGTGTCAACTGCACAAAACAGTGCGACGCGCAAAATAGCGCGAGTGTGATCTGCACAAAACAGTGCGACGCGCAAAATAGCGCGAGTGTGATCTGCACAAAACAGTGCGAAGTGCAAAATAGCGCGAGTGTCAACAGCACAGAACAGTGCGACTCGCAAAATAGCGCGAGTGTCAACTGCACAAAACAGTGCGACGCGCAAAATAGCGCGAGTGTGATCTGCACAAAACAGTGCGACGCGCAAAATAGCGCGAGTGTGATCTCCATAAAACAGTGCGACGCGCAAAATAGCGCGAGTGTCAACTGCACAAAACAGTGCGACCCCAAAATAGCGCTAGTGTCAACTGCACAAAACAGTGCGACGCGCAAAATAGCGCGAGTGTCAACTGCACAAAACAGTGCGACTCGCAAAATAGCGCGAGTGTCAACTGCACAAAACAGTGCGACGCGCAAAATAGCGCGAGTGTGATCTGCACAAAACAGTGCGACGCGCAAAATAGCGCGAGTGTGATCTGGACAAAACAGTGCGACCCGCGAAATAGCGCGAGTGTCAACTGCCCAAAACAGTGGGACCCCAAAATAGCGCGAGTGTCAACTGCACAAAACAGTGCGACGCGCAAAATAGCGCGAGTGTCAACTGCACAAAACAGTGCGACTCGCAAAATAGCGCGAGTGTCAACTGCACAAAACAGTGCGACGCGCAAAATAGCGCGAGTGTGATCTGCACAAAACAGTGCAACGCGCAAAATAGGGCCAGTGTGAATAGCACAAAACAGTGCGACGCGCAAAATAGGGCCAGTGTGAACAGCGCAAAACAATGCGACGCGCAAAATAGCGCGAGTGTCAACTGCACAAAACAGTGCGACGCGCAAAATAGCGCGAGTGTGATCTGCACAAAACAGTGCGACGCGCAAAATAGCGCGAGTGTCAACTGCACAAAACAGTGCGACGCGCAAAATAGCGTGAGTGTCAACTCCACAAAAGAGTGCGACGCGCAAAATAACGCGAGTGTGATCTGCACAAAACAGTGCGACGCGCAAAATAGCGCGAGTGTCAACTGCACAAAACAGTGCGACGCGCAAAATAGCGCGAGTGTGATCTGCACAAAACAGTGCGACGCGCAAAATAGCGCGAGTGTGATCTGCACAAAACAGTGCGAAGTGCAAAATAGCGCGAGTGTCAACAGCACAGAACAGTGCGACTCGCAAAATAGCGCGAGTGTCAACTGCACACAACAGTGCGACGCGCAAAATAGCGCGAGTGTGATCTGCACAAAACAGTGCGACGCGCAAAATAGCGCGAGTGTGATCTGGACAAAACAGTGCGACCCGCGAAATAGCGCGAGTGTCAACTGCCCAAAACAGTGGGACCCCAAAATAGCGCGGGTGTCAACTGCACAAAACAGTGCGACGCGCAAAATAGCGCGAGTGTCAACTGCACAAAACAGTGCGACTCGCAAAATAGCGCGAGTGTGATCTGCACAAAACAGTGCGACGCGCAAAATAGGGCCAGTGTGAACAGCACAAAACAGTGCGACGCGCAAAATAGCGTGAGTGTCAACTGCACAAAACAGTGCGACGCGCAAAATAGCGCGATTGTGATCTGCACAAAACAGTGCGACGCGCAAAATAGCGCGAGTGTGATCTGCACAAAACAGTGCGACCCGCGAAATAGCGCGAGTGTCAACTGCCCAAAACAGTGGGACCCCAAAATAGCGCGAGTGTCAACTGCACAAAACAGTGCGACGCGCAAAATAGCGCGAGTGTCAACTGCACAAAACAGTGCGACGCGCAAAATAGCGCGAGTGTCAACTGCACAAAACAGTGCGACGCGCAAAATAACGCGAGTGTGATCTGCACAAAACAGTGCGACGCGCAAAATAGCGCGAGTGTCAACTGCACAAAACAGTGCGACGCGCAAAATAGCGTGAGTGTCAACTCCACAAAAGAGTGCGACGCGCAAAATAACGCGAGTGTGATCTCCACAAAACAGTGCGACGCGCAAAATAGTGCGAGTGTCAACTGCACAAAACAGTGCGACGCGCAAAATAGCGCGAGTGTGATCTGCACAAAACAGTGCGACGCGCAAAATAGCGCGAGTGTGATCTGCACAAAACAGTGCGAAGTGCAAAATAGCGCGAGTGTCAACAGCACAGAACAGTGCGACTCGCAAAATAGCGCGAGTGTCAACTGCACAAAACAGTGCGACGCGCAAAATAGCGTGAGTGTCAACTCCACAAAAGAGTGCGACGCGCAAAATAACGCGAGTGTGATCTGCACAAAACAGTGCGACGCGCAAAATAGCGCGAGTGTCAACTGCACAAAACAGTGCGACGCGCAAAATAGCGCGAGTGTGATCTGCACAAAACAGTGCGACGCGCAAAATAGCGCGAGTGTGATCTGCACAAAACAGTGCGAAGTGCAAAATAGCGCGAGTGTCAACAGCACAGAACAGTGCGACTCGCAAAATAGCGCGAGTGTCAACTGCACAAAACAGTGCGACGCGCAAAATAGCGCGAGTGTGATCTGCACAAAACAGTGCGACGCGCAAAATAGCGCGAGTGTGATCTGCATAAAACAGTGCGACGCGCAAAATAGCGCGAGTGTCAACTGCACAAAACAGTGCGACCCCAAAATAGCGCGAGTGTCAACTGCACAAAACAGTGCGACGCGCAAAATAGCGCGAGTGTCAACTGCACAAAACAGTGCGACTCGCAAAATAGCGCGAGTGTCAACTGCACAAAACAGTGCGACGCGCAAAATAGCGCGAGTGTGATCTGCACAAAACAGTGCGACGCGCAAAATAGCGCGAGTGTGATCTGGACAAAACAGTGCGACCCGCGATATAGCGCGAGTGTCAACTGCCCAAAACAGTGGGACCCCAAAATAGCGCGAGTGTCAACTGCACAAAACAGTGCGACGCGCAAAATAGCGCGAGTGTCAACTGCACAAAACAGTGCGACTCGCAAAATAGCGCGAGTGTCAACTGCACAAAACAGTGCGACGCGCAAAATAGCGCGAGTGTGATCTGCACAAAACAGTGCAACGCGCAAAATAGGGCCAGTGTGAATAGCACAAAACAGTGCGACGCGCAAAATAGGGCCAGTGTGAACAGCGCAAAACAATGCGACGCGCAAAATAGCGCGAGTGTCAACTGCACAAAACAGTGCGACGCGCAAAATAGCGCGAGTGTGATCTGCACAAAACAGTGCGACGCGCAAAATAGCGCGAGTGTCAACTGCACAAAACAGTGCGACGCGCAAAATAGCGTGAGTGTCAACTCCACAAAAGAGTGCGACGCGCAAAATAACGCGAGTGTGATCTGCACAAAACAGTGCGACGCGCAAAATAGCGCGAGTGTCAACTGCACAAAACAGTGCGACGCGCAAAATAGCGCGAGTGTGATCTGCACAAAACAGTGCGACGCGCAAAATAGCGCGAGTGTGATCTGCACAAAACAGTGCGAAGTGCAAAATAGCGCGAGTGTCAACAGCACAGAACAGTGCGACTCGCAAAATAGCGCGAGTGTGATCTGCACAAAACAGTGCGACGCGCAAAATAGCGCGAGTGTGATCTGGACAAAACAGTGCGACCCGCGAAATAGCGCGAGTGTCAACTGCCCAAAACAGTGGGACCCCAAAATAGCGCGGGTGTCAACTGCACAAAACAGTGCGACGCGCAAAATAGCGCGAGTGTCAACTGCACAAAACAGTGCGACTCGCAAAATAGCGCGAGTGTGATCTGCACAAAACAGTGCGACGCGCAAAATAGGGCCAGTGTGAACAGCACAAAACAGTGCGACGCGCAAAATAGCGTGAGTGTCAACTGCACAAAACAGTGCGACGCGCAAAATAGCGCGATTGTGATCTGCACAAAACAGTGCGACGCGCAAAATAGCGCGAGTGTGATCTGCACAAAACAGTGCGACCCGCGAAATAGCGCGAGTGTCAATTGCCCAAAACAGTGGGACCCCAAAATAGCGCGAGTGTCAACTGCACAAAACAGTGCGACGCGCAAAATAGCGCGAGTGTCAACTGCACAAAACAGTGCGACGCGCAAAATAGCGCGAGTGTCAACTGCACAAAACAGTGCGACGCGCAAAATAACGCGAGTGTGATCTGCACAAAACAGTGCGACGCGCAAAATAGCGCGAGTGTCAACAGCACAGAACAGTGCGACTCGCAAAATAGCGCGAGTGTCAACTGCACAAAACAGTGCGACGCGCAAAATAGCGCGAGTGTGATCTGCACAAAACAGTGCGACGCGCAAAATAGCGCGAGTGTGATCTGCACAAAACAGTGCGACGCGCAAAATAGTGCGAGTGTCAACTGCACAAAACAGTGCGACCCCAAAATAGCGCGAGTGTCAACTGCACAAAACAGTGCGACGCGCAAAATAGCGCGAGTGTCAACTGCACAAAGCAGTGCGACTCGCAAAATAGCGCGAGTGTCAACTGCACAAAACAGTGCGACGCGCAAAATAGCGCGAGTGTGATCTGCACAAAACAGTGCGACGCGCAAAATAGGGCCAGTGTGAACAGCACAAAACAGTGCGACGCGCAAAATAGCGTGAGTGTCAACTGCACAAAACAGTGCGACGCGCAAAATAGCGCGAGTGTGATCTGCACAAAACAGTGCGACGCGCAAAATAGCGCGAGTGTGATCTGCACAAAACAGTGCGACCCGCGAAATAGCGCGAGTGTCAACTGCCCAAAACAGTGGGACCCCAAAATAGCGCGAGTGTCAACTGCACAAAACAGTGCGACGCGCAAAATAGCGCGAGTGTGATCTGCCCAAAACAGTGCGACGCGCAAAATAGCGCGAGTGTCAACTGCACAAAACAGTGCGACGCGCAAAATAGCGTGAGTGTCAACTCCACAAAAGAGTGCGACGCGCAAAATAACGCGAGTGTGATCTGCACAAAACAGTGCGACGCGCAAAATAGCGCGAGTGTCAACTGCACAAAACAGTGCGACGCGCAAAATAGCGCGAGTGTGATCTGCACAAAACAGTGCGACGCGCAAAATAACGCGAGTGTGATCTGCACAAAACAGTGCGAAGTGCAAAATAGCGCGAGTGTCAACAGCACAGAACAGTGCGACTCGCAAAATAGCGCGAGTGTCAACTGCACAAAACAGTGCGACGCGCAAAATAGCGCGAGTGTCAACTGCACAAAACAGTGCGACGCGCAAAATAGCGCGAGTGTCAACTGCACAAAACAGTGCGACTCGCAAAATAGCGCGAGTGTGATCTGCACAAAACAGTGCGACGCGCAAAATAGGGCCAGTGTGAACAGCACAAAACAGTGCGACGCGCAAAATAGCGTGAGTGTCAACTGCACAAAACAGTGCGACGCGCAAAATAGCGCGATTGTGATCTGCACAAAACAGTGCGACGCGCAAAATAGCGCGAGTGTGATCTGCACAAAACAGTGCGACCCGCGAAATAGCGCGAGTGTCAACTGCCCAAAACAGTGGGACCCCAAAATAGCGCGAGTGTCAACTGCACAAAACAGTGCGACGCGCAAAATAGCGCGAGTGTGATCTGCCCAAAACAGTGCGACGCGCAAAATAGCGCGAGTGTCAACTGCACAAAACAGTGCGACGCGCAAAATAGCGTGAGTGTCAACTCCACAAAAGAGTGCGACGCGCAAAATAACGCGAGTGTGATCTGCACAAAACAGTGCGACGCGCAAAATAGCGCGAGTGTCAACTGCACAAAACAGTGCGACGCGCAAAATAGCGCGAGTGTGATCTGCACAAAACAGTGCAACGCGCAAAATAACGCGAGTGTGATCTGCACAAAACAGTGCGAAGTGCAAAATAGCGCGAGTGTCAACAGCACAGAACAGTGCGACTCGCAAAATAGCGCGAGTGTCAACTGCACAAAACAGTGCGACGCGCAAAATAGCGCGAGTGTCAACTGCACAAAACAGTGCGACGCGCAAAATAGCGTGAGTGTCAACTCCACAAAAGAGTGCGACGCGCAAAATAACGCGAGTGTGATCTGCACAAAACAGTGCGACGCGCAAAATAGCGCGAGTGTCAACTGCACAAAACAGTGCGACGCGCAAAATAGCGCGAGTGTGATCTGCACAAAACAGTGCGACGCGCAAAATAGCGCGAGTGTGATCTGCACAAAACAGTGCGAAGTGCAAAATAGCGCGAGTGTCAACAGCACAGAACAGTGCGACTCGCAAAATAGCGCGAGTGTCAACTGCACAAAATAGTGCGACGCGCAAAATAGCGCGAGTGTGATCTGCACAAAACAGTGCGACGCGCAAAATAGCGCGAGTGTGATCTGGACAAAACAGTGCGACCCGCGAAATAGCGCGAGTGTCAACTGCCCAAAACAGTGGGACCCCAAAATAGCGCGAGTGTCAACTGCACAAAACAGTGCGACGCGCAAAATAGCGCGAGTGTCAACTGCACAAAACAGTGCGACTCGCAAAATAGCGCGAGTGTCAACTGCACAAAACAGTGCGACGCGCAAAATAGCGCGAGTGTGATCTGCACAAAACAGTGCAACGTGCAAAATAGGGCCAGTGTGAATAGCACAAAACAGTGCGACGCGCAAAATAGGGCCAGTGTGAACAGCGCAAAACAATGCGACGCGCAAAATAGCGCGAGTGTCAACTGCACAAAACAGTGCGACGCGCAAAATAGCGCGAGTGTGATCTGCACAAAACAGTGCGACGCGCAAAATAGCGCGAGTGTCAACTGCACAAAACAGTGCGACGCGCAAAATAGCGTGAGTGTCAACTCCACAAAAGAGTGCGACGCGCAAAATAACGCGAGTGTGATCTGCACAAAACAGTGCGACGCGCAAAATAGCGCGAGTGTCAACTGCACAAAACAGTGCGACGCGCAAAATAGCGCGAGTGTGATCTGCACAAAACAGTGCGACGCGCAAAATAGCGCGAGTGTGATCTGCACAAAACAGTGCGAAGTGCAAAATAGCGCGAGTGTCAACAGCACAGAACAGTGCGACTCGCAAAATAGCGCGAGTGTCAACTGCACACAACAGTGCGACGCGCAAAATAGCGCGAGTGTGATCTGCACAAAACAGTGCGACGCGCAAAATAGCGCGAGTGTGATCTGGACAAAACAGTGCGACCCGCGAAATAGCGCGAGTGTCAACTGCCCAAAACAGTGGGACCCCAAAATAGCGCGGGTGTCAACTGCACAAAACAGTGCGACGCGCAAAATAGCGCGAGTGTCAACTGCACAAAACAGTGCGACTCGCAAAATAGCGCGAGTGTGATCTGCACAAAACAGTGCGACGCGCAAAATAGGGCCAGTGTGAACAGCACAAAACAGTGCGACGCGCAAAATAGCGTGAGTGTCAACTGCACAAAACAGTGCGACGCGCAAAATAGCGCGATTGTGATCTGCACAAAACAGTGCGACGCGTAAAATAGCGCGAGTGTGATCTGCACAAAACAGTGCGACCCGCGAAATAGCGCGAGTGTCAACTGCCCAAAACAGTGGGACCCCAAAATAGCGCGAGTGTCAACTGCACAAAACAGTGCGACGCGCAAAATAGCGCGAGTGTCAACTGCACAAAACAGTGCGACGCGCAAAATAGCGCGAGTGTCAACTGCACAAAACAGTGCGACGCGCAAAATAACGCGAGTGTGATCTGCACAAAACAGTGCGACGCGCAAAATAGCGCGAGTGTCAACAGCACAGAACAGTGCGACTCGCAAAATAGCGCGAGTGTCAACTGCACAAAACAGTGCGACGCGCAAAATAGCGCGAGTGTGATCTGCACAAAACAGTACGACGCGCAAAATAGCGCGAGTGTGATCTGCACAAAACAGTGCGACGCGCAAAATAGTGCGAGTGTCAACTGCACAAAACAGTGCGACCCCAAAATAGCGCGAGTGTCAACTGCACAAAACAGTGCGACCCCAAAATAGCGCGAGTGTCAACTGCACAAAACAGTGCGACGCGCAAAATAGCGCGAGTGTCAACTGCACAAAGCAGTGCGACTCGCAAAATAGCGCGAGTGTCAACTGCACAAAACAGTGCGACGCGCAAAATAGCGCGAGTGTGATCTGCACAAAACAGTGCGACGCGCAAAATAGGGCCAGTGTGAACAGCACAAAACAGTGCGACGCGCAAAATAGCGTGAGTGTCAACTGCACAAAACAGTGCGACGCGCAAAATAGCGCGAGTGTGATCTGCACAAAACAGTGCGACGCGCAAAATAGCGCGAGTGTGATCTGCACAAAACAGTGCGACCCGCGAAATAGCGCGAGTGTCAACTGCCCAAAACAGTGGGACCCCAAAATAGCGCGAGTGTCAACTGCACAAAACAGTGCGACGCGCAAAATAGCGCGAGTGTGATCTGCCCAAAACAGTGCGACGCGCAAAATAGCGCGAGTGTCAACTGCACAAAACAGTGCGACGCGCAAAATAGCGTGAGTGTCAACTCCACAAAAGAGTGCGACGCGCAAAATAACGCGAGTGTGATCTGCACAAAACAGTGCGACGCGCAAAATAGCGCGTGTGTCAACTGCACAAAACAGTGCGACGCGCAAAATAGCGCGAGTGTGATCTGCACAAAACAGTGCGACGCGCAAAATAACGCGAGTGTGATCTGCACAAAACAGTGCGAAGTGCAAAATAGCGCGAGTGTCAACAGCACAGAACAGTGCGACTCGCAAAATAGCGCGAGTGTCAACTGCACAAAACAGTGCGACGCGCAAAATAGCGCGAGTGTCAACTGCACAAAACAGTGCGACGCGCAAAATAGCGTGAGTGTCAACTCCACAAAAGAGTGCGACGCGCAAAATAACGCGAGTGTGATCTGCACAAAACAGTGCGACGCGCAAAATAGCGCGAGTGTCAACTGCACAAAACAGTGCGACGCGCAAAATAGCGCGAGTGTGATCTGCACAAAACAGTGCGACGCGCAAAATAGCGCGAGTGTGATCTGCACAAAACAGTGCGAAGTGCAAAATAGCGCGAGTGTCAACAGCACAGAACAGTGCGACTCGCAAAATAGCGCGAGTGTCAACTGCACAAAACAGTGCGACGCGCAAAATAGCGCGAGTGTGATCTGCACAAAACAGTGCGACGCGCAAAATAGCGCGAGTGTGATCTGCATAAAACAGTGCGACGCGCAAAATAGCGCGAGTGTCAACTGCACAAAACAGTGCGACCCCAAAATAGCGCGAGTGTCAACTGCACAAAACAGTGCGACGCGCAAAATAGCGCGAGTGTCAACTGCACAAAACAGTGCGACTCGCAAAATAGCGCGAGTGTCAACTGCACAAAACAGTGCGACGCGCAAAATAGCGCGAGTGTGATCTGCACAAAACAGTGCGACGCGCAAAATAGCGCGAGTGTGATCTGGACAAAACAGTGCGACCCGCGATATAGCGCGAGTGTCAACTGCCCAAAACAGTGGGACCCCAAAATAGCGCGAGTGTCAACTGCACAAAACAGTGCGACGCGCAAAATAGCGCGAGTGTCAACTGCACAAAACAGTGCGACTCGCAAAATAGCGCGAGTGTCAACTGCACAAAACAGTGCGACGCGCAAAATAGCGCGAGTGTGATCTGCACAAAACAGTGCAACGCGCAAAATAGGGCCAGTGTGAATAGCACAAAACAGTGCGACGCGCAAAATAGGGCCAGTGTGAACAGCGCAAAACAATGCGACGCGCAAAATAGCGCGAGTGTCAACTGCACAAAACAGTGCGACGCGCAAAATAGCGCGAGTGTGATCTGCACAAAACAGTGCGACGCGCAAAATAGCGCGAGTGTCAACTGCACAAAACAGTGCGACGCGCAAAATAGCGTGAGTGTCAACTCCACAAAAGAGTGCGACGCGCAAAATAACGCGAGTGTGATCTGCACAAAACAGTGCGACGCGCAAAATAGCGCGAGTGTCAACTGCACAAAACAGTGCGACGCGCAAAATAGCGCGAGTGTGATCTGCACAAAACAGTGCGACGCGCAAAATAGCGCGAGTGTGATCTGCACAAAACAGTGCGAAGTGCAAAATAGCGCGAGTGTCAACAGCACAGAACAGTGCGACTCGCAAAATAGCGCGAGTGTCAACTGCACACAACAGTGCGACGCGCAAAATAGCGCGAGTGTGATCTGCACAAAACAGTGCGACGCGCAAAATAGCGCGAGTGTGATCTGGACAAAACAGTGCGACCCGCGAAATAGCGCGAGTGTCAACTGCCCAAAACAGTGGGACCCCAAAATAGCGCGGGTGTCAACTGCACAAAACAGTGCGACGCGCAAAATAGCGCGAGTGTCAACTGCACAAAACAGTGCGACTCGCAAAATAGCGCGAGTGTGATCTGCACAAAACAGTGCGACGCGCAAAATAGGGCCAGTGTGAACAGCACAAAACAGTGCGACGCGCAAAATAGCGTGAGTGTCAACTGCACAAAACAGTGCGACGCGCAAAATAGCGCGATTGTGATCTGCACAAAACAGTGCGACGCGCAAAATAGCGCGAGTGTGATCTGCACAAAACAGTGCGACCCGCGAAATAGCGCGAGTGTCAACTGCCCAAAACAGTGGGACCCCAAAATAGCGCGAGTGTCAACTGCACAAAACAGTGCGACGCGCAAAATAGCGCGAGTGTCAACTGCACAAAACAGTGCGACGCGCAAAATAGCGCGAGTGTCAACTGCACAAAACAGTGCGACGCGCAAAATAACGCGAGTGTGATCTGCACAAAACAGTGCGACGCGCAAAATAGCGCGAGTGTCAACAGCACAGAACAGTGCGACTCGCAAAATAGCGCGAGTGTCAACTGCACAAAACAGTGCGACGCGCAAAATAGCGCGAGTGTGATCTGCACAAAACAGTGCGACGCGCAAAATAGCGCGAGTGTGATCTGCACAAAACAGTGCGACGCGCAAAATAGTGCGAGTGTCAACTGCACAAAACAGTGCGACCCCAAAATAGCGCGAGTGTCAACTGCACAAAACAGTGCGACGCGCAAAATAGCGCGAGTGTCAACTGCACAAAGCAGTGCGACTCGCAAAATAGCGCGAGTGTCAACTGCACAAAACAGTGCGACGCGCAAAATAGCGCGAGTGTGATCTGCACAAAACAGTGCGACGCGCAAAATAGGGCCAGTGTGAACAGCACAAAACAGTGCGACGCGCAAAATAGCGTGAGTGTCAACTGCACAAAACAGTGCGACGCGCAAAATAGCGCGAGTGTGATCTGCACAAAACAGTGCGACGCGCAAAATAGCGCGAGTGTGATCTGCACAAAACAGTGCGACCCGCGAAATAGCGCGAGTGTCAACTGCCCAAAACAGTGGGACCCCAAAATAGCGCGAGTGTCAACTGCACAAAACAGTGCGACGCGCAAAATAGCGCGAGTGTGATCTGCCCAAAACAGTGCGACGCGCAAAATAGCGCGAGTGTCAACTGCACAAAACAGTGCGACGCGCAAAATAGCGTGAGTGTCAACTCCACAAAAGAGTGCGACGCGCAAAATAACGCGAGTGTGATCTGCACAAAACAGTGCGACGCGCAAAATAGCGCGAGTGTCAACTGCACAAAACAGTGCGACGCGCAAAATAGCGCGAGTGTGATCTGCACAAAACAGTGCGACGCGCAAAATAACGCGAGTGTGATCTGCACAAAACAGTGCGAAGTGCAAAATAGCGCGAGTGTCAACAGCACAGAACAGTGCGACTCGCAAAATAGCGCGAGTGTCAACTGCACAAAACAGTGCGACGCGCAAAATAGCGCGAGTGTCAACTGCACAAAACAGTGCGACGCGCAAAATAGCGCGAGTGTCAACTGCACAAAACAGTGCGACTCGCAAAATAGCGCGAGTGTGATCTGCACAAAACAGTGCGACGCGCAAAATAGGGCCAGTGTGAACAGCACAAAACAGTGCGACGCGCAAAATAGCGTGAGTGTCAACTGCACAAAACAGTGCGACGCGCAAAATAGCGCGATTGTGATCTGCACAAAACAGTGCGACGCGCAAAATAGCGCGAGTGTGATCTGCACAAAACAGTGCGACCCGCGAAATAGCGCGAGTGTCAACTGCCCAAAACAGTGGGACCCCAAAATAGCGCGAGTGTCAACTGCACAAAACAGTGCGACGCGCAAAATAGCGCGAGTGTGATCTGCCCAAAACAGTGCGACGCGCAAAATAGCGCGAGTGTCAACTGCACAAAACAGTGCGACGCGCAAAATAGCGTGAGTGTCAACTCCACAAAAGAGTGCGACGCGCAAAATAACGCGAGTGTGATCTGCACAAAACAGTGCGACGCGCAAAATAGCGCGAGTGTCAACTGCACAAAACAGTGCGACGCGCAAAATAGCGCGAGTGTGATCTGCACAAAACAGTGCAACGCGCAAAATAACGCGAGTGTGATCTGCACAAAACAGTGCGAAGTGCAAAATAGCGCGAGTGTCAACAGCACAGAACAGTGCGACTCGCAAAATAGCGCGAGTGTCAACTGCACAAAACAGTGCGACGCGCAAAATAGCGCGAGTGTCAACTGCACAAAACAGTGCGACGCGCAAAATAGCGTGAGTGTCAACTCCACAAAAGAGTGCGACGCGCAAAATAACGCGAGTGTGATCTGCACAAAACAGTGCGACGCGCAAAATAGCGCGAGTGTCAACTGCACAAAACAGTGCGACGCGCAAAATAGCGCGAGTGTGATCTGCACAAAACAGTGCGACGCGCAAAATAGCGCGAGTGTGATCTGCACAAAACAGTGCGAAGTGCAAAATAGCGCGAGTGTCAACAGCACAGAACAGTGCGACTCGCAAAATAGCGCGAGTGTCAACTGCACAAAACAGTGCGACGCGCAAAATAGCGCGAGTGTGATCTGCACAAAACAGTGCGACGCGCAAAATAGCGCGAGTGTGATCTGGACAAAACAGTGCGACCCGCGAAATAGCGCGAGTGTCAACTGCCCAAAACAGTGGGACCCCAAAATAGCGCGAGTGTCAACTGCACAAAACAGTGCGACGCGCAAAATAGCGCGAGTGTCAACTGCACAAAACAGTGCGACTCGCAAAATAGCGCGAGTGTCAACTGCACAAAACAGTGCGACGCGCAAAATAGCGCGAGTGTGATCTGCACAAAACAGTGCAACGTGCAAAATAGGGCCAGTGTGAATAGCACAAAACAGTGCGACGCGCAAAATAGGGCCAGTGTGAACAGCGCAAAACAATGCGACGCGCAAAATAGCGCGAGTGTCAACTGCACAAAACAGTGCGACGCGCAAAATAGCGCGAGTGTGATCTGCACAAAACAGTGCGACGCGCAAAATAGCGCGAGTGTCAACTGCACAAAACAGTGCGACGCGCAAAATAGCGTGAGTGTCAACTCCACAAAAGAGTGCGACGCGCAAAATAACGCGAGTGTGATCTGCACAAAACAGTGCGACGCGCAAAATAGCGCGAGTGTCAACTGCACAAAACAGTGCGACGCGCAAAATAGCGCGAGTGTGATCTGCACAAAACAGTGCGACGCGCAAAATAGCGCGAGTGTGATCTGCACAAAACAGTGCGAAGTGCAAAATAGCGCGAGTGTCAACAGCACAGAACAGTGCGACTCGCAAAATAGCGCGAGTGTCAACTGCACACAACAGTGCGACGCGCAAAATAGCGCGAGTGTGATCTGCACAAAACAGTGCGACGCGCAAAATAGCGCGAGTGTGATCTGGACAAAACAGTGCGACCCGCGAAATAGCGCGAGTGTCAACTGCCCAAAACAGTGGGACCCCAAAATAGCGCGGGTGTCAACTGCACAAAACAGTGCGACGCGCAAAATAGCGCGAGTGTCAACTGCACAAAACAGTGCGACTCGCAAAATAGCGCGAGTGTGATCTGCACAAAACAGTGCGACGCGCAAAATAGGGCCAGTGTGAACAGCACAAAACAGTGCGACGCGCAAAATAGCGTGAGTGTCAACTGCACAAAACAGTGCGACGCGCAAAATAGCGCGATTGTGATCTGCACAAAACAGTGCGACGCGCAAAATAGCGCGAGTGTGATCTGCACAAAACAGTGCGACCCGCGAAATAGCGCGAGTGTCAACTGCCCAAAACAGTGGGACCCCAAAATAGCGCGAGTGTCAACTGCACAAAACAGTGCGACGCGCAAAATAGCGCGAGTGTCAACTGCACAAAACAGTGCGACGCGCAAAATAGCGCGAGTGTCAACTGCACAAAACAGTGCGACGCGCAAAATAACGCGAGTGTGATCTGCACAAAACAGTGCGACGCGCAAAATAGCGCGAGTGTCAACAGCACAGAACAGTGCGACTCGCAAAATAGCGCGAGTGTCAACTGCACAAAACAGTGCGACGCGCAAAATAGCGCGAGTGTGATCTGCACAAAACAGTGCGACGCGCAAAATAGCGCGAGTGTGATCTGCACAAAACAGTGCGACGCGCAAAATAGTGCGAGTGTCAACTGCACAAAACAGTGCGACCCCAAAATAGCGCGAGTGTCAACTGCACAAAACAGTGCGACGCGCAAAATAGCGCGAGTGTCAACTGCACAAAGCAGTGCGACTCGCAAAATAGCGCGAGTGTCAACTGCACAAAACAGTGCGACGCGCAAAATAGCGCGAGTGTGATCTGCACAAAACAGTGCGACGCGCAAAATAGGGCCAGTGTGAACAGCACAAAACAGTGCGACGCGCAAAATAGCGTGAGTGTCAACTGCACAAAACAGTGCGACGCGCAAAATAGCGCGAGTGTGATCTGCACAAAACAGTGCGACGCGCAAAATAGCGCGAGTGTGATCTGCACAAAACAGTGCGACCCGCGAAATAGCGCGAGTGTCAACTGCCCAAAACAGTGGGACCCCAAAATAGCGCGAGTGTCAACTGCACAAAACAGTGCGACGCGCAAAATAGCGCGAGTGTGATCTGCCCAAAACAGTGCGACGCGCAAAATAGCGCGAGTGTCAACTGCACAAAACAGTGCGACGCGCAAAATAGCGTGAGTGTCAACTCCACAAAAGAGTGCGACGCGCAAAATAACGCGAGTGTGATCTGCACAAAACAGTGCGACGCGCAAAATAGCGCGTGTGTCAACTGCACAAAACAGTGCGACGCGCAAAATAGCGCGAGTGTGATCTGCACAAAACAGTGCGACGCGCAAAATAACGCGAGTGTGATCTGCACAAAACAGTGCGAAGTGCAAAATAGCGCGAGTGTCAACAGCACAGAACAGTGCGACTCGCAAAATAGCGCGAGTGTCAACTGCACAAAACAGTGCGACGCGCAAAATAGCGCGAGTGTCAACTGCACAAAACAGTGCGACGCGCAAAATAGCGTGAGTGTCAACTCCACAAAAGAGTGCGACGCGCAAAATAACGCGAGTGTGATCTGCACAAAACAGTGCGACGCGCAAAATAGCGCGAGTGTCAACTGCACAAAACAGTGCGACGCGCAAAATAGCGCGAGTGTGATCTGCACAAAACAGTGCGACGCGCAAAATAGCGCGAGTGTGATCTGCACAAAACAGTGCGAAGTGCAAAATAGCGCGAGTGTCAACAGCACAGAACAGTGCGACTCGCAAAATAGCGCGAGTGTCAACTGCACAAAACAGTGCGACGCGCAAAATAGCGCGAGTGTGATCTGCACAAAACAGTGCGACGCGCAAAATAGCGCGAGTGTGATCTGCACAAAACAGTGCGACGCGCAAAATAGCGCGAGTGTCAACTGCACAAAACAGTGCGACCCCAAAATAGCGCGAGTGTCAACTGCACAAAACAGTGCGACGCGCAAAATAGCGCGAGTGTCAACTGCACAAAACAGTACGACTCGCAAAATAGCGCGAGTGTCAACTGCACAAAACAGTGCGACGCGCAAAATAGCGCGAGTGTGATCTGCACAAAACAGTGCGACGCGCAAAATAGGGCCAGTGTGAACAGCACAAAACAGTGCGACGCGCAAAATAGCGTGAGTGTCAACTGCACAAAACAGTGCGACGCGCAAAATAGCGCGAGTGTGATCTGCACAAAACAGTGCGACGCGCAAAATAGCGCGAGTGTGATCTGGACAAAACAGTGCGACCCGCGAAATAGCGCGAGTGTCAACTGCCCAAAACAGTGGGACCCCAAAATAGCGCGAGTGTCAACTGCACAAAACAGTGCGACGCGCAAAATAGCGCGAGTGTCAACTGCACAAAACAGTGCGACTCGCAAAATAGCGCGAGTGTCAACTGCACAAAACAGTGCGACGCGCAAAATAGCGCGAGTGTGATCTGCACAAAACAGTGCGACGCGCAAAATAGGGCCAGTGTGAACAGCACAAAACAGTGCGATGCGCAAAATAGCGTGAGTGTCAACTGCACAAAACAGTGCGACGCGCAAAATAGCGCGAGTGTGATCTGCACAAAACAGTGCGACGCGCAAAATAGCGCGAGTGTGATCTGGACAAAACAGTGCGACGCGCAAAATAGGGCCAGTGTGAACAGCACAAAACAGTGCGACGCGCAAAATAGCGTGAGTGTCAACTGCACAAAACAGTGCGACGCGCAAAATAGCGCGAGTGTGATCTGCACAAAACAGTGCGACGCGCAAAATAGCGCGAGTGTGATCTGCACAAAACAGTGCGACGCGCAAAATAGGGCCAGTGTGAACAGCACAAAACAGTGCGACGCGCAAAATAGCGCGAGTGTCAACTACACAAAACAGTGCGACGCGCAAAATAGCGCGAGTGTCAACTGCACAAAACAGTGCGACGCGCAAAATAGCGTGAGTGTCAACTCCACAAAAGAGTGCGACGCGCAAAATAACGCGAGTGTGATCTGCACAAAACAGTGCGACGCGCAAAATAGCGCGAGTGTCAACTGCACAAAACAGTGCGACGCGCAAAATAGCGCGAGTGTGATCTGCACAAAACAGTGCAACGCGCAAAATAACGCGAGTGTGATCTGCACAAAACAGTGCGAAGTGCAAAATAGCGCGAGTGTCAACAGCACAGAACAGTGCGACTCGCAAAATAGCGCGAGTGTCAACTGCACAAAACAGTGCGACGCGCAAAATAGCGCGAGTGTCAACTGCACAAAACAGTGCGACGCGCAAAATAGCGTGAGTGTCAACTCCACAAAAGAGTGCGACGCGCAAAATAACGCGAGTGTGATCTGCACAAAACAGTGCGACGCGCAAAATAGCGCGAGTGTCAACTGCACAAAACAGTGCGACGCGCAAAATAGCGCGAGTGTGATCTGCACAAAACAGTGCGACGCGCAAAATAGCGCGAGTGTGATCTGCACAAAACAGTGCGAAGTGCAAAATAGCGCGAGTGTCAACAGCACAGAACAGTGCGACTCGCAAAATAGCGCGAGTGTCAACTGCACAAAACAGTGCGACGCGCAAAATAGCGCGAGTGTGATCTGCACAAAACAGTGCGACGCGCAAAATAGCGCGAGTGTGATCTGGACAAAACAGTGCGACCCGCGAAATAGCGCGAGTGTCAACTGCCCAAAACAGTGGGACCCCAAAATAGCGCGAGTGTCAACTGCACAAAACAGTGCGACGCGCAAAATAGCGCGAGTGTCAACTGCACAAAACAGTGCGACTCGCAAAATAGCGCGAGTGTCAACTGCACAAAACAGTGCGACGCGCAAAATAGCGCGAGTGTGATCTGCACAAAACAGTGCAACGTGCAAAATAGGGCCAGTGTGAATAGCACAAAACAGTGCGACGCGCAAAATAGGGCCAGTGTGAACAGCGCAAAACAATGCGACGCGCAAAATAGCGCGAGTGTCAACTGCACAAAACAGTGCGACGCGCAAAATAGCGCGAGTGTGATCTGCACAAAACAGTGCGACGCGCAAAATAGCGCGAGTGTCAACTGCACAAAACAGTGCGACGCGCAAAATAGCGTGAGTGTCAACTCCACAAAAGAGTGCGACGCGCAAAATAACGCGAGTGTGATCTGCACAAAACAGTGCGACGCGCAAAATAGCGCGAGTGTCAACTGCACAAAACAGTGCGACGCGCAAAATAGCGCGAGTGTGATCTGCACAAAACAGTGCGACGCGCAAAATAGCGCGAGTGTGATCTGCACAAAACAGTGCGAAGTGCAAAATAGCGCGAGTGTCAACAGCACAGAACAGTGCGACTCGCAAAATAGCGCGAGTGTCAACTGCACACAACAGTGCGACGCGCAAAATAGCGCGAGTGTGATCTGCACAAAACAGTGCGACGCGCAAAATAGCGCGAGTGTGATCTGGACAAAACAGTGCGACCCGCGAAATAGCGCGAGTGTCAACTGCCCAAAACAGTGGGACCCCAAAATAGCGCGGGTGTCAACTGCACAAAACAGTGCGACGCGCAAAATAGCGCGAGTGTCAACTGCACAAAACAGTGCGACTCGCAAAATAGCGCGAGTGTGATCTGCACAAAACAGTGCGACGCGCAAAATAGGGCCAGTGTGAACAGCACAAAACAGTGCGACGCGCAAAATAGCGTGAGTGTCAACTGCACAAAACAGTGCGACGCGCAAAATAGCGCGATTGTGATCTGCACAAAACAGTGCGACGCGCAAAATAGCGCGAGTGTGATCTGCACAAAACAGTGCGACCCGCGAAATAGCGCGAGTGTCAACTGCCCAAAACAGTGGGACCCCAAAATAGCGCGAGTGTCAACTGCACAAAACAGTGCGACGCGCAAAATAGCGCGAGTGTCAACTGCACAAAACAGTGCGACGCGCAAAATAGCGCGAGTGTCAACTGCACAAAACAGTGCGACGCGCAAAATAACGCGAGTGTGATCTGCACAAAACAGTGCGACGCGCAAAATAGCGCGAGTGTCAACAGCACAGAACAGTGCGACTCGCAAAATAGCGCGAGTGTCAACTGCACAAAACAGTGCGACGCGCAAAATAGCGCGAGTGTGATCTGCACAAAACAGTGCGACGCGCAAAATAGCGCGAGTGTGATCTGCACAAAACAGTGCGACGCGCAAAATAGGGCGAGTGTCAACTGCACAAAACAGTGCGACCCCAAAATAGCGCGAGTGTCAACTGCACAAAACAGTGCGACGCGCAAAATAGCGCGAGTGTCAACTGCACAAAGCAGTGCGACTCGCAAAATAGCGCGAGTGTCAACTGCACAAAACAGTGCGACGCGCAAAATAGCGCGAGTGTGATCTGCACAAAACAGTGCGACGCGCAAAATAGGGCCAGTGTGAACAGCACAAAACAGTGCGACGCGCAAAATAGCGTGAGTGTCAACTGCACAAAACAGTGCGACGCGCAAAATAGCGCGAGTGTGATCTGCACAAAACAGTGCGACGCGCAAAATAGCGCGAGTGTGATCTGCACAAAACAGTGCGACCCGCGAAATAGCGCGAGTGTCAACTGCCCAAAACAGTGGGACCCCAAAATAGCGCGAGTGTCAACTGCACAAAACAGTGCGACGCGCAAAATAGCGCGAGTGTGATCTGCCCAAAACAGTGCGACGCGCAAAATAGCGCGAGTGTCAACTGCACAAAACAGTGCGACGCGCAAAATAGCGTGAGTGTCAACTCCACAAAAGAGTGCGACGCGCAAAATAACGCGAGTGTGATCTGCACAAAACAGTGCGACGCGCAAAATAGCGCGTGTGTCAACTGCACAAAACAGTGCGACGCGCAAAATAGCGCGAGTGTGATCTGCACAAAACAGTGCGACGCGCAAAATAACGCGAGTGTGATCTGCACAAAACAGTGCGAAGTGCAAAATAGCGCGAGTGTCAACAGCACAGAACAGTGCGACTCGCAAAATAGCGCGAGTGTCAACTGCACAAAACAGTGCGACGCGCAAAATAGCGCGAGTGTCAACTGCACAAAACAGTGCGACGCGCAAAATAGCGTGAGTGTCAACTCCACAAAAGAGTGCGACGCGCAAAATAACGCGAGTGTGATCTGCACAAAACAGTGCGACGCGCAAAATAGCGCGAGTGTCAACTGCACAAAACAGTGCGACGCGCAAAATAGCGCGAGTGTGATCTGCACAAAACAGTGCGACGCGCAAAATAGCGCGAGTGTGATCTGCACAAAACAGTGCGAAGTGCAAAATAGCGCGAGTGTCAACAGCACAGAACAGTGCGACTCGCAAAATAGCGCGAGTGTCAACTGCACAAAACAGTGCGACGCGCAAAATAGCGCGAGTGTGATCTGCACAAAACAGTGCGACGCGCAAAATAGCGCGAGTGTGATCTGCACAAAACAGTGCGACGCGCAAAATAGCGCGAGTGTCAACTGCACAAAACAGTGCGACCCCAAAATAGCGCGAGTGTCAACTGCACAAAACAGTGCGACGCGCAAAATAGCGCGAGTGTCAACTGCACAAAACAGTACGACTCGCAAAATAGCGCGAGTGTCAACTGCACAAAACAGTGCGACGCGCAAAATAGCGCGAGTGTGATCTGCACAAAACAGTGCGACGCGCAAAATAGGGCCAGTGTGAACAGCACAAAACAGTGCGACGCGCAAAATAGCGTGAGTGTCAACTGCACAAAACAGTGCGACGCGCAAAATAGCGCGAGTGTGATCTGCACAAAACAGTGCGACGCGCAAAATAGCGCGAGTGTGATCTGGACAAAACAGTGCGACCCGCGAAATAGCGCGAGTGTCAACTGCCCAAAACAGTGGGACCCCAAAATAGCGCGAGTGTCAACTGCACAAAACAGTGCGACGCGCAAAATAGCGCGAGTGTCAACTGCACAAAACAGTGCGACTCGCAAAATAGCGCGAGTGTCAACTGCACAAAACAGTGCGACGCGCAAAATAGCGCGAGTGTGATCTGCACAAAACAGTGCGACGCGCAAAATAGGGCCAGTGTGAACAGCACAAAACAGTGCGATGCGCAAAATAGCGTGAGTGTCAACTGCACAAAACAGTGCGACGCGCAAAATAGCGCGAGTGTGATCTGCACAAAACAGTGCGACGCGCAAAATAGCGCGAGTGTGATCTGGACAAAACAGTGCGACGCGCAAAATAGGGCCAGTGTGAACAGCACAAAACAGTGCGACGCGCAAAATAGCGTGAGTGTCAACTGCACAAAACAGTGCGACGCGCAAAATAGCGCGAGTGTGATCTGCACAAAACAGTGCGACGCGCAAAATAGCGCGAGTGTGATCTGCACAAAACAGTGCGACGCGCAAAATAGGGCCAGTGTGAACAGCACAAAACAGTGCGACGCGCAAAATAGCGTGAGTGTCAACTGCACAAAACAGTGCGACGCGCAAAATAGCGCGAGTGTGATCTGCACAAAACAGTGCGACGCGCAAAATAGCGCGAGTGTGATCTGGACAAAACAGTGCGACCCGCGAAATAGCGCGAGTGTCAACTGCCCAAAACAGTGGGACCCCAAAATAGCGCGAGTGTCAACTGCACAAAACAGTGCGACGCGCAAAATAGCGCGAGTGTCAACTGCACAAAACAGTGCGACTCGCAAAATAGCGCGAGTGTCAACTGCACAAAACAGTGCGACGCGCCAAATAGCGCGAGTGTGATCTGCACAAAACAGTGCAACGCGCAAAATAGGGCCAGTGTGAATAGCACAAAACAGTGCGACGCGCAAAATAGGGCCAGTGTGAACAGCGCAAAACAATGCGACGCGCAAAATAGCGCGAGTGTCAACTGCACAAAACAGTGCGACGCGCAAAATAGCGCGAGTGTGATCTGCACAAAACAGTGCGACGCGCAAAATAGCGCGAGTGTCAACTGCACAAAACAGTGCGACGCGCAAAATAGCGTGAGTGTCAACTCCACAAAAGAGTGCGACGCGCAAAATAACGCGAGTGTGATCTGCACAAAACAGTGCGACGCGCAAAATAGCGCGAGTGTCAACTGCACAAAACAGTGCGACGCGCAAAATAGCGCGAGTGTGATCTGCACAAAACAGTGCGACGCGCAAAATAGCGCGAGTGTGATCTGCACAAAACAGTGCGAAGTGCAAAATAGCGCGAGTGTCAACAGCACAGAACAGTGCGACTCGCAAAATAGCGCGAGTGTCAACTGCACACAACAGTGCGACGCGCAAAATAGCGCGAGTGTGATCTGCACAAAACAGTGCGACGCGCAAAATAGCGCGAGTGTGATCTGGACAAAACAGTGCGACCCGCGAAATAGCGCGAGTGTCAACTGCCCAAAACAGTGGGACCCCAAAATAGCGCGAGTGTCAACTGCACAAAACAGTGCGACGCGCAAAATAGCGCGAGTGTCAACTGCACAAAACAGTGCGACTCGCAAAATAGCGCGAGTGTGATCTGCACAAAACAGTGCGACGCGCAAAATAGGGCCAGTGTGAACAGCACAAAACAGTGCGACGCGCAAAATAGCGTGAGTGTCAACTGCACAAAACAGTGCGACGCGCAAAATAGCGCGATTGTGATCTGCACAAAACAGTGCGACGCGCAAAATAGCGCGAGTGTGATCTGCACAAAACAGTGCGACCCGCGAAATAGCGCGAGTGTCAACTGCCCAAAACAGTGGGACCCCAAAATAGCGCGAGTGTCAACTGCACAAAACAGTGCGACGCGCAAAATAGCGCGAGTGTCAACTGCACAAAACAGTGCGACGCGCAAAATAGCACGAGTGTCAACTGCACAAAACAGTGCGACGCGCAAAATAACGCGAGTGTGATCTGCACAAAACAGTGCGACGCGCAAAATAGCGCGAGTGTCAACAGCACAGAACAGTGCGACTCGTAAAATAGCGCGAGTGTCAACTGCACAAAACAGTGCGACGCGCAAAATAGCGCGAGTGTGATCTGCACAAAACAGTGCGACGCGGAAAATAGCGCGAGTGTGATCTGCACAAAACAGTGCGACGCGCAAAATAGTGCGAGTGTCAACTGCACAAAACAGTGCGACCCCAAAATAGCGCGAGTGTCAACTGCACAAAACAGTGCGACGCGCAAAATAGCGCGAGTGTCAACTGCACAAAGCAGTGCGACTCGCAAAATAGCGCGAGTGTCAACTGCACAAAACAGTGCGACGCGCAAAATAGCGCGAGTGTGATCTGCACAAAACAGTGCGACGCGCAAAATAGGGCCAGTGTGAACAGCACAAAACAGTGCGACGCGCAAAATAGCGTGAGTGTCAACTGCACAAAACAGTGCGACGCGCAAAATAGCGCGAGTGTGATCTGCACAAAACAGTGCGACGCGCAAAATAGCGCGAGTGTGATCTGCACAAAACAGTGCGACCCGCGAAATAGCGCGAGTGTCAACTGCCCAAAACAGTGGGACCCCAAAATAGCGCGAGTGTCAACTGCACAAAACAGTGCGACGCGCAAAATAGCGCGAGTGTGATCTGCCCAAAACAGTGCGACGCGCAAAATAGCGTGAGTGTCAACTGCACAAAACAGTGCGACGCGCAAAATAGCGTGAGTGTCAACTCCACAAAAGAGTGCGACGCGCAAAATAACGCGAGTGTGATCTGCACAAAACAGTGCGACGCGCAAAATAGCGCGAGTGTCAACTGCACAAAACAGTGCGACGCGCAAAATAGCGCGAGTGTGATCTGCACAAAACAGTGCGACGCGCAAAATAGCGCGAGTGTGATCTGCACAAAACAGTGCGAAGTGCAAAATAGCGCGAGTGTCAACAGCACAGAACAGTGCGACTCGCAAAATAGCGCGAGTGTCAACTGCACAAAACAGTGCGACGCGCAAAATAGCGCGAGTGTCAACTGCACAAAACAGTGCGACGCGCAAAATAGCGTGAGTGTCAACTCCACAAAAGAGTGCGACGCGCAAAATAACGCGAGTGTGATCTGCACAAAACAGTGCGACGCGCAAAATAGCGCGAGTGTCAACTGCACAAAACAGTGCGACGCGCAAAATAGCGCGAGTGTGATCTGCACAAAACAGTGCGACGCGCAAAATAGCGCGAGTGTGATCTGCACAAAACAGTGCGAAGTGCAAAATAGCGCGAGTGTCAACAGCACAGAACAGTGCGACTCGCAAAATAGCGCGAGTGTCAACTGCACAAAACAGTGCGACGCGCAAAATAGCGCGAGTGTGATCTGCACAAAACAGTGCGACGCGCAAAATAGCGCGAGTGTGATCTGCACAAAACAGTGCGACGCGCAAAATAGCGCGAGTGTCAACTGCACAAAACAGTGCGACCCCAAAATAGCGCGAGTGTCAACTGCACAAAACAGTGCGACGCGCAAAATAGCGCGAGTGTCAACTGCACAAAACAGTACGACTCGCAAAATAGCGCGAGTGTCAACTGCACAAAACAGTGCGACGCGCAAAATAGCGCGAGTGTGATCTGCACAAAACAGTGCGACGCGCAAAATAGCGCGAGTGTCAACTGCACAAAACAGTGCGACGCGCAAAATAGCGTTAGTGTCAACTCCACAAAAGAGTGCGACGCGCAAAATAACGCGAGTGTGATCTGCACAAAACAGTGCGACGCGCAAAATAGCGCGAGTGTCAACTGCACAAAACAGTGCGACGCGCAAAATAGCGCGAGTGTGATCTGCACAAAACAGTGCGACGCGCAAAATAGCGCGAGTGTGATCTGCACAAAACAGTGCGAAGTGCAAAATAGCGCGAGTGTCAGCAGCACAGAACAGTGCGACTCGCAAAATAGCGCGAGTGTCAACTGCACACAACAGTGCGACGCGCAAAATAGCGCGAGTGTGATCTGCACAAAACAGTGCGACGCGCAAAATAGCGCGAGTGTGATCTGGACAAAACAGTGCGACCCGCGATATAGCGCGAGTGTCAACTGCCCAAAACAGTGGGACCCCAAAATAGCGCGAGTGTCAACTTCACAAAACAGTGCGACGCGCAAAATAGCGCGAGTGTCAACTGCACAAAACAGTGCGACTCGCAAAATAGCGTGAGTGTGATCTGCACAAAACAGTGCGACGCGCAAAATAGGGCCAGTGTGAACAGCACAAAACAGTGCGACGCGCAAAATAGCGTGAGTGTCAACTGCACAAAACAGTGCGACGCGCAAAATAGCGCGAGTGTGATCTGCACAAAACAGTGCGACGCGCAAAATAGCGCGAGTGTGATCGGCACAAAACAGTGCGACCCGCGAAATAGCGCGAGTGTCAACTGCCCAAAACAGTGGGACCCCAAAATAGCGCGAGTGTCAACTGCACAAAACAGTGCGACGCGCAAAATAGCGCGAGTGTCAACTGCACAAAACAGTGCGACTCGCAAAATAGCGCGAGTGTCAACTGCACAAAACAGTGCGACGCGCAAAATAGCGCGATTGTGATCTGCACAAAATAGTGCAACGCGCAAAATAGGGCCAGTGTGAACAGCACAAAACAGTGCGACGCGCAAAATAGGGCCAGTGTGAACAGCACAAAACAGTGCGATGCGCAAAATAGCGTGAGTGTGATCTGCACAAAACAGTGCGACGCGCAAAATAGCGCGAGTGTCAACTGCACAAAACAGTGCGACGCGCAAAATAGCGTGAGTGTCAACTCCACAAAAGAGTGCGACGCGCAAAATAACGCGAGTGTGATCTGCACAAAACAGTGCGACGCGCAAAATAGCGCGAGTGTCAACTGCACAAAACAGTGCGACGCGCAAAATAACGCGTGTGTGATCTGCACAAAACAGTGCGACGCGCAAAATAGCGCGAGTGTGATCTGCACAAAACAGTGCGAAGTGCAAAATAGCGCGAGTGTCAACAGCACAGAACAGTGCGACTCGCAAAATAGCGCGAGTGTCAACTGCACAAAACAGTGCGACGCGCAAAATAGCGCGAGTGTCAACTGCACAAAACAGTGCGACGCGCAAAATAGCGTGAGTGTCAACTCCACAAAAGAGTGCGACGCGCAAAATAACGCGAGTGTGATCTGCACAAAACAGTGCGACGCGCAAAATAGCGCGAGTGTGATCTGCACAAAACAGTGCGACGCGCAAAATAGCGCGAGTGTGATCTGCACAAAACAGTGCGACCCGCGAAATAGCGCGAGTGTCAACTGCCCAAAACAGTGGGACCCCAAAATAGCGCGAGTGTCAACTGCACAAAACAGTGCGACGCGCAAAATAGCGCGAGTGTGATCTGCCCAAAACAGTGCGACGCGCAAAATAGCGCGAGTGTCAACTGCACAAAACAGTGCGACGCGCAAAATAGCGTTAGTGTCAACTCCACAAAAGAGTGCGACGCGCAAAATAACGCGAGTGTGATCTGCACAAAACAGTGCGACGCGCAAAATAGCGCGAGTGTCAACTGCACAAAACAGTGCGACGCGCAAAATAGCGCGAGTGTGATCTGCACAAAACAGTGCGACGCGCAAAATAGCGCGAGTGTGATCTGCACAAAACAGTGCGAAGTGCAAAATAGCGCGAGTGTCAACTGCACAGAACAGTGCGACTCGCAAAATAGCGCGAGTGTCAACTGCACAAAACAGTGTGACGCGCAAAATAGCGCGAGTGTCAACTGCACAAAACAGTGCGACGCGCAAAATAGCGTTAGTGTCAACTCCACAAAAGAGTGCGACGCGCAAAATAACGCGAGTGTGATCTGCACAAAACAGTGCGACGCGCAAAATAGCGCGAGTGTCAACTGCACAAAACAGTGCGACGCGCAAAATAGCGCGAGTGTGATCTGCACAAAACAGTGCGACGCGCAAAATAGCGCGAGTGTGATCTGCACAAAACAGTGCGAAGTGCAAAATAGCGCGAGTGTCAACTGCACAGAACAGTGCGACTCGCAAAATAGCGCGAGTGTCAACTGCACACAACAGTGTGACGCGCAAAATAGCGCGAGTGTCAACTGCACAAAACAGTGCGACGCGCAAAATAGCGTGAGTGTCAACTCCACAAAAGAGTGCGACGCGCAAAATAACGCGAGTGTGATCTGCACAAAACAGTGCGACGCGCAAAATAGCGCGAGTGTCAACTGCACAAAACAGTGCGACGCGCAAAATAGCGCGAGTGTGATCTGCACAAAACAGTGCGACGCGCAAAATAGCGCGAGTGTGATCTGCACAAAACAGTGCGAAGTGCAAAATAGCGCGAGTGTCAACAGCACAGAACAGTGCGACTCGCAAAATAGCGCGAGTGTCAACTGCACAAAACAGTGCGACGCGCAAAATAGCGCGAGTGTGATCTGCACAAAACAGTGCGACCCCCAAAATAGTGCGAGTGTGATCTGCACAAAACAGTGCGACGCGCAAAATAGCGCGAGTGTGATCTGCACAAAACAGTGCGACGCGCAAAATAGCGCGAGTGTCAACTGCACAAAACAGTGCGACCCCAAAATAGCGCGAGTGTCAACTGCACAAAACAGTGCGACGCGCAAAATAGCGCGAGTGTCAACTGCACAAAACAGTACGACTCGCAAAATAGCGCGAGTGTCAACTGCACAAAACAGTGCGACGCGCAAAATAGCGCGAGTGTGATCTGCACAAAACAGTGCGACGCGCAAAATAGGGCCAGTGTGAACAGCACAAAACAGTGCGACGCGCAAAATAGCGTGAGTGTCAACTGCACAAAACAGTGCGACGCGCAAAATAGCGCGAGTGTGATCTGCACAAAACAGTGCGACGCGCAAAATAGCGCGAGTGTGATCTGGACAAAACAGTGCGACCCGCGAAATAGCGCGAGTGTCAACTGCCCAAAACAGTGGTACCCCAAAATAGCGCGAGTGTCAACTGCACAAAACAGTGCGACGCGCAAAATAGCGCGAGTGTCAACTGCACAAAACAGTGCGACTCGCAAAATAGCGCGAGTGTCAACTGCACAAAACAGTGCGACGCGCAAAATAGCGCGAGTGTGATCTGCACAAAACAGTGCAACGCGCAAAATAGGGCCAGTGTGAATAGCACAAAACAGTGCGACGCGCAAAATAGGGCCAGTGTGAACAGCGCAAAACAATGCGACGCGCAAAATAGCGCGAGTGTCAACTGCACAAAACAGTGCGACGCGCAAAATAGCACGAGTGTGATCTGCACAAAACAGTGCGACGCGCAAAATAGCGCGAGTGTCAACTGCACAAAACAGTGCGACGCGCAAAATAGCGTTAGTGTCAACTCCACAAAAGAGTGCGACGCGCAAAATAACGCGAGTGTGATCTGCACAAAACAGTGCGACGCGCAAAATAGCGCGAGTGTCAACTGCACAAAACAGTGCGACGCGCAAAATAGCGCGAGTGTGATCTGCACAAAACAGTGCGACGCGCAAAATAGCGCGAGTGTGATCTGCACAAAACAGTGCGAAGTGCAAAATAGCGCGAGTGTCAACTGCACAGAACAGTGCGACTCGCAAAATAGCGCGAGTGTCAACTGCACAAAACAGTGTGACGCGCAAAATAGCGCGAGTGTCAACTGCACAAAACAGTGCGACGCGCAAAATAGCGTTAGTGTCAACTCCACAAAAGAGTGCGACGCGCAAAATAACGCGAGTGTGATCTGCACAAAACAGTGCGACGCGCAAAATAGCGCGAGTGTCAACTGCACAAAACAGTGCGACGCGCAAAATAGCGCGAGTGTGATCTGCACAAAACAGTGCGACGCGCAAAATAGCGCGAGTGTGATCTGCACAAAACAGTGCGAAGTGCAAAATAGCGCGAGTGTCAACTGCACAGAACAGTGCGACTCGCAAAATAGCGCGAGTGTCAACTGCACAAAACAGTGTGACGCGCAAAATAGCGCGAGTGTCAACTGCACAAAACAGTGCGACGCGCAAAATAGCGTGAGTGTCAACTCCACAAAAGAGTGCGACGCGCAAAATAACGCGAGTGTGATCTGCACAAAACAGTGCGACGCGCAAAATAGCGCGAGTGTCAACTGCACAAAACAGTGCGACGCGCAAAATAGCGCGAGTGTGATCTGCACAAAACAGTGCGACGCGCAAAATAGCGCGAGTGTGATCTGCACAAAACAGTGCGAAGTGCAAAATAGCGCGAGTGTCAACAGCACAGAACAGTGCGACTCGCAAAATAGCGCGAGTGTCAACTGCACAAAACAGTGCGACGCGCAAAATAGCGCGAGTGTGATCTGCACAAAACAGTGCGACCCCCAAAATAGTGCGAGTGTGATCTGCACAAAACAGTGCGACGCGCAAAATAGCGCGAGTGTGATCTGCACAAAACAGTCCGACGCGCAAAATAGCGCGAGTGTCAACTGCACAAAACAGTGCGACCCCAAAATAGCGCGAGTGTCAACTGCACAAAACAGTGCGACGCGCAAAATAGCGCGAGTGTCAACTGCACAAAACAGTACGACTCGCAAAATAGCGCGAGTGTCAACTGCACAAAACAGTGCGACGCGCAAAATAGCGCGAGTGTGATCTGCACAAAACAGTGCGACGCGCAAAATAGGGCCAGTGTGAACAGCACAAAACAGTGCGACGCGCAAAATAGCGTGAGTGTCAACTGCACAAAACAGTGCGACGCGCAAAATAGCGCGAGTGTGATCTGCACAAAACAGTGCGACGCGCAAAATAGCGCGAGTGTGATCTGGACAAAACAGTGCGACCCGCGAAATAGCGCGAGTGTCAACTGCCCAAAACAGTGGTACCCCAAAATAGCGCGAGTGTCAACTGCACAAAACAGTGCGACGCGCAAAATAGCGCGAGTGTCAACTGCACAAAACAGTGCGACTCGCAAAATAGCGCGAGTGTCAACTGCACAAAACAGTGCGACGCGCAAAATAGCGCGAGTGTGATCTGCACAAAACAGTGCAACGCGCAAAATAGGGCCAGTGTGAATAGCACAAAACAGTGCGACGCGCAAAATAGGGCCAGTGTGAACAGCGCAAAACAATGCGACGCGCAAAATAGCGCGAGTGTCAACTGCACAAAACAGTGCGACGCGCAAAATAGCACGAGTGTGATCTGCACAAAACAGTGCGACGCGCAAAATAGCGCGAGTGTCAACTGCACAAAACAGTGCGACGCGCAAAATAGCGTTAGTGTCAACTCCACAAAAGAGTGCGACGCGCAAAATAACGCGAGTGTGATCTGCACAAAACAGTGCGACGCGCAAAATAGCGCGAGTGTCAACTGCACAAAACAGTGCGACGCGCAAAATAGCGCGAGTGTGATCTGCACAAAACAGTGCGACGCGCAAAATAGCGCGAGTGTGATCTGCACAAAACAGTGCGAAGTGCAAAATAGCGCGAGTGTCAGCAGCACAGAACAGTGCGACTCGCAAAATAGCGCGAGTGTCAACTGCACACAACAGTGCGACGCGCAAAATAGCGCGAGTGTGATCTGCACAAAACAGTGCGACGCGCAAAATAGCGCGAGTGTGATCTGGACAAAACAGTGCGACCCGCGATATAGCGCGAGTGTCAACTGCCCAAAACAGTGGGACCCCAAAATAGCGCGAGTGTCAACTGCACAAAACAGTGCGACGCGCAAAATAGCGCGAGTGTCAACTGCACAAAACAGTGCGACTCGCAAAATAGCGCGAGTGTGATCTGCACAAAACAGTGCGACACGCAAAATAGGGCCAGTGTGAACAGCACAAAACAGTGCGACGCGCAAAATAGCGTGAGTGTCAACTGCACAAAACAGTGCGACGCGCAAAATAGCGCGAGTGTGATCTGCACAAAACAGTGCGACGCGCAAAATAGCGCGAGTATGATCTGCACAAAACAGTGCGAAGTGCAAAATAGCGCGAGTGTCAGCAGCACAGAACAGTGCGACTCGCAAAATAGCGCGAGTGTCAACTGCACACAACAGTGCGACGCGCAAAATAGCGCGAGTGTGATCTGCACAAAACAGTGCGACGCGCAAAATAGCGCGAGTGTGATCTGGACAAAACAGTGCGACCCGCGATATAGCGCGAGTGTCAACTGCCCAAAACAGTGGGACCCCAAAATAGCGCGAGTGTCAACTGCACAAAACAGTGCGACGCGCAAAATAGCGCGAGTGTCAACTGCACAAAACAGTGCGACTCGCAAAATAGCGCGAGTGTGATCTGCACAAAACAGTGCGACGCGCAAAATAGGGCCAGTGTGAACAGCACAAAACAGTGCGACGCGCAAAATAGCGTGAGTGTGATCTGCACAAAACAGTGCGACGCGCAAAATAGCGCGAGTGTCAACTGCACAAAACAGTGCGACGCGCAAAATAGCGTGAGTGTCAACTCCACAAAAGAGTGCGACGCGCAAAATAACGCGAGTGTGATCTGCACAAAACAGTGCGACGCGCAAAATAACGCGAGTGTGATCTGCACAAAACAGTGCGACGCGCAAAATAGCGCGAGTGTGATCTGCACAAAACAGTGCGAAGTGCAAAATAGCGCGAGTGTCAACAGCACAGAACAGTGCGACTCGCAAAATAGCGCGAGTGTGAACTGCACAAAACAGTGCGACGCGCAAAATAGCGCGAGTGTCAACTGCACAAAACAGTGCGACGCGCAAAATAGCGTGAGTGTCAACTCCACAAAAGAGTGCGACGCGCAAAATAACGCGAGTGTGATCTGCACAAAACAGTGCGACGCGCAAAATAGCGCGAGTGTGATCTGCACAAAACAGTGCGACGCGCAAAATAGCGCGAGTGTGATCTGCACAAAACAGTGCGACCCGCGAAATAGCGCGAGTGTCAACTGCCCAAAACAGTGGGACCCCAAAATAGCGCGAGTGTCAACTGCACAAAACAGTGCGACGCGCAAAATAGCGCGAGTGTGATCTGCCCAAAACAGTGCGACGCGCAAAATAGCGCGAGTGTCAACTGCACAAAACAGTGCGACGCACAAAATAGCGTGAGTGTCAACTCCACAAAAGAGTGCGACGCGCAAAATAACGCGAGTGTGATCTGCACAAAACAGTGCGACGCGCAAAATAGCGCGAGTGTCAACTGCACAAAACAGTGCGACGCGCAAAATAGCGCGAGTGTGATCTGCACAAAACAGTGCGACGCGCAAAATAGCGCGAGTGTGATCTGCACAAAACAGTGCGAAGTGCAAAATAGCGCGAGTGTCAACTGCACAGAACAGTGCGACTCGCAAAATAGCGCGAGTGTCAACTGCACAAAATAGTGTGACGCGCAAAATAGCGCGAGTGTCAACTGCACAAAACAGTGCGACGCGCAAAATAGCGTGAGTGTCAACTCCACAAAAGAGTGCGACGCGCAAAATAACGCGAGTGTGATCTGCACAAAACAGTGCGACGCGCAAAATAGCGCGAGTGTCAACTGCACAAAACAGTGCGACGCGCAAAATAGCGCGAGTGTGATCTGCACAAAACAGTGCGACGCGCAAAATAGCGCGAGTGTGATCTGCACAAAACAGTGCGAAGTGCAAAATAGCGCGAGTGTCAACAGCACAGAACAGTGCGACTCGCAAAATAGCGCGAGTGTCAACTGCACAAAACAGTGCGACGCGCAAAATAGTGCGAGTGTGATCTGCACAAAACAGTGCGACGCGCAAAATAGCGCGAGTGTGATCTGCACAAAACAGTGCGACGCGCAAAATAGCGCGAGTGTCAACTGCACAAAACAGTGCGACCCCAAAATAGCGCGAGTGTCAACTGCACAAAACAGTGCGACGCGCAAAATAGCGCGAGTGTCAACTGCACAAAACAGTACGACTCGCAAAATAGCGCGAGTGTCAACTGCACAAAACAGTGCGACGCGCAAAATAGCGCGAGTGTGATCTGCACAAAACAGTGCGACGCGCAAAATAGGGCCAGTGTGAACAGCACAAAACAGTGCGACGCGCAAAATAGCGTGAGTGTCAACTGCACAAAACAGTGCGACGCGCAAAATAGCGCGAGTGTGATCTGCACAAAACAGTGCGACGCGCAAAATAGCGCGAGTGTGATCTGGACAAAACAGTGCGACCCGCGAAATAGCGCGAGTGTCAACTGCCCAAAACAGTGGTACCCCAAAATAGCGCAAGTGTCAACTGCACAAAACAGTGCGACGCGCAAAATAGCGCGAGTGTCAACTGCACAAAACAGTGCGACTCGCAAAATAGCGCGAGTGTCAACTGCACAAAACAGTGCGACGCGCAAAATAGCGCGAGTGTGATCTGCACAAAACAGTGCAACGCGCAAAATAGGGCCAGTGTGAATAGCACAAAACAGTGCGACGCGCAAAATAGGGCCAGTGTGAACAGCGCAAAACAATGCGACGCGCAAAATAGCGCGAGTGTCAACTGCACAAAACAGTGCGACGCGCAAAATAGCACGAGTGTGATCTGCACAAAACAGTGCGACGCACAAAATAGCGCGAGTGTCAACTGCACAAAACAGTGCGACGCGCAAAATAGCGTTAGTGTCAACTCCACAAAAGAGTGCGACGCGCAAAATAACGCGAGTGTGATCTGCACAAAACTGTGCGACGCGCAAAATAGCGCGAGTGTCAACTGCACAAAACAGTGCGACGCGCAAAATAGCGCGAGTGTGATCTGCACAAAACAGTGCGACGCGCAAAATAGCGCGAGTGTGATCTGCACAAAACAGTGCGAAGTGCAAAATAGCGCGAGTGTCAGCAGCACAGAACAGTGCGACTTGCAAAATAGCGCGAGTGTCAACTGCACACAACAGTGCGACGCGCAAAATAGCGCGAGTGTGATCTGCACAAAACAGTGCGACGCGCAAAATAGCGCGAGTGTGATCTGGACAAAACAGTGCGACCCGCGATATAGCGCGAGTGTCAACTGCCCAAAACAGTGGGACCCCAAAATAGCGCGAGTGTCAACTGCACAAAACAGTGCGACGCGCAAAATAGCGCGAGTGTCAACTGCACAAAACAGTGCGACTCGCAAAATAGCGCGAGTGTGATCTGCACAAAACAGTGCGACGCGCAAAATAGGGCCAGTGTGAACAGCACAAAACAGTGCGACGCGCAAAATAGCGCGAGTGTGATCTGCACAAAACAGTGCGACGCGCAAAATAGCGCGAGTGTGATCTGCACAAAACAGTGCGACCCGCGAAATAGCGCGAGTGTCAACTGCCCAAAACCGTGGGACCCCAAAATAGCGCGAGTGTCAACTGCACAAAACAGTGCGACGCGCAAAATAGCGCGAGTGTCAACTGCACAAAACAGTGCGACTCGCAAAATAGCGCGAGTGTCAACTGCACAAAACAGTGCGACGCGCAAAATAGCGCGAGTGTGATCTGCACAAAATAGTGCAACGCGCAAAATAGGGCCAGTGTGAACAGCACAAAACAGTGCGACGCGCAAAATAGGGCCAGTGTGAACAGCACAAAACAGTGCGACGCGCAAAATAGCGTGAGTGTGATCTGCACAAAACAGTGCGACGCGCAAAATAGCGCGAGTGTCAATTGCACAAAACAGTGCGACGCGCAAAATAGCGTGAGTGTCAACAGCACAGAACAGTGCGACTCGCAAAATAGCGCGAGTGTCAACTGCACAAAACAGTGCGACGCGCAAAATAGCGCGAGTGTCAACTGCACAAAACAGTGCGACGCGCAAAATAACGCGAGTGTGATCTGCACAAAACAGTGCGACGCGCAAAATAGCGCGAGTGTGATCTGCACAAAACAGTGCGAAGTGCAAAATAGCGCGAGTGTCAACAGCACAGAACAGTGCGACTCGCAAAATAGCGCGAGTGTCAACTGCACAAAACAGTGCGACGCGCAAAATAGCGCGAGTGTCAACTGCACAAAACAGTGCGACGCGCAAAATAGCGTGAGTGTCAACTCCACAAAAGAGTGCGACGCGCAAAATAACGCAAGTGTGATCTGCACAAAACAGTGCGACGCGCAAAATAGCGCGAGTGTGATCTGCACAAAACAGTGCGACGCGCAAAATAGCGCGAGTGTCAACTGCACAAAACAGTGCGACGCGCAAAATAGCGCGAGTGTCAACTGCACAAACCCGTGCGACGCGCAAAATAGCGCGAGTGTGATCTGCACAAAACAGTGCGAAGTGCAAAATAGCGCGAGTGTCAACAGCATAGAACAGTGCGACTCGTAAAATAGCGCGAGTGTCAACTTCACAAAACAGTGCGACGCGCAAAATAGCGCGAGTGTGATCTGCACAAAACAGTGCGACGCGCAAAATAGCGCGATTGTGATCTGCACAAAACAGTGCGACGCGCAAAATAGCGCGAGTGTCAACTGCACAAAACAGTGCGACGCGCAAAATAGCGCGAGTGTGATCTGCACAAAACAGTGCGACGCGCAAAATAGCGCGAGTGTGATCTGCACAAAACAGTGCGAAGTGCAAAATAGCGCGAGTGTCAACAGCACAGAACAGTGCGACTCGCAAAATAGCGCGAGTGTCAACTGCACAAAACAGTGCGACGCGCAAAATAGCGCGAGTGTGATCTGCACAAAACAGTGCGACGCGCAAAATAGCGCGAGTGTGATCTGCACAAAACAGTGCGACGCGCAAAATAGCGCGAGTGTCAACTGCACAAAACAGTGCGACCCCAAAATAGCGCGAGTGTCAACTGCACAAAACAGTGCGACGCGCAAAATAGCGCGAGTGTCAACAGCACAAAACAGTGCGACTCGCAAAATAGCGCGAGTGTCAACTGCACAAAACAGTGCGACGCGCAAAATAGCGCGAGTGTGATCTGCACAAAACAGTGCGACGCGCAAAATAGGGCCAGTGTGAACAGCACAAAACAGTGCGACGCGCAAAATAGCGTGAGTGTCAACTGCACAAAACAGTGCGACCCGCGAAATAGCGCGAGTGTCAACTGCCCAAAACAGTGGGACCCCAAAATAGCGCGAGTGTCAACTGCACAAAACAGTGCGACGCGCAAAATAGCGCGAGTGTCAACTGCACAAAACAGTGCGACTCGCAAAATAGCGCGAGTGTCAACTGCACAAAACAGTGCGACGCGCAAAATAGCGCGAGTGTGATCTGCACAAAACAGTGCCACGCGCAAAATAGGGCCAGTGTGAATAGCACAAAACAGTGCGACGCGCAAAATAGGGCCAGTGTGAACAGCGCAAAACAATGCGACGCGCAAAATAGCGCGAGTGTCAACTGCACAAAACAGTGCGACGCGCAAAATAGCGCGAGGGTGATCTGCACAAAACAGTGCGACGCGCAAAATAGCGCGAGTGTCAACTGCACAAAACAGTGCGACGCGCAAAATAGCGTGAGTGTCAACTCCACAAAAGAGTGCGACGCGCAAAATAACGCGAGTGTGATCTGCACAAAACAGTGCGACGCGCAAAATAGCGCGAGTGTCAACTGCACAAAACAGTGCGACGCGCAAAATAGTGCGAGTGTGATCTGCACAAAACAGTGCGAAGTGCAAAATAGCGCGAGTGTCAACAGCACAGAACAGTGCGACTCGCAAAATAGCGCGAGTGTCAACTGCACACAACAGTGCGACGCGCAAAATAGCGCGAGTGTGATCTGCACAAAACAGTGCGACGCGCAAAATAGCGCGAGTGTGATCTGGACAAAACAGTGCGACCCGCGAAATAGCGCGAGTGTCAACTGCCCAAAACAGTGGGACCCCAAAATAGCGCGAGTGTCAACTGCACAAAACAGTGCGACGCGCAAAATAGCGCGAGTGTCAACTGCACAAAACAGTGCGACTCGCAAAATAGCGCGAGTGTGATCTGCACAAAACAGTGCGACACAAAATAGGGCCAGTGTGAACAGCACAAAACAGTGCGACGCGCAAAATAGCGTGAGTGTCAACTGCACAAAACAGTGCGACGCGCAAAATAGCGCGAGTGTGATCTGCACAAAACAGTGCGACGCGCAAAATAGCGCGAGTGTGATCTGCACAAAACAGTGCGACCCGCGAAATAGCGCGAGTGTCAACTGCCCAAAACAGTGGGACCCCAAAATAGCGCGAGTGTCAACTGCACAAAACAGTGCGACGCGCAAAATAGCGCGAGTGTCAACTGCACAAAACAGTGCGACTCGCAAAATAGCGCGAGTGTCAACTGCACAAAACAGTGCGACGCGCAAAATAGCGCGAGTGTGATCTGCACAAAATAGTGCAACGCGCAAAATAGGGCCAGTGTGAATAGCACAAAACAGTGCGACGCGCAAAATAGGGCCAGTGTGAACAGCACAAAACAGTGCGACGCGCAAAATAGCGTGAGTGTGATCTGCACAAAACAGTGCGACGCGCAAAATAGCGCGAGTGTCAACTGCACAAAACAGTGCGACGCGCAAAATAGCGCGAGTGTCAACTCCACAAAAGAGTGCGACGCGCAAAATAACGCGAGTGTGATCTGCACAAAACAGTGCGACGCGCAAAATAGCGCGAGTGTCAACTGCACAAAACAGTGCGACGCGCAAAATAACGCGAGTGTGATCTGCACAAAACAGTGCGACGCGCAAAATAGCGCGAGTGTGATCTGCACAAAACAGTGCGAAGTGCAAAATAGCGCGAGTGTCAACAGCACAGAACAGTGCGACTCGCAAAATAGCGCGAGTGTCAACTGCACAAAACAGTGCGACGCGCAAAATAGCGCGAGTGTGATCTGCACAAAACAGTGCGACGCGCAAAATAGCGCGAGTGTGATCTGCACAAAACAGTGCGACGCGCAAAATAGTGCGAGTGTCAACTGCACAAAACAGTGCGACCCCAAAATAGCGCGAGTGTCAACTGCACAAAACAGTGCGACGCGCAAAATAGCGCGAGTGTCAACTGCACAAAGCAGTGCGACTCGCAAAATAGCGCGAGTGTCAACTGCACAAAACAGTGCGACGCGCAAAATAGGGCGAGTGTGATCTGCACAAAACAGTGCGACGCGCAAAATAGGGCCAGTGTGAACAGCACAAAACAGTGCGACGCGCAAAATAGCGCGAGTGTCAACTGCACAAAACAGTGCGACGCGCAAAATAGCGCGAGTGTGATATGCACAAAACAGTGCGACGCGCAAAATAGCGCGAGTGTGATCTGCACAAAACAGTGCGACCCGCGAAATAGCGCGAGTGTCAACTGCCCAAAACAGTGGGACCCCAAAATAGCGCGAGTGTCAACTGCACAAAACAGTGCGACGCGCAAAATAGCGCGAGTGTGATCTGCCCAAAACAGTGCGACGCGCAAAATAGCGCGAGTGTCAACTGCACAAAACAGTGCGACGCGCAAAATAGCGTGAGTGTCAACTCCACAAAAGAGTGCGACGCGCAAAATAACGCGAGTGTGATCTGCACAAAACAGTGCGACGCGCAAAATAGCGCGAGTGTCAACTGCACCAAACAATGCGACGCGCAAAATAGCGCGAGTGTGATCTGCACAAAACAGTGCGACCCGCGAAATAGCGCGAGTGTCAACTGCCCAAAACAGTGGGACCCCAAAATAGCGCGAGTGTCAACTGCACAAAACAGTGCGACGCGCAAAATAGCGCGAGTGTCAACTGCACAAAACAGTGCGACTCGCAAAATAGCGCGAGTGTGATCTGCACAAAACAGTGCGACGCAAAATAGGGCCGGTGTGAACAGCACAAAACAGTGCGACGCGCAAAATAGCGTGAGTGTCAACTGCACAAAACAGTGCGACGCGCAAAATAGTGCGAGTGTGATCTGCACAAAACAGTGCGACGCGCAAAATAGCGCGAGTGTGATCTGCACAAAACAGTGCGACCCGCGAAATAGCGCGAGTGTCAACTGCCCAAAACAGTGGGACCCCAAAATAGCGCGAGTGTCAACTGCACAAAACAGTGCGACGCGCAAAATAGCGCGAGTGTCAACTGCACAAAACAGTGCGACTCGCAAAATAGCGCGAGTGTCAACTGCACAAAACAGTGCGACGCGCAAAATAGCGCGAGTGTGATCTGCACAAAATAGTGCAACGCGCAAAATAGGGCCAGTGTGAATAGCACAAAACAGTGCGACGCGCAAAATAGGGCCAGTGTGAACAGCACAAAACAGTGCGACGCGCAAAATAGCGTGAGTGTGATCTGCACAAAACAGTGCGACGCGCAAAATAGCGCGAGTGTCAACTGCACAAAACAGTGCGACGCGCAAAATAGCGTGAGTGTCAACTCCACAAAAGAGTGCGACGCGCAAAATAACGCGAGTGTGATCTGCACAAAACAGTGCGACGCGCAAAATAGCGCGAGTGTCAACTGCACAAAACAGTGCGACGCGCAAAATAACGCGAGTGTGATCTGCACAAAACAGTGCGACGCGCAAAATAGCGCGAGTGTGATCTGCACAAAACAGTGCGAAGTGCAAAATAGCGCGAGTGTCAACAGCACAGAACAGTGCGACTCGCAAAATAGCGCGAGTGTCAACTGCACAAAACAGTGCGACGCGCAAAATAGCGCGAGTGTGATCTGCACAAAACAGTGCGACGCGCAAAATAGCGCGAGTGTGATCTGCACAAAACAGTGCGACGCGCAAAATAGTGCGAGTGTCAACTGCACAAAACAGTGCGACCCCAAAATAGCGCGAGTGTCAACTGCACAAAACAGTGCGACGCGCAAAATAGCGCGAGTGTCAACTGCACAAAGCAGTGCGACTCGCAAAATAGCGCGAGTGTCAACAGCACAAAACAGTGCGACGCGCAAAATAGCGCGAGTGTGATCTGCACAAAACAGTGCGACGCGCAAAATAGGGCCAGTGTGAACAGCACAAAACAGTGCGACGCGCAAAATAGCGTGAGTGTCAACTGCACAAAACAGTGCGACGCGCAAAATAGCGCGAGTGTGATCTGCACAAAACAGTGCGACGCGCAAAATAGCGCGAGTGTGATCTGCACAAAACAGTGCGACCCGCGAAATAGCGTGAGTGTCAACTGCCCAAAACAGTGGGACCCCAAAATAGCGCGAGTGTCAACTGCACAAAACAGTGCGACGCGCAAAATAGCGCGAGTGTGATCTGCCCAAAACAGTGCGACGCGCAAAATAGCGCGAGTGTCAACTGCACAAAACAGTGCGACGCGCAAAATAGCGTGAGTGTCAACTCCACAAAAGAGTGCGACGCGCAAAATAACGCGAGTGTGATCTGCACAAAACAGTGCGACGCGCAAAATAGCGCGAGTGTCAACTGCACAAAACAGTGCGACGCGCAAAATAGCGCGAGTGTGATCTGCACAAAACAGTGCGACGCGCAAAATAGCGCGAGTGTGATCTGCACAAAACAGTGCGAAGTGCAAAATAGCGCGAGTGTCAATAGCACAGAACAGTGCGACTCGCAAAATAGCGCGAGTGTCAACTGCACACAACAGTGCGACGCGCAAAATAGCGCGAGTGTCAACTGCACAAAACAGTGCGACGCGCAAAATAGCGTGAGTGTCAACTCCACAAAAGAGTGCGACGCGCAAAATAACGCGAGTGTGATCTGCACAAAACAGTGCGACGCGCAAAATAGCGCGAGTGTCAACTGCACAAAACAGTGCGACGCGCAAAATAGCGCGAGTGTGATCTGCACAAAACAGTGCGACGCGCAAAATATCGCGAGTGTGATCTGCACAAAACAGTGCGAAGTGCAAAATAGCGCGAGTGTCAACAGCACAGAACAGTGCGACTCGCAAAATAGCGCGAGTGTCAACTGCACAAAACAGTGCGACGCGCAAAATAGCGCGAGTGTGATCTGCACAAAACAGTGCGACGCGCAAAATAGCGCGAGTGTGATCTGCACAAAACAGTGCGACGCGCAAAATAGCGCGAGTGTCAACTGCACAAAACAGTGCGACCCCAAAATAGCGCGAGTGTCAACTGCACAAAACAGTGCGACGCGCAAAATAGCGCGAGTGTCAACTGCACAAAACAGTACGACTCGCAAAATAACGCGAGTGTCAACTGCACAAAACAGTGCGACGCGCAAAATAGCGCGAGTGTGATCTGCACAAAACAGTGCGACGCGCAAAATAGGGCCAGTGTGAACAGCACAAAACAGTGCGACGCGCAAAATAGCGTGAGTGTCAACTGCACAAAACAGTGCGACGCGCAAAATAGCGCGAGTGTGATCTGCACAAAACAGTGCGACGCGCAAAATAGCGCGAGTGTGTTCTGCACAAAACAGTGCGACCCGCGAAATAGCGCGAGTGTCAACTGCCCAAAACAGTGGGACCCCAAAATAGCGCGAGTGTCAACTGCACAAAACAGTGCGACGCGCAAAATAGCGCGAGTGTCAACTGCACAAAACAGTGCGACTCGCAAAATAGCGCGAGTGTCAACTGCACAAAACAGTGCGACGCGCAAAATAGCGCGAGTGTGATCTGCACAAAATAGTGCAACGCGCAAAATAGGGCCAGTGTGAATAGCACAAAACAGTGCGACGCGCAAAATAGGGCCAGTGTGAACAGCACAAAACAGTGCGACGCGCAAAATAGCGTGAGTGTGATCTGCACAAAACAGTGCGACGCGCAAAATAGCGCGAGTGTCAACTGCACAAAACAGTGCGACGCGCAAAATAGCGGGAGTGTCAACTCCACAAAAGAGTGCGACGCGCAAAATAACGCGAGTGTGATCTGCACAAAACAGTGCGACGCGCAAAATAGCGCGAGTGTCAACTGCACAAAACAGTGCGACGCGCAAAATAACGCGAGTGTGATCTGCACAAAACAGTGCGACGCGCAAAATAGCGCGAGTGTGATCTGCACAAAACAGTGCGAAGTGCAAAATAGCGCGAGTGTCAACAGCACAGAACAGTGCGACTCGCAAAATAGCGCGAGTGTCAACTGCACAAAACAGTGCGACGCGCAAAATAGCGCGAGTGTGATCTGCACAAAACAGTGCGACGCGCAAAATAGCGCGAGTGTGATCTGCACAAAACAGTGCGACGCGCAAAATAGTGCGAGTGTCAACTGCACAAAACAGTGCGACCCCAAAATAGCGCGAGTGTCAACTGCACAAAACAGTGCGACGCGCAAAATAGCGCGAGTGTCAACTGCACAAAGCAGTGCGACTCGCAAAATAGCGCGAGTGTCAACTGCACAAAACAGTGCGACGCGCAAAATAGCGCGAGTGTGATCTGCACAAAACAGTGCGACGCGCAAAATAGGGCCAGTGTGAACAGCACAAAACAGTGCGACGCGCAAAATAGCGTGAGTGTCAACTGCACAAAACAGTGCGACGCGCAAAATAGCGCGAGTGTGATCTGCACAAAACAGTGCGACGCGCAAAATAGCGCGAGTGTGATCTGCACAAAACAGTGCGACCCGCGAAATAGCGCGAGTGTCAACTGCCCAAAACAGTGGGACCCCAAAATAGCTCGAGTGTCAACTGCACAAAACAGTGCGACGCGCAAAATAGCGCGAGTGTGATCTGCCCAAAACAGTGCGACGCGCAAAATAGCGCGAGTGTCAACTGCACAAAACAGTGCGACGCGCAAAATAGCGTGAGTGTCAACTCCACAAAAGAGTGCGACGCGCAAAATAACGCGAGTGTGATCTGCACAAAACAGTGCGACGCGCAAAATAGCGCGAGTGTCAACTGCACAAAACAGTGCGACGCGCAAAATAGCGCGAGTGTGATCTGCACAAAACAGTGCGACGCGCAAAATAGCGCGAGTGTGATCTGCACAAAACAGTGCGAAGTGCAAAATAGCGCGAGTGTCAATAGCACAGAACAGTGCGACTCGCAAAATAGCGCGAGTGTCAACTGCACACAACAGTGCGACGCGCAAAATAGCGCGAGTGTCAACTGCACAAAACAGTGCGACGCGCAAAATAGCGTGAGTGTCAACTCCACAAAAGAGTGCGACGCGCAAAATAACGCGAGTGTGATCTGCACAAAACAGTGCGACGCGCAAAATAGCGCGAGTGTCAACTGCACAAAACAGTGCGACGCGCAAAATAGCGCGAGTGTGATCTGCACAAAACAGTGCGACGCGCAAAATATCGCGAGTGTGATCTGCACAAAACAGTGCGAAGTGCAAAATAGCGCGAGTGTCAACAGCACAGAACAGTGCGACTCGCAAAATAGCGCGAGTGTCAACTGCACAAAACAGTGCGACGCGCAAAATAGCGCGAGTGTGATCTGCACAAAACAGTGCGACGCGCAAAATAGCGCGAGTGTGATCTGCACAAAACAGTGCGACGCGCAAAATAGCGCGAGTGTCAACTGCACAAAACAGTGCGACCCCAAAATAGCGCGAGTGTCAACTGCACAAAACAGTGCGACGCGCAAAATAGCGCGAGTGTCAACTGCACAAAACAGTACGACTCGCAAAATAACGCGAGTGTCAACTGCACAAAACAGTGCGACGCGCAAAATAGCGCGAGTGTGATCTGCACAAAACAGTGCGACGCGCAAAATAGGGCCAGTGTGAACAGCACAAAACAGTGCGACGCGCAAAATAGCGTGAGTGTCTACTGCACAAAACAGTGCGACGCGCAAAATAGCGCGAGTGTGATCTGCACAAAACAGTGCGACGCGCAAAATAGCGCGAGTGTGATCTGGACAAAACAGTGCGACCCGCGAAATAGCGCGAGTGTCAACTGCCCAAAACAGTGGGACCCCAAAATAGCGCGAGTGTCAACTGCACAAAACAGTGCGACGCGCAAAATAGCGCGAGTGTCAACTGCACAAAACAGTGCGACTCGCAAAATAGCGCGAGTGTCAACTGCACAAAACAGTGCGACGCGCAAAATAGCGCGAGTGTGATCTGCACAAAACAGTGCAACGCGCAAAATAGGGCCAGTGTGAATAGCACAAAACAGTGCGACGCGCAAAATAGGGCCAGTGTGAACAGCGCAAAACAATGCGACGCGCAAAATAGCGCGAGTGTCAACTGCACAAAACAGTGCGACGCGCAAAATAGCGCGAATGTGATCTGCACAAAACAGTGCGACGCGCAAAATAGCGCGAGTGTCAACTGCACAAAACAGTGCGACGCGCAAAATAGCGTTAGTGTCAACTCCACAAAAGAGTGCGACGCGCAAAATAACGCGAGTGTGATCTGCACAAAACAGTGCGACGCGCAAAATAGCGCGAGTGTCAACTGCACAAAACAGTGCGACGCGCAAAATAGCGCGAGTGTGATCTGCACAAAACAGTGCGAAGTGCAAAATAGCGCGAGTGTCAACAGCACAGAACAGTGCGACTCGTAAAATAGCGCGAGTGTCAACTTCACAAAACAGTGCGACGCGCAAAATAGCGCGAGTGTCAACTGCACAAAACAGTGCGACGCGCAAAATAGCGCGAGTGTGATCCGCACAAAACAGTGCGACGCGCAAAATAGCGCGAGTGTGATCTGCACAAAACAGTGCGAAGTGCAAAATAGCGCGAGTGTCAACAGCACAGAACAGTGCGACTCGCAAAATAGCGCGAGTGTCAACTGCACAAAACAGTGCGACGCGCAAAATAGCGCGAGTGTGATCTGCACAAAACAGTGCGACGCGCAAAATAGCGCGAGTGTGATCTGCACAAAACAGTGCGACGCGCAAAATAGCGCGAGTGTGATCTGCACAAAACAGTGCGACGCGCAAAATAGCGCGAGTGTCAACTGCACAAAACAGTGCGACCCCAAAATAGCGCGAGTGTCAACTGCACAAAACAGTGCGACGCGCAAAATAGCGCGAGTGTCAACTGCACAAAACAGTGCGACTCGCAAAATAGCGCGAGTGTCAACTGCACAAAACAGTGGGACGCGCAAAATAGCGCGAGTGTGATCTGCACAAAACAGTGCGACGCGCAAAATAGGGCCAGTGTGAACAGCACAAAACAGTGCGACGCGCAAAATAGCATGAGTGTCAACTGCACAAAACAGTGCGACGCGCAAAATAGCGCGAGTGTGATCTGCACAAAACAGTGCGACGCGCAAAATAGCGCGAGTGTGATCTGCACAAAACAGTGCGACCCGCGAAATAGCGCGAGTGTCAACTGCCCAAAACAGTGGGACCCCAAAATAGCGCGAGTGTCAACTGCACAAAACAGTGCGACGCGCAAAATAGCGCGAGTGTCAACTGCACAAAACAGTGCGACTCGCAAAATAGCGCGAGTGTCAACTGCACAAAACAGTGCGACGCGCAAAATAGCGCGAGTGTGATCTGCACAAAATAGTGCAACGCGCAAAATAGGGCCAGTGTGAAAAGCACAAAACAGTGCGACGCGCAAAATAGGGCCAGTGTGAACAGCACAAAACAGTGCGACGCGCAAAATAGCGTGAGTGTGATCTGCACAAAACAGTGCGACGCGCAAAATAGCGCGAGTGTCAACTGCACAAAACAGTGCGACGCGCAAAATAGCGTGAGTGTCAACTCCACAAAAGAGTGCGACGCGCAAAATAACGCGAGTGTGATCTGCACAAAACAGTGCGACGCGCAAAATAGCGCGAGTGTCAACTGCACAAAACAGTGCGACGCGCAAAATAACGCGAGTGTGATCTGCACAAAACAGTGCGACGCGCAAAATAGCGCGAGTGTGATCTGCACAAAACAGTGCGAAGTGCAAAATAGCGCGAGTGTCAACAGCACAGAACAGTGCGACTCGCAAAATAGCGCGAGTGTCAACTGCACAAAACAGTGCGACGCGCAAAATAGCGCGAGTGTGATCTGCACAAAACAGTGCGACGCGCAAAATAGCGCGAGTGTGATCTGCACAAAACAGTGCGACGCGCAAAATAGTGCGAGTGTCAACTGCACAAAACAGTGCGACCCCAAAATAGCGCGAGTGTCAACTGCACAAAACAGTGCGACGCGCAAAATAGCGCGAGTGTCAACTGCACAAAGCAGTGCGACTCGCAAAATAGCGCGGGTGTCAACTGCACAAAACAGTGCGACGCGCAAAATAGCGCGAGTGTGATCTGCACAAAACAGTGCGACGCGCAAAATAGGGCCAGTGTGAACAGCACAAAACAGTGCGACGCGCAAAATAGCGTGAGTGTCAACTGCACAAAACAGTGCGACGCGCAAAATAGCGCGAGTGTGATCTGCACAAAACAGTGCGACGCGCAAAATAGCGCGAGTGTGATCTGCACAAAACAGTGCGACCCGCGAAATAGCGCGAGTGTCAACTGCCCAAAACAGTGGGACCCCAAAATAGCGCGAGTGTCAACTGCACAAAACAGTGCGACGCGCAAAATAGCGCGAGTGTGATCTGCCCAAAACAGTGCGACGCGCAAAATAGCGCGAGTGTCAACTGCACAAAACAGTGCGACGCGCAAAATAGCGTGAGTGTCAACTCCACAAAAGAGTGCGACGCGCAAAATAACGCGAGTGTGATCTGCACAAAACAGTGCGACGCGCAAAATAGCGCGAGTGTCAACTGCACAAAACAGTGCGACGCGCAAAATAGCGCGAGTGTGATCTGCACAAAACAGTGCGACGCGCAAAATAGCGCGAGTGTGATCTGCACAAAACAGTGCGAAGTGCAAAATAGCGCGAGTGTCAATAGCACAGAACAGTGCGACTCGCAAAATAGCGCGAGTGTCAACTGCACACAACAGTGCGACGCGCAAAATAGCGCGAGTGTCAACTGCACAAAACAGTGCGACGCGCAAAATAGCGTGAGTGTCAACTCCACAAAAGAGTGCGACGCGCAAAATAACGCGAGTGTGATCTGCACAAAACAGTGCGACGCGCAAAATAGCGCGAGTGTCAACTGCACAAAACAGTGCGACGCGCAAAATAGCGCGAGTGTGATCTGCACAAAACAGTGCGACGCGCAAAATAGCGCGAGTGTGATCTGCACAAAACAGTGCGAAGTGCAAAATAGCGCGAGTGTCAACAGCACAGAACAGTGCGACTCGCAAAATAGCGCGAGTGTCAACTGCACAAAACAGTGCGACGCGCAAAATAGCGCGAGTGTGATCTGCACAAAACAGTGCGACGCGCAAAATAGCGCGAGTGTGATCTGCACAAAACAGTGCGACGCGCAAAATAGCGCGAGTGTCAACTGCACAAAACAGTGCGACCCCAAAATAGCGCGAGTGTCAACTGCACAAAACAGTGCGACGCGCAAAATAGCGCGAGTGTCAACTGCACAAAACAGTACGACTCGCAAAATAACGCGTGTGTCAACTGCACAAAACAGTGCGACGCGCAAAATAGCGCGAGTGTGATCTGCACAAAACAGTGCGACGCGCAAAATAGGGCCAGTGTGAACAGCACAAAACAGTGCGACGCGCAAAATAGCGTGAGTGTCAACTGCACAAAACAGTGCGACGCGCAAAATAGCGCGAGTGTGATCTGCACAAAACAGTGCGACGCGCAAAATAGCGCGAGTGTGATCTGCACAAAACAGTGCGACCCGCGAAATAGCGCGAGTGTCAACTGCCCAAAACAGTGGGACCCCAAAATAGCGCGAGTGTCAACTGCACAAAACAGTGCGACGCGCAAAATAGCGCGAGTGTCAACTGCACAAAACAGTGCGACTCGCAAAATAGCGCGAGTGTCAACTGCACAAAACAGTGCGACGCGCAAAATAGCGCGAGTGTGATCTGCACAAAATAGTGCAACGCGCAAAATAGGGCCAGTGTGAAAAGCACAAAACAGTGCGACGCGCAAAATAGGGCCAGTGTGAACAGCACAAAACAGTGCGACGCGCAAAATAGCGTGAGTGTGATCTGCACAAAACAGTGCGACGCGCAAAATAGCGCGAGTGTCAACTGCACAAAACAGTGCGACGCGCAAAATAGCGTGAGTGTCAACTCCACAAAAGAGTGCGACGCGCAAAATAACGCGAGTGTGATCTGCACAAAACAGTGCGACGCGCAAAATAGCGCGAGTGTCAACTGCACAAAACAGTGCGACGCGCAAAATAACGCGAGTGTGATCTGCACAAAACAGTGCGACGCGCAAAATAGCGCGAGTGTGATCTGCACAAAACAGTGCGAAGTGCAAAATAGCGCGAGTGTCAACAGCACAGAACAGTGCGACTCGCAAAATAGCGCGAGTGTCAACTGCACAAAACAGTGCGACGCGCAAAATAGCGCGAGTGTGATCTGCACAAAACAGTGCGACGCGCAAAATAGCGCGAGTGTGATCTGCACAAAACAGTGCGACGCGCAAAATAGTGCGAGTGTCAACTGCACAAAACAGTGCGACCCCAAAATAGCGCGAGTGTCAACTGCACAAAACAGTGCGACGCGCAAAATAGCGCGAGTGTCAACTGCACAAAGCAGTGCGACTCGCAAAATAGCGCGAGTGTCAACTGCACAAAACAGTGCGACGCGCAAAATAGCGCGAGTGTGATCTGCACAAAACAGTGCGACGCGCAAAATAGGGCCAGTGTGAACAGCACAAAACAGTGCGACGCGCAAAATAGCGTGAGTGTCAACTGCACAAAACCGTGCGACGCGCAAAATAGCGCGAGTGTGATCTGCACAAAACAGTGCGACGCGCAAAATAGCGCGAGTGTGATCTGCACAAAACAGTGCGACGCGCAAAATAGCGCGAGTGTCAACTGCACAAAACAGTGCGACGCGCAAAATAGCGCGAGTGTGATCTGCACAAAACAGTGTGACGCGCAAAATAGCGCGAGTGTGATCTGCACAAAACAGTGCGAAGTGCAAAATAGCGCTAGTGTCAATAGCACAGAACAGTGCGACTCGCAAAATAGCGCGAGTGTCAACTGCACACAACAGTGCGACGCGCAAAATAGCGCGAGTGTCAACTGCACAAAACAGTGCGACGCGCAAAATAGCGTGAGTGTCAACTCCACAAAAGAGTGCGACGCGCAAAATAACGCGAGTGTGATCTGCACAAAACAGTGCGACGCGCAAAATAGCGCGAGTGTCAACTGCACAAAACAGTGCGACGCGCAAAATAGCGCGAGTGTGATCTGCACAAAACAGTGCGACGCGCAAAATAGCGCGAGTGTGATCTGCACAAAACAGTGCGAAGTGCAAAATAGCGCGAGTGTCAACAGCACAGAACAGTGCGACTCGCAAAATAGCGCGAGTGTCAACTGCACAAAACAGTGCGACGCGCAAAATAGCGCGAGTGTGATCTGCACAAAACAGTGCGACGCGCAAAATAGCGCGAGTGTGATCTGCACAAAACAGTGCGACGCGCAAAATAGCGCGAGTGTCAACTGCACAAAACAGTGCGACCCCAAAATAGCGCGAGTGTCAACTGCACAAAACAGTGCGACGCGCAAAATAGCGCGAGTGTCAACTGCACAAAACAGTACGACTCGCAAAATAACGCGTGTGTCAACTGCACAAAACAGTGCGACGCGCAAAATAGCGCGAGTGTGATCTGCACAAAACAGTGCGACGCGCAAAATAGGGCCAGTGTGAACAGCACAAAACAGTGCGACGCGCAAAATAGCGTGAGTGTCAACTGCACAAAACAGTGCGACGCGCAAAATAGCGCGAGTGTGATCTGCACAAAACAGTGCGACGCGCAAAATAGCGCGAGTGTGATCCGGACAAAACAGTGCGACCCGCGAAATAGCGCGAGTGTCAACTGCCCAAAACAGTGGGACCCCAAAATAGCGCGAGTGTCAACTGCACAAAACAGTGCGACGCGCAAAATAGCGCGAGTGTCAACTGCACAAAACAGTGCGACTCGCAAAATAGCGCGAGTGTCAACTGCACAAAACAGTGCGACGCGCAAAATAGCGCGAGTGTGATCTGCACAAAACAGTGCAACGCGCAAAATAGGGCCAGTGTGAATAGCACAAAACAGTGCGACGCGCAAAATAGGGCCAGTGTGAACAGCGCAAAACAATGCGACGCGCAAAATAGCGCGAGTGTCAACTGCACAAAACAGTGCGACGCGCAAAATAGCGCGAATGTGATCTGCACAAAACAGTGCGACGCGCAAAATAGCGCGAGTGTCAACTGCACAAAACAGTGCGACGCGCAAAATAGCGTTAGTGTCAACTCCACAAAAGAGTGCGACGCGCAAAATAACGCGAGTGTGATCTGCACAAAACAGTGCGACGCGCAAAATAGCGCGAGTGTCAACTGCACAAAACAGTGCGACGCGCAAAATAGCGCGAGTGTGATCTGCACAAAACAGTGCGAAGTGCAAAATAGCGCGAGTGTCAACAGCACAGAACAGTGCGACTCGTAAAATAGCGCGAGTGTCAACTTCACAAAACAGTGCGACGCGCAAAATAGCGCGAGTGTCAACTGCACAAAACAGTGCGACGCGCAAAATAGCGCGAGTGTGATCTGCACAAAACAGTGCGACGCGCAAAATAGCGCGAGTGTGATCTGCACAAAACAGTGCGAAGTGCAAAATAGCGCGAGTGTCAACAGCACAGAACAGTGCGACTCGCAAAATAGCGCGAGTGTCAACTGCACAAAACAGTGCGACGCGCAAAATAGCGCGACTGTGATCTGCACAAAACAGTGCGACGCGCAAAATAGCGCGAGTGTGATCTGCACAAAACAGTGCGACGCGCAAAATAGCGCGAGTGTCAACTGCACAAAACAGTGCGACCCCAAAATAGCGCGAGTGTCAACTGCACAAAACAGTGCGACGCGCAAAATAGCGCGAGTGTCAACTGCACAAAACAGTGCGACTCGCAAAATAGCGCGAGTGTCAATTGCACAAAACAGTGCGACGCGCAAAATAGCGCGAGTGTGATCTGCACAAAACAGTGCGACGCGCAAAATAGGGCCAGTGTGAACAGCACAGAACAGTGCGACGCGCAAAATAGCGCGAGTGTCAACTGCACAAAACAGTGCGACGCGCAAAATAGCGCGAGTGTGATCTGCACAAAACAGTGCGACGCGCAAAATAGCGCGAGTGTGATCCGGACAAAACAGTGCGACCCGCGAAATAGCGCGAGTGTCAACTGCCCAAAACAGTGGGACCCCAAAATAGCGCGAGTGTCAACTGCACAAAACAGTGCGACGCGCAAAATAGCGCGAGTGTCAACTGCACAAAACAGTGCGACTCGCAAAATAGCGCGAGTGTCAACTGCACAAAACAGTGCGACGCGCAAAATAGCGCGAGTGTGATCTGCACAAAACAGTGCAACGCGCAAAATAGGGCCAGTGTGAATAGCACAAAACAGTGCGACGCGCAAAATAGGGCCAGTGTGAACAGCGCAAAACAATGCGACGCGCAAAATAGCGCGAGTGTCAACTGCACAAAACAGTGCGACGCGCAAAATAGCGCGAATGTGATCTGCACAAAACAGTGCGACGCGCAAAATAGCGCGAGTGTCAACTGCACAAAACAGTGCGACGCGCAAAATAGCGTTAGTGTCAACTCCACAAAAGAGTGCGACGCGCAAAATAACGCGAGTGTGATCTGCACAAAACAGTGCGACGCGCAAAATAGCGCGAGTGTCAACTGCACAAAACAGTGCGACGCGCAAAATAGCGCGAGTGTGATCTGCACAAAACAGTGCGAAGTGCAAAATAGCGCGAGTGTCAACAGCACAGAACAGTGCGACTCGTAAAATAGCGCGAGTGTCAACTTCACAAAACAGTGCGACGCGCAAAATAGCGCGAGTGTCAACTGCACAAAACAGTGCGACGCGCAAAATAGCGCGAGTGTGATCTGCACAAAACAGTACGACGCGCAAAATAGCGCGAGTGTGATCTGCACAAAACAGTGCGAAGTGCAAAATAGCGCGAGTGTCAACAGCACAGAACAGTGCGACTCGCAAAATAGCGCGAGTGTCAACTGCACAAAACAGTGCGACGCGCAAAATAGCGCGAGTGTGATCTGCACAAAACAGTGCGACGCGCAAAATAGCGCGAGTGTGATCTGCACAAAACAGTGCGACGCGCAAAATAGCGCGAGTGTCAACTGCACAAAACAGTGCGACCCCAAAATAGCGCGAGTGTCAACTGCACAAAACAGTGCGACGCGCAAAATAGCGCGAGTGTCAACTGCACAAAACAGTGCGACTCGCAAAATAGCGCGAGTGTCAACTGCACAAAACAGTGGGACGCGCAAAATAGCGCGAGTGTGTTCTGCACAAAACAGTGCGACGCGCAAAATAGGGCCAGTGTGAACAGCACAAAACAGTGCGACGCGCAAAATAGCATGAGTGTCAACTGCACAAAACAGTGCGACGCGCAAAATAGCGCGAGTGTGATCTGCACAAAACAGTGCGACGCGCAAAATAGCGCGAGTGTGATCTGCACAAAACAGTGCGACCCGCGAAATAGCGCGAGTGTCAACTGCCCAAAACAGTGGGACCCCAAAATAGCGCGAGTGTCAACTGCACAAAACAGTGCGACGCGCAAAATAGCGCGAGTGTGATCTGCACAAAACAGTGCGACGCGCAAAATAGCGCGAGTGTCAACTGCACAAAACAGTGCGACGCGCAAAATAGCGTGAGTGTCAACTCCACAAAAGAGTGCGACGCGCAAAATAACGCGAGTGTGATCTGCACAAAACAGTGCGACGCGCAAAATAGCGCGAGTGTCAACTGCACAAAACAGTGCGACGCGCAAAATAGCGCGAGTGTGATCTGCACAAAACAGTGCGACGCGCAAAATAGCGCGAGTGTGATCTGCACAAAACAGTGCGAAGTGCAAAATAGCGCGAGTGTCAACAGCACAGAACAGTGCGACTCGCAAAATAGCGCGAGTGTCAACTGCACAAAACAGTGCGACGCGCAAAATAGCGCGAGTGTGATCTGCACAAAACAGTGCGACGCGCAAAATAGCGCGAGTGTGATCCGGACAAAACAGTGCGACCCGCGAAATAGCGCGAGTGTCAACTGCCCAAAACAGTGGGACCCCAAAATAGCGCGAGTGTCAACTGCACAAAACAGTGCGACGCGCAAAATAGCGCGAGTGTCAACTGCACAAAACAGTGCGACTCGCAAAATAGCGCGAGTGTCAACTGCACAAAACAGTGCGACGCGCAAAATAGCGCGAGTGTGATCTGCACAAAACAGTGCAACGCGCAAAATAGGGCCAGTGTGAATAGCACAAAACAGTGCGACGCGCAAAATAGGGCCAGTGTGAACAGCGCAAAACAATGCGACGCGCAAAATAGCGCGAGTGTCAACTGCACAAAACAGTGCGACGCGCAAAATAGCGCGAATGTGATCTGCACAAAACAGTGCGACGCGCAAAATAGCGCGAGTGTCAACTGCACAAAACAGTGCGACGCGCAAAATAGCGTTAGTGTCAACTCCACAAAAGAGTGCGACGCGCAAAATAACGCGAGTGTGATCTGCACAAAACAGTGCGACGCGCAAAATAGCGCGAGTGTCAACTGCACAAAACAGTGCGACGCGCAAAATAGCGCGAGTGTGATCTGCACAAAACAGTGCGAAGTGCAAAATAGCGCGAGTGTCAACAGCACAGAACAGTGCGACTCGTAAAATAGCGCGAGTGTCAACTTCACAAAACAGTGCGACGCGCAAAATAGCGCGAGTGTCAACTGCACAAAACAGTGCGACGCGCAAAATAGCGCGAGTGTGATCTGCACAAAACAGTACGACGCGCAAAATAGCGCGAGTGTGATCTGCACAAAACAGTGCGAAGTGCAAAATAGCGCGAGTGTCAACAGCACAGAACAGTGCGACTCGCAAAATAGCGCGAGTGTCAACTGCACAAAACAGTGCGACGCGCAAAATAGCGCGAGTGTGATCTGCACAAAACAGTGCGACGCGCAAAATAGCGCGAGTGTGATCTGCACAAAACAGTGCGACGCGCAAAATAGCGCGAGTGTCAACTGCACAAAACAGTGCGACCCCAAAATAGCGCGAGTGTCAACTGCACAAAACAGTGCGACGCGCAAAATAGCGCGAGTGTCAACTGCACAAAACAGTGCGACTCGCAAAATAGCGCGAGTGTCAACTGCACAAAACAGTGGGACGCGCAAAATAGCGCGAGTGTGATCTGCACAAAACAGTGCGACGCGCAAAATAGGGCCAGTGTGAACAGCACAAAACAGTGCGACGCGCAAAATAGCATGAGTGTCAACTGCACAAAACAGTGCGACGCGCAAAATAGCGCGAGTGTGATCTGCACAAAACAGTGCGACGCGCAAAATAGCGCGAGTGTGATCTGCACAAAACAGTGCGACCCGCGAAATAGCGCGAGTGTCAACTGCCCAAAACAGTGGGACCCCAAAATAGCGCGAGTGTCAACTGCACAAAACAGTGCGACGCGCAAAATAGCGCGAGTGTGATCTGCACAAAACAGTGCGACGCGCAAAATAGCGCGAGTGTCAACTGCACAAAACAGTGCGACGCGCAAAATAGCGTGAGTGTCAACTCCACAAAAGAGTGCGACGCGCAAAATAACGCGAGTGTGATCTGCACAAAACAGTGCGACGCGCAAAATAGCGCGAGTGTCAACTGCACAAAACAGTGCGACGCGCAAAATAGCGCGAGTGTGATCTGCACAAAACAGTGCGACGCGCAAAATAGCGCGAGTGTGATCTGCACAAAACAGTGCGAAGTGCAAAATAGCGCGAGTGTCAACAGCACAGAACAGTGCGACTCGCAAAATAGCGCGAGTGTCAACTGCACAAAACAGTGCGACGCGCAAAATAGCCCGAGTGTGATCTGCACAAAACAGTGCGACGCGCAAAATAGCGCGAGTGTGATCCGGACAAAACAGTGCGACCCGCGAAATAGCGCGAGTGTCAACTGCCCAAAACAGTGGGACCCCAAAATAGCGCGAGTGTCAACTGCACAAAACAGTGCGACGCGCAAAATAGCGCGAGTGTCAACTGCACAAAACAGTGCGACTCGCAAAATAGCGCGAGTGTCAACTGCACAAAACAGTGCGACGCGCAAAATAGCGCGAGTGTGATCTGCACAAAACAGTGCAACGCGCAAAATAGGGCCAGTGTGAATAGCACAAAACAGTGCGACGCGCAAAATAGGGCCAGTGTGAACAGCGCAAAACAATGCGACGCGCAAAATAGCGCGAGTGTCAACTGCACAAAACAGTGCGACGCGCAAAATAGCGCGAATGTGATCTGCACAAAACAGTGCGACGCGCAAAATAGCGCGAGTGTCAACTGCACAAAACAGTGCGACGCGCAAAATAGCGTTAGTGTCAACTCCACAAAAGAGTGCGACGCGCAAAATAACGCGAGTGTGATCTGCACAAAACAGTGCGACGCGCAAAATAGCGCGAGTGTCAACTGCACAAAACAGTGCGACGCGCAAAATAGCGCGAGTGTGATCTGCACAAAACAGTGCGAAGTGCAAAATAGCGCGAGTGTCAACAGCACAGAACAGTGCGACTCGTAAAATAGCGCGAGTGTCAACTTCACAAAACAGTGCGACGCGCAAAATAGCGCGAGTGTCAACTGCACAAAACAGTGCGACGCGCAAAATAGCGCGAGTGTGATCTGCACAAAACAGTACGACGCGCAAAATAGCGCGAGTGTGATCTGCACAAAACAGTGCGAAGTGCAAAATAGCGCGAGTGTCAACAGCACAGAACAGTGCGACTCGCAAAATAGCGCGAGTGTCAACTGCACAAAACAGTGCGACGCGCAAAATAGCGCGAGTGTGATCTGCACAAAACAGTGCGACGCGCAAAATAGCGCGAGTGTGATCTGCACAAAACAGTGCGACGCGCAAAATAGCGCGAGTGTCAACTGCACAAAACAGTGCGACCCCAAAATACCGCGAGTGTCAACTGCACAAAACAGTGCGACGCGCAAAATAGCGCGAGTGTCAACTGCACAAAACAGTGCGACTCGCAAAATAGCGCGAGTGTCAACTGCACAAAACAGTGGGACGCGCAAAATAGCGCGAGTGTGATCTGCACAAAACAGTGCGACGCGCAAAATAGGGCCAGTGTGAACAGCACAAAACAGTGCGACGCGCAAAATAGCATGAGTGTCAACTGCACAAAACAGTGCGACGCGCAAAATAGCGCGAGTGTGATCTGCACAAAACAGTGCGACGCGCAAAATAGCGCGAGTGTGATCTGCACAAAACAGTGCGACCCGCGAAATAGCGCGAGTGTCAACTGCCCAAAACAGTGGGACCCCAAAATAGCGCGAGTGTCAACTGCACAAAACAGTGCGACGCGCAAAATAGCGCGAGTGTGATCTGCACAAAACAGTGCGACGCGCAAAATAGCGCGAGTGTCAACTGCACAAAACAGTGCGACGCGCAAAATAGCGTGAGTGTCAACTCCACAAAAGAGTGCGACGCGCAAAATAACGCGAGTGTGATCTGCACAAAACAGTGCGACGCGCAAAATAGCGCGAGTGTCAACTGCACAAAACAGTGCGACGCGCAAAATAGCGCGAGTGTGATCTGCACAAAACAATGCGACGCGCAAAATAGCGCGAGTGTGATCTGCACAAAACAGTGCGAAGTGCAAAATAGCGCGAGTGTCAACAGCACAGAACAGTGCGACTCGCAAAATAGCGCGAGTGTCAACTGCACAAAACAGTGCGACGCGCAAAATAGCGCGAGTGTGATCTGCACAAAACAGTGCGACGCGCAAAATAGCGCGAGTGTGATCCGGACAAAACAGTGCGACCCGCGAAATAGCGCGAGTGTCAACTGCCCAAAACAGTGGGACCCCAAAATAGCGCGAGTGTCAACTGCACAAAACAGTGCGACGCGCAAAATAGCGCGAGTGTCAACTGCACAAAACAGTGCGACTCGCAAAATAGCGCGAGTGTCAACTGCACAAAACAGTGCGACGCGCAAAATAGCGCGAGTGTGATCTGCACAAAACAGTGCAACGCGCAAAATAGGGCCAGTGTGAATAGCACAAAACAGTGCGACGCGCAAAATAGGGCCAGTGTGAACAGCGCAAAACAATGCGACGCGCAAAATAGCGCGAGTGTCAACTGCACAAAACAGTGCGACGCGCAAAATAGCGCGAATGTGATCTGCACAAAACAGTGCGACGCGCAAAATAGCGCGAGTGTCAACTGCACAAAACAGTGCGACGCGCAAAATAGCGTTAGTGTCAACTCCACAAAAGAGTGCGACGCGCAAAATAACGCGAGTGTGATCTGCACAAAACAGTGCGACGCGCAAAATAGCGCGAGTGTCAACTGCACAAAACAGTGCGACGCGCAAAATAGCGCGAGTGTGATCTGCACAAAACAGTGCGAAGTGCAAAATAGCGCGAGTGTCAACAGCACAGAACAGTGCGACTCGTAAAATAGCGCGAGTGTCAAATTCACAAAACAGTGCGACGCGCAAAATAGCGCGAGTGTCAACTGCACAAAACAGTGCGACGCGCAAAATAGCGCGAGTGTGATCTGCACAAAACAGTACGACGCGCAAAATAGCGCGAGTGTGATCTGCACAAAACAGTGCGAAGTGCAAAATAGCGCGAGTGTCAACAGCACAGAACAGTGCGACTCGCAAAATAGCGCGAGTGTCAACTGCACAAAACAGTGCGACGCGCAAAATAGCGCGAGTGTGATCTGCACAAAACAGTGCGACGCGCAAAATAGCGCGAGTGTGATCTGCACAAAACAGTGCGACGCGCAAAATAGCGCGAGTGTCAACTGCACAAAACAGTGCGACCCCAAAATAGCGCGAGTGTCAACTGCACAAAACAGTGCGACGCGCAAAATAGCGCGAGTGTCAACTGCACAAAACAGTGCGACTCGCAAAATAGCGCGAGTGTCAACTGCACAAAACAGTGGGACGCGCAAAATAGCGCGAGTGTGATCTGCACAAAACAGTGCGACGCGCAAAATAGGGCCAGTGTGAACAGCACAAAACAGTGCGACGCGCAAAATAGCATGAGTGTCAACTGCACAAAACAGTGCGACGCGCAAAATAGCGCGAGTGTGATCTGCACAAAACAGTGCGACGCGCAAAATAGCGCGAGTGTGATCTGCACAAAACAGTGCGACCCGCGAAATAGCGCGAGTGTCAACTGCCCAAAACAGTGGGACCCCAAAATAGCGCGAGTGTCAACTGCACAAAACAGTGCGACGCGCAAAATAGCGCGAGTGTGATCTGCACAAAACAGTGCGACGCGCAAAATAGCGCGAGTGTCAACTGCACAAAACAGTGCGACGCGCAAAATAGCGTGAGTGTCAACTCCACAAAAGAGTGCGACGCGCAAAATAACGCGAGTGTGATCTGCACAAAACAGTGCGACGCGCAAAATAGCGCGAGTGTCAACTGCACAAAACAGTGCGACGCGCAAAATAGCGCGAGTGTGATCTGCACAAAACAGTGCGACGCGCAAAATAGCGCGAGTGTGATCTGCACAAAACAGTGCGAAGTGCAAAATAGCGCGAGTGTCAACAGCACAGAACAGTGCGACTCGCAAAATAGCGCGAGTGTCAACTGCACAAAACAGTGCGACGCGCAAAATAGCGCGAGTGTGATCTGCACAAAACAGTGCGACGCGCAAAATAGCGCGAGTGTCAACTGCACAAAACAGTGCGACGCGCAAAATAGCGTGAGTGTCAACTCCACAAAAGAGTGCGACGCGCAAAATACCGCGAGTGTGATCTGCACAAAACAGTGCGACGCGCAAAATAGCGCGAGTGTCAACTGCACAAAACAGTGCGACGCGCAAAATAGCGCGAGTGTGATCTGCACAAAACAGTGCGACGCGCAAAATAGCGCGAGTGTGATCTGCACAAAACAGTGCGAAGTGCAAAATAGCGCGAGTGTCAACAGCACAGAACAGTGCGACTCGCAAAATAGCGCGAGTGTCAACTGCACAAAACAGTGCGACGCGCAAAATAGCGCGAGTGTGATCTGCACAAAACAGTGCGACGCGCAAAATAGCGCGAGTGTGATCTGCACAAAACAGTGCGACGCGCAAAATAGCGCGAGTGTCAACTGCACAAAACAGTGCGACCCCAAAATAGCGCGAGTGTCAACTGCACAAAACAGTGCGACGCGCAAAATAGCGCGAGTGTCAACTGCACAAAACAGTGCGACTCGCAAAATAGCGCGAGTGTCAATTGCACAAAACAGTGCGACGCGCAAAATAGCGCGAGTGTGATCTGCACAAAACAGTGCGACGCGCAAAATAGGGCCAGTGTGAACAGCACAAAACAGTGCGACGCGCAAAATAGCGTGAGTGTCAACTGCACAAAACAGTGCGACGCGCAAAATAGCGCGAGTGTGATCTGCACAAAACAGTGCGACGCGCAAAATAGCGCGAGTGTGATCTGGACAAAACAGTGCGACCCGCGAAATAGCGCGAGTGTCAACTGCCCAAAACAGTGGGACCCCAAAATAGCGCGAGTGTCAACTGCACAAAACAGTGCGACGCGCAAAATAGCGCGAGTGTCAACTGCACAAAACAGTGCGACTCGCAAAATAGCGCGAGTGTCAACTGCACAAAACAGTGCGACGCGCCAAATAGCGCGAGTGTGATCTGCACAAAACAGTGCAACGCGCAAAATAGGGCCAGTGTGAATAGCACCAAACAGTGCGACGCGCAAAATAGGGCCAGTGTGAACAGCGCAAAACAATGCGACGCGCAAAATAGCGCGAGTGTCAACTGCACAAAACAGTGCGACGCGCAAAATAGCGCGAGTGTGATCTGCACAAAACAGTGCGACGCGCAAAATAGCGCGAGTGTCAACTGCACAAAACAGTGCGACGCGCAAAATAGCGTGAGTGTCAACTCCACAAAAGAGTGCGACGCGCAAAATAACGCGAGTGTGATCTGCACAAAACAGTGCGACGCGCAAAATAGCGCGAGTGTCAACTGCACAAAACAGTGCGACGCGCAAAATAGCGCGAGTGTGATCTGCACAAAACAGTGCGACGCGCAAAATAGCGCGAGTGTGATCTGCACAAAACAGTGCGAAGTGCAAAATAGCGCGAGTGTCAACAGCACAGAACAGTGCGACTCGCAAAATAGCGCGAGTGTCAACTGCACACAACAGTGCGACGCGCAAAATAGCGCGAGTGTGATCTGCACAAAACAGTGCGACGCGCAAAATAGCGCGAGTGTGATCTGGACAAAACAGTGCGACCCGCGAAATAGCGCGAGTGTCAACTGCCCAAAACAGTGGGACCCCAAAATAGCGCGAGTGTCAACTGCACAAAACAGTGCGACGCGCAAAATAGCGCGAGTGTCAACTGCACAAAACAGTGCGACTCGCAAAATAGCGCGAGTGTGAACAGCACAAAACAGTGCGACGCGCAAAATAGCGTGAGTGTCAACTGCACAAAACAGTGCGACGCGCAAAATAGCGCGAGTGTGATCTGCACAAAACAGTGCGACGCGCAAAATAGTGCGAGTGTGATCTGCACAAAACAGTGCGACCCGCGAAATAGCGCGAGTGTCAACTGCCCAAAACAGTGGGACCCCAAAATAGCGCGAGTGTCAACTGCACAAAACAGTGCGACGCGCAAAATAGCGCGAGTGTCAACTGCACAAAACAGTGCGACTCGCAAAATAGCGCGAGTGTCAACTGCACAAAACAGTGCGACGCGCAAAATAGCGCGAGTGTGATCTGCACAAAACAGTGCAACGCGCAAAATAGGGCCAGTGTGAATAGCACAAAACAGTGCGACGCGCAAAATAGGGCCAGTGTGAACAGCGCAAAACAATGCGACGCGCAAAATAGCGCGAGTGTCAACTGCACAAAACAGTGCGACGCGCAAAATAGCGCGAATGTGATCTGCACAAAACAGTGCGACGCGCAAAATAGCGCGAGTGTCAACTGCACAAAACAGTGCGACGCGCAAAATAGCGTTAGTGTCAACTCCACAAAAGAGTGCGACGCGCAAAATAACGCGAGTGTGATCTGCACAAAACAGTGCGACGCGCAAAATAGCGCGAGTGTCAACTGCACAAAACAGTGCGACGCGCAAAATAGCGCGAGTGTGATCTGCACAAAACAGTGCGACGCGCAAAATAGCGCGAGTGTGATCTGCACAAAACAGTGCGAAGTGCAAAATAGCGCGAGTGTCAGCAGCACAGAACAGTGCGACTCGCAAAATAGCGCGAGTGTCAACTGCACACAACAGTGCGACGCGCAAAATAGCGCGAGTGTGATCTGCACAAAACAGTGCGACGCGCAAAATAGCGCGAGTGTGATCTGGACAAAACAGTGCGACCCGCGATATAGCGCGAGTGTCAACTGCCCAAAACAGTGGGACCCCAAAATAGCGCGAGTGTCAACTGCACAAAACAGTGCGACGCGCAAAATAGCGCGAGTGTCAACTGCACAAAACAGTGCGACGCGCAAAATAGCGTGAGTGTCAACTCCACAAAAGAGTGCGACGCGCAAAATAACGCGAGTGTGATCTGCACAAAACAGTGCGACGCGAAAAATAGCGCGAGTGTCAACTGCACAAAACAGTGCGACGCGCAAAATAGCGCGAGTGTGATCTGCACAAAACAGTGCGACGCGCAAAATAGCGCGAGTGTGATCTGCACAAAACAGTGCGAAGTGCAAAATAGCGCGAGTGTCAACAGCACAGAACAGTGCGACTCGCAAAATAGCGCGAGTGTCAACTGCACACAACAGTGCGACGCGCAAAATAGCGCGAGTGTGATCTGCACAAAACAGTGCGACGCGCAAAATAGCGCGAGTGTGATCTGGACAAAACAGTGCGACCCGCGAAATAGCGCGAGTGTCAACTGCCCAAAACAGTGGGACCCCAAAATAGCGCGAGTGTCAACTGCACAAAACAGTGCGACGCGCAAAATAGCGCGAGTGTCAACTGCACAAAACAGTGCGACTCGCAAAATAGCGCGAGTGTGATCTGCACAAAACAGTGCGACGCGCAAAATAGGGCCAGTGTGAACAGCACAAAACAGTGCGACGCGCAAAATAGCGTGAGTGTCAACTGCACAAAACAGTGCGACGCGCAAAATAGCGCGAGTGTGATCTGCACAAAACAGTGCGACGCGCAAAATAGCGCGAGTGTGATCTGCACAAAACAGTGCGACCCGCGAAATAGCGCGAGTGTCAACTGCCCAAAACAGTGGGACCCCAAAATAGCGCGAGTGTCAACTGCACAAAACAGTGCGACGCGCAAAATAGCGCGAGTGTCAACTGCACAAAACAGTGCGACTCGCAAAATAGCGCGAGTGTCAACTGCACAAAACAGTGCGACGCGCAAAATAGCGCGAGTGTGATCTGCACAAAACAGTGCAACGCGCAAAATAGGGCCAGTGTGAATAGCACAAAACAGTGCGACGCGCAAAATAGGGCCAGTGTGAACAGCGCAAAACAATGCGACGCGCAAAATAGCGCGAGTGTCAACTGCACAAAACAGTGCGACGCGCAAAATAGCGCGAATGTGATCTGCACAAAACAGTGCGACGCGCAAAATAGCGCGAGTGTCAACTGCACAAAACAGTGCGACGCGCAAAATAGCGTTAGTGTCAACTCCACAAAAGAGTGCGACGCGCAAAATAACGCGAGTGTGATCTGCACAAAACAGTGCGACGCGCAAAATAGCGCGAGTGTCAACTGCACAAAACAGTGCGACGCGCAAAATAGCGCGAGTGTGATCTGCACAAAACAGTGCGACGCGCAAAATAGCGCGAGTGTGATCTGCACAAAACAGTGCGAAGTGCAAAATAGCGCGAGTGTCAACAGCACAGAACAGTGCGACTCGCAAAATAGCGCGAGTGTCAACTGCACACAACAGTGCGACGCGCAAAATAGCGCGAGTGTGATCTGCACAAAACAGTGCGACGCGCAAAATAGCGCGAGTGTGATCTGCACAAAACAGTGCGACGCGCAAAATAGCGCGAGTGTGATCCGGGCAAAACAGTGCGACCCGCGATATAGCGCGAGTGTCAACTGCCCAAAACAGTGGGACCCCAAAATAGCGCGAGTGTCAACTGCACAAAACAGTGCGACGCGCAAAATAGCGCGAGTGTCAACTGCACAAAACAGTGCGACTCGCAAAATAGCGCGAGTGTGATCTGCACAAAACAGTGCGACGCGCAAAATAGGGCCAGTGTGAACAGCACAAAACAGTGCGACGCGCAAAATAGCGTGAGTGTCAACTGCACAAAACAGTGCGACGCGCAAAATAGCGCGAGTGTGATCTGCACAAAAAAGTGCGACGCGCAAAATAGCGCGAGTGTGATCTGCACAAAACAGTGCGACCCGCGAAATAGCGCGAGTGTCAACTGCCCAAAACAGTGGGACCCCAAAATAGCGCGAGTGTCAACTGCACAAAACAGTGCGACGCGCAAAATAGCGCGAGTGTCAACTGCACAAAACAGTGCGACTCGCAAAATAGCGCGAGTGTCAACTGCACAAAACAGTGCGACGCGCAAAATAGCGCGAGTGTGATCTGCACAAAATAGTGCAACGCGCAAAATAGGGCCAGTGTGAACAGCACAAAACAGTGCGACGCGCAAAATAGGGCCAGTGTGAACAGCACAAAACACTGCGACGCGCAAAATAGCGTGAGTGTGATCTGCACAAAACAGTGCGACGCGCAAAATAGCGCGAGTGTCAACTGCACAAAACAGTGCGACGCGCAAAATAGCGTGAGTGTCAACTCCACAAAAGAGTGCGACGCGCAAAATAACGCGAGTGTGATCTGCACAAAACAGTGCGACGCGCAAAATAGCGCGAGTGTCAACTGCACAAAACAGTGCGACGCGCAAAATAACGCGAGTGTGATCTGCACAAAACAGTGCGACGCGCAAAATAGCGCGAGTGTGATCTGCACAAAACAGTGCGAAGTGTAAAATAGCGCGAGTGTCAACAGCACAGAACAGTGCGACTCGCAAAATAGCGCGAGTGTCAACTGCACAAAACAGTGCGACGCGCAAAATAGCGCGAGTGTCAACTGCACAAAACAGTGCGACGCGCAAAATAGCGTGAGTGTCAACTCCACAAAAGAGTGCGACGCGCAAAATAACGCGAGTGTGATCTGCACAAAACAGCGCGACGCGCAAAATAGCGCGAGTGTGATCTGCACAAAACAGTGCGACGCGCAAAATAGCGCGAGTGTCAACTGCACAAAACAGTGCGACGCGCAAAATAGCGCGAGTGTCAACTGCACAAACCCGTGCGACGCGCAAAATAGCGCGAGTGTGATCTGCACAAAACAGTGCGAAGTGCAAAATAGCGCGAGTGTCAACAGCACAGAACAGTGCGACTCGTAAAATAGCGCGAGTGTCAACTTCACAAAACAGTGCGACGCGCAAAATAGCGCGAGTGTCAACTGCACAAAACTGTGCGACGCGCAAAATAGCGCGAGTGTGATCTGCACAAAACAGTGCGACGCGCAAAATAGCGCGAGTGTGATCTGCACAAAACAGTGCGAAGTGCAAAATAGCGCGAGTGTCAACAGCACAGAACAGTGCGACTCGCAAAATAGCGCGAGTGTCAACTGCACAAAACAGTGCGACGCGCAAAATAGCGCGAGTGTGATCTGCACAAAACAGTGCGATGCGCAAAATAGCGCGAGTGTGATCTGCACAAAACAGTGCGACGCGCAAAATAGCGCGAGTCTCAACTGCACAAAACAGTGCGACCCCAAAATAGCGCGAGTGTCAACTGCACAAAACAGTGCGACGCGCAAAATAGCGCGAGTGTCAACTGCACAAAACAGTGCGACTCGCAAAATAGCGCGAGTGTCAACTGCACAAAACAGTGGGACGCGCAAAATAGCGCGAGTGTGATCTGCACAAAACAGTGCGACGCGCAAAATAGGGCCAGTGTGAACAGCACAAAACAGTGCGACGCGCAAAATAGCATGAGTGTCAACTGCACAAAACAGTGCGACGCGCAAAATAGCGCGAGTGTCAACTGCACAAAACAGTGCGACGCGCAAAATAGCGCGAGTGTGATCTGCACAAAACAGTGCGACGCGCAAAATAGCGCGAGTGTGATCTGCACAAAACAGTGCGAAGTGCAAAATAGCGCGAGTGTCAACAGCACAGAACAGTGCGACTCGCAAAATAGCGCGAGTGTCAACTGCACAAAACAGTGCGACGCGCAAAATAGCGCGAGTGTGATCTGCACAAAACAGTGCGACGCGCAAAATAGCGCGAGTGTGATCTGCACAAAACAGTGCGACGCGCAAAATAGCGCGAGTGTCAACGGCACAAAACAGTGCGACCCCAAAATAGCGCGAGTGTCAACTGCACAAAACAGTGCGACGCGCAAAATAGCGCGAGTGTCAACTGCACAAAACAGTGCGACTCGCAAAATAGCGCGAGTGTCAATTGCACAAAACAGTGCGACGCGCAAAATAGCGCGAGTGTGATCTGCACAAAACAGTGCGACGCGCAAAATAGGGCCAGTGTGAACAGCACAAAACAGTGCGACGCGCAAAATAGCGTGAGTGTCAACTGGACAAAACAGTGCGACGCGCAAAATAGCGCGAGTGTGATCTGCACAAAACAGTGCGACGCGCAAAATAGCGCGAGTGTGATCTGGACAAAACAGTGCGACCCGCGAAATAGCGCGAGTGTCAACTGCCCAAAACAGTGGGACCCCAAAATAGCGCGAGTGTCAACTGCACAAAACAGTGCGACGCGCAAAATAGCGCGAGTGTCAACTGCACAAAACAGTGCGACTCGCAAAATAGCGCGAGTGTCAACTGCACAAAACAGTGCGACGCGCCAAATAGCGCGAGTGTGATCTGCACAAAACAGTGCAACGCGCAAAATAGGGCCAGTGTGAATAGCACAAAACAGTGCGACGCGCAAAATAGGGCCAGTGTGAACAGCGCAAAACAATGCGACGCGCAAAATAGCGCGAGTGTCAACTGCACAAAACAGTGCGACGCGCAAAATAGCGCGAGTGTGATCTGCACAAAACAGTGCGACGCGCAAAATAGCGCGAGTGTCAACTGCACAAAACAGTGCGACGCGCAAAATAGCGTGAGTGTCAACTCCACAAAAGAGTGCGACGCGCAAAATAACGCGAGTGTGATCTGCACAAAACAGTGCGACGCGCAAAATAGCGCGAGTGTCAACTGCACAAAACAGTGCGACGCGCAAAATAGCGCGAGTGTGATCTGCACAAAACAGTGCGACGCGCAAAATAGCGCGAGTGTGATCTGCACAAAACAGTGCGAAGTGCAAAATAGCGCGAGTGTCAGCAGCACAGAACAGTGCGACTCGCAAAATAGCGCGAGTGTCAACTGCACACAACAGTGCGACGCGCAAAATAGCGCGAGTGTGATCTGCACAAAATAGTGCGACGCGCAAAATAGCGCGAGTGTGATCTGGACAAAACAGTGCGACCCGCGATATAGCGCGAGTGTCAACTGCCCAAAACAGCGGGACCCCAAAATAGCGCGAGTGTCAACTGCACAAAACAGTGCGACGCGCAAAATAGCGCGAGTGTCAACTGCACAAAACAGTGCGACGCGCAAAATAGCGTGAGTGTCAACTCCACAAAAGAGTGCGACGCGCAAAATAACGCGAGTGTGATCTGCACAAAACAGTGCGACGCGCAAAATAGCGCGAGTGTCAACTGCACAAAACAGTGCGACGCGCAAAATAGCGCGAGTGTGATCTGCACAAAACAGTGCGACGCGCAAAATAGCGCGAGTGTGATCTGCACAAAACAGTGCGAAGTGCAAAATAGCGCGAGTGTCAACAGCACAGAACAGTGCGACTCGCAAAATAGCGCGAGTGTCAACTGCACACAACAGTGCGACGCGCAAAATAGCGCGAGTGTGATCTGCACAAAACAGTGCGACGCGCAAAATAGCGCGAGTGTGATCTGGACAAAACAGTGCGACCCGCGAAATAGCGCGAGTGTCAACTGCCCAAAACAGTGGGACCCCAAAATAGCGCGAGTGTCAACTGCACAAAACAGTGCGACGCGCAAAATAGCGCGAGTGTCAACTGCACAAAACAGTGCGACTCGCAAAATAGCGCGAGTGTGATCTGCACAAAACAGTGCGACGCGCAAAATAGGGCCAGTGTGAACAGCACAAAACAGTGCGACGCGCAAAATAGCGTGAGTGTCAACTGCACAAAACAGTGCGACGCGCAAAATAGCGCGAGTGTGATCTGCACAAAACAGTGCGACGCGCAAAATAGCGCGAGTGTGATCTGCACAAAACAGTGCGACCCGCGAAATAGCGCGAGTGTCAACTGCCCAAAACAGTGGGACCCCAAAATAGCGCGAGTGTCAACTGCACAAAACAGTGCGACGCGCAAAATAGCGCGAGTGTCAACTGCACAAAACAGTGCGACTCGCAAAATAGCGCGAGTGTCAACTGCACAAAACAGTGCGACGCGCAAAATAGCGCGAGTGTGATCTGCACAAAACAGTGCAACGCGCAAAATAGGGCCAGTGTGAATAGCACAAAACAGTGCGACGCGCAAAATAGGGCCAGTGTGAACAGCGCAAAACAATGCGACGCGCAAAATAGCGCGAGTGTCAACTGCACAAAACAGTGCGACGCGCAAAATAGCGCGAATGTGATCTGCACAAAACAGTGCGACGCGCAAAATAGCGCGAGTGTCAACTGCACAAAACAGTGCGACGCGCAAAATAGCGTTAGTGTCAACTCCACAAAAGAGTGCGACGCGCAAAATAACGCGAGTGTGATCTGCACAAAACAGTGCGACGCGCAAAATAGCGCGAGTGTCAACAGCACAAAACAGTGCGACGCGCAAAATAGCGCGAGTGTGATCTGCACAAAACAGTGCGACGCGCAAAATAGCGCGAGTGTGATCTGCACAAAACAGTGCGAAGTGCAAAATAGCGCGAGTGTCAGCAGCACAGAACAGTGCGACTCGCAAAATAGCGCGAGTGTCAACTGCACACAACAGTGCGACGCGCAAAATAGCGCGAGTGTGATCTGCACAAAACAGTGCGACGCGCAAAATAGCGCGAGTGTGATCTGGACAAAACAGTGCGACCCGCGATATAGCGCGAGTGTCAACTGCCCAAAACAGTGGGACCCCAAAATAGCGCGAGTGTCAACTGCACAAAACAGTGCGACGCGCAAAATAGCGCGAGTGTCAACTGCACAAAACAGTGCGACTCGCAAAATAGCGCGAGTGTCAACTGCACAAAACAGTGCGACGCGCCAAATAGCGCGAGTGTGATCTGCACAAAACAGTGCAACGCGCAAAATAGGGCCAGTGTGAATAGCACAAAACAGTGCGACGCGCAAAATAGGGCCAGTGTGAACAGCGCAAAACAATGCGACGCGCAAAATAGCGCGAGTGTCAACTGCACAAAACAGTGCGACGCGCAAAATAGCGCGAGTGTGATCTGCACAAAACAGTGCGACGCGCAAAATAGCGCGAGTGTCAACTGCACAAAACAGTGCGACGCGCAAAATAGCGTGAGTGTCAACTCCACAAAAGAGTGCGACGCGCAAAATAACGCGAGTGTGATCTGCACAAAACAGTGCGACGCGCAAAATAGCGCGAGTGTCAACTGCACAAAACAGTGCGACGCGCAAAATAGCGCGAGTGTGATCTGCACAAAACAGTGCGACGCGCAAAATAGCGCGAGTGTGATCTGCACAAAACAGTGCGAAGTGCAAAATAGCGCGAGTGTCAGCAGCACAGAACAGTGCGACTCGCAAAATAGCGCGAGTGTCAACTGCACACAACAGTGCGACGCGCAAAATAGCGCGAGTGTGATCTGCACAAAATAGTGCGACGCGCAAAATAGCGCGAGTGTGATCTGGACAAAACAGTGCGACCCGCGATATAGCGCGAGTGTCAACTGCCCAAAACAGCGGGACCCCAAAATAGCGCGAGTGTCAACTGCACAAAACAGTGCGACGCGCAAAATAGCGCGAGTGTCAACTGCACAAAACAGTGCGACGCGCAAAATAGCGTGAGTGTCAACTCCACAAAAGAGTGCGACGCGCAAAATAACGCGAGTGTGATCTGCACAAAACAGTGCGACGCGCAAAATAGCGCGAGTGTCAACTGCACAAAACAGTGCGACGCGCAAAATAGCGCGAGTGTGATCTGCACAAAACAGTGCGACGCGCAAAATAGCGCGAGTGTGATCTGCACAAAACAGTGCGAAGTGCAAAATAGCGCGAGTGTCAACAGCACAGAACAGTGCGACTCGCAAAATAGCGCGAGTGTCAACTGCACACAACAGTGCGACGCGCAAAATAGCGCGAGTGTGATCTGCACAAAACAGTGCGACGCGCAAAATAGCGCGAGTGTGATCTGGACAAAACAGTGCGACCCGCGAAATAGCGCGAGTGTCAACTGCCCAAAACAGTGGGACCCCAAAATAGCGCGAGTGTCAACTGCACAAAACAGTGCGACGCGCAAAATAGCGCGAGTGTCAACTGCACAAAACAGTGCGACTCGCAAAATAGCGCGAGTGTGATCTGCACAAAACAGTGCGACGCGCAAAATAGGGCCAGTGTGAACAGCACAAAACAGTGCGACGCGCAAAATAGCGTGAGTGTCAACTGCACAAAACAGTGCGACGCGCAAAATAGCGCGAGTGTGATCTGCACAAAACAGTGCGACGCGCAAAATAGCGCGAGTGTGATCTGCACAAAACAGTGCGACCCGCGAAATAGCGCGAGTGTCAACTGCCCAAAACAGTGGGACCCCAAAATAGCGCGAGTGTCAACTGCACAAAACAGTGCGACGCGCAAAATAGCGCGAGTGTCAACTGCACAAAACAGTGCGACTCGCAAAATAGCGCGAGTGTCAACTGCACAAAACAGTGCGACGCGCAAAATAGCGCGAGTGTGATCTGCACAAAACAGTGCAACGCGCAAAATAGGGCCAGTGTGAATAGCACAAAACAGTGCGACGCGCAAAATAGGGCCAGTGTGAACAGCGCAAAACAATGCGACGCGCAAAATAGCGCGAGTGTCAACTGCACAAAACAGTGCGACGCGCAAAATAGCGCGAATGTGATCTGCACAAAACAGTGCGACGCGCAAAATAGCGCGAGTGTCAACTGCACAAAACAGTGCGACGCGCAAAATAGCGTTAGTGTCAACTCCACAAAAGAGTGCGACGCGCAAAATAACGCGAGTGTGATCTGCACAAAACAGTGCGACGCGCAAAATAGCGCGAGTGTCAACAGCACAAAACAGTGCGACGCGCAAAATAGCGCGAGTGTGATCTGCACAAAACAGTGCGACGCGCAAAATAGCGCGAGTGTGATCTGCACAAAACAGTGCGAAGTGCAAAATAGCGCGAGTGTCAGCAGCACAGAACAGTGCGACTCGCAAAATAGCGCGAGTGTCAACTGCACACAACAGTGCGACGCGCAAAATAGCGCGAGTGTGATCTGCACAAAACAGTGCGACGCGCAAAATAGCGCGAGTGTGATCTGGACAAAACAGTGCGACCCGCGATATAGCGCGAGTGTCAACTGCCCAAAACAGTGGGACCCCAAAATAGCGCGAGTGTCAACTGCACAAAACAGTGCGACGCGCAAAATAGCGCGAGTGTCAACTGCACAAAACAGTGCGACTCGCAAAATAGCGCGAGTGTGATCTGCACAAAACAGTGCGACGCGCAAAATAGGGCCAGTGTGAACAGCACAAAACAGTGCGACGCGCAAAATAGCGTGAGTGTCAACTGCACAAAACAGTGCGACGCGCAAAATAGCGCGAGTGTGATCTGCACAAAAAAGTGCGACGCGCAAAATAGCGCGAGTGTGATCTGCACAAAACAGTGCGACCCGCGAAATAGCGCGAGTGTCAACTGCCCAAAACAGTGGGACCCCAAAATAGCGCGAGTGTCAACTGCACAAAACAGTGCGACGCGCAAAATAGCGCGAGTGTCAACTGCACAAAACAGTGCGACTCGCAAAATAGCGCGAGTGTCAACTGCACAAAACAGTGCGACGCGCAAAATAGCGCGAGTGTGATCTGCACAAAATAGTGCAACGCGCAAAATAGGGCCAGTGTGAACAGCACAAAACAGTGCGACGCGCAAAATAGGGCCAGTGTGAACAGCACAAAACAGTGCGACGCGCAAAATAGCGTGAGTGTGATCTGCACAAAACAGTGCGACGCGCAAAATAGCGCGAGTGTCAACTGCACAAAACAGTGCGACGCGCAAAATAGCGTGAGTGTCAACTCCACAAAAGAGTGCGACGCGCAAAATAACGCGAGTGTGATCTGCACAAAACAGTGCGACGCGCAAAATAGCGCGAGTGTCAACTGCACAAAACAGTGCGACGCGCAAAATAACGCGAGTGTGATCTGCACAAAACAGTGCGACGCGCAAAATAGCGCGAGTGTGATCTGCACAAAACAGTGCGAAGTGTAAAATAGCGCGAGTGTCAACAGCACAGAACAGTGCGACTCGCAAAATAGCGCGAGTGTCAACTGCACAAAACAGTGCGACGCGCAAAATAGCGCGAGTGTCAACTGCACAAAACAGTGCGACGCGCAAAATAGCGCGAATGTGATCTGCACAAAACAGTGCGACGCGCAAAATAGCGCGAGTGTCAACTGCACAAAACAGTGCGACGCGCAAAATAGCGTTAGTGTCAACTCCACAAAAGAGTGCGACGCGCAAAATAACGCGAGTGTGATCTGCACAAAACAGTGCGACGCGCAAAATAGCGCGAGTGTCAACAGCACAAAACAGTGCGACGCGCAAAATAGCGCGAGTGTGATCTGCACAAAACAGTGCGACGCGCAAAATAGCGCGAGTGTGATCTGCACAAAACAGTGCGAAGTGCAAAATAGCGCGAGTGTCAGCAGCACAGAACAGTGCGACTCGCAAAATAGCGCGAGTGTCAACTGCACACAACAGTGCGACGCGCAAAATAGCGCGAGTGTGATCTGCACAAAACAGTGCGACGCGCAAAATAGCGCGAGTGTGATCTGGACAAAACAGTGCGACCCGCGATATAGCGCGAGTGTCAACTGCCCAAAACAGTGGGACCCCAAAATAGCGCGAGTGTCAACTGCACAAAACAGTGCGACGCGCAAAATAGCGCGAGTGTCAACTGCACAAAACAGTGCGACTCGCAAAATAGCGCGAGTGTGATCTGCACAAAACAGTGCGACGCGCAAAATAGGGGCAGTGTGAACAGCACAAAACAGTGCGACGCGCAAAATAGCGTGAGTGTCAACTGCACAAAACAGTGCGACGCGCAAAATAGCGCGAGTGTGATCTGCACAAAAAAGTGCGACGCGCAAAATAGCGCGAGTGTGATCTGCACAAAACAGTGCGACCCGCGAAATAGCGCGAGTGTCAACTGCCCAAAACAGTGGGACCCCAAAATAGCGCGAGTGTCAACTGCACAAAACAGTGCGACGCGCAAAATAGCGCGAGTGTCAACTGCACAAAACAGTGCGACTCGCAAAATAGCGCGAGTGTCAACTGCACAAAACAGTGCGACGCGCAAAATAGCGCGAGTGTGATCTGCACAAAATAGTGCAACGCGCAAAATAGGGCCAGTGTGAACAGCACAAAACAGTGCGACGCGCAAAATAGGGCCAGTGTGAACAGCACAAAACAGTGCGACGCGCAAAATAGCGTGAGTGTGATCTGCACAAAACAGTGCGACGCGCAAAATAGCGCGAGTGTCAACTGCACAAAACAGTGCGACGCGCAAAATAGCGTGAGTGTCAACTCCACAAAAGAGTGCGACGCGCAAAATAACGCGAGTGTGATCTGCACAAAACAGTGCGACGCGCAAAATAGCGCGAGTGTCAACTGCACAAAACAGTGCGACGCGCAAAATAACGCGAGTGTGATCTGCACAAAACAGTGCGACGCGCAAAATAGCGCGAGTGTGATCTGCACAAAACAGTGCGAAGTGTAAAATAGCGCGAGTGTCAACAGCACAGAACAGTGCGACTCGCAAAATAGCGCGAGTGTCAACTGCACAAAACAGTGCGACGCGCAAAATAGCGCGAGTGTCAACTGCACAAAACAGTGCGACGCGCAAAATAGCGTGAGTGTCAACTCCACAAAAGAGTGCGACGCGCAAAATAACGCGAGTGTGATCTGCACAAAACAGCGCGACGCGCAAAATAGCGCGAGTGTGATCTGCACAAAACAGTGCGACGCGCAAAATAGCGCGAGTGTCAACTGCACAAAACAGTGCGACGCGCAAAATAGCGCGAGTGTCAACTGCACAAACCCGTGCGACGCGCAAAATAGCGCGAGTGTGATCTGCACAAAACAGTGCGAAGTGCAAAATAGCGCGAGTGTCAACAGCACAGAACAGTGCGACTCGTAAAATAGCGCGAGTGTCAACTTCACAAAACAGTGCGACGCGCAAAATAGCGCGAGTGTCAACTGCACAAAACAGTGCGACGCGCAAAATAGCGCGAGTGTGATCTGCACAAAACAGTGCGACGCGCAAAATAGCGCGAGTGTGATCTGCACAAAACAGTGCGAAGTGCAAAATAGCGCGAGTGTCAACAGCACAGAACAGTGCGACTCGCAAAATAGCGCGAGTGTCAACTGCACAAAACAGTGCGACGCGCAAAATAGCGCGAGTGTGATCTGCACAAAACAGTGCGACGCGCAAAATAGCGCGAGTGTGATCTGGACAAAACAGTGCGACCCGCGAAATAGCGCGAGTGTCAACTGCCCAAAACAGTGGGACCCCAAAATAGCGCGAGTGTCAACTGCACAAAACAGTGCGACGCGCAAAATAGCGCGAGTGTCAACTGCACAAAACAGTGCGACTCGCAAAATAGCGCGAGTGTGATCTGCACAAAACAGTGCGACGCGCAAAATAGGGCCAGTGTGAACAGCACAAAACAGTGCGACGCGCAAAATAGCGTGAGTGTCAACTGCACAAAACAGTGCGACGCGCAAAATAGCGCGAGTGTGATCTGCACAAAACAGTGCGACGCGCAAAATAGCGCGAGTGTGATCTGCACAAAACAGTGCGACCCGCGAAATAGCGCGAGTGTCAACTGCCCAAAACAGTGGGACCCCAAAATAGCGCGAGTGTCAACTGCACAAAACAGTGCGACGCGCAAAATAGCGCGAGTGTCAACTGCACAAAACAGTGCGACTCGCAAAATAGCGCGAGTGTCAACTGCACAAAACAGTGCGACGCGCAAAATAGCGCGAGTGTGATCTGCACAAAACAGTGCAACGCGCAAAATAGGGCCAGTGTGAATAGCACAAAACAGTGCGACGCGCAAAATAGGGCCAGTGTGAACAGCGCAAAACAATGCGACGCGCAAAATAGCGCGAGTGTCAACTGCACAAAACAGTGCGACGCGCAAAATAGCGCGAATGTGATCTGCACAAAACAGTGCGACGCGCAAAATAGCGCGAGTGTCAACTGCACAAAACAGTGCGACGCGCAAAATAGCGTTAGTGTCAACTCCACAAAAGAGTGCGACGCGCAAAATAACGCGAGTGTGATCTGCACAAAACAGTGCGACGCGCAAAATAGCGCGAGTGTCAACTGCACAAAACAGTGCGACGCGCAAAATAGCGCGAGTGTGATCTGCACAAAACAGTGCGACGCGCAAAATAGCGCGAGTGTGATCTGCACAAAACAGTGCGAAGTGCAAAATAGCGCGAGTGTCAGCAGCACAGAACAGTGCGACTCGCAAAATAGCGCGAGTGTCAACTGCACACAACAGTGCGACGCGCAAAATAGCGCGAGTGTGATCTGCACAAAACAGTGCGACGCGCAAAATAGCGCGAGTGTGATCTGGACAAAACAGTGCGACCCGCGATATAGCGCGAGTGTCAACTGCCCAAAACAGTGGGACCCCAAAATAGCGCGAGTGTCAACTGCACAAAACAGTGCGACGCGCAAAATAGCGCGAGTGTCAACTGCACAAAACAGTGCGACTCGCAAAATAGCGCGAGTGTGATCTGCACAAAACAGTGCGACGCGCAAAATAGGGCCAGTGTGAACAGCACAAAACAGTGCGACGCGCAAAATAGCGTGAGTGTCAACTGCACAAAACAGTGCGACGCGCAAAATAGCGCGAGTGTGATCTGCACAAAAAAGTGCGACGCGCAAAATAGCGCGAGTGTGATCTGCACAAAACAGTGCGACCCGCGAAATAGCGCGAGTGTCAACTGCCCAAAACAGTGGGACCCCAAAATAGCGCGAGTGTCAACTGCACAAAACAGTGCGACGCGCAAAATAGCGCGAGTGTCAACTGCACAAAACAGTGCGACTCGCAAAATAGCGCGAGTGTCAACTGCACAAAACAGTGCGACGCGCAAAATAGCGCGAGTGTGATCTGCACAAAATAGTGCAACGCGCAAAATAGGGCCAGTGTGAACAGCACAAAACAGTGCGACGCGCAAAATAGGGCCAGTGTGAACAGCACAAAACAGTGCGACGCGCAAAATAGCGTGAGTGTGATCTGCACAAAACAGTGCGACGCGCAAAATAGCGCGAGTGTCAACTGCACAAAACAGTGCGACGCGCAAAATAGCGTGAGTGTCAACTCCACAAAAGAGTGCGACGCGCAAAATAACGCGAGTGTGATCTGCACAAAACAGTGCGACGCGCAAAATAGCGCGAGTGTCAACTGCACAAAACAGTGCGACGCGCAAAATAACGCGAGTGTGATCTGCACAAAACAGTGCGACGCGCAAAATAGCGCGAGTGTGATCTGCACAAAACAGTGCGAAGTGTAAAATAGCGCGAGTGTCAACAGCACAGAACAGTGCGACTCGCAAAATAGCGCGAGTGTCAACTGCACAAAACAGTGCGACGCGCAAAATAGCGCGAGTGTCAACTGCACAAAACAGTGCGACGCGCAAAATAGCGTGAGTGTCAACTCCACAAAAGAGTGCGACGCGCAAAATAACGCGAGTGTGATCTGCACAAAACAGCGCGACGCGCAAAATAGCGCGAGTGTGATCTGCACAAAACAGTGCGACGCGCAAAATAGCGCGAGTGTCAACTGCACAAAACAGTGCGACGCGCAAAATAGCGCGAGTGTCAACTGCACAAACCCGTGCGACGCGCAAAATAGCGCGAGTGTGATCTGCACAAAACAGTGCGAAGTGCAAAATAGCGCGAGTGTCAACAGCACAGAACAGTGCGACTCGTAAAATAGCGCGAGTGTCAACTTCACAAAACAGTGCGACGCGCAAAATAGCGCGAGTGTCAACTGCACAAAACAGTGCGACGCGCAAAATAGCGCGAGTGTGATCTGCACAAAACAGTGCGACGCGCAAAATAGCGCGAGTGTGATCTGCACAAAACAGTGCGAAGTGCAAAATAGCGCGAGTGTCAACAGCACAGAACAGTGCGACTCGCAAAATAGCGCGAGTGTCAACTGCACAAAACAGTGCGACGCGCAAAATAGCGCGAGTGTGATCTGCACAAAACAGTGCGACGCGCAAAATAGCGCGAGTGTGATCTGGACAAAACAGTGCGACCCGCGAAATAGCGCGAGTGTCAACTGCCCAAAACAGTGGGACCCCAAAATAGCGCGAGTGTCAACTGCACAAAACAGTGCGACGCGCAAAATAGCGCGAGTGTCAACTGCACAAAACAGTGCGACTCGCAAAATAGCGCGAGTGTGATCTGCACAAAACAGTGCGACGCGCAAAATAGGGCCAGTGTGAACAGCACAAAACAGTGCGACGCGCAAAATAGCGTGAGTGTCAACTGCACAAAACAGTGCGACGCGCAAAATAGCGCGAGTGTGATCTGCACAAAACAGTGCGACGCGCAAAATAGCGCGAGTGTGATCTGCACAAAACAGTGCGACCCGCGAAATAGCGCGAGTGTCAACTGCCCAAAACAGTGGGACCCCAAAATAGCGCGAGTGTCAACTGCACAAAACAGTGCGACGCGCAAAATAGCGCGAGTGTCAACTGCACAAAACAGTGCGACTCGCAAAATAGCGCGAGTGTCAACTGCACAAAACAGTGCGACGCGCAAAATAGCGCGAGTGTGATCTGCACAAAACAGTGCAACGCGCAAAATAGGGCCAGTGTGAATAGCACAAAACAGTGCGACGCGCAAAATAGGGCCAGTGTGAACAGCGCAAAACAATGCGACGCGCAAAATAGCGCGAGTGTCAACTGCACAAAACAGTGCGACGCGCAAAATAGCGCGAATGTGATCTGCACAAAACAGTGCGACGCGCAAAATAGCGCGAGTGTCAACTGCACAAAACAGTGCGACGCGCAAAATAGCGTTAGTGTCAACTCCACAAAAGAGTGCGACGCGCAAAATAACGCGAGTGTGATCTGCACAAAACAGTGCGACGCGCAAAATAGCGCGAGTGTCAACTGCACAAAACAGTGCGACGCGCAAAATAGCGCGAGTGTGATCTGCACAAAACAGTGCGACGCGCAAAATAGCGCGAGTGTGATCTGCACAAAACAGTGCGAAGTGCAAAATAGCGCGAGTGTCAGCAGCACAGAACAGTGCGACTCGCAAAATAGCGCGAGTGTCAACTGCACACAACAGTGCGACGCGCAAAATAGCGCGAGTGTGATCTGCACAAAACAGTGCGACGCGCAAAATAGCGCGAGTGTGATCTGGACAAAACAGTGCGACCCGCGATATAGCGCGAGTGTCAACTGCCCAAAACAGTGGGACCCCAAAATAGCGCGAGTGTCAACTGCACAAAACAGTGCGACGCGCAAAATAGCGCGAGTGTCAACTGCACAAAACAGTGCGACTCGCAAAATAGCGCGAGTGTGATCTGCACAAAACAGTGCGACGCGCAAAATAGGGCCAGTGTGAACAGCACAAAACAGTGCGACGCGCAAAATAGCGTGAGTGTCAACTGCACAAAACAGTGCGACGCGCAAAATAGCGCGAGTGTGATCTGCACAAAAAAGTGCGACGCGCAAAATAGCGCGAGTGTGATCTGCACAAAACAGTGCGACCCGCGAAATAGCGCGAGTGTCAACTGCCCAAAACAGTGGGACCCCAAAATAGCGCGAGTGTCAACTGCACAAAACAGTGCGACGCGCAAAATAGCGCGAGTGTCAACTGCACAAAACAGTGCGACTCGCAAAATAGCGCGAGTGTCAACTGCACAAAACAGTGCGACGCGCAAAATAGCGCGAGTGTGATCTGCACAAAATAGTGCAACGCGCAAAATAGGGCCAGTGTGAACAGCACAAAACAGTGCGACGCGCAAAATAGGGCCAGTGTGAACAGCACAAAACAGTGCGACGCGCAAAATAGCGTGAGTGTGATCTGCACAAAACAGTGCGACGCGCAAAATAGCGCGAGTGTCAACTGCACAAAACAGTGCGACGCGCAAAATAGCGTGAGTGTCAACTCCACAAAAGAGTGCGACGCGCAAAATAACGCGAGTGTGATCTGCACAAAACAGTGCGACGCGCAAAATAGCGCGAGTGTCAACTGCACAAAACAGTGCGACGCGCAAAATAACGCGAGTGTGATCTGCACAAAACAGTGCGACGCGCAAAATAACGCGAGTGTGATCTGCACAAAACAGTGCGAAGTGTAAAATAGCGCGAGTGTCAACAGCACAGAACAGTGCGACTCGCAAAATAGCGCGAGTGTCAACTGCACAAAACAGTGCGACGCGCAAAATAGCGCGAGTGTCAACTGCACAAAACAGTGCGACGCGCAAAATAGCGTGAGTGTCAACTCCACAAAAGAGTGCGACGCGCAAAATAACGCGAGTGTGATCTGCACAAAACAGCGCGACGCGCAAAATAGCGCGAGTGTGATCTGCACAAAACAGTGCGACGCGCAAAATAGCGCGAGTGTCAACTGCACAAAACAGTGCGACGCGCAAAATAGCGCGAGTGTCAACTGCACAAACCCGTGCGACGCGCAAAATAGCGCGAGTGTGATCTGCACAAAACAGTGCGAAGTGCAAAATAGCGCGAGTGTCAACAGCACAGAACAGTGCGACTCGTAAAATAGCGCGAGTGTCAACTTCACAAAACAGTGCGACGCGCAAAATAGCGCGAGTGTCAACTGCACAAAACGGTGCGACGCGCAAAATAGCGCGAGTGTGATCTGCACAAAACAGTGCGACGCGCAAAATAGCGCGAGTGTGATCTGCACAAAACAGTGCGAAGTGCAAAATAGCGCGAGTGTCAACAGCACAGAACAGTGCGACTCGCAAAATAGCGCGAGTGTCAACTGCACAAAACAGTGCGACGCGCAAAATAGCGCGAGTGTGCTCTGCACAAAACAGTGCGACGCGCAAAATAGCGCGAGTGTGATCTGCACAAAACAGTGCGACGCGCAAAATAGCGCGAGTGTCAACTGCACAAAACAGTGCGACCCCAAAATAGCGCGAGTGTCAACTGCACAAAACAGTGCGACGCGCAAAATAGCGCGAGTGTCAACTGCACAAAACAGTGCGACTCGCAAAATAGCGCGAGTGTCAACTGCACAAAACAGTGGGACGCGCAAAATAGCGCGAGTGTGATCTGCACAAAACAGTGCGACGCGCAAAATAGGGCCAGTGTGAACAGCACAAAATAGTGCGACGCGCAAAATAGCATGAGTGTCAACTGCACAAAACAGTGCGACGCGCAAAATAGCGCGAGTGTGATCTGCACAAAACAGTGCGACGCGCAAAATAGCGCGAGTGTGATCTGCACAAAACAGTGCGACCCGCGAAATAGCGCGAGTGTCAACTGCCCAAAACAGTGGGACCCCAAAATAGCGCGAGTGTCAACTGCACAAAACAGTGCGACGCGCAAAATAGCGCGAGTGTGATCTGCACAAAACAGTGCGACGCGCAAAATAGCGCGAGTGTCAACTGCACAAAACAGTGCGACGCGCAAAATAGCGTGAGTGTCAACTCCACAAAAGAGTGCGACGCGCAAAATAACGCGAGTGTGATCTGCACAAAACAGTGCGACGCGCAAAATAGCGCGAGTGTCAACTGCACAAAACAGTGCGACGCGCAAAATAGCGCGAGTGTGATCTGCACAAAACAGTGCGACGCGCAAAATAGCGCGAGTGTGATCTGCACAAAACAGTGCGAAGTGCAAAATAGCGCGAGTGTCAACAGCACAGAACAGTGCGACTCGTAAAATAGCGCGAGTGTCAACTGCACAAAACAGTGCGACGCGCAAAATAGCGCGAGTGTGATCTGCACAAAACAGTGCGACGCGCAAAATAGCGCGAGTGTCAACTGCACAAAACAGTGCGACGCGCAAAATAGCGTGAGTGTCAACTCCACAAAAGAGTGCGACGCGCAAAATAACGCGAGTGTGATCTGCACAAAACAGTGCGACGCGCAAAATAGCGCGAGTGTCAACTGCACAAAACAGTGCGACGCGCAAAATAGCGCGAGTGTGATCTGCACAAAACAGTGCGACGCGCAAAATAGCGCGAGTGTGATCTGCACAAAACAGTGCGAAGTGCAAAATAGCGCGAGTGTCAACAGCACAGAACAGTGCGACTCGCAAAATAGCGCGAGTGTCAACTGCACAAAACAGTGCGATGCGCAAAATAGCGCGAGTGTGATCTGCACAAAACAGTGCGACGCGCAAAATAGCGCGAGTGTGATCTGCACAAAACAGTGCGACGCGCAAAATAGCGCGAGTGTCAACTGCACAAAACAGTGCGACCCCAAAATAGCGCGAGTGTCAACTGCACAAAACAGTGCGACGCGCAAAATAGCGCGAGTGTCAACTGCACAAAACAGTGCGACTCGCAAAATAGCGCGAGTGTCAATTGCACAAAACAGTGCGACGCGCAAAATAGCGCGAGTGTGATCTGCACAAAACAGTGCGACGCGCAAAATAGCGCGAGTGTCAACTGCACAAAACAGTGCGACGCGCAAAATAGCGCGAGTGTGATCTGCACAAAACAGTGCGACGCGCAAAATAGCGCGAGTGTGATCTGCACAAAACAGTGCGAAGTGCAAAATAGCGCGAGTGTCAATTGCACAAAACAGTGCGACGCGCAAAATAGCGCGAGTGTCAACTGCACAAAACAGTGCGACGCGCAAAATAGCGCGAGTGTGATCTGCACAAAACAGTGCGACGCGCAAAATAGCGCGAGTGTGATCTGCACAAAACAGTGCGACGCGCAAAATAGGGCCAGTGTGAACAGCACAAAACAGTGCGACGCGCAAAATAGCGTGAGTGTCAACTGCACAAAACAGTGCGACGCGCAAAATAGCGCGAGTGTGATCTGCACAAAACAGTGCGACGCGCAAAATAGCGCGAGTGTGATCTGGACAAAACAGTGCGACCCGCGAAATAGCGCGAGTGTCAACTGCCCAAAACAGTGGGACCCCAAAATAGCGCGAGTGTCAACTGCACAAAACAGTGCGACGCGCAAAATAGCGCGAGTGTCAACTGCACAAAACAGTGCGACTCGCAAAATAGCGCGAGTGTCAACTGCACAAAACAGTGCGACGCGCCAAATAGCGCGAGTGTGATCTGCACAAAACAGTGCAACGCGCAAAATAGGGCCAGTGTGAATAGCACAAAACAGTGCGACGCGCAAAATAGGGCCAGTGTGAACAGCGCAAAACAATGCGACGCGCAAAATAGCGCGAGTGTCAACTGCACAAAACAGTGCGACGCGCAAAATAGCGCGAGTGTGATCTGCACAAAACAGTGCGACGCGCAAAATAGCGCGAGTGTCAACTGCACAAAACAGTGCGACGCGCAAAATAGCGTGAGTGTCAACTCCACAAAAGAGTGCGACGCGCAAAATAACGCGAGTGTGATCTGCACAAAACAGTGCGACGCGCAAAATAGCGCGAGTGTCAACTGCACAAAACAGTGCGACGCGCAAAATAGCGCGAGTGTGATCTGCACAAAACAGTGCGACGCGCAAAATAGCGCGAGTGTGATCTGCACAAAACAGTGCGAAGTGCAAAATAGCGCGAGTGTCAACAGCACAGAACAGTGCGACTCGTAAAATAGCGCGAGTGTCAACTTCACAAAACAGTGCGACGCGCAAAATAGCGCGAGTGTCAACTGCACAAAACAGTGCGACGCGCAAAATAGCGCGAGTGTGATCTGCACAAAACAGTGCGACGCGCAAAATAGCGCGAGTGTGATCTGCACAAAACAGTGCGAAGTGCAAAATAGCGCGAGTGTCAACAGCACAGAACAGTGCGACTCGCAAAATAGCGCGAGTGTCAACTGCACAAAACAGTGCGACGCGCAAAATAGCGCGAGTGTGATCTGCACAAAACAGTGCGACGCGCAAAATAGCGCGAGTGTGATCTGCACAAAACAGTGCGACGCGCAAAATAGCGCGAGTGTCAACTGCACAAAACAGTGCGACCCCAAAATAGCGCGAGTGTCAACTGCACAAAACAGTGCGACGCGCAAAATAGCGCGAGTGTCAACTGCACAAAACAGTGCGACTCGCAAAATAGCGCGAGTGTGATCTGCACAAAACAGTGCGACGCGCAAAATAGCGCGAGTGTGATCTGCACAAAACAGTGCGAAGTGCAAAATAGCGCGAGTGTCAACAGCACAGAACAGTGCGACTCGTAAAATAGCGCGAGTGTCAACTTCACAAAACAGTGCGACGCGCAAAATAGCGCGAGTGTCAACTGCACAAAACAGTGCGACGCGCAAAATAGCGCGAGTGTGATCTGCACAAAACAGTGCGACGCGCAAAATAGCGCGAGTGTGATCTGCACAAAACAGTGCGAAGTGCAAAATAGCGCGAGTGTCAACAGCACAGAACAGTGCGACTCGCAAAATAGCGCGAGTGTCAACTGCACAAAACAGTGCGACGCGCAAAATAGCGCGAGTGTGATCTGCACAAAACAGTGCGACGCGTAAAATAGCGCGAGTGTGATCTGCACAAAACAGTGCGACGCGCAAAATAGCGCGAGTGTCAACTGCACAAAACAGTGCGACCCCAAAATAGCGCGAGTGTCAACTGCACAAAACAGTGCGACGCGCAAAATAGCGCGAGTGTCAACTGCACAAAACAGTGCGACTCGCAAAATAGCGCGAGTGTCAACTGCACAAAACAGTGGGACGCGCAAAATAGCGCGAGTGTGATCTGCACAAAACAGTGCGACGCGCAAAATAGGGCCAGTGTGAACAGCACAAAACAGTGCGACGCGCAAAATAGCATGAGTGTCAACTGCACAAAACAGTGCGACGCGCAAAATAGCGCGAGTGTGATCTGCACAAAACAGTGCGACGCGCAAAATAGCGCGAGTGTGATCTGCACAAAACAGTGCGACCCGCGAAATAGCGCGAGTGTCAACTGCCCAAAACAGTGGGACCCCAAAATAGCGCGAGTGTCAACTGCACAAAACAGTGCGACGCGCAAAATAGCGCGAGTGTGATCTGCACAAAACAGTGCGACGCGCAAAATAGCGCGAGTGTCAACTGCACAAAACAGTGCGACGCGCAAAATAGCGTGAGTGTCAACTCCACAAAAGAGTGCGACGCGCAAAATAACGCGAGTGTGATCTGCACAAAACAGTGCGACGCGCAAAATAGCGCGAGTGTCAACTGCACAAAACAGTGCGACGCGCAAAATAGCGCGAGTGTGATCTGCACAAAACAGTGCGACGCGCAAAATAGCGCGAGTGTGATCTGCACAAAACAGTGCGAAGTACAAAATAGCGCGAGTGTCAACAGCACAGAACAGTGCGACTCGTAAAATAGCGCGAGTGTCAACTGCACAAAACAGTGCGACGCGCAAAATAGCGCGAGTGTGATCTGCACAAAACAGTGCGACGCGCAAAATAGCGCGAGTGTCAACTGCACAAAACAGTGCGACGCGCAAAATAGCGTGAGTGTCAACTCCACAAAAGAGTGCGACGCGCAAAATAACGCGAGTGTGATCTGCACAAAACAGTGCGACGCGCAAAATAGCGCGAGTGTCAACTGCACAAAACAGTGCGACGCGCAAAATAGCGCGAGTGTGATCTGCACAAAACAGTGCGACGCGCAAAATAGCGCGAGTGTGATCTGCACAAAACAGTGCGAAGTGCAAAATAGCGCGAGTGTCAACAGCACAGAACAGTGCGACTCGCAAAATAGCGCGAGTGTCAACTGCACAAAACAGTGCGACGCGCAAAATAGCGCGAGTGTGATCTGCACAAAACAGTGCGACGCGCAAAATAGCGCGAGTGTGATCTGCACAAAACAGTGCGACGCGCAAAATAGCGCGAGTGTCAACTGCACAAAACAGTGCGACCCCAAAATAGCGCGAGTGTCAACTGCACAAAACAGTGCGACGCGCAAAATAGCGCGAGTGTCAACTGCACAAAACAGTGCGACTCGCAAAATAGCGCGAGTGTCAATTGCACAAAACAGTGCGACGCGCAAAATAGCGCGAGTGTGATCTGCACAAAACAGTGCGACGCGCAAAATAGGGCCAGTGTGAACAGCACAAAACAGTGCGACGCGCAAAATAGCGGGAGTGTCAACTGCACAAAACAGTGCGACGCGCAAAATAGCGCGAGTGTGATCTGCACAAAACAGTGCGACGCGCAAAATAGCGCGAGTGTGATCTGGACAAAACAGTGCGACCCGCGAAATAGCGCGAGTGTCAACTGCCCAAAACAGTGGGACCCCAAAATAGCGCGAGTGTCAACTGCACAAAACAGTGCGACGCGCAAAATAGCGCGAGTGTCAACTGCACAAAACAGTGCGACTCGCAAAATAGCGCGAGTGTCAACTGCACAAAACAGTGCGACGCGCCAAATAGCGCGAGTGTGATCTGCACAAAACAGTGCAACGCGCAAAATAGGGCCAGTGTGAATAGCACAAAACAGTGCGACGCGCAAAATAGGGCCAGTGTGAACAGCGCAAAACAATGCGACGCGCAAAATAGCGCGAGTGTCAACTGCACAAAACAGTGCGACGCGCAAAATAGCGCGAGTGTGATCTGCACAAAACAGTGCGACGCGCAAAATAGCGCGAGTGTCAACTGCACAAAACAGTGCGACGCGCAAAATAGCGTGAGTGTCAACTCCACAAAAGAGTGCGACGCGCAAAATAACGCGAGTGTGATCTGCACAAAACAGTGCGACGCGCAAAATAGCGCGAGTGTCAACTGCACAAAACAGTGCGACGCGCAAAATAGCGCGAGTGTGATCTGCACAAAACAGTGCGACGCGCAAAATAGCGCGAGTGTGATCTGCACAAAACAGTGCGAAGTGCAAAATAGCGCGAGTGTCAACAGCACAGAACAGTGCGACTCGCAAAATAGCGCGAGTGTCAACTGCACACAACAGTGCGACGCGCAAAATAGCGCGAGTGTGATCTGCACAAAACAGTGCGACGCGCAAAATAGCGCGAGTGTGATCTGGACAAAACAGTGTGACCCGCGAAATAGCGCGAGTGTCAACTGCCCAAAACAGTGGGACCCCAAAATAGCGCGAGTGTCAACTGCACAAAACAGTGCGACGCGCAAAATAGCGCGAGTGTCAACTGCACAAAACAGTGCGACTCGCAAAATAGCGCGAGTGTGATCTGCACAAAACAGTGCGACGCGCAAAATAGGGCCAGTGTGAACAGCACAAAACAGTGCGACGCGCAAAATAGCGGGAGTGTCAACTGCACAAAACAGTGCGACGCGCAAAATAGCGCGAGTGTGATCTGCACAAAACAGTGCGACGCGCAAAATAGCGCGAGTGTGATCTGCACAAAACAGTGCGACCCGCGAAATAGCGCGAGTGTCAACTGCCCAAAACAGTGGGACCCCAAAATAGCGCGAGTGTCAACTGCACAAAACAGTGCGACGCGCAAAATAGCGCGAGTGTCAACTGCACAAAACAGTTCGACTCGCAAAATAGCGCGAGTGTCAACTGCACAAAACAGTGCGACGCGCAAAATAGCGCGAGTGTGATCTGCACAAAATAGTGCAACGCGCAAAATAGGGCCAGTGTGAAGAGCACAAAACAGTGCGACGCGCAAAATAGGGCCAGTGTGAACAGCACAAAACAGTGCGACGCGCAAAATAGCGTGAGTGTGATCTGCACAAAACAGTGCGACGCGCAAAATAGCGCGAGTGTCAACTGCACAAAACAGTGCGACGCGCAAAATAGCGTGAGTGTCAACTCCACAAAAGAGTGCGACGCGCAAAATAACGCGAGTGTGATCTGCACAAAACAGTGCGACGCGCAAAATAGCGCGAGTGTCAACTGCACAAAACAGTGCGACGCGCAAAATAACGCGAGTGTGATCTGCACAAAACAGTGCGACGCGCAAAATAGCGCGAGTGTGACCTGCACAAAACAGTGCGAAGTGCAAAATAGCGCGAGTGTCAACAGCACAGAACAGTGCGACTCGCAAAATAGCGCGAGTGTCAACTGCACAAAACAGTGCGACGCGCAAAATAGCGCGAGTGTGATCTGCACAAAACAGTGCGACGCGCAAAATAGCGCGAGTGTGATCTGCACAAAACAGTGCGACGCGCAAAATAGCGCGAGTGTCAACTGCACAAAACAGTGCGACCCCAAAATAGCGCGAGTGTCAACTGCACAAAACAGTGCGACGCGCAAAATAGCGCGAGTGTCAACTGCACAAAGCAGTGCGACTCGCAAAATAGCGCGAGTGTCAACTGCACAAAACAGTGCGACGCGCAAAATAGCGCGAGTGTGATCTGCACAAAACAGTGCGACGCGCAAAATAGGGCCAGTGTGAACAGCACAAAACAGTGCGACGCGCAAAATAGCGTGAGTGTCAACTGCACAAAACAGTGCGACGCGCAAAATAGCGCGAGTGTGATCTGCACAAAACAGTGCGACGCGCAAAATAGCGCGAGTGTGATCTGCACAAAACAGTGCGACGCGCAAAATAGCGCGAGTGTGATCTGCACAAAACAGTGCGACCCGCGAAATAGCGCGAGTGTCAACTGCCCAAAACAGTGGGACCCCAAAATAGCGCGAGTGTCAACTGCACAAAACAGTGCGACGCGCAAAATAGCGCGAGTGTGATCTGCCCAAAACAGTGCGACGCGCAAAATAGCGCGAGTGTCAACTGCACAAAACAGTGCGACGCGCAAAATAGCGTGAGTGTCAACTCCACAAAAGAGTGCGACGCGCAAAATAACGCGAGTGTGATCTGCCCAAAACAGTGCGACGCGCAAAATAGCGCGAGTGTCAACTGCACAAAACAGTGCGACGCGCAAAATAGCGCGAGTGTGATCTGCACAAAACAGTGCGACGCGCAAAATAGCGCGAGTGTGATCTGCACAAAACAGTGCGAAGTGCAAAATAGCGCGAGTGTCAACAGCACAGAACAGTGCGACTCGCAAAATAGCGCGAGTGTCAACTGCACACAACAGTGCGACGCGCAAAATAGCGCGAGTGTCAACTGCACAAAACAGTGCGACGCGCAAAATAGCGTGAGTGTCAACTCCACAAAAGAGTGCGACGCGCAAAATAACGCGAGTGTGATCTGCACAAAACAGTGCGACGCGCAAAATAGCGCGAGTGCCAACTGCACAAAACAGTGCGACGCGCAAAATAGGGCCAGTGTGAACAGCACAAAACAGTGCGACGCGCAAAATAGCGTGAGTGTCAACTGCACAAAACAGTGCGACGCGCAAAATAGCGCGAGTGTGATCTGCACAAAACAGTGCGACGCGCAAAATAGCGCGAGTGTGATCTGGACAAAACAGTGCGACCCGCGAAATAGCGCGAGTGTCAACTGCCCAAAACAGTGGGACCCCAAAATAGCGCGAGTGTCAACTGCACAAAACAGTGCGACGCGCAAAATAGCGCGAGTGTCAACTGCACAAAACAGTGCGACTCGCAAAATAGCGCGAGTGTCAACTGCACAAAACAGTGCGACGCGCCAAATAGCGCGAGTGTGATCTGCACAAAACAGTGCAACGCGCAAAATAGGGCCAGTGTGAATAGCACAAAACAGTGCGACGCGCAAAATAGGGCCAGTGTGAACAGCGCAAAACAATGCGACGCGCAAAATAGCGCGAGTGTCAACTGCACAAAACAGTGCGACGCGCAAAATAGCGCGAGTGTGATCTGCACAAAACAGTGCGACGCGCAAAATAGCGCGAGTGTCAACTGCACAAAACAGTGCGACGCGCAAAATAGCGTGAGTGTCAACTCCACAAAAGAGTGCGACGCGCAAAATAACGCGAGTGTGATCTGCACAAAACAGTGCGACGCGCAAAATAGCGCGAGTGTCAACTGCACAAAACAGTGCGACGCGCAAAATAGCGCGAGTGTGATCTGCACAAAACAGTGCGACGCGCAAAATAGCGCGAGTGTGATCTGCACAAAACAGTGCGAAGTGCAAAATAGCGCGAGTGTCAACAGCACAGAACAGTGCGACTCGCAAAATAGCGCGAGTGTCAACTGCACACAACAGTGCGACGCGCAAAATAGCGCGAGTGTGATCTGCACAAAACAGTGCGACGCGCAAAATAGCGCGAGTGTGATCTGGACAAAACAGTGCGACCCGCGAAATAGCGCGAGTGTCAACTGCCCAAAACAGTGGGACCCCAAAATAGCGCGAGTGTCAACTGCACAAAACAGTGCGACGCGCAAAATAGCGCGAGTGTCAACTGCACAAAACAGTGCGACTCGCAAAATAGCGCGAGTGTGATCTGCACAAAACAGTGCGACGCGCAAAATAGGGCCAGTGTGAACAGCACAAAACAGTGCGACGCGCAAAATAGCGGGAGTGTCAACTGCACAAAACAGTGCGACGCGCAAAATAGCGCGAGTGTGATCTGCACAAAACAGTGCGACGCGCAAAATAGCGCGAGTGTGATCTGCACAAAACAGTGCGACCCGCGAAATAGCGCGAGTGTCAACTGCCCAAAACAGTGGGACCCCAAAATAGCGCGAGTGTCAACTGCACAAAACAGTGCGACGCGCAAAATAGCGCGAGTGTCAACTGCACAAAACAGTTCGACTCGCAAAATAGCGCGAGTGTCAACTGCACAAAACAGTGCGACGCGCAAAATAGCGCGAGTGTGATCTGCACAAAATAGTGCAACGCGCAAAATAGGGCCAGTGTGAAGAGCACAAAACAGTGCGACGCGCAAAATAGGGCCAGTGTGAACAGCACAAAACAGTGCGACGCGCAAAATAGCGTGAGTGTGATCTGCACAAAACAGTGCGACGCGCAAAATAGCGCGAGTGTCAACTGCACAAAACAGTGCGACGCGCAAAATAGCGTGAGTGTCAACTCCACAAAAGAGTGCGACGCGCAAAATAACGCGAGTGTGATCTGCACAAAACAGTGCGACGCGCAAAATAGCGCGAGTGTCAACTGCACAAAACAGTGCGACGCGCAAAATAACGCGAGTGTGATCTGCACAAAACAGTGCGACGCGCAAAATAGCGCGAGTGTGACCTGCACAAAACAGTGCGAAGTGCAAAATAGCGCGAGTGTCAACAGCACAGAACAGTGCGACTCGCAAAATAGCGCGAGTGTCAACTGCACAAAACAGTGCGACGCGCAAAATAGCGCGAGTGTGATCTGCACAAAACAGTGCGACGCGCAAAATAGCGCGAGTGTGATCTGCACAAAACAGTGCGACGCGCAAAATAGCGCGAGTGTCAACTGCACAAAACAGTGCGACCCCAAAATAGCGCGAGTGTCAACTGCACAAAACAGTGCGACGCGCAAAATAGCGCGAGTGTCAACTGCACAAAGCAGTGCGACTCGCAAAATAGCGCGAGTGTCAACTGCACAAAACAGTGCGACGCGCAAAATAGCGCGAGTGTGATCTGCACAAAACAGTGCGACGCGCAAAATAGGGCCAGTGTGAACAGCACAAAACAGTGCGACGCGCAAAATAGCGTGAGTGTCAACTGCACAAAACAGTGCGACGCGCAAAATAGCGCGAGTGTGATCTGCACAAAACAGTGCGACGCGCAAAATAGCGCGAGTGTGATCTGCACAAAACAGTGCGACGCGCAAAATAGCGCGAGTGTGATCTGCACAAAACAGTGCGACCCGCGAAATAGCGCGAGTGTCAACTGCCCAAAACAGTGGGACCCCAAAATAGCGCGAGTGTCAACTGCACAAAACAGTGCGACGCGCAAAATAGCGCGAGTGTGATCTGCCCAAAACAGTGCGACGCGCAAAATAGCGCGAGTGTCAACTGCACAAAACAGTGCGACGCGCAAAATAGCGTGAGTGTCAACTCCACAAAAGAGTGCGACGCGCAAAATAACGCGAGTGTGATCTGCCCAAAACAGTGCGACGCGCAAAATAGCGCGAGTGTCAACTGCACAAAACAGTGCGACGCGCAAAATAGCGCGAGTGTGATCTGCACAAAACAGTGCGACGCGCAAAATAGCGCGAGTGTGATCTGCACAAAACAGTGCGAAGTGCAAAATAGCGCGAGTGTCAACAGCACAGAACAGTGCGACTCGCAAAATAGCGCGAGTGTCAACTGCACACAACAGTGCGACGCGCAAAATAGCGCGAGTGTCAACTGCACAAAACAGTGCGACGCGCAAAATAGCGTGAGTGTCAACTCCACAAAAGAGTGCGACGCGCAAAATAACGCGAGTGTGATCTGCACAAAACAGTGCGACGCGCAAAATAGCGCGAGTGCCAACTGCACAAAACAGTGCGACGCGCAAAATAGCGCGAGTGTGATCTGCACAAAACAGTGCGACGCGCAAAATAGCGCGAGTGTGACCTGCACAAAACAGTGCGAAGTGCAAAATAGCGCGAGTGTCAACAGCACAGAACAGTGCGACTCGCAAAATAGCGCGAGTGTCAACTGCACAAAACAGTGCGACGCGCAAAATAGCGCGAGTGTGATCTGCACAAAATAGTGCAACGCGCAAAATAGGGCCAGTGTGAAGAGCACAAAACAGTGCGACGCGCAAAATAGGGCCAGTGTGAACAGCACAAAACAGTGCGACGCGCAAAATAGCGTGAGTGTGATCTGCACAAAACAGTGCGACGCGCAAAATAGCGCGAGTGTCAACTGCACAAAACAGTGCGACGCGCAAAATAGCGTGAGTGTCAACTCCACAAAAGAGTGCGACGCGCAAAATAACGCGAGTGTGATCTGCACAAAACAGTGCGACGCGCAAAATAGCGCGAGTGTCAACTGCACAAAACAGTGCGACGCGCAAAATAACGCGAGTGTGATCTGCACAAAACAGTGCGACGCGCAAAATAGCGCGAGTGTGACCTGCACAAAACAGTGCGAAGTGCAAAATAGCGCGAGTGTCAACAGCACAGAACAGTGCGACTCGCAAAATAGCGCGAGTGTCAACTGCACAAAACAGTGCGACGCGCAAAATAGCGCGAGTGTGATCTGCACAAAACAGTGCGACGCGCAAAATAGCGCGAGTGTGATCTGCACAAAACAGTGCGACGCGCAAAATAGCGCGAGTGTCAACTGCACAAAACAGTGCGACCCCAAAATAGCGCGAGTGTCAACTGCACAAAACAGTGCGACGCGCAAAATAGCGCGAGTGTCAACTGCACAAAGCAGTGCGACTCGTAAAATAGCGCGAGTGTCAACTGCACAAAACAGTGCGACGCGCAAAATAGCGCGAGTGTGATCTGCACAAAACAGTGCGACGCGCAAAATAGGGCCAGTGTGAACAGCACAAAACAGTGCGACGCGCAAAATAGCGTGAGTGTCAACTGCACAAAACAGTGCGACGCGCAAAATAGCGCGAGTGTGATCTGCACAAAACAGTGCGACGCGCAAAATAGCGCGAGTGTGATCTGCACAAAACAGTGCGACGCGCAAAATAGCGCGAGTGTGATCTGCACAAAACAGTGCGACCCGCGAAATAGCGCGAGTGTCAACTGCCCAAAACAGTGGGACCCCAAAATAGCGCGAGTGTCAACTGCACAAAACAGTGCGACGCGCAAAATAGCGCGAGTGTGATCTGCCCAAAACAGTGCGACGCGCAAAATAGCGCGAGTGTCAACTGCACAAAACAGTGCGACGCGCAAAATAGCGTGAGTGTCAACTCCACAAAAGAGTGCGACGCGCAAAATAACGCGAGTGTGATCTGCACAAAACAGTGCGACGCGCAAAATAGCGCGAGTGTCAACTGCACAAAACAGTGCGACGCGCGAAATAGCGCGAGTGTCAACTGCCCAAAACAGTGGGACCCCAAAATAGCGCGAGTGTCAACTGCACAAAACAGTGCGACGCGCAAAATAGCGCGAGTGTGATCTGCCCAAAACAGTGCGACGCGCAAAATAGCGCGAGTGTCAACTGCACAAAACAGTGCGACGCGCAAAATAGCGTGAGTGTCAACTCCACAAAAGAGTGCGACGCGCAAAATAGCGCGAGTGTGATCTGCACAAAACAGTGCGACGCGCAAAATAGCGCGAGTGTGATCTGCACAAAACAGTGCGACCCACGAAATAGCGCGAGTGTCAACTGCCCAAAACAGTGGGACCCCAAAATAGCGCGAGTGTCAACTGCACAAAACAGTGCGACGCGCAAAATAGCGCGAGTGTGATCTGCCCAAAACAGTGTGACGCGCAAAATAGCGCGAGTGTCAACTGCACAAAACAGTGCGACGCGCAAAATAGCGTGAGTGTCAACTCCACAAAAGAGTGCGACGCGCAAAATAGCGCGAGTGTGATCTGCACAAAACAGTGCGACGCGCAAAATAGCGCGAGTGTGATCTGCACAAAACAGTGCGACCCGCGAAATAGCGCGAGTGTCACCTGCCCAAAACAGTGGGACCCCAAAATAGCGCGAGTGTCAACTGCACAAAACAGTGCGACGCGCAAAATAGCGCGAGTGTGATCTGCCCAAAACAGTGCGACGCGCAAAATAGCGCGAGTGTCAACTGCACAAAACAGTGCGACGCGCAAAATAGCGTGAGTGTCAACTCCACAAAAGAGTGCGACGCGCAAAATAACGCGAGTGTGATCTGCCCAAAACAGTGCGACGCGCAAAATAGCGCGAGTGTCAACTGCACAAAACAGTGCGACGCGCAAAATAGCGCGAGTGTGATCTGCACAAAACAGTGCGACGCGCAAAATAGCGCGAGTGTGATCTGCACAAAACAGTGCGAAGTGCAAAATAGCGCGAGTGTCAACAGCACAGAACAGTGCGACTCGCAAAATAGCGCGAGTGTCAACTGCACACAACAGTGCGACGCGCAAAATAGCGCGAGTGTCAACTGCACAAAACAGTGCGACGCGCAAAATAGCGTGAGTGTCAACTCCACAAAAGAGTGCGACGCGCAAAATAACACGAGTGTGATCTGCACAAAACAGTGCGACGCGCAAAATAGCGCGAGTGCCAACTGCACAAAACAGTGCGACGCGCAAAATAGCGCGAGTGTGATCTGCACAAAACAGTGCGACGCGCAAAATAGCGCGAGTGTGACCTGCACAAAACAGTGCGAAGTGCAAAATAGCGCGAGTGTCAACAGCACAGAACAGTGCGACTCGCAAAATAGCGCGAGTGTCAACTGCACAAAACAGTGCGACGCGCAAAATAGCGCGAGTGTGATCTGCACAAAATAGTGCAACGCGCAAAATAGGGCCAGTGTGAAGAGCACAAAACAGTGCGACGCGCAAAATAGGGCCAGTGTGAACAGCACAAAACAGTGCGACGCGCAAAATAGCGTGAGTGTGATCTGCACAAAACAGTGCGACGCGCAAAATAGCGCGAGTGTCAACTGCACAAAACAGTGCGACGCGCAAAATAGCGTGAGTGTCAACTCCACAAAAGAGTGCGACGCGCAAAATAACGCGAGTGTGATCTGCACAAAACAGTGCGACGCGCAAAATAGCGCGAGTGTCAACTGCACAAAACAGTGCGACGCGCAAAATAACGCGAGTGTGATCTGCACAAAACAGTGCGACGCGCAAAATAGCGCGAGTGTGACCTGCACAAAACAGTGCGAAGTGCAAAATAGCGCGAGTGTCAACAGCACAGAACAGTGCGACTCGCAAAATAGCGCGAGTGTCAACTGCACAAAACAGTGCGACGCGCAAAATAGCGCGAGTGTGATCTGCACAAAACAGTGCGACGCGCAAAATAGCGCGAGTGTGATCTGCACAAAACAGTGCGACGCGCAAAATAGCGCGAGTGTCAACTGCACAAAACAGTGCGACCCCAAAATAGCGCGAGTGTCAACTGCACAAAACAGTGCGACGCGCAAAATAGCGCGAGTGTCAACTGCACAAAGCAGTGCGACTCGCAAAATAGCGCGAGTGTCAACTGCACAAAACAGTGCGACGCGCAAAATAGCGCGAGTGTGATCTGCACAAAACAGTGCGACGCGCAAAATAGGGCCAGTGTGAACAGCACAAAACAGTGCGACGCGCAAAATAGCGGGAGTGTCAACTGCACAAAACAGTGCGACGCGCAAAATAGCGCGAGTGTGATCTGCACAAAACAGTGCGACGCGCAAAATAGCGCGAGTGTGATCTGCACAAAACAGTGCGACGCGCAAAATAGCGCGAGTGTGATCTGCACAAAACAGTGCGACCCGCGAAATAGCGCGAGTGTCAACTGCCCAAAACAGTGGGACCCCAAAATAGCGCGAGTGTCAACTGCACAAAACAGTGCGACGCGCAAAATAGCGCGAGTGTGATCTGCCCAAAACAGTGCGACGCGCAAAATAGCGCGAGTGTCAACTGCACAAAACAGTGCGACGCGCAAAATAGCGTGAGTGTCAACTCCACAAAAGAGTGCGACGCGCAAAATAACGCGAGTGTGATCTGCACAAAACAGTGCGACGCGCAAAATAGCGCGAGTGTCAACTGCACAAAACAGTGCGACGCGCAAAATAGCGCGAGTGTGATCTGCACAAAACAGTGCGACGCGCAAAATAGCGCGAGTGTGATCTGCACAAAACAGTGCGAAGTGCAAAATAGCGCGAGTGTCAACAGCACAGAACAGTGCGACTCGCAAAATAGCGCGAGTGTCAACTGCACACAACAGTGCGACGCGCAAAATAGCGCGAGTGTCAACTGCACAAAACAGTGCGACGCGCAAAATAGCGTGAGTGTCAACTCCACAAAAGAGTGCGACGCGCAAAATAACGCGAGTGTGATCTGCACAAAACAGTGCGACGCGCAAAATAGCGCGAGTGCCAACTGCACAAAACAGTGCGACGCGCAAAATAGCGCGAGTGTGATCTGCACAAAACAGTGCGACGCGCAAAATAGCGCGAGTGTGATCTGCACAAAACAGTGCGAAGTGCAAAATAGCGCGAGTGTCAACAGCACAGAACAGTGCGACTCGCAAAATAGCGCGAGTGTCAACTGCACAAAACAGTGCGACGCGCAAAATAGCGCGAGTGTGATCTGCACAAAACAGTGCGACGCGCAAAATAGCGGGAGTGTGATCTGCACAAAACAGTGCGACGCGCAAAATAGCGCGAGTGTCAACTGCACAAAACAGTGCGACCCCAAAATAGCGCGAGTGTCAACTGCACAAAACAGTGCGACGCGCAAAATAGCGCGAGTGTCAACTGCACAAAACAGTACGACTCGCAAAATAGCGCGAGTGTCAACTGCACAAAACAGTGCGACGCGCAAAATAGCGCGAGTGTGATCTGCACAAAACAGTGCGACGCGCAAAATAGGGCCAGTGTGAACAGCACAAAACAGTGCGACGCGCAAAATAGCGTGAGTGTCAACTGCACAAAACAGTGCGACGCGCAAAATAGCGCGAGTGTGATCTGCACAAAACAGTGCGACGCGCAAAATAGCGCGAGTATGATCTGGACAAAACAGTGCGACCCGCGAAATAGCGCGAGTGTCAACTGCCCAAAACAGTGGGACCCCAAAATAGCGCGAGTGTCAACTGCACAAAACAGTGCGACGCGCAAAATAGCGCGAGTGTCAACTGCACAAAACAGTGCGACTCGCAAAATAGCGCGAGTGTCAACTGCACAAAACAGTGCGACGCGCAAAATAGCGCGAGTGTGATCTGCACAAAACAGTGCAACGCGCAAAATAGGGCCAGTGTGAATAGCACAAAACAGTGTGACGCGCAAAATAGGGCCAGTGTGAACAGCGCAAAACATTGCGACGCGCAAAATAGCGCGAGTGTGATCTGCACAAAACAGTGCGACGCGCAAAATAGCGCGAGTGTCAACTGCACAAAACAGTGCGACGCGCAAAATAGCGTGAGTGTCAACTCCACAAAAGAGTGCGACGCGCAAAATAACGCGAGTGTGATCTGCACAAAACAGTGCGACGCGCAAAATAGCGCGAGTGTCAACTGCACAAAACAGTGCGACGCGCAAAATAGCGCGAGTGTGATCTGCACAAAACAGTGCGACGCGCAAAATAGCGCGAGTGTGATCTGCACAAAACAGTGCGAAGTGCAAAATAGCGCGAGTGTCAACAGCACAGAACAGTGCGACTCGCAAAATAGCGCGAGTGTCAACTGCACAAAACAGTGCGACGCGCAAAATAGCGCGAGTGTGATCTGCACAAAACAGTGCGACGCGCAAAATAGCGCGAGTGTGATCTGCACAAAACAGTGCGACCCGCGAAATAGCGCGAGTGTCAACTGCCCAAAACAGTGGGACCCCAAAATAGCGCGAGTGTCAACTGCACAAAACAGTGCGACGCGCAAAATAGCGCGAGTGTCAACTGCACAAAACAGTTCGACTCGCAAAATAGCGCGAGTGTCAACTGCACAAAACAGTGCGACGCGCAAAATAGCGCGAGTGTGATCTGCACAAAATAGTGCAACGCGCAAAATAGGGCCAGTGTGAAGAGCACAAAACAGTGCGACGCGCAAAATAGGGCCAGTGTGAACAGCACAAAACAGTGCGACGCGCAAAATAGCGTGAGTGTGATCTGCACAAAACAGTGCGACGCGCAAAATAGCGCGAGTGTCAACTGCACAAAACAGTGCGACGCGCAAAATAGCGTGAGTGTCAACTCCACAAAAGAGTGCGACGCGCAAAATAACGCGAGTGTGATCTGCACAAAACAGTGCGACGCGCAAAATAGCGCGAGTGTCAACTGCACAAAACAGTGCGACGCGCAAAATAACGCGAGTGTGATCTGCACAAAACAGTGCGACGCGCAAAATAGCGCGAGTGTGACCTGCACAAAACAGTGCGAAGTGCAAAATAGCGCGAGTGTCAACAGCACAGAACAGTGCGACTCGCAAAATAGCGCGAGTGTCAACTGCACAAAACAGTGCGACGCGCAAAATAGCGCGAGTGTGATCTGCACAAAACAGTGCGACGCGCAAAATAGCGCGAGTGTGATCTGCACAAAACAGTGCGACGCGCAAAATAGCGCGAGTGTCAACTGCACAAAACAGTGCGACCCCAAAATAGCGCGAGTGTCAACTGCACAAAACAGTGCGACGCGCAAAATAGCGCGAGTGTGATCTGCACAAAACAGTGCGACGCGCAAAATAGGGCCAGTGTGAACAGCACAAAACAGTGCGACGCGCAAAATAGCGTGAGTGTCAACTGCACAAAACAGTGCGACGCGCAAAATAGCGCGAGTGTCAACTGCACACAACAGTGCGACGCGCAAAATAGCGCGAGTGTCAACTGCACAAAACAGTGCGACGCGCAAAATAGCGTGAGTGTCAACTCCACAAAAGAGTGCGACGCGCAAAATAACGCGAGTGTGATCTGCACAAAACAGTGCGACGCGCAAAATAGCGCGAGTGCCAACTGCACAAAACAGTGCGACGCGCAAAATAGCGCGAGTGTGATCTGCACAAAACAGTGCGACGCGCAAAATAGCGCGAGTGTGATCTGCACAAAACAGTGCGAAGTGCAAAATAGCGCGAGTGTCAACAGCACAGAACAGTGCGACTCGCAAAATAGCGCGAGTGTCAACTGCACAAAACAGTGCGACGCGCAAAATAGCGCGAGTGTGATCTGCACAAAACAGTGCGACGCGCAAAATAGCGGGAGTGTGATCTGCACAAAACAGTGCGACGCGCAAAATAGCGCGAGTGTCAACTGCACAAAACAGTGCGACCCCAAAATAGCGCGAGTGTCAACTGCACAAAACAGTGCGACGCGCAAAATAGCGCGAGTGTCAACTGCACAAAACAGTACGACTCGCAAAATAGCGCGAGTGTCAACTGCACAAAACAGTGCGACGCGCAAAATAGCGCGAGTGTGATCTGCACAAAACAGTGCGACGCGCAAAATAGGGCCAGTGTGAACAGCACAAAACAGTGCGACGCGCAAAATAGCGTGAGTGTCAACTGCACAAAACAGTGCGACGCGCAAAATAGCGCGAGTGTGATCTGCACAAAACAGTGCGACGCGCAAAATAGCGCGAGTATGATCTGGACAAAACAGTGCGACCCGCGAAATAGCGCGAGTGTCAACTGCCCAAAACAGTGGGACCCCAAAATAGCGCGAGTGTCAACTGCACAAAACAGTGCGACGCGCAAAATAGCGCGAGTGTCAACTGCACAAAACAGTGCGACTCGCAAAATAGCGCGAGTGTCAACTGCACAAAACAGTGCGACGCGCAAAATAGCGCGAGTGTGATCTGCACAAAACAGTGCAACGCGCAAAATAGGGCCAGTGTGAATAGCACAAAACAGTGTGACGCGCAAAATAGGGCCAGTGTGAACAGCGCAAAACATTGCGACGCGCAAAATAGCGCGAGTGTGATCTGCACAAAACAGTGCGACGCGCAAAATAGCGCGAGTGTCAACTGCACAAAACAGTGCGACGCGCAAAATAGCGTGAGTGTCAACTCCACAAAAGAGTGCGACGCGCAAAATAACGCGAGTGTGATCTGCACAAAACAGTGCGACGCGCAAAATAGCGCGAGTGTCAACTGCACAAAACAGTGCGACGCGCAAAATAGCGCGAGTGTGATCTGCACAAAACAGTGCGACGCGCAAAATAGCGCGAGTGTGATCTGCACAAAACAGTGCGAAGTGCAAAATAGCGCGAGTGTCAACAGCACAGAACAGTGCGACTCGCAAAATAGCGCGAGTGTCAACTGCACAAAACAGTGCGACGCGCAAAATAGCGCGAGTGTGATCTGCACAAAACAGTGCGACGCGCAAAATAGCGCGAGTGTGATCTGCACAAAACAGTGCGACCCGCGAAATAGCGCGAGTGTCAACTGCCCAAAACAGTGGGACCCCAAAATAGCGCGAGTGTCAACTGCACAAAACAGTGCGACGCGCAAAATAGCGCGAGTGTCAACTGCACAAAACAGTTCGACTCGCAAAATAGCGCGAGTGTCAACTGCACAAAACAGTGCGACGCGCAAAATAGCGCGAGTGTGATCTGCACAAAATAGTGCAACGCGCAAAATAGGGCCAGTGTGAAGAGCACAAAACAGTGCGACGCGCAAAATAGGGCCAGTGTGAACAGCACAAAACAGTGCGACGCGCAAAATAGCGTGAGTGTGATCTGCACAAAACAGTGCGACGCGCAAAATAGCGCGAGTGTCAACTGCACAAAACAGTGCGACGCGCAAAATAGCGTGAGTGTCAACTCCACAAAAGAGTGCGACGCGCAAAATAACGCGAGTGTGATCTGCACAAAACAGTGCGACGCGCAAAATAGCGCGAGTGTCAACTGCACAAAACAGTGCGACGCGCAAAATAACGCGAGTGTGATCTGCACAAAACAGTGCGACGCGCAAAATAGCGCGAGTGTGACCTGCACAAAACAGTGCGAAGTGCAAAATAGCGCGAGTGTCAACAGCACAGAACAGTGCGACTCGCAAAATAGCGCGAGTGTCAACTGCACAAAACAGTGCGACGCGCAAAATAGCGCGAGTGTGATCTGCACAAAACAGTGCGACGCGCAAAATAGCGCGAGTGTGATCTGCACAAAACAGTGCGACGCGCAAAATAGCGCGAGTGTCAACTGCACAAAACAGTGCGACCCCAAAATAGCGCGAGTGTCAACTGCACAAAACAGTGCGACGCGCAAAATAGCGCGAGTGTGATCTGCACAAAACAGTGCGACGCGCAAAATAGGGCCAGTGTGAACAGCACAAAACAGTGCGACGCGCAAAATAGCGTGAGTGTCAACTGCACAAAACAGTGCGACGCGCAAAATAGCGCGAGTGTGATCTGCACAAAACAGTGCAACGCGCAAAATAGGGCCAGTGTGAATAGCACAAAACAGTGTGACGCGCAAAATAGGGCCAGTGTGAACAGCGCAAAACATTGCGACGCGCAAAATAGCGCGAGTGTGATCTGCACAAAACAGTGCGACGCGCAAAATAGCGCGAGTGTCAACTGCACAAAACAGTGCGACGCGCAAAATAGCGTGAGTGTCAACTCCACAAAAGAGTGCGACGCGCAAAATAACGCGAGTGTGATCTGCACAAAACAGTGCGACGCGCAAAATAGCGCGAGTGTCAACTGCACAAAACAGTGCGACGCGCAAAATAGCGCGAGTGTGATCTGCACAAAACAGTGCGACGCGCAAAATAGCGCGAGTGTGATCTGCACAAAACAGTGCGAAGTGCAAAATAGCGCGAGTGTCAACAGCACAGAACAGTGCGACTCGCAAAATAGCGCGAGTGTCAACTGCACAAAACAGTGCGACGCGCAAAATAGCGCGAGTGTGATCTGCACAAAACAGTGCGACGCGCAAAATAGCGCGAGTGTGATCTGCACAAAACAGTGCGACCCGCGAAATAGCGCGAGTGTCAACTGCCCAAAACAGTGGGACCCCAAAATAGCGCGAGTGTCAACTGCACAAAACAGTGCGACGCGCAAAATAGCGCGAGTGTCAACTGCACAAAACAGTTCGACTCGCAAAATAGCGCGAGTGTCAACTGCACAAAACAGTGCGACGCGCAAAATAGCGCGAGTGTGATCTGCACAAAATAGTGCAACGCGCAAAATAGGGCCAGTGTGAAGAGCACAAAACAGTGCGACGCGCAAAATAGGGCCAGTGTGAACAGCACAAAACAGTGCGACGCGCAAAATAGCGTGAGTGTGATCTGCACAAAACAGTGCGACGCGCAAAATAGCGCGAGTGTCAACTGCACAAAACAGTGCGACGCGCAAAATAGCGTGAGTGTCAACTCCACAAAAGAGTGCGACGCGCAAAATAACGCGAGTGTGATCTGCACAAAACAGTGCGACGCGCAAAATAGCGCGAGTGTCAACTGCACAAAACAGTGCGACGCGCAAAATAACGCGAGTGTGATCTGCACAAAACAGTGCGACGCGCAAAATAGCGCGAGTGTGACCTGCACAAAACAGTGCGAAGTGCAAAATAGCGCGAGTGTCAACAGCACAGAACAGTGCGACTCGCAAAATAGCGCGAGTGTCAACTGCACAAAACAGTGCGACGCGCAAAATAGCGCGAGTGTGATCTGCACAAAACAGTGCGACGCGCAAAATAGCGCGAGTGTGATCTGCACAAAACAGTGCGACGCGCAAAATAGCGCGAGTGTCAACTGCACAAAACAGTACGACTCGCAAAATAGCGCGAGTGTCAACTGCACAAAACAGTGCGACGCGCAAAATAGCGCGAGTGTGATCTGCACAAAACAGTGCGACGCGCAAAATAGGGCCAGTGTGAACAGCACAAAACAGTGCGACGCGCAAAATAGCGTGAGTGTCAACTGCACAAAACAGTGCGACGCGCAAAATAGCGCGAGTGTGATCTGCACAAAACAGTGCGACGCGCAAAATAGCGCGAGTATGATCTGGACAAAACAGTGCGACCCGCGAAATAGCGCGAGTGTCAACTGCCCAAAACAGTGGGACCCCAAAATAGCGCGAGTGTCAACTGCACAAAACAGTGCGACGCGCAAAATAGCGCGAGTGTCAACTGCACAAAACAGTGCGACTCGCAAAATAGCGCGAGTGTCAACTGCACAAAACAGTGCGACGCGCAAAATAGCGCGAGTGTGATCTGCACAAAACAGTGCAACGCGCAAAATAGGGCCAGTGTGAATAGCACAAAACAGTGTGACGCGCAAAATAGGGCCAGTGTGAACAGCGCAAAACATTGCGACGCGCAAAATAGCGCGAGTGTGATCTGCACAAAACAGTGCGACGCGCAAAATAGCGCGAGTGTCAACTGCACAAAACAGTGCGACGCGCAAAATAGCGTGAGTGTCAACTCCACAAAAGAGTGCGACGCGCAAAATAACGCGAGTGTGATCTGCACAAAACAGTGCGACGCGCAAAATAGCGCGAGTGTCAACTGCACAAAACAGTGCGACGCGCAAAATAGCGCGAGTGTGATCTGCACAAAACAGTGCGACGCGCAAAATAGCGCGAGTGTGATCTGCACAAAACAGTGCGAAGTGCAAAATAGCGCGAGTGTCAACAGCACAGAACAGTGCGACTCGCAAAATAGCGCGAGTGTCAACTGCACAAAACAGTGCGACGCGCAAAATAGCGCGAGTGTGATCTGCACAAAACAGTGCGACGCGCAAAATAGCGCGAGTGTGATCTGCACAAAACAGTGCGACCCGCGAAATAGCGCGAGTGTCAACTGCCCAAAACAGTGGGACCCCAAAATAGCGCGAGTGTCAACTGCACAAAACAGTGCGACGCGCAAAATAGCGCGAGTGTCAACTGCACAAAACAGTTCGACTCGCAAAATAGCGCGAGTGTCAACTGCACAAAACAGTGCGACGCGCAAAATAGCGCGAGTGTGATCTGCACAAAATAGTGCAACGCGCAAAATAGGGCCAGTGTGAAGAGCACAAAACAGTGCGACGCGCAAAATAGGGCCAGTGTGAACAGCACAAAACAGTGCGACGCGCAAAATAGCGTGAGTGTGATCTGCACAAAACAGTGCGACGCGCAAAATAGCGCGAGTGTCAACTGCACAAAACAGTGCGACGCGCAAAATAGCGTGAGTGTCAACTCCACAAAAGAGTGCGACGCGCAAAATAACGCGAGTGTGATCTGCACAAAACAGTGCGACGCGCAAAATAGCGCGAGTGTCAACTGCACAAAACAGTGCGACGCGCAAAATAACGCGAGTGTGATCTGCACAAAACAGTGCGACGCGCAAAATAGCGCGAGTGTGACCTGCACAAAACAGTGCGAAGTGCAAAATAGCGCGAGTGTCAACAGCACAGAACAGTGCGACTCGCAAAATAGCGCGAGTGTCAACTGCACAAAACAGTGCGACGCGCAAAATAGCGCGAGTGTGATCTGCACAAAACAGTGCGACGCGCAAAATAGCGCGAGTGTGATCTGCACAAAACAGTGCGACGCGCAAAATAGCGCGAGTGTCAACTGCACAAAACAGTGCGACCCCAAAATAGCGCGAGTGTCAACTGCACAAAACAGTGCGACGCGCAAAATAGCGCGAGTGTGATCTGCACAAAACAGTGCGACGCGCAAAATAGGGCCAGTGTGAACAGCACAAAACAGTGCGACGCGCAAAATAGCGTGAGTGTCAACTGCACAAAACAGTGCGACGCGCAAAATAGCGCGAGTGTGATCTGCACAAAACAGTGCAACGCGCAAAATAGGGCCAGTGTGAATAGCACAAAACAGTGTGACGCGCAAAATAGGGCCAGTGTGAACAGCGCAAAACATTGCGACGCGCAAAATAGCGCGAGTGTGATCTGCACAAAACAGTGCGACGCGCAAAATAGCGCGAGTGTCAACTGCACAAAACAGTGCGACGCGCAAAATAGCGTGAGTGTCAACTCCACAAAAGAGTGCGACGCGCAAAATAACGCGAGTGTGATCTGCACAAAACAGTGCGACGCGCAAAATAGCGCGAGTGTCAACTGCACAAAACAGTGCGACGCGCAAAATAGCGCGAGTGTGATCTGCACAAAACAGTGCGACGCGCAAAATAGCGCGAGTGTGATCTGCACAAAACAGTGCGAAGTGCAAAATAGCGCGAGTGTCAACAGCACAGAACAGTGCGACTCGCAAAATAGCGCGAGTGTCAACTGCACAAAACAGTGCGACGCGCAAAATAGCGCGAGTGTGATCTGCACAAAACAGTGCGACGCGCAAAATAGCGCGAGTGTGATCTGCACAAAACAGTGCGACCCGCGAAATAGCGCGAGTGTCAACTGCCCAAAACAGTGGGACCCCAAAATAGCGCGAGTGTCAACTGCACAAAACAGTGCGACGCGCAAAATAGCGCGAGTGTCAACTGCACAAAACAGTTCGACTCGCAAAATAGCGCGAGTGTCAACTGCACAAAACAGTGCGACGCGCAAAATAGCGCGAGTGTGATCTGCACAAAATAGTGCAACGCGCAAAATAGGGCCAGTGTGAAGAGCACAAAACAGTGCGACGCGCAAAATAGGGCCAGTGTGAACAGCACAAAACAGTGCGACGCGCAAAATAGCGTGAGTGTGATCTGCACAAAACAGTGCGACGCGCAAAATAGCGCGAGTGTCAACTGCACAAAACAGTGCGACGCGCAAAATAGCGTGAGTGTCAACTCCACAAAAGAGTGCGACGCGCAAAATAACGCGAGTGTGATCTGCACAAAACAGTGCGACGCGCAAAATAGCGCGAGTGTCAACTGCACAAAACAGTGCGACGCGCAAAATAACGCGAGTGTGATCTGCACAAAACAGTGCGACGCGCAAAATAGCGCGAGTGTGACCTGCACAAAACAGTGCGAAGTGCAAAATAGCGCGAGTGTCAACAGCACAGAACAGTGCGACTCGCAAAATAGCGCGAGTGTCAACTGCACAAAACAGTGCGACGCGCAAAATAGCGCGAGTGTGATCTGCACAAAACAGTGCGACGCGCAAAATAGCGCGAGTGTGATCTGCACAAAACAGTGCGACGCGCAAAATAGCGCGAGTGTCAACTGCACAAAACAGTGCGACCCCAAAATAGCGCGAGTGTCAACTGCACAAAACAGTGCGACGCGCAAAATAGCGCGAGTGTGATCTGCACAAAACAGTGCGACGCGCAAAATAGGGCCAGTGTGAACAGCACAAAACAGTGCGACGCGCAAAATAGCGTGAGTGTCAACTGCACAAAACAGTGCGACGCGCAAAATAGCGCGAGTGTCAACTGCACACAACAGTGCGACGCGCAAAATAGCGCGAGTGTCAACTGCACAAAACAGTGCGACGCGCAAAATAGCGTGAGTGTCAACTCCACAAAAGAGTGCGACGCGCAAAATAACGCGAGTGTGATCTGCACAAAACAGTGCGACGCGCAAAATAGCGCGAGTGCCAACTGCACAAAACAGTGCGACGCGCAAAATAGCGCGAGTGTGATCTGCACAAAACAGTGCGACGCGCAAAATAGCGCGAGTGTGATCTGCACAAAACAGTGCGAAGTGCAAAATAGCGCGAGTGTCAACAGCACAGAACAGTGCGACTCGCAAAATAGCGCGAGTGTCAACTGCACAAAACAGTGCGACGCGCAAAATAGCGCGAGTGTGATCTGCACAAAACAGTGCGACGCGCAAAATAGCGGGAGTGTGATCTGCACAAAACAGTGCGACGCGCAAAATAGCGCGAGTGTCAACTGCACAAAACAGTGCGACCCCAAAATAGCGCGAGTGTCAACTGCACAAAACAGTGCGACGCGCAAAATAGCGCGAGTGTCAACTGCACAAAACAGTACGACTCGCAAAATAGCGCGAGTGTCAACTGCACAAAACAGTGCGACGCGCAAAATAGCGCGAGTGTGATCTGCACAAAACAGTGCGACGCGCAAAATAGGGCCAGTGTGAACAGCACAAAACAGTGCGACGCGCAAAATAGCGTGAGTGTCAACTGCACAAAACAGTGCGACGCGCAAAATAGCGCGAGTGTGATCTGCACAAAACAGTGCGACGCGCAAAATAGCGCGAGTATGATCTGGACAAAACAGTGCGACCCGCGAAATAGCGCGAGTGTCAACTGCCCAAAACAGTGGGACCCCAAAATAGCGCGAGTGTCAACTGCACAAAACAGTGCGACGCGCAAAATAGCGCGAGTGTCAACTGCACAAAACAGTGCGACTCGCAAAATAGCGCGAGTGTCAACTGCACAAAACAGTGCGACGCGCAAAATAGCGCGAGTGTGATCTGCACAAAACAGTGCAACGCGCAAAATAGGGCCAGTGTGAATAGCACAAAACAGTGTGACGCGCAAAATAGGGCCAGTGTGAACAGCGCAAAACATTGCGACGCGCAAAATAGCGCGAGTGTGATCTGCACAAAACAGTGCGACGCGCAAAATAGCGCGAGTGTCAACTGCACAAAACAGTGCGACGCGCAAAATAGCGTGAGTGTCAACTCCACAAAAGAGTGCGACGCGCAAAATAACGCGAGTGTGATCTGCACAAAACAGTGCGACGCGCAAAATAGCGCGAGTGTCAACTGCACAAAACAGTGCGACGCGCAAAATAGCGCGAGTGTGATCTGCACAAAACAGTGCGACGCGCAAAATAGCGCGAGTGTGATCTGCACAAAACAGTGCGAAGTGCAAAATAGCGCGAGTGTCAACAGCACAGAACAGTGCGACTCGCAAAATAGCGCGAGTGTCAACTGCACAAAACAGTGCGACGCGCAAAATAGCGCGAGTGTGATCTGCACAAAACAGTGCGACGCGCAAAATAGCGCGAGTGTGATCTGCACAAAACAGTGCGACCCGCGAAATAGCGCGAGTGTCAACTGCCCAAAACAGTGGGACCCCAAAATAGCGCGAGTGTCAACTGCACAAAACAGTGCGACGCGCAAAATAGCGCGAGTGTCAACTGCACAAAACAGTTCGACTCGCAAAATAGCGCGAGTGTCAACTGCACAAAACAGTGCGACGCGCAAAATAGCGCGAGTGTGATCTGCACAAAATAGTGCAACGCGCAAAATAGGGCCAGTGTGAAGAGCACAAAACAGTGCGACGCGCAAAATAGGGCCAGTGTGAACAGCACAAAACAGTGCGACGCGCAAAATAGCGTGAGTGTGATCTGCACAAAACAGTGCGACGCGCAAAATAGCGCGAGTGTCAACTGCACAAAACAGTGCGACGCGCAAAATAGCGTGAGTGTCAACTCCACAAAAGAGTGCGACGCGCAAAATAACGCGAGTGTGATCTGCACAAAACAGTGCGACGCGCAAAATAGCGCGAGTGTCAACTGCACAAAACAGTGCGACGCGCAAAATAACGCGAGTGTGATCTGCACAAAACAGTGCGACGCGCAAAATAGCGCGAGTGTGACCTGCACAAAACAGTGCGAAGTGCAAAATAGCGCGAGTGTCAACAGCACAGAACAGTGCGACTCGCAAAATAGCGCGAGTGTCAACTGCACAAAACAGTGCGACGCGCAAAATAGCGCGAGTGTGATCTGCACAAAACAGTGCGACGCGCAAAATAGCGCGAGTGTGATCTGCACAAAACAGTGCGACGCGCAAAATAGCGCGAGTGTCAACTGCACAAAACAGTGCGACCCCAAAATAGCGCGAGTGTCAACTGCACAAAACAGTGCGACGCGCAAAATAGCGCGAGTGTGATCTGCACAAAACAGTGCGACGCGCAAAATAGGGCCAGTGTGAACAGCACAAAACAGTGCGACGCGCAAAATAGCGTGAGTGTCAACTGCACAAAACAGTGCGACGCGCAAAATAGCGCGAGTGTGATCTGCACAAAACAGTGCGACGCGCAAAATAGCGCGAGTGTGATCTGCACAAAACAGTGCGACGCGCAAAATAGCGCGAGTGTGATCTGCACAAAACAGTGCGACCCGCGAAATAGCGCGAGTGTCAACTGCCCAAAACAGTGGGACCCCAAAATAGCGCGAGTGTCAACTGCACAAAACAGTGCGACGCGCAAAATAGCGCGAGTGTGATCTGCCCAAAACCGTGCGACGCGCAAAATAGCGCGAGTGTCAACTGCACAAAACAGTGCGACGCGCAAAATAGCGTGAGTGTCAACTCCACAAAAGAGTGCGACGCGCAAAATAACGCGAGTGTGATCTGCACAAAACAGTGCGACGCGCAAAATAGCGCGAGTGTCAACTGCACAAAACAGTGCGACGCGCAAAATATCGCGAGTGTGATCTGCACAAAACAGTGCGACGCGCAAAATAGCGCGAGTGTGATCTGCACAAAACAGTGCGAAGTGCAAAATAGCGCGAGTGTCAACAGCACAGAACAGTGCGACTCGCAAAATAGCGCGAGTGTCAACTGCACACAACAGTGCGACGCGCAAAATAGCGCGAGTGTCAACTGCACAAAACAGTGCGACGCGCAAAATAGCGTGAGTGTCAACTCCACAAAAGAGTGCGACGCGCAAAATAACGCGAGTGTGATCTGCACAAAACAGTGCGACGCGCAAAATAGCGCGAGTGCCAACTGCACAAAACAGTGCGACGCGCAAAATAGCGCGAGTGTGATCTGCACAAAACAGTGCGACGCGCAAAATAGCGCGAGTGTGACCTGCACAAAACAGTGCGAAGTGCAAAATAGCGCGAGTGTCAACAGCACAGAACAGTGCGACTCGCAAAATAGCGCGAGTGTCAACTGCACAAAACAGTGCGACGCGCAAAATAGCGCGAGTGTGATCTGCACAAAATAGTGCAACGCGCAAAATAGGGCCAGTGTGAAGAGCACAAAACAGTGCGACGCGCAAAATAGGGCCAGTGTGAACAGCACAAAACAGTGCGACGCGCAAAATAGCGGGAGTGTGATCTGCACAAAACAGTGCGACGCGCAAAATAGCGCGAGTGTCAACTGCACAAAACAGTGCGACGCGCAAAATAGCGTGAGTGTCAACTCCACAAAAGAGTGCGACGCGCAAAATAACGCGAGTGTGATCTGCACAAAACAGTGCGACGCGCAAAATAGCGCGAGTGTCAACAGCACAAAATAGTGCGACGCGGAATGTAGCGCCAGTGTGAACAGCACAAAATAGTGCCACGCGCAAAATAGCGCGAGTGTCAACTGCACAAAACAGTGCGACGCGCAAAATAGCGCGAGTGTCAACTGCACAAAACAGTGCGACGCGCAAAATAGCGCGAGTGTGATCTGCACAAAACAGTGCGACGCGCAAAATAGCGCGAGTGTCAACTGCACAAAACAGTGCGACGCGCAAAATAGCGTGAGTGTCAACTCCACAAAAGAGTGCGACGCGCAAAATAGCGCGAGTGTGATCTGCACAAAACAGTGCGACGCGCAAAATAGCGCGAGTGTCAACTGCACAAAACAGTGCGACGCGCAAAATAGCGTGAGTGTCAACTCCACAAAAGAGTGCGACGCGCAAAATAACGCTAGTGTGATCTGCACAAAACAGTGCGACGCGCAAAATAGCGCGAGTGTCAACTCCACAAAACAGTGCGACGCGCAAAATAGCGCGAGTGTGATCTGCACAAAACAGTGCGACGCGCAAAATAGCGCGAGTGTGATCTGCACAAAACAGTGCGAAGGGCAAAATAGCGCGAGTGTCAACAGCACAGAACAGTGCGACTCGCAAAATAGCGCGAGTGTCAACTGCACAAAACAGTGCGACGCGCAAAATAGCGCGAGTGTGATCTGCACAAAACAGTGGGACGCGCAAAATAGCGCGAGTGTGATCTGCACAAAACAGTGCGACGCGCAAAATAGGGCGAGTGTCAACTGCACAAAACAGTGCGACCCCAAAATAGCGCGAGTGTCAACTGCACAAAACAGTGCGACGCGCAAAATAGCGCGATTGTCAACTGCACAAAACAGTGCGACTCGCAAAATAGCGCGAGTGTCAACTGCACAAAACAGTGCGACGCGCAAAATAGCGCGAGTGTGATCTGCACAAAACAGTGCGACGCGCAAAATATGGCCAGTGTGAACAGCACAAAATAGTGCGACGCGCAAAATAGCGTGAGTGTAAACTGCACAAAACAGTGCGACGCGCAAAATAGCGCGAGTGTGATCTGCACAAAACAGTGCGACGCGCAAAATAGCGCGAGTGTCAACTGCACAAAACGGTGCGACTCCCAAAATAGCGCGAGTGTCAACTGCACAAAACAGTGCGACGCGCAAAATAGCGCGAGTGTCAACTGCACAAAACAGTGCGACTCGCAAAATAGCGCGAGTGTGATCTGCACAAAACAGTGCGACGCGCAAAATAGCGCGAGTGTGATCTGCACAAAACAATGTGAAGCGCAAAATAGCGCGAGTATCAACTGCACAAAACAGTGCGACTCGCAAAATAGCACGAGTGTCAACTGCACAAAACAGTGCGACGCGCAAAATAGCGCGAGTGTGATCTGCCCAAAATGGTGCGACGCGTAAAATAGCGCGAGTGTGAACTGCACAAAACGGTGCGACGCGCAAAATAGCGCGAGTGTCAACTGCACAAAACAGTGCGACGCGCAAAATAGCGTGAGTGTCAACTCCACAAAAGAGTGCGACGCGCAAAATAACGCGAGTGTGATCTGCACAAAACAGTGCGACGCGCAAAATAGCGCGAGTGTCAACAGCACAAAATAGTGCGACGCGGAATGTAGCGCCAGTGTGAACAGCACAAAATAGTGCCACGCGCAAAATAGCGCGAGTGTCAACTGCACAAAACAGTGCGACGCGCAAAATAGCGCGAGTGTCAACTGCACAAAACAGTGCGACGCGCAAAATAGCGCGAGTGTGATCTGCACAAAACAGTGCGACGCGCAAAATAGCGCGAGTGTCAACTGCACAAAACAGTGCGACGCGCAAAATAGCGTGAGTGTCAACTCCACAAAAGAGTGCGACGCGCAAAATAGCGCGAGTGTGATCTGCACAAAACAGTGCGACGCGCAAAATAGCGCGAGTGTCAACTGCACAAAACAGTGCGACGCGCAAAATAGCGTGAGTGTCAACTCCACAAAAGAGTGCGACGCGCAAAATAACGCTAGTGTGATCTGCACAAAACAGTGCGACGCGCAAAATAGCCCGAGTGTCAACTCCACAAAACAGTGCGACGCGCAAAATAGCGCGAGTGTGATCTGCACAAAACAGTGCGACTCGCAAAATAGCACGAGTGTCAACTGCACAAAACAGTGCGACGCGCAAAATAGCGCGAGTGTCAACTGCACAAAACAGTGCGACTCGCAAAATAGCGCGAGTGTCAACTGCACAAAACAGTGCGACGCGCAAAATAGCGCGAGTGTGATCTGCACAAAACAGTGCAACGCGCAAAATAGGGCCAGTGTGAATAGCACAAAACAGTGTGACGCGCAAAATAGGGCCAGTGTGAACAGCGCAAAACATTGCGACGCGCAAAATAGCGCGAGTGTGATCTGCACAAAACAGTGCGACGCGCAAAATAGCGCGAGTGTCAACTGCACAAAACAGTGCGACGCGCAAAATAGCGTGAGTGTCAACTCCACAAAAGAGTGCGACGCGCAAAATAACGCGAGTGTGATCTGCACAAAACAGTGCGACGCGCAAAATAGCGCGAGTGTCAACTGCACAAAACAGTGCGACGCGCAAAATAGCGCGAGTGTGATCTGCACAAAACAGTGCGACGCGCAAAATAGCGCGAGTGTGATCTGCACAAAACAGTGCGAAGTGCAAAATAGCGCGAGTGTCAACAGCACAGAACAGTGCGACTCGCAAAATAGCGCGAGTGTCAACTGCACAAAACAGTGCGACGCGCAAAATAGCGCGAGTGTGATCTGCACAAAACAGTGCGACGCGCAAAATAGCGCGAGTGTGATCTGCACAAAACAGTGCGACCCGCGAAATAGCGCGAGTGTCAACTGCCCAAAACAGTGGGACCCCAAAATAGCGCGAGTGTCAACTGCACAAAACAGTGCGACGCGCAAAATAGCGCGAGTGTCAACTGCACAAAACAGTTCGACTCGCAAAATAGCGCGAGTGTCAACTGCACAAAACAGTGCGACGCGCAAAATAGCGCGAGTGTGATCTGCACAAAATAGTGCAACGCGCAAAATAGGGCCAGTGTGAAGAGCACAAAACAGTGCGACGCGCAAAATAGGGCCAGTGTGAACAGCACAAAACAGTGCGACGCGCAAAATAGCGTGAGTGTGATCTGCACAAAACAGTGCGACGCGCAAAATAGCGCGAGTGTCAACTGCACAAAACAGTGCGACGCGCAAAATAGCGTGAGTGTCAACTCCACAAAAGAGTGCGACGCGCAAAATAACGCGAGTGTGATCTGCACAAAACAGTGCGACGCGCAAAATAGCGCGAGTGTCAACTGCACAAAACAGTGCGACGCGCAAAATAACGCGAGTGTGATCTGCACAAAACAGTGCGACGCGCAAAATAGCGCGAGTGTGACCTGCACAAAACAGTGCGAAGTGCAAAATAGCGCGAGTGTCAACAGCACAGAACAGTGCGACTCGCAAAATAGCGCGAGTGTCAACTGCACAAAACAGTGCGACGCGCAAAATAGCGCGAGTGTGATCTGCACAAAACAGTGCGACGCGCAAAATAGCGCGAGTGTGATCTGCACAAAACAGTGCGACGCGCAAAATAGCGCGAGTGTCAACTGCACAAAACAGTGCGACCCCAAAATAGCGCGAGTGTCAACTGCACAAAACAGTGCGACGCGCAAAATAGCGCGAGTGTGATCTGCACAAAACAGTGCGACGCGCAAAATAGGGCCAGTGTGAACAGCACAAAACAGTGCGACGCGCAAAATAGCGTGAGTGTCAACTGCACAAAACAGTGCGACGCGCAAAATAGCGCGAGTGTGATCTGCACAAAACAGTGCGACGCGCAAAATAGCGCGAGTGTGATCTGCACAAAACAGTGCGACGCGCAAAATAGCGCGAGTGTGATCTGCACAAAACAGTGCGACCCGCGAAATAGCGCGAGTGTCAACTGCCCAAAACAGTGGGACCCCAAAATAGCGCGAGTGTCAACTGCACAAAACAGTGCGACGCGCAAAATAGCGCGAGTGTGATCTGCCCAAAACCGTGCGACGCGCAAAATAGCGCGAGTGTCAACTGCACAAAACAGTGCGACGCGCAAAATAGCGTGAGTGTCAACTCCACAAAAGAGTGCGACGCGCAAAATAACGCGAGTGTGATCTGCACAAAACAGTGCGACGCGCAAAATAGCGCGAGTGTCAACTGCACAAAACAGTGCGACGCGCAAAATATCGCGAGTGTGATCTGCACAAAACAGTGCGACGCGCAAAATAGCGCGAGTGTGATCTGCACAAAACAGTGCGAAGTGCAAAATAGCGCGAGTGTCAACAGCACAGAACAGTGCGACTCGCAAAATAGCGCGAGTGTCAACTGCACACAACAGTGCGACGCGCAAAATAGCGCGAGTGTCAACTGCACAAAACAGTGCGACGCGCAAAATAGCGTGAGTGTCAACTCCACAAAAGAGTGCGACGCGCAAAATAACGCGAGTGTGATCTGCACAAAACAGTGCGACGCGCAAAATAGCGCGAGTGCCAACTGCACAAAACAGTGCGACGCGCAAAATAGCGCGAGTGTGATCTGCACAAAACAGTGCGACGCGCAAAATAGCGCGAGTGTGACCTGCACAAAACAGTGCGAAGTGCAAAATAGCGCGAGTGTCAACAGCACAGAACAGTGCGACTCGCAAAATAGCGCGAGTGTCAACTGCACAAAACAGTGCGACGCGCAAAATAGCGCGAGTGTGATCTGCACAAAATAGTGCAACGCGCAAAATAGGGCCAGTGTGAAGAGCACAAAACAGTGCGACGCGCAAAATAGGGCCAGTGTGAACAGCACAAAACAGTGCGACGCGCAAAATAGCGGGAGTGTGATCTGCACAAAACAGTGCGACGCGCAAAATAGCGCGAGTGTCAACTGCACAAAACAGTGCGACGCGCAAAATAGCGTGAGTGTCAACTCCACAAAAGAGTGCGACGCGCAAAATAACGCGAGTGTGATCTGCACAAAACAGTGCGACGCGCAAAATAGCGCGAGTGTCAACAGCACAAAATAGTGCGACGCGGAATGTAGCGCCAGTGTGAACAGCACAAAATAGTGCCACGCGCAAAATAGCGCGAGTGTCAACTGCACAAAACAGTGCGACGCGCAAAATAGCGCGAGTGTCAACTGCACAAAACAGTGCGACGCGCAAAATAGCGCGAGTGTGATCTGCACAAAACAGTGCGACGCGCAAAATAGCGCGAGTGTCAACTGCACAAAACAGTGCGACGCGCAAAATAGCGTGAGTGTCAACTCCACAAAAGAGTGCGACGCGCAAAATAGCGCGAGTGTGATCTGCACAAAACAGTGCGACGCGCAAAATAGCGCGAGTGTCAACTGCACAAAACAGTGCGACGCGCAAAATAGCGTGAGTGTCAACTCCACAAAAGAGTGCGACGCGCAAAATAACGCTAGTGTGATCTGCACAAAACAGTGCGACGCGCAAAATAGCGCGAGTGTCAACTCCACAAAACAGTGCGACGCGCAAAATAGCGCGAGTGTGATCTGCACAAAACAGTGCGACGCGCAAAATAGCGCGAGTGTGATCTGCACAAAACAGTGCGAAGGGCAAAATAGCGCGAGTGTCAACAGCACAGAACAGTGCGACTCGCAAAATAGCGCGAGTGTCAACTGCACAAAACAGTGCGACGCGCAAAATAGCGCGAGTGTGATCTGCACAAAACAGTGGGACGCGCAAAATAGCGCGAGTGTGATCTGCACAAAACAGTGCGACGCGCAAAATAGGGCGAGTGTCAACTGCACAAAACAGTGCGACCCCAAAATAGCGCGAGTGTCAACTGCACAAAACAGTGCGACGCGCAAAATAGCGCGATTGTCAACTGCACAAAACAGTGCGACTCGCAAAATAGCGCGAGTGTCAACTGCACAAAACAGTGCGACGCGCAAAATAGCGCGAGTGTGATCTGCACAAAACAGTGCGACGCGCAAAATATGGCCAGTGTGAACAGCACAAAATAGTGCGACGCGCAAAATAGCGTGAGTGTAAACTGCACAAAACAGTGCGACGCGCAAAATAGCGCGAGTGTGATCTGCACAAAACAGTGCGACGCGCAAAATAGCGCGAGTGTCAACTGCACAAAACGGTGCGACTCCCAAAATAGCGCGAGTGTCAACTGCGCAAAACAGTGCGACGCGCAAAATAGCGCGAGTGTCAACTGCACAAAACAGTGCGACTCGCAAAATAGCGCGAGTGTGATCTGCACAAAACAGTGCGACGCGCAAAATAGCGCGAGTGTGATCTGCACAAAACAATGTGAAGCGCAAAATAGCGCGAGTATCAACTGCACAAAACAGTGCGACTCGCAAAATAGCACGAGTGTCAACTGCACAAAACAGTGCGACGCGCAAAATAGCGCGAGTGTGATCTGCCCAAAATGGTGCGACGCGTAAAATAGCGCGAGTGTGAACTGCACAAAACGGTGCGACGCGCAAAATAGCGCGAGTGTCAACTGCACAAAACAGTGCGACGCGCAAAATAGCGTGAGTGTCAACTCCACAAAAGAGTGCGACGCGCAAAATAACGCGAGTGTGATCTGCACAAAACAGTGCGACGCGCAAAATAGCGCGAGTGTCAACAGCACAAAATAGTGCGACGCGGAATGTAGCGCCAGTGTGAACAGCACAAAATAGTGCCACGCGCAAAATAGCGCGAGTGTCAACTGCACAAAACAGTGCGACGCGCAAAATAGCGCGAGTGTCAACTGCACAAAACAGTGCGACGCGCAAAATAGCGCGAGTGTGATCTGCACAAAACAGTGCGACGCGCAAAATAGCGCGAGTGTCAACTGCACAAAACAGTGCGACGCGCAAAATAGCGTGAGTGTCAACTCCACAAAAGAGTGCGACGCGCAAAATAGCGCGAGTGTGATCTGCACAAAACAGTGCGACGCGCAAAATAGCGCGAGTGTCAACTGCACAAAACAGTGCGACGCGCAAAATAGCGTGAGTGTCAACTCCACAAAAGAGTGCGACGCGCAAAATAACGCTAGTGTGATCTGCACAAAACAGTGCGACGCGCAAAATAGCCCGAGTGTCAACTCCACAAAACAGTGCGACGCGCAAAATAGCGCGAGTGTGATCTGCACAAAACAGTGCGACTCGCAAAATAGCACGAGTGTCAACTGCACAAAACAGTGCGACGCGCAAAATAGCGCGAGTGTGATCTGCCCAAAATGGTGCGACGCGTAAAATAGCGCGAGTGTGAACTGCACAAAACGGTGCGACGCGCAAAATAGCGCGAGTGTCAACTGCACAAAACAGTGCGACGCGCAAAATAGCGTGAGTGTCAACTCCACAAAAGAGGGCGACGCGCAAAATAACGCGAGTGTGATCTGCACAAAACAGTGCGACGCGCAAAATAGCGCGAGTGTCAACAGCACAAAATAGTGCGACGCGGAATGTAGCGCCAGTGTGAACAGCACAAAATAGTGCCACGCGCAAAATAGCGCGAGTGTCAACTGCACAAAACAGTGCGACGCGCAAAATAGCGCGAGTGTCAACTGCACAAAACAGTGCGACGCGCAAAAAAGCGCGAGTGTGATCTGCACAAAACAGTGCGACGCGCAAAATAGCGCGAGTGTCAACTGCACAAAACAGTGCGACGCGCAAAATAGCGTGAGTGTCAACTCCACAAAAGAGTGCGACGCGCAAAATAACGCTAGTGTGATCTGCACAAAACAGTGCGACGCGCAAAATAGCGCGAGTGTCAACTCCACAAAACAGTGCGACGCGCAAAATAGCGCGAGTGTGATCTGCACAAAACAGTGCGACGCGCAAAATAGCGCGAGTGTGATCTGCACAAAACAGTGCGAAGGGCAAAATAGCGCGAGTGTCAACAGCACAGAACAGTGCGACTCGCAAAATAGCGCGAGTGTCAACTGCACAAAACAGTGCGACGCGCAAAATAGCGCGAGTGTGATCTGCACAAAACAGTGCGACGCGCAAAATAGGGCGAGTGTCAACTGCACAAAACAGTGCGACCCCAAAATAGCGCGAGTGTCAACTGCACAAAACAGTGCGACGCGCAAAATAGCGCGATTGTCAACTGCACAAAACAGTGCGACTCGCAAAATAGCGCGAGTGTCAACTGCACAAAACAGTGCGACGCGCAAAATCGCGCGAGTGTGATCTGCACAAAACAGTGCGACGCACAAAATAGCGCGAGTGTGATCTGCACAAAACAGTGCGAAGGGCAAAATAGCGCGAGTGTCAACAGCACAGAACAGTGCGACTCGCAAAATAGCGCGAGTGTCAACTGCACAAAACAGTGCGACGCGCAAAATAGCGTGAGTGTCAACTCCACAAAAGAGTGCGACGCGCAAAATAGCGCGAGTGTGATCTGCACAAAACAGTGCGACGCGCAAAATAGGGCGAGTGTCAACTGCACAAAACAGTGCGACCCCAAAATAGCGCGAGTGTCAACTGCACAAAACAGTGCGACGCGCAAAATAGCGTGATTGTCAACTGCACAAAACAGTGCGACTCGCAAAATAGCGCGAGTGTCAACTGCACAAAACAGTGCGACGGGCAAAATCGCGCGAGTGTGATCTGCACAAAACAGTGCGACGCGCAAAATAGCGCGAGTGTGATCTGCGCAAAACAGTGCGACGCCCAAAATAGCGCGAGTGTGATCTGCACAAAACAGTGCGACCCGCGAAATAGCGCGAGTGTCAACTGCGCAAAACAGTGTGACCCCAAAATAGCGCGAGTGTCAACTCCACAAAACAGTGCGACGCGCAAAATAGCGCGAGTGTCAACTGCACAAAACAGTGCGACTCGCAAAATAGCGCGAGTGTCAACTGCACAAAACAGTGCGACGCGCAAAATAGCGCGAGTGTGATCTGCACAAAACAGTGCAACGCGCAAAATAGGGCCTGTGTGAATAGCACAAAACAGTGCGACGCGCAAAATGGGGCCAGTGTGAATAGCACAAAACAGTGCGACGCGCAAAATAGCGCGAGTGTCAACTGCACAAAACAGTGCGACGCGCAAAATAGCGCGAGTGTCAACTGCACAAAACAGTGCGACGCGCAAAATAGCGCGAGTGTGATCTGCACAAAACAGTGCGACGCGCAAAATAGCGCGAGTGTCAACTGCACAAAACAGTGCGACGCGCAAAATAGCGTGAGTGTCAACTCCACAAAAGAGTGCGACGCGCAAAATAACGCTAGTGTGATCTGCACAAAACAGTGCGACGCGCAAAATAGCGCGAGTGTCAACTCCACAAAACAGTGCGACGCGCAAAATAGCGCGAGTGTGATCTGCACAAAACAGTGCGACGCGCAAAATAGCGCGAGTGTGATCTGCACAAAACAGTGCGAAGGGCAAAATAGCGCGAGTGTCAACAGCACAGAACAGTGCGACTCGCAAAATAGCGCGAGTGTCAACTGCACAAAACAGTGCGACGCGCAAAATAGCGCGAGTGTGATCTGCACAAAACAGTGGGACGCGCAAAATAGCGCGAGTGTGATCTGCACAAAACAGTGCGACGCGCAAAATAGGGCGAGTGTCAACTGCACAAAACAGTGCGACCCCAAAATAGCGCGAGTGTCAACTGCACAAAACAGTGCGACGCGCAAAATAGCGCGATTGTCAACTGCACAAAACAGTGCGACTCGCAAAATAGCGCGAGTGTCAACTGCACAAAACAGTGCGACGCGCAAAATAGCGCGAGTGTGATCTGCACAAAACAGTGCGACGCGCAAAATATGGCCAGTGTGAACAGCACAAAATAGTGCGACGCGCAAAATAGCGTGAGTGTCAACTGCACAAAACAGTGCGACGCGCAAAATAGCGCGAGTGTGATCTGCACAAAACAGTGCGACGCGCAAAATAGCGCGAGTGTCAACTGCACAAAACGGTGCGACTCCCAAAATAGCGCGAGTGTCAACTGCACAAAACCGTGCGACGCGCAAAATAGCGCGAGTGTCAACTGCACAAAACAGTGCGACTCGCAAAATAGCGCGAGTGTGATCTGCACAAAACAGTGCGACGCGCAAAATAGCGCGAGTGTGATCTGCACAAAACAATGTGAAGCGCAAAATAGCGCGAGTGTCAACTGCACAAAACAGTGCGACTCGCAAAATAGCACGAGTGTCAACTGCACAAAACAGTGCGACGCGCAAAATAGCGCGAGTGTGATCTGCCCAAAATGGTGCGACGCGTAAAATAGCGCGAGTGTGAACTGCACAAAACGGTGCGACGCGCAAAATAGCGCGAGTGTCAACTGCACAAAACAGTGCGACGCGCAAAATAGCGTGAGTGTCAACTCCACAAAAGAGTGCGACGCGCAAAATAACGCGAGTGTGATCTGCACAAAACAGTGCGACGCGCAAAATAGCGCGAGTGTCAACAGCACAAAATAGTGCGACGCGGAATGTAGCGCCAGTGTGAACAGCACAAAATAGTGCCACGCGCAAAATAGCGCGAGTGTCAACTGCACAAAACAGTGCGACGCGCAAAATAGCGCGAGTGTCAACTGCACAAAACAGTGCGACGCGCAAAATAGCGCGAGTGTGATCTGCACAAAACAGTGCGACGCGCAAAATAGCGCGAGTGTCAACTGCACAAAACAGTGCGACGCGCAAAATAGCGTGAGTGTCAACTCCACAAAAGAGTGCGACGCGCAAAATAGCGCGAGTGTGATCTGCACAAAACAGTGCGACGCGCAAAATAGCGCGAGTGTCAACTGCACAAAACAGTGCGACGCGCAAAATAGCGTGAGTGTCAACTCCACAAAAGAGTGCGACGCGCAAAATAACGCTAGTGTGATCTGCACAAAACAGTGCGACGCGCAAAATAGCCCGAGTGTCAACTCCACAAAACAGTGCGACGCGCAAAATAGCGCGAGTGTGATCTGCACAAAACAGTGCGACTCGCAAAATAGCACGAGTGTCAACTGCACAAAACAGTGCGACGCGCAAAATAGCGCGAGTGTGATCTGCCCAAAATGGTGCGACGCGTAAAATAGCGCGAGTGTGAACTGCACAAAACGGTGCGACGCGCAAAATAGCGCGAGTGTCAACTGCACAAAACAGTGCGACGCGCAAAATAGCGTGAGTGTCAACTCCACAAAAGAGGGCGACGCGCAAAATAACGCTAGTGTGATCTGCACAAAACAGTGCGACGCGCAAAATAGCGCGAGTGTCAACTGCACAAAACAGTGCGACGCGCAAAATAGCGTGAGTGTCAACTCCACAAAAGAGTGCGACGCGCAAAATAACGCTAGTGTGATCTGCACAAAACAGTGCGACGCGCAAAATAGCGCGAGTGTCAACTCCACAAAACAGTGCGACGCGCAAAATAGCGCGAGTGTGATCTGCACAAAACAGTGCGACTCGCAAAATAGCACGAGTGTCAACTGCACAAAACAGTGCGACGCGCAAAATAGCGCGAGTGTGATCTGCCCAAAATGGTGCGACGCGTAAAATAGCGCGAGTGTGAACTGCACAAAACGGTGCGACGCGCAAAATAGCGCGAGTGTCAACTGCACAAAACAGTGCGACGCGCAAAATAGCGTGAGTGTCAACTCCACAAAAGAGTGCGACGCGCAAAATAACGCGAGTGTGATCTGCACAAAACAGTGCGACGCGCAAAATAGCGCGAGTGTCAACAGCACAAAATAGTGCGACGCGGAATGTAGCGCCAGTGTGAACAGCACAAAATAGTGCCACGCGCAAAATAGCGCGAGTGTCAACTGCACAAAACAGTGCGACGCGCAAAATAGCGCGAGTGTCAACTGCACAAAACAGTGCGACGCGCAAAATAGCGCGAGTGTGATCTGCACAAAACAGTGCGACGCGCAAAATAGCGCGAGTGTCAACTGCACAAAACAGTGCGACGCGCAAAATAGCGTGAGTGTCAACTCCACAAAAGAGTGCGACGCGCAAAATAGCGCGAGTGTGATCTGCACAAAACAGTGCGACGCGCAAAATAGCGCGAGTGTCAACTGCACAAAACAGTGCGACGCGCAAAATAGCGTGAGTGTCAACTCCACAAAAGAGTGCGACGCGCAAAATAACGCTAGTGTGATCTGCACAAAACAGTGCGACGCGCAAAATAGCGCGAGTGTCAACTCCACAAAACAGTGCGACGCGCAAAATAGCGCGAGTGTGATCTGCACAAAACAGTGCGACGCGCAAAATAGCGCGAGTGTGATCTGCACAAAACAGTGCGAATGGCAAAATAGCGCGAGTGTCAACAGCACAGAACAGTGCGACTCGCAAAATAGCGCGAGTGTCAACTGCACAAAACAGTGCGACGCGCAAAATAGCGCGAGTGTGATCTGCACAAAACAGTGCGACGCGCAAAATAGCGCGAGTGTGATCTGCACAAAACAGTGGGACGCGCAAAATAGCGCGAGTGTGATCTGCACAAAACAGTGCGACGCGCAAAATAGGGCGAGTGTCAACTGCACAAAACAGTGCGACCCCAAAATAGCGCGAGTGTCAACTGCACAAAACAGTGCGACGCGCAAAATAGCGCGATTGTCAACTGCACAAAACAGTGCGACTCGCAAAATAGCGCGAGTGTCAACTGCACAAAACAGTGCGACGCGCAAAATAGCGCGAGTGTGATCTGCACAAAACAGTGCGACGCGCAAAATAGGGCGAGTGTCAACTGCACAAAACAGTGCGACCCCAAAATAGCGCGAGTGTCAACTGCACAAAACAGTGCGACGCGCAAAATAGCGCGATTGTCAACTGCACAAAACAGTGCGACTCGCAAAATAGCGCGAGTGTCAACTGCACAAAACAGTGCGACGCGCAAAATAGCGCGAGTGTGATCTGCACAAAACAGTGCGACGCGCAAAATATGGCCAGTGTGAACAGCACAAAATAGTGCGACGCGCAAAATAGCGTGAGTGTCAACTGCACAAAACAGTGCGACGCGCAAAATAGCGCGAGTGTGATCTGCACAAAACAGTGCGACGCGCAAAATAGCGCGAGTGTCAACTGCACAAAACGGTGCGACTCCCAAAATAGCGCGAGTGTCAACTGCACAAAACCGTGCGACGCGCAAAATAGCGCGAGTGTCAACTGCACAAAACAGTGCGACTCGCAAAATAGCGCGAGTGTGATCTGCACAAAACAGTGCGACGCGCAAAATAGCGCGAGTGTGATCTGCACAAAACAATGTGAAGCGCAAAATAGCGCGAGTGTCAACTGCACAAAACAGTGCGACTCGCAAAATAGCACGAGTGTCAACTGCACAAAACAGTGCGACGCGCAAAATAGCGCGAGTGTGATCTGCCCAAAATGGTGCGACGCGTAAAATAGCGCGAGTGTGAACTGCACAAAACGGTGCGACGCGCAAAATAGCGCGAGTGTCAACTGCACAAAACAGTGCGACGCGCAAAATAGCGTGAGTGTCAACTCCACAAAAGAGTGCGACGCGCAAAATAACGCGAGTGTGATCTGCACAAAACAGTGCGACGCGCAAAATAGCGCGAGTGTCAACAGCACAAAATAGTGCGACGCGGAATGTAGCGCCAGTGTGAACAGCACAAAATAGTGCCACGCGCAAAATAGCGCGAGTGTCAACTGCACAAAACAGTGCGACGCGCAAAATAGCGCGAGTGTCAACTGCACAAAACAGTGCGACGCGCAAAATAGCGCGAGTGTGATCTGCACAAAACAGTGCGACGCGCAAAATAGCGCGAGTGTCAACTGCACAAAACAGTGCGACGCGCAAAATAGCGTGAGTGTCAACTCCACAAAAGAGTGCGACGCGCAAAATAGCGCGAGTGTGATCTGCACAAAACAGTGCGACGCGCAAAATAGCGCGAGTGTCAACTGCACAAAACAGTGCGACGCGCAAAATAGCGTGAGTGTCAACTCCACAAAAGAGTGCGACGCGCAAAATAACGCTAGTGTGATCTGCACAAAACAGTGCGACGCGCAAAATAGCCCGAGTGTCAACTCCACAAAACAGTGCGACGCGCAAAATAGCGCGAGTGTGATCTGCACAAAACAGTGCGACTCGCAAAATAGCACGAGTGTCAACTGCACAAAACAGTGCGACGCGCAAAATAGCGCGAGTGTGATCTGCCCAAAATGGTGCGACGCGTAAAATAGCGCGAGTGTGAACTGCACAAAACGGTGCGACGCGCAAAATAGCGCGAGTGTCAACTGCACAAAACAGTGCGACGCGCAAAATAGCGTGAGTGTCAACTCCACAAAAGAGGGCGACGCGCAAAATAACGCTAGTGTGATCTGCACAAAACAGTGCGACGCGCAAAATAGCGCGAGTGTCAACTGCACAAAACAGTGCGACGCGCAAAATAGCGTGAGTGTCAACTCCACAAAAGAGTGCGACGCGCAAAATAACGCTAGTGTGATCTGCACAAAACAGTGCGACGCGCAAAATAGCGCGAGTGTCAACTCCACAAAACAGTGCGACGCGCAAAATAGCGCGAGTGTGATCTGCACAAAACAGTGCGACTCGCAAAATAGCACGAGTGTCAACTGCACAAAACAGTGCGACGCGCAAAATAGCGCGAGTGTGATCTGCCCAAAATGGTGCGACGCGTAAAATAGCGCGAGTGTGAACTGCACAAAACGGTGCGACGCGCAAAATAGCGCGAGTGTCAACTGCACAAAACAGTGCGACGCGCAAAATAGCGTGAGTGTCAACTCCACAAAAGAGTGCGACGCGCAAAATAACGCGAGTGTGATCTGCACAAAACAGTGCGACGCGCAAAATAGCGCGAGTGTCAACAGCACAAAATAGTGCGACGCGGAATGTAGCGCCAGTGTGAACAGCACAAAATAGTGCCACGCGCAAAATAGCGCGAGTGTCAACTGCACAAAACAGTGCGACGCGCAAAATAGCGCGAGTGTCAACTGCACAAAACAGTGCGACGCGCAAAATAGCGCGAGTGTGATCTGCACAAAACAGTGCGACGCGCAAAATAGCGCGAGTGTCAACTGCACAAAACAGTGCGACGCGCAAAATAGCGTGAGTGTCAACTCCACAAAAGAGTGCGACGCGCAAAATAGCGCGAGTGTGATCTGCACAAAACAGTGCGACGCGCAAAATAGCGCGAGTGTCAACTGCACAAAACAGTGCGACGCGCAAAATAGCGTGAGTGTCAACTCCACAAAAGAGTGCGACGCGCAAAATAACGCTAGTGTGATCTGCACAAAACAGTGCGACGCGCAAAATAGCGCGAGTGTCAACTCCACAAAACAGTGCGACGCGCAAAATAGCGCGAGTGTGATCTGCACAAAACAGTGCGACGCGCAAAATAGCGCGTGTGTGATCTGCACAAAACAGTGCGAATGGCAAAATAGCGCGAGTGTCAACAGCACAGAACAGTGCGACTCGCAAAATAGCGCGAGTGTCAACTGCACAAAACAGTGCGACGCGCAAAATAGCGCGAGTGTGATCTGCACAAAACAGTGCGACGCGCAAAATAGCGCGAGTGTGATCTGCACAAAACAGTGGGACGCGCAAAATAGCGCGAGTGTGATCTGCACAAAACAGTGCGACGCGCAAAATAGGGCGAGTGTCAACTGCACAAAACAGTGCGACCCCAAAATAGCGCGAGTGTCAACTGCACAAAACAGTGCGACGCGCAAAATAGCGCGATTGTCAACTGCACAAAACAGTGCGACTCGCAAAATAGCGCGAGTGTCAACTGCACAAAACAGTGCGACGCGCAAAATAGCGCGAGTGTGATCTGCACAAAACAGTGCGACGCGCAAAATATGGCCAGTGTGAACAGCACAAAATAGTGCGACGCGCAAAATAGCGTGAGTGTCAACTGCACAAAACAGTGCGACGCGCAAAATAGCGCGAGTGTGATCTGCACAAAACAGTGCGACGCGCAAAATAGCGCGAGTGTCAACTGCACAAAACGGTGCGACTCCCAAAATAGCGCGAGTGTCAACTGCACAAAACAGTGCGACGCGCAAAATAGCGCGAGTGTCAACTGCACAAAACAGTGCGACTCGCAAAATAGCGCGAGTGTGATCTGCACAAAACAGTGCGACGCGCAAAATAGCGCGAGTGTGATCTGCACAAAACAATGTGAAGCGCAAAATAGCGCGAGTGTCAATTGCACAAAACAGTGCGACTCGCAAAATAGCACGAGTGTCAACTGCACAAAACAGTGCGACGCGCAAAATAGCGCGAGTGTGATCTGCCCAAAATGGTGCGACGCGTAAAATAGCGCGAGTGTGAACTGCACAAAACGGTGCGACGCGCAAAATAGCGCGAGTGTCAACTGCACAAAACAGTGCGACGCGCAAAATAGCGTGAGTGTCAACTCCACAAAAGAGTGCGACGCGCAAAATAACGCGAGTGTGATCTGCACAAAACAGTGCGACGCGCAAAATAGCGCGAGTGTCAACAGCACAAAATAGTGCGACGCGGAATGTAGCGCCAGTGTGAACAGCACAAAATAGTGCCACGCGCAAAATAGCGCGAGTGTCAACTGCACAAAACAGTGCGACGCGCAAAATAGCGCGAGTGTCAACTGCACAAAACAGTGCGACGCGCAAAATAGCGCGAGTGTGATCTGCACAAAACAGTGCGACGCGCAAAATAGCGCGAGTGTCAACTGCACAAAACAGTGCGACGCGCAAAATAGCGTGAGTGTCAACTCCACAAAAGAGTGCGACGCGCAAAATAGCGCGAGTGTGATCTGCACAAAACAGTGCGACGCGCAAAATAGCGCGAGTGTCAACTGCACAAAACAGTGCGACGCGCAAAATAGCGTGAGTGTCAACTCCACAAAAGAGTGCGACGCGCAAAATAACGCTAGTGTGATCTGCACAAAACAGTGCGACGCGCAAAATAGCGCGAGTGTCAACTCCACAAAACAGTGCGACGCGCAAAATAGCGCGAGTGTGATCTGCACAAAACAGTGCGACTCGCAAAATAGCACGAGTGTCAACTGCACAAAACAGTGCGACGCGCAAAATAGCGCGAGTGTGATCTGCCCAAAATGGTGCGACGCGTAAAATAGCGCGAGTGTGAACTGCACAAAACGGTGCGACGCGCAAAATAGCGCGAGTGTCAACTGCACAAAACAGTGCGACGCGCAAAATAGCGTGAGTGTCAACTCCACAAAAGAGTGCGACGTGCAAAATAACGCGAGTGTGATCTGCACAAAACAGTGCGACGCGCAAAATAGCGCGAGTGTCAACAGCACAAAATAGTGCGACGCGGAATGTAGCGCCAGTGTGAACAGCACAAAATAGTGCCACGCGCAAAATAGCGCGAGTGTCAACTGCACAAAACAGTGCGACGCGCAAAATAGCGCGAGTGTCAACTGCATAAAACAGTGCGACGCGCAAAATAGCGCGAGTGTGATCTGCACAAAACAGTGCGACGCGCAAAATAGCGCGAGTGTCAACTGCACAAAACAGTGCGACGCGCAAAATAGCGTGAGTGTCAACTCCACAAAAGAGTGCGACGCGCAAAATAGCGCGAGTGTGATCTGCACAAAACAGTGCGACGCGCAAAATAGCGCGAGTGTCAACTGCACAAAACAGTGCGACGCGCAAAATAGCGTGAGTGTCAACTCCACAAAAGAGTGCGACGCGCAAAATAACGCTAGTGTGATCTGCACAAAACAGTGGGACGCGCAAAATAGCGCGAGTGTCAACTCCACAAAACAGTGCGACGCGCAAAATAGCGCGAGTGTGATCTGCACAAAACAGTGCGACGCGCAAAATAGCGCGAGTGTGATCTGCACAAAACAGTGCGAATGGCAAAATAGCGCGAGTGTCAACAGCACAGAACAGTGCGACTCGCAAAATAGCGCGAGTGTCAACTGCACAAAACAGTGCGACGCGCAAAATAGCGCGAGTGTGATCTGCACAAAACAGTGCGACGCGCAAAATAGCGCGAGTGTGATCTGCACAAAACAGTGGGACGCGCAAAATAGCGCGAGTGTGATCTGCACAAAACAGTGCGACGCGCAAAATAGGGCGAGTGTCAACTGCACAAAACAGTGCGACCCCAAAATAGCGCGAGTGTCAACTGCACAAAACAGTGCGACGCGCAAAATAGCGCGATTGTCAACTGCACAAAACAGTGCGACTCGCAAAATAGCGCGAGTGTCAACTGCACAAAACAGTGCGACGCGCAAAATAGCGCGAGTGTGATCTGCACAAAACAGTGCGACGCGCAAAATATGGCCAGTGTGAACAGCACAAAATAGTGCGACGCGCAAAATAGCGTGAGTGTCAACTGCACAAAACAGTGCGACGCGCAAAATAGCGCGAGTGTGATCTGCACAAAACAGTGCGACGCGCAAAATAGCGCGAGTGTCAACTGCACAAAACGGTGCGACTCCCAAAATAGCGCGAGTGTCAACTGCACAAAACAGTGCGACGCGCAAAATAGCGCGAGTGTCAACTGCACAAAACAGTGCGACTCGCAAAATAGCGCGAGTGTGATCTGCACAAAACAGTGCGACGCGCAAAATAGCGCGAGTGTGATCTGCACAAAACAATGTGAAGCGCAAAATAGCGCGAGTGTCAACTGCACAAAACAGTGCGACTCGCAAAATAGCACGAGTGTCAACTGCACAAAACAGTGCGACGCGCAAAATAGCGCGAGTGTGATCTGCCCAAAATGGTGCGACGCGTAAAATAGCGCGAGTGTGAACTGCACAAAACGGTGCGACGCGCAAAATAGCGCGAGTGTCAACTGCACAAAGCAGTGCGACGCGCAAAATAGCGTGAGTGTCAACTCCACAAAAGAGTGCGACGCGCAAAATAACGCGAGTGTGATCTGCACAAAACAGTGCGACGCGCAAAATAGCGCGAGTGTCAACAGCACAAAATAGTGCGACGCGGAATGTAGCGCCAGTGTGAACAGCACAAAATAGTGCCACGCGCAAAATAGCGCGAGTGTCAACTGCACAAAACAGTGCGACGCGCAAAATAGCGCGAGTGTCAACTGCACAAAACAGTGCGACGCGCAAAATAGCGCGAGTGTGATCTGCACAAAACAGTGCGACGCGCAAAATAGCGCGAGTGTCAACTGCACAAAACAGTGCGACGCGCAAAATAGCGGGAGTGTCAACTCCACAAAAGAGTGCGACGCGCAAAATAGCGCGAGTGTGATCTGCACAAAACAGTGCGACGCGCAAAATAGCGCGAGTGTCAACTGCACAAAACAGTGCGACGCGCAAAATAGCGTGAGTGTCAACTCCACAAAAGAGTGCGACGCGCAAAATAACGCTAGTGTGATCTGCACAAAACAGTGCGACGCGCAAAATAGCGCGAGTGTCAACTCCACAAAACAGTGCGACGCGCAAAATAGCGCGAGTGTGATCTGCACAAAACAGTGCGACTCGCAAAATAGCACGAGTGTCAACTGCACAAAATAGTGCGACGCGCAAAATAGCGCGAGTGTGATCTGCCCAAAATGGTGCGACGCGTAAAATAGCGCGAGTGTGAACTGCACAAAACGGTGCGACGCGCAAAATAGCGCGAGTGTCAACTGCACAAAACAGTGCGACGCGCAAAATAGCGTGAGTGTCAACTCCACAAAAGAGTGCGACGCGCAAAATAACGCGAGTGTGATCTGCACAAAACAGTGCGACGCGCAAAATAGCGCGAGTGTCAACAGCACAAAATAGTGCGACGCGGAATGTAGCGCCAGTGTGAACAGCACAAAATAGTGCCACGCGCAAAATAGCGCGAGTGTCAACTGCACAAAACAGTGCGACGCGCAAAATAGCGCGAGTGTCAACTGCACAAAACAGTGCGACGCGCAAAATAGCGCGAGTGTGATCTGCACAAAACAGTGCGACGCGCAAAATAGCGCGAGTGTCAACTGCACAAAACAGTGCGACGCGCAAAATAGCGTGAGTGTCAACTCCACAAAAGAGTGCGACGCGCAAAATAGCGCGAGTGTGATCTGCACAAAACAGTGCGACGCGCAAAATAGCGCGAGTGTCAACTGCACAAAACAGTGCGACGCGCAAAATAGCGTGAGTGTCAACTCCACAAAAGAGTGCGACGCGCAAAATAACGCTAGTGTGATCTGCACAAAACAGTGCGACGCGCAAAATAGCGCGAGTGTCAACTCCACAAAACAGTGCGACGCGCAAAATAGCGCGAGTGTGATCTGCACAAAACAGTGCGACGCGCAAAATAGCGCGAGTGTGATCTGCACAAAACAGTGCGAAGGGCAAAATAGCGCGAGTGTCAACAGCACAGAACAGTGCGACTCGCAAAATAGCGCGAGTGTCAACTGCACAAAACAGTGCGACGCGCAAAATAGCGCGAGTGTGATCTGCACAAAACAGTGGGACGCGCAAAATAGCGCGAGTGTGATCTGCACAAAACAGTGCGACGCGCAAAATAGGGCGAGTGTCAACTGCACAAAACAGTGCGACCCCAAAATAGCGCGAGTGTCAACTGCACAAAACAGTGCGACGCGCAAAATAGCGCGATTGTCAACTGCACAAAACAGTGCGACTCGCAAAATAGCGCGAGTGTCAACTGCACAAAACAGTGCGACGCGCAAAATAGCGCGAGTGTGATCTGCACAAAACAGTGCGACGCGCAAAATATGGCCAGTGTGAACAGCACAAAATAGTGCGACGCGCAAAATAGCGTGAGTGTCAACTGCACAAACCAGTGCGACGCGCAAAATAGCGCGAGTGTGATCTGCACAAAACAGTGCGACGCGCAAAATAGCGCGAGTGTCAACTGCACAAAACGGTGCGACTCCCAAAATAGCGCGAGTGTCAACTGCACAAAACAGTGCGACGCGCAAAATAGCGCGAGTGTCAACTGCACAAAACAGTGCGACTCGCAAAATAGCGCGAGTGTGATCTGCACAAAACAGTGCGACGCGCAAAATAGCGCGAGTGTGATCTGCACAAAACAATGTGAAGCGCAAAATAGCGCGAGTGTCAACTGCACAAAACAGTGCGACTCGCAAAATAGCACGAGTGTCAACTGCACAAAACAGTGCGACGCGCAAAATAGCGCGAGTGTGATCTGCCCAAAATGGTGCGACGCGTAAAATAGCGCGAGTGTGAACTGCACAAAACGGTGCGACGCGCAAAATAGCGCGAGTGTCAACTGCACAAAACAGTGCGACGCGCAAAATGGCGTGAGTGTCAACTCCACAAAAGAGTGCGACGCGCAAAATAACGCGAGTGTGATCTGCACAAAACAGTGCGACGCGCAAAATAGCGCGAGTGTCAACAGCACAAAATAGTGCGACGCGGAATGTAGCGCCAGTGTGAACAGCACAAAATAGTGCCACGCGCAAAAAAGCGCGAGTGTCAACTGCACAAAACAGTGCGACGCGCAAAATAGCGCGAGTGTCAACTGCACAAAACAGTGCGACGCGCAAAATAGCGCGAGTGTGATCTGCACAAAACAGTGCGACGCGCAAAATAGCGCGAGTGTCAACTGCACAAAACAGTGCGACGCGCAAAATAGCGTGAGTGTCAACTCCACAAAAGAGTGCGACGCGCAAAATAGCGCGAGTGTGATCTGCACAAAACAGTGCGACGCGCAAAATAGCGCGAGTGTCAACTGCACAAAACAGTGCGACGCGCAAAATAGCGTGAGTGTCAACTCCACAAAAGAGTGCGACGCGCAAAATAACGCTAGTGTGATCTGCACAAAACAGTGCGACGCGCAAAATAGCGCGAGTGTCAACTGCACAAAACAGTGCGACGCGCAAAATAGCGCGAGTGTGATCTGCACAAAACAGTGCGACGCGCAAAATAGCGCGAGTGTCAACTGCACAAAACAGTGCGACGCGCAAAATAGCGTGAGTGTCAACTCCACAAAAGAGTGCGACGCGCAAAATAACGCTAGTGTGATCTGCACAAAACAGTGCGACGTGCAAAATAGCGCGAGTGTCAACTCCACAAAACAGTGCGACGCGCAAAATAGCGCGAGTGTGATCTGCACAAAACAGTGCGACGCGCAAAATAGCGCGAGTGTGATCTGCACAAAACAGTGCGAAGGGCAAAATAGCGCGAGTGTCAACAGCACAGAACAGTGCGACTCGCAAAATAGCGCGAGTGTCAACTGCACAAAACAGTGCGACGCGCAAAATAGCGCGAGTGTGATCTGCACAAAACAGTGGGACGCGCAAAATAGCGCGAGTGTGATCTGCACAAAACAGTGCGACGCGCAAAATAGGGCGAGTGTCAACTGCACAAAACAGTGCGACCCCAAAATAGCGCGAGTGTCAACTGCACAAAACAGTGCGACGCGCAAAATAGCGCGATTGTCAACTGCACAAAACAGTGCGACTCGCAAAATAGCGCGAGTGTCAACTGCACAAAACAGTGCGACGCGCAAAATAGCGCGAGTGTGATCTGCACAAAACAGTGCGACGCGCAAAATATGGCCAGTGTGAACAGCACAAAATAGTGCGACGCGCAAAATAGCGTGAGTGTCAACTGCACAAAACAGTGCGACGCGCAAAATAGCGCGAGTGTGATCTGCACAAAACAGTGCGACGCGCAAAATAGCGCGAGTGTCAACTGCACAAAACGGTGCGACTCCCAAAATAGCGCGAGTGTCAACTGCACAAAACAGTGCGACGCGCAAAATAGCGCGAGTGTCAACTGCACAAAACAGTGCGACTCGCAAAATAGCGCGAGTGTGATCTGCACAAAACAGTGCGACGCGCAAAATAGCGCGAGTGTGATCTGCACAAAACAATGTGAAGCGCAAAATAGCGCGAGTGTCAACTGCACAAAATAGTGCGACTCGCAAAATAGCACGAGTGTCAACTGCACAAAACAGTGCGACGCGCAAAATAGCGCGAGTGTGATCTGCCCAAAATGGTGCGACGCGTAAAATAGCGCGAGTGTGAACTGCACAAAACGGTGCGACGCGCAAAATAGCGCGAGTGTCAACTGCACAAAACAGTGCGACGCGCAAAATGGCGTGAGTGTCAACTCCACAAAAGAGTGCGACGCGCAAAATAACGCGAGTGTGATCTGCACAAAACAGTGCGACGCGCAAAATAGCGCGAGTGTCAACAGCACAAAATAGTGCGACGCGGAATGTAGCGCCAGTGTGAACAGCACAAAATAGTGCCACGCGCAAAATAGCGCGAGTGTCAACTGCACAAAACAGTGCGACGCGCAAAATAGCGCGAGTGTCAACTGCACAAAACAGTGCGACGCGCAAAATAGCGCGAGTGTGATCTGCACAAAACAGTGCGACGCGCAAAATAGCGCGAGTGTCAACTGCACAAAACAGTGCGACGCGCAAAATAGCGTGAGTGTCAACTCCACAAAAGAGTGCGACGCGCAAAATAGCGCGAGTGTGATCTGCACAAAACAGTGCGACGCGCAAAATAGCGCGAGTGTCAACTGCACAAAACAGTGCGACGCGCAAAATAGCGTGAGTGTCAACTCCACAAAAGAGTGCGACGCGCAAAATAACGCTAGTGTGATCTGCACAAAACAGTGCGACGCGCAAAATAGCGCGAGTGTCAACTCCACAAAACAGTGCGACGCGCAAAATAGCGCGAGTGTGATCTGCACAAAACAGTGCGACTCGCAAAATAGCACGAGTGTCAACTGCACAAAACAGTGCGACGCGCAAAATAGCGCGAGTGTGATCTGCCCAAAATGGTGCGACGCGTAAAATAGCGCGAGTGTGAACTGCACAAAACGGTGCGACGCGCAAAATAGCGCGAGTGTCAACTGCACAAAACAGTGCGACGCGCAAAATAGCGTGAGTGTCAACTCCACAAAAGAGTGCGACGCGCAAAATAACGCGAGTGTGATCTGCACAAAACAGTGCGAAGGGCAAAATAGCGCGAGTGTCAACAGCACAGAACAGTGCGACTCGCAAAATAGCGCGAGTGTCAACTGCACAAAACAGTGCGACGCGCAAAATAGCGCGAGTGTGATCTGCACAAAACAGTGGGACGCGCAAAATAGCGCGAGTGTGATCTGCACAAAACAGTGCGACGCGCAAAATAGGGCGAGTGTCAACTGCACAAAACAGTGCGACCCCAAAATAGCGCGAGTGTCAACTGCACAAAACAGTGCGACGCGCAAAATAGCGCGATTGTCAACTGCACAAAACAGTGCGACTCGCAAAATAGCGCGAGTGTCAACTGCACAAAACAGTGCGACGCGCAAAATAGCGCGAGTGTGATCTGCACAAAACAGTGCGACGCGCAAAATATGGCCAGTGTGAACAGCACAAAATAGTGCGATGCGCAAAATAGCGTGAGTGTCAACTGCACAAAACAGTGCGACGCGCAAAATAGCGCGAGTGTGATCTGCACAAAACAGTGCGACGCGCAAAATAGCGCGAGTGTCAACTGCACAAAACGGTGCGACTCCCAAAATAGCGCGAGTGTCAACTGCACAAAACAGTGCGACGCGCAAAATAGCGCGAGTGTCAACTGCACAAAACAGTGCGACTCGCAAAATAGCGCGAGTGTGATCTGCACAAAACAGTGCGACGCGCAAAATAGCGCGAGTGTGATCTGCACAAAACAATGTGAAGCGCAAAATAGCGCGAGTGTCAACTGCACAAAACAGTGCGACTCGCAAAATAGCACGAGTGTCAACTGCACAAAACAGTGCGACGCGCAAAATAGCGCGAGTGTGATCTGCCCAAAATGGTGCGACGCGTAAAATAGCGCGAGTGTGAACTGCACAAAACGGTGCGACGCGCAAAATAGCGCGAGTGTCAACTGCACAAAACAGTGCGACGCGCAAAATGGCGTGAGTGTCAACTCCACAAAAGAGTGCGACGCGCAAAATAACGCGAGTGTGATCTGCACAAAACAGTGCGACGCGCAAAATAGCGCGAGTGTCAACAGCACAAAATAGTGCGACGCGGAATGTAGCGCCAGTGTGAACAGCACAAAATAGTGCCACGCGCAAAATAGCGCGAGTGTCAACTGCACAAAACAGTGCGACGCGCAAAATAGCGCGAGTGTCAACTGCACAAAACAGTGCGACGCGCAAAATAGCGCGAGTGTGATCTGCACAAAACAGTGCGACGCGCAAAATAGCGCGAGTGTCAACTGCACAAAACAGTGCGACGCGCAAAATAGCGTGAGTGTCAACTCCACAAAAGAGTGCGACGCGCAAAATAGCGCGAGTGTGATCTGCACAAAACAGTGCGACGCGCAAAATAGCGCGAGTGTCAACTGCACAAAACAGTGCGACGCGCAAAATAGCGTGAGTGTCAACTCCACAAAAGAGTGCGACGCGCAAAATAACGCTAGTGTGATCTGCACAAAACAGTGCGACGCGCAAAATAGCGCGAGTGTCAACTCCACAAAACAGTGCGACGCGCAAAATAGCGCGAGTGTGATCTGCACAAAACAGTGCGACTCGCAAAATAGCACGAGTGTCAACTGCACAAAACAGTGCGACGCGCAAAATAGCGCGAGTGTGATCTGCCCAAAATGGTGCGACGCGTAAAATAGCGCGAGTGTGAACTGCACAAAACGGTGCGACGCGCAAAATAGCGCGAGTGTCAACTGCACAAAACAGTGCGACGCGCAAAATAGCGTGAGTGTCAACTCCACAAAAGAGTGCGACGCGCAAAATAACGCGAGTGTGATCTGCACAAAACAGTGCGACGCGCAAAATAGCGCGAGTGTCAACAGCACAAAATAGTGCGACGCGGAATGTAGCGCCAGTGTGAACAGCACAAAATAGTGCCACGCGCAAAATAGCGCGAGTGTCAACTGCACAAAACAGTGCGACGCGCAAAATAGCGCGAGTGTCAACTGCACAAAACAGTGCGACGCGCAAAATAGCGCGAGTGTGATCTGCACAAAACAGTGCGACGCGCAAAATAGCGCGAGTGTCAACTGCACAAAACAGTGCGACGCGCAAAATAGCGTGAGTGTCAACTCCACAAAAGAGTGCGACGCGCAAAATAGCGCGAGTGTGATCTGCACAAAACAGTGCGACGCGCAAAATAGCGCGAGTGTCAACTGCACAAAACAGTGCGACGCGCAAAATAGCGTGAGTGTCAACTCCACAAAAGAGTGCGACGCGCAAAATAACGCTAGTGTGATCTGCACAAAACAGTGCGACGCGCAAAATAGCGCGAGTGTCAACTCCACAAAACAGTGCGACGCGCAAAATAGCGCGAGTGTGATCTGCACAAAACAGTGCGACGCGCAAAATAGCGCGAGTGTGATCTGCACAAAACAGTGCGAATGGCAAAATAGCGCGAGTGTCAACAGCACAGAACAGTGCGACTCGCAAAATAGCGCGAGTGTCAACTGCACAAAACAGTGCGACGCGCAAAATAGCGCGAGTGTGATCTGCACAAAACAGTGCGACGCGCAAAATAGCGCGAGTGTGATCTGCACAAAACAGTGGGACGCGCAAAATAGCGCGAGTGTGATCTGCACAAAACAGTGCGACGCGCAAAATAGGGCGAGTGTCAACTGCACAAAACAGTGCGACCCCAAAATAGCGCGAGTGTCAACTGCACAAAACAGTGCGACGCGCAAAATAGCGCGATTGTCAACTGCACAAAACAGTGCGACTCGCAAAATAGCGCGAGTGTCAACTGCACAAAACAGTGCGACGCGCAAAATAGCGCGAGTGTGATCTGCACAAAACAGTGCGACGCGCAAAATATGGCCAGTGTGAACAGCACAAAATAGTGCGACGCGCAAAATAGCGTGAGTGTCAACTGCACAAAACAGTGCGACGCGCAAAATAGCGCGAGTGTGATCTGCACAAAACAGTGCGACGCGCAAAATAGCGCGAGTGTCAACTGCACAAAACGGTGCGACTCCCAAAATAGCGCGAGTGTCAACTGCACAAAACAGTGCGACGCGCAAAATAGCGCGAGTGTCAACTGCACAAAACAGTGCGACTCGCAAAATAGCGCGAGTGTGATCTGCACAAAACAGTGCGACGCGCAAAATAGCGCGAGTGTGATCTGCACAAAACAATGTGAAGCGCAAAATAGCGCGAGTGTCAACTGCACAAAACAGTGCGACTCGCAAAATAGCACGAGTGTCAACTGCACAAAACAGTGCGACGCGCAAAATAGCGCGAGTGTGATCTGCCCAAAATGGTGCGACGCGTAAAATAGCGCGAGTGTGAACTGCACAAAACGGTGCGACGCGCAAAATAGCGCGAGTGTCAACTGCACAAAACAGTGCGACGCGCAAAATAGCGTGAGTGTCAACTCCACAAAAGAGTGCGACGCGCAAAATAACGCGAGTGTGATCTGCACAAAACAGTGCGACGCGCAAAATAGCGCGAGTGTCAACAGCACAAAATAGTGCGACGCGGAATGTAGCGCCAGTGTGAACAGCACAAAATAGTGCCACGCGCAAAATAGCGCGAGTGTCAACTGCACAAAACAGTGCGACGCGCAAAATAGCGCGAGTGTCAACTGCACAAAACAGTGCGACGCGCAAAATAGCGCGAGTGTGATCTGCACAAAACAGTGCGACGCGCAAAATAGCGCGAGTGTCAACTGCACAAAACAGTGCGACGCGCAAAATAGCGGGAGTGTCAACTCCACAAAAGAGTGCGACGCGCAAAATAGCGCGAGTGTGATCTGCACAAAACAGTGCGACGCGCAAAATAGCGCGAGTGTCAACTGCACAAAACAGTGCGACGCGCAAAATAGCGTGAGTGTCAACTCCACAAAAGAGTGCGACGCGCAAAATAACGCTAGTGTGATCTGCACAAAACAGTGCGACGCGCAAAATAGCGCGAGTGTCAACTCCACAAAACAGTGCGACGCGCAAAATAGCGCGAGTGTGATCTGCACAAAACAGTGCGACTCGCAAAATAGCACGAGTGTCAACTGCACAAAATAGTGCGACGCGCAAAATAGCGCGAGTGTGATCTGCCCAAAATGGTGCGACGCGTAAAATAGCGCGAGTGTGAACTGCACAAAACGGTGCGACGCGCAAAATAGCGCGAGTGTCAACTGCACAAAACAGTGCGACGCGCAAAATAGCGTGAGTGTCAACTCCACAAAAGAGTGCGACGCGCAAAATAACGCGAGTGTGATCTGCACAAAACAGTGCGACGCGCAAAATAGCGCGAGTGTCAACAGCACAAAATAGTGCGACGCGGAATGTAGCGCCAGTGTGAACAGCACAAAATAGTGCCACGCGCAAAATAGCGCGAGTGTCAACTGCACAAAACAGTGCGACGCGCAAAATAGCGCGAGTGTCAACTGCACAAAACAGTGCGACGCGCAAAATAGCGCGAGTGTGATCTGCACAAAACAGTGCGACGCGCAAAATAGCGCGAGTGTCAACTGCACAAAACAGTGCGACGCGCAAAATAGCGTGAGTGTCAACTCCACAAAAGAGTGCGACGCGCAAAATAGCGCGAGTGTGATCTGCACAAAACAGTGCGACGCGCAAAATAGCGCGAGTGTCAACTGCACAAAACAGTGCGACGCGCAAAATAGCGTGAGTGTCAACTCCACAAAAGAGTGCGACGCGCAAAATAACGCTAGTGTGATCTGCACAAAACAGTGCGACGCGCAAAATAGCGCGAGTGTCAACTCCACAAAACAGTGCGACGCGCAAAATAGCGCGAGTGTGATCTGCACAAAACAGTGCGACGCGCAAAATAGCGCGAGTGTGATCTGCACAAAACAGTGCGAAGGGCAAAATAGCGCGAGTGTCAACAGCACAGAACAGTGCGACTCGCAAAATAGCGCGAGTGTCAACTGCACAAAACAGTGCGACGCGCAAAATAGCGCGAGTGTGATCTGCACAAAACAGTGGGACGCGCAAAATAGCGCGAGTGTGATCTGCACAAAACAGTGCGACGCGCAAAATAGGGCGAGTGTCAACTGCACAAAACAGTGCGACCCCAAAATAGCGCGAGTGTCAACTGCACAAAACAGTGCGACGCGCAAAATAGCGCGATTGTCAACTGCACAAAACAGTGCGACTCGCAAAATAGCGCGAGTGTCAACTGCACAAAACAGTGCGACGCGCAAAATAGCGCGAGTGTGATCTGCACAAAACAGTGCGACGCGCAAAATATGGCCAGTGTGAACAGCACAAAATAGTGCGACGCGCAAAATAGCGTGAGTGTCAACTGCACAAAACAGTGCGACGCGCAAAATAGCGCGAGTGTGATCTGCACAAAACAGTGCGACGCGCAAAATAGCGCGAGTGTCAACTGCACAAAACGGTGCGACTCCCAAAATAGCGCGAGTGTCAACTGCACAAAACAGTGCGACGCGCAAAATAGCGCGAGTGTCAACTGCACAAAACAGTGCGACTCGCAAAATAGCGCGAGTGTGATCTGCACAAAACAGTGCGACGCGCAAAATAGCGCGAGTGTGATCTGCACAAAACAATGTGAAGCGCAAAATAGCGCGAGTGTCAACTGCACAAAACAGTGCGACTCGCAAAATAGCACGAGTGTCAACTGCACAAAACAGTGCGACGCGCAAAATAGCGCGAGTGTGATCTGCCCAAAATGGTGCGACGCGTAAAATAGCGCGAGTGTGAACTGCACAAAACGGTGCGACGCGCAAAATAGCGCGAGTGTCAACTGCACAAAACAGTGCGACGCGCAAAATGGCGTGAGTGTCAACTCCACAAAAGAGTGCGACGCGCAAAATAACGCGAGTGTGATCTGCACAAAACAGTGCGACGCGCAAAATAGCGCGAGTGTCAACAGCACAAAATAGTGCGACGCGGAATGTAGCGCCAGTGTGAACAGCACAAAATAGTGCCACGCGCAAAATAGCGCGAGTGTCAACTGCACAAAACAGTGCGACGCGCAAAATAGCGCGAGTGTCAACTGCACAAAACAGTGCGACGCGCAAAATAGCGCGAGTGTGATCTGCACAAAACAGTGCGACGCGCAAAATAGCGCGAGTGTCAACTGCACAAAACAGTGCGACGCGCAAAATAGCGTGAGTGTCAACTCCACAAAAGAGTGCGACGCGCAAAATAGCGCGAGTGTGATCTGCACAAAACAGTGCGACGCGCAAAATAGCGCGAGTGTCAACTGCACAAAACAGTGCGACGCGCAAAATAGCGTGAGTGTCAACTCCACAAAAGAGTGCGACGCGCAAAATAACGCTAGTGTGATCTGCACAAAACAGTGCGACGCGCAAAATAGCGCGAGTGTCAACTCCACAAAACAGTGCGACGCGCAAAATAGCGCGAGTGTGATCTGCACAAAACAGTGCGACGCGCAAAATAGCGCGAGTGTGATCTGCACAAAACAGTGCGAAGGGCAAAATAGCGCGAGTGTCAACTGCACAGAACAGTGCGACTCGCAAAATAGCGCGAGTGTCAACTGCACAAAACAGTGCGACGCGCAAAATAGCGCGAGTGTGATCTGCACAAAACAGTGGGACGCGCAAAATAGCGCGAGTGTGATCTGCACAAAACAGTGCGACGCGCAAAATAGGGCGAGTGTCAACTGCACAAAACAGTGCGACCCCAAAATAGCGCGAGTGTCAACTGCACAAAACAGTGCGACGCGCAAAATAGCGCGATTGTCAACTGCACAAAACAGTGCGACTCGCAAAATAGCGCGAGTGTCAACTGCACAAAACAGTGCGACGCGCAAAATAGCGCGAGTGTGATCTGCACAAAACAGTGCGACGCGCAAAATATGGCCAGTGTGAACAGCACAAAATAGTGCGACGCGCAAAATAGCGTGAGTGTCAACTGCACAAAACAGTGCGACGCGCAAAATAGCGCGAGTGTGATCTGCACAAAACAGTGCGACGCGCAAAATAGCGCGAGTGTCAACTGCACAAAACGGTGCGACTCCCAAAATAGCGCGAGTGTCAACTGCACAAAACAGTGCGACGCGCAAAATAGCGCGAGTGTCAACTGCACAAAACAGTGCGACTCGCAAAATAGCGCGAGTGTGATCTGCACAAAACAGTGCGACGCGCAAAATAGCGCGAGTGTGATCTGCACAAAACAATGTGAAGCGCAAAATAGCGCGAGTGTCAACTGCACAAAACAGTGCGACTCGCAAAATAGCACGAGTGTCAACTGCACAAAACAGTGCGACGCGCAAAATAGCGCGAGTGTGATCTGCCCAAAATGGTGCGACGCGTAAAATAGCGCGAGTGTGAACTGCACAAAACGGTGCGACGCGCAAAATAGCGCGAGTGTCAACTGCACAAAACAGTGCGACGCGCAAAATGGCGTGAGTGTCAACTCCACAAAAGAGTGCGACGCGCAAAATAACGCGAGTGTGATCTGCACAAAACAGTGCGACGCGCAAAATAGCGCGAGTGTCAACAGCACAAAATAGTGCGACGCGGAATGTAGCGCCAGTGTGAACAGCACAAAATAGTGCCACGCGCAAAATAGCGCGAGTGTCAACTGCACAAAACAGTGCGACGCGCAAAATAGCGCGAGTGTCAACTGCACAAAACAGTGCGACGCGCAAAATAGCGCGAGTGTGATCTGCACAAAACAGTGCGACGCGCAAAATAGCGCGAGTGTCAACTGCACAAAACAGTGCGACGCGCAAAATAGCGTGAGTGTCAACTCCACAAAAGAGTGCGACGCGCAAAATAGCGCGAGTGTGATCTGCACAAAACAGTGCGACGCGCAAAATAGCGCGAGTGTCAACTGCACAAAACAGTGCGACGCGCAAAATAGCGTGAGTGTCAACTCCACAAAAGAGTGCGACGCGCAAAATAACGCTAGTGTGATCTGCACAAAACAGTGCGACGCGCAAAATAGCGCGAGTGTCAACTCCACAAAACAGTGCGACGCGCAAAATAGCGCGAGTGTGATCTGCACAAAACAGTGCGACGCGCAAAATAGCGCGAGTGTGATCTGCACAAAACAGTGCGAAGGGCAAAATAGCGCGAGTGTCAACTGCACAGAACAGTGCGACTCGCAAAATAGCGCGAGTGTCAACTGCACAAAACAGTGCGACGCGCAAAATAGCGCGAGTGTGATCTGCACAAAACAGTGGGACGCGCAAAATAGCGCGAGTGTGATCTGCACAAAACAGTGCGACGCGCAAAATAGGGCGAGTGTCAACTGCACAAAACAGTGCGACCCCAAAATAGCGCGAGTGTCAACTGCACAAAACAGTGCGACGCGCAAAATAGCGCGATTGTCAACTGCACAAAACAGTGCGACTCGCAAAATAGCGCGAGTGTCAACTGCACAAAACAGTGCGACGCGCAAAATAGCGCGAGTGTGATCTGCACAAAACAGTGCGACGCGCAAAATAGCGCGAGTGTCAACTGCACAAAACGGTGCGACTCCCAAAATAGCGCGAGTGTCAACTGCACAAAACAGTGCGACGCGCAAAATAGCGCGAGTGTCAACTGCACAAAACAGTGCGACTCGCAAAATAGCGCGAGTGTGATCTGCACAAAACAGTGCGACGCGCAAAATAGCGCGAGTGTGATCTGCACAAAACAATGTGAAGCGCAAAATAGCGCGAGTGTCAACTGCACAAAACAGTGCGACTCGCAAAATAGCACGAGTGTCAACTGCACAAAATAGTGCGACACGCAAAATAGCGCGAGTGTGATCTGCCCAAAATGGTGCGACCCGTAAAATAGCGCGAGTGTGAACTGCACAAAACGGTGCGACGCGCAAAATAGCGCGAGTGTCAACTGCACAAAACAGTGCGACGCGCAAAATGGCGTGAGTGTCAACTCCACAAAAGAGTGCGACGCGCAAAATAACGCGAGTGTGATCTGCACAAAACAGTGCGACGCGCAAAATAGCGCGAGTGTCAACAGCACAAAATAGTGCGACGCGGAATGTAGCGCCAGTGTGAACAGCACAAAATAGTGCCACGCGCAAAATAGCGCGAGTGTCAACTGCACAAAACAGTGCGACGCGCAAAATAGCGCGAGTGTCAACTGCACAAAACAGTGCGACGCGCAAAATAGCGCGAGTGTGATCTGCACAAAACAGTGCGACGCGCAAAATAGCGCGAGTGTCAACTGCACAAAACAGTGCGACGCGCAAAATAGCGTGAGTGTCAACTCCACAAAAGAGTGCGACGCGCAAAATAGCGCGAGTGTGATCTGCACAAAACAGTGCGACGCGCAAAATAGCGCGAGTGTCAACTGCACAAAACAGGGCGACGCGCAAAATAGCGTGAGTGTCAACTCCACAAAAGAGTGCGACGCGCAAAATAACGCTAGTGTGATCTGCACAAAACAGTGCGACGCGCAAAATAGCGCGAGTGTCAACTCCACAAAACAGTGCGACGCGCAAAATAGCGCGAGTGTGATCTGCACAAAACAGTGCGACTCGCAAAATAGCACGAGTGTCAACTGCACAAAACAGTGCGACGCGCAAAATAGCGCGAGTGTGATCTGCCCAAAATGGTGCGACGCGTAAAATAGCGCGAGTGTGAACTGCACAAAACGGTGCGACGCGCAAAATAGCGCGAGTGTCAACTGCACAAAACAGTGCGACGCGCAAAATAGCGTGAGTGTCAACTCCACAAAAGAGGGCGACGCGCAAAATAACGCGAGTGTGATCTGCACAAAACAGTGCGACGCGCAAAATAGCGCGAGTGTCAACAGCACAAAATAGTGCGACGCGGAATGTAGCGCCAGTGTGAACAGCACAAAATAGTGCCACGCGCAAAATGGCGCGAGTGTCAACTGCACAAAACAGTGCGACGCGCAAAATAGCGCGAGTGTCAACTGCACAAAACAGTGCGACGCGCAAAATAGCGCGAGTGTGATCTGCACAAAACAGTGCGACGCGCAAAATAGCGCGAGTGTCAACTGCACAAAACAGTGCGACGCGCAAAATAGCGTGAGTGTCAACTCCACAAAAGAGTGCGACGCGCAAAATAGCGCGAGTGTGATCTGCACAAAACAGTGCGACGCGCAAAATAGCGCGAGTGTCAACTGCACAAAACAGTGCGACGCGCAAAATAGCGTGAGTGTCAACTCCACAAAAGAGTGCGACGCGCAAAATAACGCTAGTGTGATCTGCACAAAACAGTGCGACGCGCAAAATAGCGCGAGTGTCAACTCCACAAAACAGTGCGACGCACAAAATAGCGCGAGTGTGATCTGCACAAAACAGTGCGACGCGCAAAATAGCGCGAGTGTGATCTGCACAAAACAGTGCGAAGGGCAAAATAGCGCGAGTGTCAACAGCACAGAACAGTGCGACTCGCAAAATAGCGCGAGTGTCAACTGCACAAAACAGTGCGACGCGCAAAATAGCGCGAGTGTGATCTGCACAAAACAGTGCGACGCGCAAAATAGCGCGAGTGTGATCTGCACAAAACAGTGCGACGCGCAAAATAGGGCGAGTGTCAACTGCACAAAACAGTGCGACCCCAAAATAGCGCGAGTGTCAACTGCACAAAACAGTGCGACGCGCAAAATAGCGCGATTGTCAACTGCACAAAACAGTGCGACTCGCAAAATAGCGCGAGTGTCAACTGCACAAAACAGTGCGACGCGCAAAATAGCGCGAGTGTGATCTGCACAAAACAGTACGACGCGCAAAATAGGGCCAGTGTGAACAGCACAAAATAGTGCGACGCGCAAAATAGCGTGAGTGTCAACTGCACAAAACAGTGCGACGCGCAAAATAGCGCGAGTGTGATCTGCACAAAACAGTGCGACGCGCAAAATAGCGCGAGTGTCAACTGCACAAAACGGTGCGACTCCCAAAATAGCGCGAGTGTCAACTGCACAAAACAGTGCGACGCGCAAAATAGCGCGAGTGTCAACTGCACAAAACAGTGCGACTCGCAAAATAGCGCGAGTGTGATCTGCACAAAACAGTGCGACGCGCAAAATAGCGCGAGTGTGATCTGCACAAAACAATGTGAAGCGCAAAATAGCGCGAGTGTCAACTGCACAAAACAGTGCGACTCGCAAAATAGCACGAGTGTCAACTGCACAAAACAGTGCGACGCGCAAAATAGCGCGAGTGTGATCTGCCCAAAATGGTGCGACGCGTAAAATAGCGCGAGTGTGAACTGCACAAAACGGTGCGACGCGCAAAATAGCGCGAGTGTCAACTGCACAAAACAGTGCGACGCGCAAAATAGCGTGAGTGTCAACTCCACAAAAGAGTGCGACGCGCAAAATAACGCGAGTGTGATCTGCACAAAACAGTGCGACGCGCAAAATAGCGCGAGTGTCAACAGCACAAAATAGTGCGACGCGGAATGTAGCGCCAGTGTGAACAGCACAAAATAGTGCCACGCGCAAAATAGCGCGAGTGTCAACTGCACAAAACAGTGCGACGCGCAAAATAGCGCGAGTGTCAACTGCACAAAACAGTGCGACGCGCAAAATAGCGCGAGTGTGATCTGCACAAAACAGTGCGACGCGCAAAATAGCGCGAGTGTCAACTGCACAAAACAGTGCGACGCGCAAAATAGCGTGAGTGTCAACTCCACAAAAGAGTGCGACGCGCAAAATAACGCGAGTGTGATCTGCACAAAACAGTGCGACGCGCAAAATAGCGCGAGTCTCAACTACACAAAACAGTGCGACGCGCAAAATAGCGCGAGTGTGATCTGCCCAAAATGGTGCGACGCGTAAAATAGCGCGAGTGTGAACTGCACAAAACGGTGCGACGCGCAAAATAGCGCGAGTGTCAACAGCACAAAATAGTGCGACGCGGAATGTAGCGCCAGTGTGAACAGCCCAAAATAGTGCAACGCGCAAAATAGCGCGAGTGTCAACTGCACAAAACAGTGCGACGCGCAAAATAGCGCGGGTGTCAACTGCACAAAACAGTGCGACGCGGAAAATAGCGCGAGTGTGATCTGCACAAAACAGTGCGACGCGCAAAATAGCGCGAGTGTGATCTGCACAACACAGTGCGACGTGCAAAATAGCGCGAGGGTGATCTGCACAAAACAGTGCGACTCGCAAAATCGCGCGAGCGTGATCTGCACAAAACAGTGCGACGCGCAAAATAGCGCGAGTGTCAACTGCACAAAACAGTGCGACGCGCAAAATAGCGCGAGTGTGATCTGCGCAAAACAGTGCGACGCGCAAAATAGCGCGAGTGTGATCTGCACAAAACAGTGCGACCCGCGAAATAGCGCGAGTGTCAACTGCACAAAACAGTGTGACCCCAAAATAGCGCGAGTGTCAACTGCACAAAACAGTGCGACTCACAAAATAGCGCGAGTGTCAACTGCACAAAACAGTACGACGCGCAAAATAGCGCGAGTGTGATCTGCACAAAACAGTGCGACGCGCAAAATAGGGCCAGTGTGAACAGCACAAAACAGTGCGACGCGCAAAATAGCGCGAGTGTCAACTGCACAAAACAGTGCGACGTGCAAAATAGCGCGAGTGTGATATGCACAAAACAGTGCAACGCGCAAAATAGCGCGAGTGTGAACTGCACAAAACGGTGCGACTCCCAAAATAGCGCGAGTGTCAACTGCACAAAACAGTGCGACGCGCAAAATAGCGCGAGTCTCAATTGCACAAAACAGTGCGACTCGCAAAATAGCGCGAGTGTCAACTGCACAAAATAGTGCGACGCGCAAAATAGCGCGAGTGTGATCTGCACAAAACAGTGCGACGCGCAAAATAGCGCGAGTGTGATCTGCACAAAACAGTGCAACGCGCAAAATAGGGCCTGTGTGAATAGCACAAAACAGTGTGACGCGCAAAATGGGGCCAGTGTGAATAGCACAAAACAGTGCGACGCGCAAAATAGCGCGAGTGTCAACTGCACAAAACAGTGCGACGCGCAAAATAGCGCGAGTGTCAACTGCACAAAACAGTGCGACGCGCAAAATAGCGCGAGTGTGATCTGCACAAAACAGTGCGACGCGCAAAATAGCGCGAGTGTCAACTGCACAAAACAGTGCGACGCGCAAAATAGCGTGAGTGTCAACTCCACAAAAGAGTGCAACGCGCAAAATAACGCGAGTGTGATCTGCACAAAACAGTGCGACGCGCAAAATAGCGCGAGTGTCAACTGCACAAAACAGTGCGACGCGCAAAATAGCGCGAGTGTGATCTGCCCAAAATGGTGCGACGCGTAAAATAGCGCGAGTGTGAACTGCACAAAACGGTGCGACGCGCAAAATAGCGCGAGTGTCAACAGCACAAAATAGTGCGACGCGGAATGTAGCGCCAGTGTGAACAGCCCAAAATAGTGCAACGCGCAAAATAGCGCGAGTGTCAACTGCACAAAACAGTGCGACGCGCAAAATAGCGCGGGTGTCAACTGCACAAAACAGTGCGACGCGGAAAATAGCGCGAGTGTGATCTGCACAAAACAGTGCGACGCGCAAAATAGCGCGAGTGTGATCTGCACAACACAGTGCGACGTGCAAAATAGCGCGAGGGTGATCTGCACAAAACAGTGCGACTCGCAAAATCGCGCGAGCGTGATCTGCACAAAACAGTGCGACGCGCAAAATAGCGCGAGTGTCAACTGCACAAAACAGTGCGACGCGCAAAATAGCGCGAGTGTCAACTGCACAAAACAGTGCGACGCGCAAAATAGCGCGAGTGTGATCTGCGCAAAACAGTGCGACGCGCAAAATAGCGCGAGTGTGATCTGCACAAAACAGTGCGACCCGCGAAATAGCGCGAGTGTCAACTGCACAAAACAGTGTGACCCCAAAATAGCGCGAGTGTCAACTGCACAAAACAGTGCGACGCGCAAAATAGCGCGAGTGTCAACTGCACAAAACAGTGCGACTCACAAAATAGCGCGAGTGTCAACTGCACAAAACAGTGCGACGCGCAAAATAGCGCGAGTGTGATCTGCACAAAACAGTGCGACGCGCAAAATAGGGCCAGTGTGAACAGCACAAAACAGTGCGACGCGCAAAATAGCGCGAGTGTCAACTGCACAAAACAGTGCGACGTGCAAAATAGCGCGAGTGTGATATGCACAAAACAGTGCGACGCGCAAAATAGCGTGAGTGTCAACTGCACAAAACGGTGCGACTCCCAAAATAGCGCGAGTGTCAACTGCACAAAACAGTGCGACGCGCAAAATAGCGCGAGTCTCAACTGCACAAAACAGTGCGACTCGCAAAATAGCGCGAGTGTCAACTGCACAAAATAGTGCGACGCGCAAAATAGCGCGAGTGTGATCTGCACAAAACAGTGCGACGCGCAAAATAGCGCGAGTGTGATCTGCACAAAACAGTGCAACGCGCAAAATAGGGCCTGTGTGAATAGCACAAAACAGTGCGACGCGCAAAATGGGGCCAGTGTGAATAGCACAAAACAGTGCGACGCGCAAAATAGCGCGAGTGTCAACTGCACAAAACAGTGCGACGCGCAAAATAGCGCGAGTGTCAACTGCACAAAACAGTGCGACGCGCAAAATAGCGCGAGTGTGATCTGCACAAAACAGTGCGACGCGCAAAATAGCGCGAGTGTCAACTGCACAAAACAGTGCGACGCACAAAATAGCGTGAGTGTCAACTCCACAAAAGAGTGCGACGCGCAAAATAACGCGAGTGTGATCTGCACAAAACAGTGCGACGCGCAAAATAGCGCGAGTCTCAACTACACAAAACAGTGCGACGCGCAAAATAGCGCGAGTGTGATCTGCCCAAAATGGTGCGACGCGTAAAATAGCGCGAGTGTGAACTGCACAAAACGGTGCGACGCGCAAAATAGCGCGAGTGTCAACAGCACAAAATAGTGCGACGCGGAATGTAGCGCCAGTGTGAACAGCCCAAAATAGTGCAACGCGCAAAATAGCGCGAGTGTCAACTGCACAAAACAGTGCGACGCGCAAAATAGCGCGGGTGTCAACTGCACAAAACAGTGCGACGCGGAAAATAGCGCGAGTGTGATCTGCACAAAACAGTGCGACGCGCAAAATAGCGCGAGTGTGATCTGCACAACACAGTGCGACGTGCAAAATAGCGCGAGGGTGATCTGCACAAAACAGTGCGACTCGCAAAATCGCGCGAGCGTGATCTGCACAAAACAGTGCGACGCGCAAAATAGCGCGAGTGTCAACTGCACAAAACAGTGCGACGCGCAAAATAGCGCGAGTGTGATCTGCGCAAAACAGTGCGACGCGCAAAATAGCGCGAGTGTGATCTGCACAAAACAGTGCGACCCGCGAAATAGCGCGAGTGTCAACTGCACAAAACAGTGTGACCCCAAAATAGCGCGAGTGTCAACTGCACAAAACAGTGCGACTCACAAAATAGCGCGAGTGTCAACTGCACAAAACAGTACGACGCGCAAAATAGCGCGAGTGTGATCTGCACAAAACAGTGCGACGCGCAAAATAGGGCCAGTGTGAACAGCACAAAACAGTGCGACGCGCAAAATAGCGCGAGTGTCAACTGCACAAAACAGTGCGACGTGCAAAATAGCGCGAGTGTGATATGCACAAAACAGTGCAACGCGCAAAATAGCGCGAGTGTCAACTGCACAAAACGGTGCGACTCCCAAAATAGCGCGAGTGTCAACTGCACAAAACAGTGCGACGCGCAAAATAGCGCGAGTCTCAATTGCACAAAACAGTGCGACTCGCAAAATAGCGCGAGTGTCAACTGCACAAAATAGTGCGACGCGCAAAATAGCGCGAGTGTGATCTGCACAAAACAGTGCGACGCGCAAAATAGCGCGAGTGTGATCTGCACAAAACAGTGCAACGCGCAAAATAGGGCCTGTGTGAATAGCACAAAACAGTGTGACGCGCAAAATGGGGCCAGTGTGAATAGCACAAAACAGTGCGACGCGCAAAATAGCGCGAGTGTCAACTGCACAAAACAGTGCGACGCGCAAAATAGCGCGAGTGTCAACTGCACAAAACAGTGCGACGCGCAAAATAGCGCGAGTGTGATCTGCACAAAACAGTGCGACGCGCAAAATAGCGCGAGTGTCAACTGCACAAAACAGTGCGACGCGCAAAATAGCGTGAGTGTCAACTCCACAAAAGAGTGCAACGCGCAAAATAACGCGAGTGTGATCTGCACAAAACAGTGCGACGCGCAAAATAGCGCGAGTGTCAACTGCACAAAACAGTGCGACGCGCAAAATAGCGCGAGTGTGATCTGCCCAAAATGGTGCGACGCGTAAAATAGCGCGAGTGTGAACTGCACAAAACGGTGCGACGCGCAAAATAGCGCGAGTGTCAACAGCACAAAATAGTGCGACGCGGAATGTAGCGCCAGTGTGAACAGCCCAAAATAGTGCAACGCGCAAAATAGCGCGAGTGTCAACTGCACAAAACAGTGCGACGCGCAAAATAGCGCGGGTGTCAACTGCACAAAACAGTGCGACGCGGAAAATAGCGCGAGTGTGATCTGCACAAAACAGTGCGACGCGCAAAATAGCGCGAGTGTGATCTGCACAACACAGTGCGACGTGCAAAATAGCGCGAGGGTGATCTGCACAAAACAGTGCGACTCGCAAAATCGCGCGAGCGTGATCTGCACAAAACAGTGCGACGCGCAAAATAGCGCGAGTGTCAACTGCACAAAACAGTGCGACGCGCAAAATAGCGCGAGTGTCAACTGCACAAAACAGTGCGACGCGCAAAATAGCGCGAGTGTGATCTGCGCAAAACAGTGCGACGCGCAAAATAGCGCGAGTGTGATCTGCACAAAACAGTGCGACCCGCGAAATAGCGCGAGTGTCAACTGCACAAAACAGTGTGACCCCAAAATAGCGCGAGTGTCAACTGCACAAAACAGTGCGACGCGCAAAATAGCGCGAGTGTCAACTGCACAAAACAGTGCGACTCACAAAATAGCGCGAGTGTCAACTGCACAAAACAGTGCGACGCGCAAAATAGCGCGAGTGTGATCTGCACAAAACAGTGCGACGCGCAAAATAGGGCCAGTGTGAACAGCACAAAACAGTGCGACGCGCAAAATAGCGCGAGTGTCAACTGCACAAAACAGTGCGACGTGCAAAATAGCGCGAGTGTGATATGCACAAAACAGTGCGACGCGCAAAATAGCGTGAGTGTCAACTGCACAAAACGGTGCGACTCCCAAAATAGCGCGAGTGTCAACTGCACAAAACAGTGCGACGCGCAAAATAGCGCGAGTCTCAACTGCACAAAACAGTGCGACTCGCAAAATAGCGCGAGTGTCAACTGCACAAAATAGTGCGACGCGCAAAATAGCGCGAGTGTGATCTGCACAAAACAGTGCGACGCGCAAAATAGCGCGAGTGTGATCTGCACAAAACAGTGCAACGCGCAAAATAGGGCCTGTGTGAATAGCACAAAACAGTGCGACGCGCAAAATGGGGCCAGTGTGAATAGCACAAAACAGTGCGACGCGCAAAATAGCGCGAGTGTCAACTGCACAAAACAGTGCGACGCGCAAAATAGCGCGAGTGTCAACTGCACAAAACAGTGCGACGCGCAAAATAGCGCGAGTGTGATCTGCACAAAACAGTGCGACGCGCAAAATAGCGCGAGTGTCAACTGCACAAAACAGTGCGACGCACAAAATAGCGTGAGTGTCAACTCCACAAAAGAGTGCGACGCGCAAAATAACGCGAGTGTGATCTGCACAAAACAGTGCGACGCGCAAAATAGCGCGAGTGTCAACTCCACAAAACAGTGCGACGCGCAAAATAGCGCGAGTGTGATCTGCACAAAACAGTGCGACGCGCAAAATAGCGCGAGTGTGATCTGCACAAAACAGTGCGAAGGGCAAAATAGCGCGAGTGTCAACAGCACGAAACAGTGCGACTCGCAAAATAGCGCGAGTGTCAACTGCACAAAACAGTGCGACGCGCAAAATAGCGCGAGTGTGATCTGCACAAAACAGTGCGACGCGCAAAATAGCGCGAGTGTGATCTGCACAAAACAGTGCGACGCGCAAAATAGCGCGAGTGTCAACTGCACAAAACAGTGCGACCCCAAAATAGCGCGAGTGTCAACAGCACAAAACAGTGCGACGCGCAAAATAGCGCGATTGTCAACTGCACAAAACAGTGCGACTCGCAAAATAGCGCGAGTGTCAACTGCACAAAACAGTGCGACGCGCAAAATAGCGCGAGTGTGATCTGCACAAAACCGTGCGACGCGCAAAATAGGGCCAGTGTGAACAGCACAAAATAGTGCGACGCGCAAAATAGCGTGAGTGTCAACTGCACAAAACAGTGCGACGCGCAAAATAGCGCGAGTGTCAACTGCACAAAACAGTGCGACGCGCAAAATAGCGCGAGTGTGATCTGCACAAAACAGTGCGACGCGCAAAATAGCGCGAGTGTCAACTGCACAAAACAGTGCGACGCGCAAAATAGCGTGAGTGTCAACTCCACAAAAGAGTGCGACGCGCAAAATAACGCGAGTGTGATCTGCACAAAACAGTGCGACGCGCAAAATAGCGCGAGTGTCAACTCCACAAAACAGTGCGACGCGCAAAATAGCGCGAGTGTGATCTGCACAAAACAGTGCGACGCGCAAAATAGCGCGAGTGTGATCTGCACAAAACAGTGCGACGCGCAAAATAGGGCGAGTGTCAACTGCACAAAACAGTGCGACCCCAAAATAGCGCGAGTGTCAACTGCACAAAACAGTGCGACGCGCAAAATAGCGCGATTGTCAACTGCACAAAACAGTGCGACTCGCAAAATAGCGCGAGTGTCAACTGCACAAAACAGTGCGACGCGCAAAATAGCGCGAGTGTGATCTGCACAAAACCGTGCGACGCGCAAAATAGGGCCAGTGTGAACAGCACAAAATAGTGCGACGCGCAAAATAGCGTGAGTGTCAACTGCACAAAACAGTGCGACGCGCAAAATAGCGCGAGTGTGATCTGCACAAAACAGTGCGACGCGCAAAATAGCGCGAGTGTCAACTGCACAAAACGGTGCGACTCCCAAAATAGCGCGAGTGTCAACTGCACAAAACAGTGCGACGCGCAAAATAGCGCGAGTGTCAACTGCACAAAACAGTGCGACTCGCAAAATAGCGCGAGTGTGATCTGCACAAAACAGTGCGACGCGCAAAATAGCGCGAGTGTGATCTGCACAAAACAATGTGAAGCGCAAAATAGCGCGAGTGTCAACTGCACAAAACAGTGCGACTCGCAAAATAGCACGAGTGTCAACTGCACAAAACAGTGCGACGCGCAAAATAGCGCGAGTGTGTTCTGCCCAAAACGGTGTGACGCGTAAAATAGCGCGAGTGTGAACTGCACAAAACGGTGCGACGCGCAAAATAGCGCGAGTGTCAACTGCACAAAACAGTGCGACGCGCAAAATAGCGTGAGTGTCAACTCCACAAAAGAGTGCGACGCGCAAAATAACGCGAGTGTGATCTGCACAAAACAGTGCGACGCGCAAAATAGCGCGAGTGTCAACAGCACAAAATAGTGCGACGCGGAATGTAGCGCCAGTGTGAACAGCACAAAATAGTGCCACGCGCAAAATAGCGCGAGTGTCAACTGCACAAAACAGTGCGACGCGCAAAATAGCGCGAGTGTCAACTGCACAAAACAGTGCGACGCGCAAAATAGCGCGAGTGTGATCTGCACAAAACAGTGCGACGCGCAAAATAGCGCGCGTGTCAACTGCACAAAACAGTGCGACGCGCAAAATAGCGTGAGTGTCAACTCCACAAAAGAGTGCGACGCGCAAAATAACGCGAGTGTGATCTGCACAAAACAGTGCGACGCGCAAAATAGCGCGAGTGTCAACTGCACAAAACAGTGCGACGCGCAAAATAGCGCGAGTGTGATCTGCCCAAAATGGTGCGACGCGTAAAATAGCGCGAGTGTGAACTGCACAAAACGGTGCGACGCGCAAAATAGCGCGAGTGTCAACAGCACAAAATAGTGCGACGCGGAATGTAGCGCCAGTGTGAACAGCCCAAAATAGTGCAACGCGCAAAATAGCGCGAGTGTCAACTGCACAAAACAGTGCGACGCGCAAAATAGCGCGGGTGTCAACTGCACAAAACAGTGCGACGCGGAAAATAGCGCGAGTGTGATCTGCACAAAACAGTGCGACGCGCAAAATAGCGCGAGTGTGATCTGCACAACACAGTGCGACGTGCAAAATAGCGCGAGGGTGATCTGCACAAAACAGTGCGACTCGCAAAATCGCGCGAGCGTGATCTGCACAAAACAGTGCGACGCGCAAAATAGCGCGAGTGTCAACTGCACAAAACAGTGCGACGCGCAAAATAGCGCGAGTGTCAACTGCACAAAACAGTGCGACGCGCAAAATAGCGCGAGTGTGATCTGCGCAAAACAGTGCGACGCGCAAAATAGCGCGAGTGTGATCTGCACAAAACAGTGCGACCCGCGAAATAGCGCGAGTGTCAACTGCACAAAACAGTGTGACCCCAAAATAGCGCGAGTGTCAACTGCACAAAACAGTGCGACGCGCAAAATAGCGCGAGTGTCAACTGCACAAAACAGTGCGACTCACAAAATAGCGCGAGTGTCAACTGCACAAAACAGTGCGACGCGCAAAATAGCGCGAGTGTGATCTGCACAAAACAGTGCGACGCGCAAAATAGGGCCAGTGTGAACAGCACAAAACAGACGCGCAAAATAGCGCGAGTGTCAACTGCACAAAACAGTGCGACGTGCAAAATAGCGCGAGTGTGATATGCACAAAACAGTGCGACGCGCAAAATAGCGCGAGTGTCAACTGCACAAAACGGTGCGACTCCCAAAATAGCGCGAGTGTCAACTGCACAAAACAGTGCGACGCGCAAAATAGCGCGAGTCTCAACTGCACAAAACAGTGCGACTCGCAAAATAGCGCGAGTGTCAACTGCACAAAACAGTGCGACGCGCAAAATAGCGCGAGTGTGATCTGCACAAAACAGTGCGACGCGCAAAATAGCGCGAGTGTGATCTGCACAAAACAGTGCAACGCGCAAAATAGGGCCTGTGTGAATAGCACAAAACAGTGCGACGCGCAAAATGGGGCCAGTGTGAATAGCACAAAACAGTGCGACGCGCAAAATAGCGCGAGTGTCAACTGCACAAAACAGTGCGACGCGCAAAATAGCGCGAGTGTCAACTGCACAAAACAGTGCGACGCGCAAAATAGCGCGGGTGTCAACTGCACAAAACAGTGCGACGCGCAAAATAGCGTGAGTGTCAACTCCACAAAAGAGTGCGACGCGCAAAATAACGCGAGTGTGATCTGCACAAAACAGTGCGACGCGCAAAATAGCGCGAGTGTCAACTCCACAAAACAGTGCGACGCGCAAAATAGCGCGAGTGTGATCTGCACAAAACAGTGCGACGCGCAAAATAGCGCGAGTGTGATCTGCACAAAACAGTGCGAAGGGCAAAATAGCGCGAGTGTCAATAGCACAGAACAGTGCGACTCGCAAAATAGCGCGAGTGTCAACTGCACAAAACAGTGCGACGCGCAAAATAGCGCGAGTGTGATCTGCACAAAACAGTGCGACGCGCAAAATAGCGCGAGTGTGATCTGCACAAAACAGTGCGACGCGCAAAATAGGGCGAGTGTCAACTGCACAAAACAGTGCGACCCCAAAATAGCGCGAGTGTCAACTGCACAAAACAGTGCGACGCGCAAAATAGCGCGATTGTCAACTGCACAAAACAGTGCGACTCGCAAAATAGCGCGAGTGTCAACTGCACAAAACAGTGCGACGCGCAAAATAGCGCGAGTGTGATCAGCACAAAACAGTGCGACGCGCAAAATAGGGCCAGTGTGAACAGCACAAAATAGTGCGACGCGCAAAATAGCGTGAGTGTCAACTGCACAAAACAGTGCGACGCGCAAAATAGCGCGAGTGTGATCTGCACAAAACAGTGCGACGCGCAAAATAGCGCGAGTGTCAACTGCACAAAACGGTGCGACTCCCAAAATAGCGCGAGTGTCAACTGCACAAAACAGTGCGACGCGCAAAATAGCGCGAGTGTCAACTGCACAAAACAGTGCGACTCGCAAAATAGCGCGAGTGTGATCTGCACAAAACAGTGCGACGCGCAAAATAGCGCGAGTGTGATCTGCACAAAACAATGTGAAGCGCAAAATAGCGCGAGTGTCAACTGCACAAAACAGTGCGACTCGCAAAATAGCACGAGTGTCAACTGCACAAAACAGTGCGACGCGCAAAATAGCGCGAGTGTGATCTGCCCAAAATGGTGCGACGCGTAAAATAGCGCGAGTGTGAACTGCACAAAACGGTGCGACGCGCAAAATAGCGCGAGTGTCAACTGCACAAAACAGTGCGACGCGCAAAATAGCGTGAGTGTCAACTCCACAAAAGAGTGCGACGCGCAAAATAACGCGAGTGTGATCTGCACAAAACAGTGCGACGCGCAAAATAGCGCGAGTGTCAACAGCACAAAATAGTGCGACGCGGAATGTAGCGCCAGTGTGAACAGCACAAAATAGTGCCACGCGCAAAATAGCGCGAGTGTCAACTGCACAAAACAGTGCGACGCGCAAAATAGCGCGAGTGTCAACTGCACAAAACAGTGCGACGCGCAAAATAGCGCGAGTGTGATCTGCACAAAACAGTGCGACGCGCAAAATAGCGCGCGTGTCAACTGCACAAAACAGTGCGACGCGCAAAATAGCGTGAGTGTCAACTCCACAAAAGAGTGCGACGCGCAAAATAATGCGAGTGTGATCTGCACAAAACAGTGCGACGCGCAAAATAGCGCGAGTGTCAACTGCACAAAACAGTGCGACGCGCAAAATAGCGCGAGTGTGATCTGCCCAAAATGGTGCGACGCGCAAAATAGCGCGAGTGTCAACAGCACAAAATAGTGCGACGCGGAATGTAGCGCCAGTGTGAACAGCCCAAAATAGTGCAACGCGCAAAATAGCGCGAGTGTCAACTGCACAAAACAGTGCGACGCGCAAAATAGCGTGGGTGTCAACTGCACAAAACAGTGCGACGCGGAAAATAGCGCGAGTGTGATCTGCACAAAACAGTGCGACGCGCAAAATAGCGCGAGTGTCAACTGCACAAAACAGTGCGACGCGCAAAATAGCGCGAGTGTCAACTGCACAAAACAGTGCGACGCGCAAAATAGCGCGAGTGTGATCTGCGCAAAACAGTGCGACGCGCAAAATAGCGCGAGTGTCATCTGCACAAAACAGTGCGACCCGCGAAATAGCGCGAGTGTCAACTGCACAAAACAGTGTGACCCCAAAATAGCGCGAGTGTCAACTGCACAAAACAGTGCGACGCGCAAAATAGCGCGAGTGTCAACTGCACAAAATAGTGCGACTCACAAAATAGCGCGAGTGTCAACTGCACAAAACAGTGCGACGCGCAAAATAGCGCGAGTGTGATCTGCACAAAATAGTGCGACGCGCAAAATAGGGCCAGTGTGAACAGCACAAAACAGTGCGACGCGCAAAATAGCGCGAGTGTCAACTGCACAAAACAGTGCGACGTGCAAAATAGCGCGAGTGTGATATGCACAAAACAGTGCGACGCGCAAAATAGCGCGAGTGTCAACTGCACAAAACGGTGCGACTCCCAAAATAGCGCGAGTGTCAACTGCACAAAACAGTGCGACGCGCAAAATAGCGCGAGTATCAACTGCACAAAACAGTGCGACTCGCAAAATAGCGCGAGTGTCAACTGCACAAAACAGTGCGACGCGCAAAATAGCGCGAGTGTGATCTGCATAAAACAGTGCGACGCGCAAAATAGCGCGAGTGTGATCTGCACAACACAGTGCGACGTGCAAAATAGCGCGAGGGTGATCTGCACAAAACAGTGCGACTCACAAAATAGCGCGAGCGTGATCTGCACAAAACAGTGCGACGCGCAAAATAGCGCGAGTGTGATCTGCCCAAAACGGTGCGACTCCCAAAATAGCGCGAGTGTCAACTGCACAAACCAGTGCGACGCGCAAAATTGCGCGAGTGTCAACTGCACAAAACAGTGCCACGCGCAAAATAGCGCGAGTGTGATCTGCACAAAACAGTGCGACGCGCAAAATAGCGCGAGTGTCAACTGCACAAAACAGTGCGACGCGCAAAATAGCGCGAGTGTCAACTGCACAAAACAGTGCGACGCGCAAAATAGCGCGAGTGTGATCTGCACAAAACAGTGCGACGCGGAAAATAGCGCGAGTGTGATCTGCACAAAACAGTGCGAAGCGAAAAATACCGCGAGTGTCAACAGCACAGAACAGTGCGACTCGCAAAATAGCGCAAGTGTCAACTGCACAAAACAGTGCGACGCGCAAAATAGCGCGAGTGTGATCTACGCAAAACAGTGCGACGCGCAAAATAGCGCGAGTGTGATCTGCACAAAACAGTGCGACCCGCGAAATAGCGCGAGTGTCAACTGCACAAAACAGTGTGACCCCAAAATAGCGCGAGTGTCAACTGCACAAAACAGTGCGACGCGCAAAATAGCGCGAGTGTCAACTGCACAAAACAGTGCGACTCACAAAATAGCGCGAGTGTCAACTGCACAAAACAGTGCGACGCGCAAAATAGCGCGAGTGTGATCTGCACAAAACAGTGCGACGCGCAAAATAGGGCCAGTGTGAACAGCACAAAACAGTGCGACGCGCAAAATAGCGCGAGTGTCAACTGCACAAAACAGTGCGACGTGCAAAATAGCGCGAGTGTGATATGCACAAAACAGTGCGACGCGCAAAATAGCGCGAGTGTCAACTGCACAAAACGGTGCGACTCCCAAAATAGCGCGAGTGTCAACTGCACAAAACAGTGCGACGCGCAAAATAGCGCGAGTCTCAACTGCACAAAACAGTGCGACTCGCAAAATAGCGCGAGTGTCAACTGCACAAAACAGTGCGACGCGCAAAATAGCGCGAGTGTGATCTGCACAAAACAGTGCGACGCGCAAAATAGCGCGAGTGTGATCTGCACAAAACAGTGCAACGCGCAAAATAGGGCCTGTGTGAATAGCACAAAACAGTGCGACGCGCAAAATGGGGCCAGTGTGAATAGCACAAAACAGTGCGACGCGCAAAATAGCGCGAGTGTCAACTGCACAAAACAGTGCGACGCGCAAAATAGCGCGAGTGTCAACTGCACAAAACAGTGCGACGCGCAAAATAGCGCGGGTGTGATCTGCACAAAACAGTGCGACGCGCAAAATAGCGCGGGTGTCAACTGCACAAAACAGTGCGACGCGCAAAATAGCGTGAGTGTCAACTCCACAAAAGAGTGCGACGCGCAAAATAACGCGAGTGTGATCTGCACAAAACAGTGCGACGCGCAAAATAGCGCGAGTGTCAACTCCACAAAACAGTGCGACGCGCAAAATAGCGCGAGTGTGATCTGCACAAAACAGTGCGACGCGCAAAATAGCGCGAGTGTGATCTGCACAAAACAGTGCGAAGGGCAAAATAGCGCGAGTGTCAATAGCACAGAACAGTGCGACTCGCAAAATAGCGCGAGTGTCAACTGCACAAAACAGTGCGACGCGCAAAATAGCGCGAGTGTCAACTGCACAAAACGGTGCGACTCCCAAAATAGCGCGAGTGTCAACTGCACAAAACAGTGCGACGCGCAAAATAGCGCGAGTGTCAACAGCACAGAACAGTGCGACTCGCAAAATAGCGCGAGTGTCAACTGCACAAAACAGTGCGACGCGCAAAATAGCGCGAGTGTGATCTGCACAAAACAGTGCGACGCGCAAAATAGCACGAGTGTGATCTGCACAAAACAGTGCGACGCGCAAAATAGGGCGAGTGTCAACTGCACAAAACAGTGCGACCCCAAAATAGCGCGAGTGTCAACTGCACAAAACAGTGCGACGCGCAAAATAGCGCGATTGTCAACTGCACAAAACAGTGCGACTCGCAAAATAGCGCGAGTGTCAACTGCACAAAACAGTGCGACGTGCAAAATAGCGCGAGTGTGATCTGCACAAAACCGTGCGACGCGCAAAATAGGGCCAGTGTGAACAGCACAAAATAGTGCGACGCGCAAAATAGCGTGAGTGTCAACTGCACAAAACAGTGCGACGCGCAAAATAGCGCGAGTGTGATCTGCACAAAACAGTGCGACGCGCAAAATAGCGCGAGTGTCAACTGCACAAAACGGTGCGACTCCCAAAATAGCGCGAGTGTCAACTGCACAAAACAGTGCGACGCGCAAAATAGCGCGAGTGTCAACTGCACAAAACAGTGCGACTCGCAAAATAGCGCGAGTGTGATCTGCACAAAACAGTGCGACGCGCAAAATAGCGCGAGTGTGATCTGCACAAAACAATGTGAAGCGCAAAATAGCGCGAGTGTCAACTGCACAAAACAGTGCGACTCGCAAAATAGCACGAGTGTCAACTGCACAAAACAGTGCGACGCGCAAAATAGCGCGAGTGTGTTCTGCCCAAAATGGTGTGACGCGTAAAATAGCGCGAGTGTGAACTGCACAAAACGGTGCGACGCGCAAAATAGCGCGAGTGTCAACTGCACAAAACAGTGCGACGCGCAAAATAGCGTGAGTGTCAACTCCACAAAAGAGTGCGACGCGCAAAATAACGCGAGTGTGATCTGCACAAAACAGTGCGACGCGCAAAATAGCGCGAGTGTCAACAGCACAAAATAGTGCGACGCGGAATGTAGCGCCAGTGTGAACAGCACAAAATAGTGCCACGCGCAAAATAGCGCGAGTGTCAACTGCACAAAACAGTGCGACGCGCAAAATAGCGCGAGTGTCAACTGCACAAAACAGTGCGACGCGCAAAATAGCGCGAGTATGATCTGCACAAAACAGTGCGACGCGCAAAATAGCGCGCGTGTCAACTGCACAAAACAGTGCGACGCGCAAAATAGCGTGAGTGTCAACTCCACAAAAGAGTGCGACGCGCAAAATAACGCGAGTGTGATCTGCACAAAACAGTGCGACGCGCAAAATAGCGCGAGTGTCAACTGCACAAAACAGTGCGACGCGCAAAATAGCGCGAGTGTGATCTGCCCAAAATGGTGCGACGCGTAAAATAGCGCGAGTGTGAACTGCACAAAACGGTGCGACGCGCAAAATAGCGCGAGTGTCAACAGCACAAAATAGTGCGACGCGGAATGTAGCGCCAGTGTGAACAGCCCAAAATAGTGCAACGCGCAAAATAGCGCGAGTGTCAACTGCACAAAACAGTGCGACGCGCAAAATAGCGCGGGTGTCAACTGCACAAAACAGTGCGACGCGGAAAATAGCGCGAGTGTGATCTGCACAAAACAGTGCGACGCGCAAAATAGCGCGAGTGTGATCTGCACAACACAGTGCGACGTGCAAAATAGCGCGAGGGTGATCTGCACAAAACAGTGCGACTCGCAAAATCGCGCGAGCGTGATCTGCACAAAACAGTGCGACGCGCAAAATAGCGCGAGTGTCAACTGCACAAAACAGTGCGACGCGCAAAATAGCGCGAGTGTCAACTGCACAAAACAGTGCGACGCGCAAAATAGCGCGAGTGTGATCTGCGCAAAACAGTGCGACGCGCAAAATAGCGCGAGTGTGATCTGCACAAAACAGTGCGACCCGCGAAATAGCGCGAGTGTCAACTGCACAAAACAGTGGGACCCCAAAATAGCGCGAGTGTCAACTGCACAAAACAGTGCGACGCGCAAAATAGCGCGAGTGTCAACTGCACAAAACAGTGCGACTCACAAAATAGCGCGAGTGTCAACTGCACAAAACAGTGCGACGCGCAAAATAGCGCGAGTGTGATCTGCACAAAACAGTGCGACGCGCAAAATAGGGCCAGTGTGAACAGCACAAAACAGTGCGACGCGCAAAATAGCGCGAGTGTCAACTGCACAAAACAGTGCGACGTGCAAAATAGCGCGAGTGTGATATGCACAAAACAGTGCGACGCGCAAAATAGCGCGAGTGTCAACTGCACAAAACGGTGCGACTCCCAAAATAGCGCGAGTGTCAACTGCACAAAACAGTGCGACGCGCAAAATAGCGCGAGTGTCAACTGCACAAAACAGTGCGACGCGCAAAATAGCGCGGGTGTCAACTGCACAAAACAGTGCGACGCGCAAAATAGCGTGAGTGTCAACTCCACAAAAGAGTGCGACGCGCAAAATAACGCGAGTGTGATCTGCACAAAACAGTGCGACGCGCAAAATAGCGCGAGTGTCAACTCCACAAAACAGTGCGACGCGCAAAATAGCGCGAGTGTGATCTGCACAAAACAGTGCGACGCGCAAAATAGCGCGAGTGTGATCTGCACAAAACAGTGCGAAGGGCAAAATAGCGCGAGTGTCAATAGCACAGAACAGTGCGACTCGCAAAATAGCGCGAGTGTCAACTGCACAAAACAGTGCGACGCGCAAAATAGCGCGAGTGTGATCTGCACAAAACAGTGCGACGCGCAAAATAGCGCGAGTGTGATCTGCACAAAACAGTGCGACGCGCAAAATAGGGCGAGTGTCAACTGCACAAAACAGTGCGACCCCAAAATAGCGCGAGTGTCAACTGCACAAAACAGTGCGACGCGCAAAATAGCGCGATTGTCAACTGCACAAAACAGTGCGACTCGCAAAATAGCGCGAGTGTCAACTGCACAAAACAGTGCGACGCGCAAAATAGCGCGAGTGTGATCAGCACAAAACAGTGCGACGCGCAAAATAGGGCCAGTGTGAACAGCACAAAATAGTGCGACGCGCAAAATAGCGTGAGTGTCAACTGCACAAAACAGTGCGACGCGCAAAATAGCGCGAGTGTGATCTGCACAAAACAGTGCGACGCGCAAAATAGCGCGAGTGTCAACTGCACAAAACGGTGCGACTCCCAAAATAGCGCGAGTGTCAACTGCACAAAACAGTGCGACGCGCAAAATAGCGCGAGTGTCAACTGCACAAAACAGTGCGACTCGCAAAATAGCGCGAGTGTGATCTGCACAAAACAGTGCGACGCGCAAAATAGCGCGAGTGTGATCTGCACAAAACAATGTGAAGCGCAAAATAGCGCGAGTGTCAACTGCACAAAACAGTGCGACTCGCAAAATAGCACGAGTGTCAACTGCACAAAACAGTGCGACGCGCAAAATAGCGCGAGTGTGATCTGCCCAAAATGGTGCGACGCGTAAAATAGCGCGAGTGTGAACTGCACAAAACGGTGCGACGCGCAAAATAGCGCGAGTGTCAACTGCACAAAACAGTGCGACGCGCAAAATAGCGTGAGTGTCAACTCCACAAAAGAGTGCGACGCGCAAAATAACGCGAGTGTGATCTGCACAAAACAGTGCGACGCGCAAAATAGCGCGAGTGTCAACAGCACAAAATAGTGCGACGCGGAATGTAGCGCCAATGTGAACAGCACAAAATAGTGCCACGCGCAAAATAGCGCGAGTGTCAACTGCACAAAACAGTGCGACGCGCAAAATAGCGCGAGTGTCAACTGCACAAAACAGTGCGACGCGCAAAATAGCGCGAGTGTGATCTGCACAAAACAGTGCGACGCGCAAAATAGCGCGCGTGTCAACTGCACAAAACAGTGCGACGCGCAAAATAGCGTGAGTGTCAACTCCACAAAAGAGTGCGACGCGCAAAATAATGCGAGTGTGATCTGCACAAAACAGTGCGACGCGCAAAATAGCGCGAGTGTCAACTGCACAAAACAGTGCGACGCGCAAAATAGCGCGAGTGTGATCTGCCCAAAATGGTGCGACGCGCAAAATAGCGCGAGTGTCAACAGCACAAAATAGTGCGACGCGGAATGTAGCGCCAGTGTGAACAGCCCAAAATAGTGCAACGCGCAAAATAGCGCGAGTGTCAACTGCACAAAACAGTGCGACGCGCAAAATAGCGTGGGTGTCAACTGCACAAAACAGTGCGACGCGGAAAATAGCGCGAGTGTGATCTGCACAAAACAGTGCGACGCGCAAAATAGCGCGAGTGTGATCTGCACAAAACAGTGCGACGCGCAAAATAGCGCGAGTGTGATCTGCACAAAACAGTGCGACGCGCAAAATAGGGCGAGTGTCAACTGCACAAAACAGTGCGACCCCAAAATAGCGCGAGTGTCAACTGCACAAAACAGTGCGACGCGCAAAATAGCGCGATTGTCAACTGCACAAAACAGTGCGACTCGCAAAATAGCGCGAGTGTCAACTGCACAAAACAGTGCGACGCGCAAAATAGCGCGAGTGTGATCAGCACAAAACAGTGCGACGCGCAAAATAGGGCCAGTGTGAACAGCACAAAATAGTGCGACGCGCAAAATAGCGTGAGTGTCAACTGCACAAAACAGTGCGACGCGCAAAATAGCGCGAGTGTGATCTGCACAAAACAGTGCGACGCGCAAAATAGCGCGAGTGTCAACTGCACAAAACGGTGCGACTCCCAAAATAGCGCGAGTGTCAACTGCACAAAACAGTGCGACGCGCAAAATAGCGCGAGTGTCAACTGCACAAAACAGTGCGACTCGCAAAATAGCGCGAGTGTGATCTGCACAAAACAGTGCGACGCGCAAAATAGCGCGAGTGTGATCTGCACAAAACAATGTGAAGCGCAAAATAGCGCGAGTGTCAACTGCACAAAACAGTGCGACTCGCAAAATAGCACGAGTGTCAACTGCACAAAACAGTGCGACGCGCAAAATAGCGCGAGTGTGATCTGCCCAAAATGGTGCGACGCGTAAAATAGCGCGAGTGTGAACTGCACAAAACGGTGCGACGCGCAAAATAGCGCGAGTGTCAACTGCACAAAACAGTGCGACGCGCAAAATAGCGTGAGTGTCAACTCCACAAAAGAGTGCGACGCGCAAAATAACGCGAGTGTGATCTGCACAAAACAGTGCGACGCGCAAAATAGCGCGAGTGTCAACAGCACAAAATAGTGCGACGCGGAATGTAGCGCCAGTGTGAACAGCACAAAATAGTGCCACGCGCAAAATAGCGCGAGTGTCAACTGCACAAAACAGTGCGACGCGCAAAATAGCGCGAGTGTCAACTGCACAAAACAGTGCGACGCGCAAAATAGCGCGAGTGTGATCTGCACAAAACAGTGCGACGCGCAAAATAGCGCGCGTGTCAACTGCACAAAACAGTGCGACGCGCAAAATAGCGTGAGTGTCAACTCCACAAAAGAGTGCGACGCGCAAAATAATGCGAGTGTGATCTGCACAAAACAGTGCGACGCGCAAAATAGCGCGAGTGTCAACTGCACAAAACAGTGCGACGCGCAAAATAGCGCGAGTGTGATCTGCCCAAAATGGTGCGACGCGCAAAATAGCGCGAGTGTCAACAGCACAAAATAGTGCGACGCGGAATGTAGCGCCAGTGTGAACAGCCCAAAATAGTGCAACGCGCAAAATAGCGCGAGTGTCAACTACACAAAACAGTGCGACGCGCAAAATAGCGTGGGTGTCAACTGCACAAAACAGTGCGACGCGGAAAATAGCGCGAGTGTGATCTGCACAAAACAGTGCGACGCGCAAAATAGCGCGAGTGTGATCTGCACAACACAGTGCGACGTGCAAAATAGCGCGAGGGTGATCTGCACAAAACAGTGCGACTCGCAAAATCGCGCGAGCGTGATCTGCACAAAACAGTGCGACGCGCAAAATAGCGCGAGTGTCAACTGCACAAAACAGTGCGACGCGCAAAATAGCGCGAGTGTCAACTGCACAAAACAGTGCGACGCGCAAAATAGCGCGAGTGTGATCTGCGCAAAACAGTGCGACGCGCAAAATAGCGCGAGTGTCATCTGCACAAAACAGTGCGACCCGCGAAATAGCGCGAGTGTCAACTGCACAAAACAGTGTGACCCCAAAATAGCGCGAGTGTCAACTGCACAAAACAGTGCGACGCGCAAAATAGCGCGAGTGTCAACTGCACAAAACAGTGCGACTCACAAAATAGCGCGAGTGTCAACTGCACAAAACAGTGCGACGCGCAAAATAGCGCGAGTGTGATCTGCACAAAATAGTGCGACGCGCAAAATAGGGCCAGTGTGAACAGCACAAAACAGTGCGACGCGCAAAATAGCGCGAGTGTCAACTGCACAAAACAGTGCGACGTGCAAAATAGCGCGAGTGTGATATGCACAAAACAGTGCGACGCGCAAAATAGCGCGAGTGTCAACTGCACAAAACGGTGCGACTCCCAAAATAGCGCGAGTGTCAACTGCACAAAACAGTGCGACGCGCAAAATAGCGCGAGTATCAACTGCACAAAACAGTGCGACTCGCAAAATAGCGCGAGTGTCAACTGCACAAAACAGTGCGACGCGCAAAATAGCGCGAGTGTGATCTGCATAAAACAGTGCGACGCGCAAAATAGCGCGAGTGTGATCTGCACAACACAGTGCGACGTGCAAAATAGCGCGAGGGTGATCTGCACAAAACAGTGCGACTCACAAAATAGCGCGAGCGTGATCTGCACAAAACAGTGCGACGCGCAAAATAGCGCGAGTGTGATCTGCCCAAAACGGTGCGACTCCCAAAATAGCGCGAGTGTCAACTGCACAAACCAGTGCGACGCGCAAAATTGCGCGAGTGTCAACTGCACAAAACAGTGCCACGCGCAAAATAGCGCGAGTGTGATCTGCACAAAACAGTGCGACGCGCAAAATAGCGCGAGTGTCAACTGCACAAAACAGTGCGACGCGCAAAATAGCGCGAGTGTCAACTGCACAAAACAGTGCGACGCGCAAAATAGCGCGAGTGTGATCTGCACAAAACAGTGCGACGCGGAAAATAGCGCGAGTGTGATCTGCACAAAACAGTGCGAAGCGAAAAATACCGCGAGTGTCAACAGCACAGAACAGTGCGACTCGCAAAATAGCGCAAGTGTCAACTGCACAAAACAGTGCGACGCGCAAAATAGCGCGAGTGTGATCTACGCAAAACAGTGCGACGCGCAAAATAGCGCGAGTGTGATCTGCACAAAACAGTGCGACCCGCGAAATAGCGCGAGTGTCAACTGCACAAAACAGTGTGACCCCAAAATAGCGCGAGTGTCAACTGCACAAAACAGTGCGACGCGCAAAATAGCGCGAGTGTCAACTGCACAAAACAGTGCGACTCACAAAATAGCGCGAGTGTCAACTGCACAAAACAGTGCGACGCGCAAAATAGCGCGAGTGTGATCTGCACAAAACAGTGCGACGCGCAAAATAGGGCCAGTGTGAACAGCACAAAACAGTGCGACGCGCAAAATAGCGCGAGTGTCAACTGCACAAAACAGTGCGACGTGCAAAATAGCGCGAGTGTGATATGCACAAAACAGTGCGACGCGCAAAATAGCGCGAGTGTCAACTGCACAAAACGGTGCGACTCCCAAAATAGCGCGAGTGTCAACTGCACAAAACAGTGCGACGCGCAAAATAGCGCGAGTCTCAACTGCACAAAACAGTGCGACTCGCAAAATAGCGCGAGTGTCAACTGCACAAAACAGTGCGACGCGCAAAATAGCGCGAGTGTGATCTGCACAAAACAGTGCGACGCGCAAAATAGCGCGAGTGTGATCTGCACAAAACAGTGCAACGCGCAAAATAGGGCCTGTGTGAATAGCACAAAACAGTGCGACGCGCAAAATGGGGCCAGTGTGAATAGCACAAAACAGTGCGACGCGCAAAATAGCGCGAGTGTCAACTGCACAAAACAGTGCGACGCGCAAAATAGCGCGAGTGTCAACTGCACAAAACAGTGCGACGCGCAAAATAGCGCGGGTGTGATCTGCACAAAACAGTGCGACGCGCAAAATAGCGCGGGTGTCAACTGCACAAAACAGTGCGACGCGCAAAATAGCGTGAGTGTCAACTCCACAAAAGAGTGCGACGCGCAAAATAACGCGAGTGTGATCTGCACAAAACAGTGCGACGCGCAAAATAGCGCGAGTGTCAACTCCACAAAACAGTGCGACGCGCAAAATAGCGCGAGTGTGATCTGCACAAAACAGTGCGACGCGCAAAATAGCGCGAGTGTGATCTGCACAAAACAGTGCGAAGGGCAAAATAGCGCGAGTGTCAATAGCACAGAACAGTGCGACTCGCAAAATAGCGCGAGTGTCAACTGCACAAAACAGTGCGACGCGCAAAATAGCGCGAGTGTGATCTGCACAAAACAGTGCGACGCGCAAAATAGCGCGAGTGTGATCTGCACAAAACAGTGCGACGCGCAAAATAGGGCGAGTGTCAACTGCACAAAACAGTGCGACCCCAAAATAGCGCGAGTGTCAACTGCACAAAACAGTGCGACGCGCAAAATAGCGCGATTGTCAACTGCACAAAACAGTGCGACTCGCAAAATAGCGCGAGTGTCAACTGCACAAAACAGTGCGACGCGCAAAATAGCGCGAGTGTGATCAGCACAAAACAGTGCGACGCGCAAAATAGGGCCAGTGTGAACAGCACAAAATAGTGCGACGCGCAAAATAGCGTGAGTGTCAACTGCACAAAACAGTGCGACGCGCAAAATAGCGCGAGTGTGATCTGCACAAAACAGTGCGACGCGCAAAATAGCGCGAGTGTCAACTGCACAAAACGGTGCGACTCCCAAAATAGCGCGAGTGTCAACTGCACAAAACAGTGCGACGCGCAAAATAGCGCGAGTGTCAACTGCACAAAACAGTGCGACTCGCAAAATAGCGCGAGTGTGATCTGCACAAAACAGTGCGACGCGCAAAATAGCGCGAGTGTGATCTGCACAAAACAATGTGAAGCGCAAAATAGCGCGAGTGTCAACTGCACAAAACAGTGCGACTCGCAAAATAGCACGAGTGTCAACTGCACAAAACAGTGCGACGCGCAAAATAGCGCGAGTGTGATCTGCCCAAAATGGTGCGACGCGTAAAATAGCGCGAGTGTGAACTGCACAAAACGGTGCGACGCGCAAAATAGCGCGAGTGTCAACTGCACAAAACAGTGCGACGCGCAAAATAGCGTGAGTGTCAACTCCACAAAAGAGTGCGACGCGCAAAATAACGCGAGTGTGATCTGCACAAAACAGTGCGACGCGCAAAATAGCGCGAGTGTCAACAGCACAAAATAGTGCGACGCGGAATGTAGCGCCAGTGTGAACAGCACAAAATAGTGCCACGCGCAAAATAGCGCGAGTGTCAACTGCACAAAACAGTGCGACGCGCAAAATAGCGCGAGTGTCAACTGCACAAAACAGTGCGACGCGCAAAATAGCGCGAGTGTGATCTGCACAAAACAGTGCGACGCGCAAAATAGCGCGCGTGTCAACTGCACAAAACAGTGCGATGCGCAAAATAGCGTGAGTGTCAACTCCACAAAAGAGTGCGACGCGCAAAATAATGCGAGTGTGATCTGCACAAAACAGTGCGACGCGCAAAATAGCGCGAGTGTCAACTGCACAAAACAGTGCGACGCGCAAAATAGCGCGAGTGTGATCTGCCCAAAATGGTGCGACGCGCAAAATAGCGCGAGTGTCAACAGCACAAAATAGTGCGACGCGGAATGTAGCGCCAGTGTGAACAGCCCAAAATAGTGCAACGCGCAAAACAGCGCGAGTGTCAACTGCACAAAACAGTGCGACGCGCAAAATAGCGTGGGTGTCAACTGCACAAAACAGTGCGACGCGGAAAATAGCGCGAGTGTGATCTGCACAAAACAGTGCGACGCGCAAAATAGCGCGAGTGTGATCTGCACAACACAGTGCGACGTGCAAAATAGCGCGAGGGTGATCTGCACAAAACAGTGCGACTCGCAAAATCGCGCGAGCGTGATCTGCACAAAACAGTGCGACGCGCAAAATAGCGCGAGTGTCAACTGCACAAAACAGTGCGACGCGCAAAATAGCGCGAGTGTCAACTGCACAAAACAGTGCGACGCGCAAAATAGCGCGAGTGTGATCTGCGCAAAACAGTGCGACGCGCAAAATAGCGCGAGTGTCATCTGCACAAAACAGTGCGACCCGCGAAATAGCGCGAGTGTCAACTGCACAAAACAGTGTGACCCCAAAATAGCGCGAGTGTCAACTGCACAAAACAGTGCGACGCGCAAAATAGCGCGAGTGTCAACTGCACAAAACAGTGCGACTCACAAAATAGCGCGAGTGTCAACTGCACAAAACAGTGCGACGCGCAAAATAGCGCGAGTGTGATCTGCACAAAATAGTGCGACGCGCAAAATAGGGCCAGTGTGAACAGCACAAAACAGTGCGACGCGCAAAATAGCGCGAGTGTCAACTGCACAAAACAGTGCGACGTGCAAAATAGCGCGAGTGTGATATGCACAAAACAGTGCGACGCGCAAAATAGCGCGAGTGTCAACTGCACAAAACGGTGCGACTCCCAAAATAGCGCGAGTGTCAACTGCACAAAACAGTGCGACGCGCAAAATAGCGCGAGTATCAACTGCACAAAACAGTGCGACTCGCAAAATAGCGCGAGTGTCAACTGCACAAAACAGTGCGACGCGCAAAATAGCGCGAGTGTGATCTGCATAAAACAGTGCGACGCGCAAAATAGCGCGAGTGTGATCTGCACAACACAGTGCGACGTGCAAAATAGCGCGAGGGTGATCTGCACAAAACAGTGCGACTCACAAAATAGCGCGAGCGTGATCTGCACAAAACAGTGCGACGCGCAAAATAGCGCGAGTGTGATCTGCCCAAAACGGTGCGACTCCCAAAATAGCGCGAGTGTCAACTGCACAAACCAGTGCGACGCGCAAAATTGCGCGAGTGTCAACTGCACAAAACAGTGCCACGCGCAAAATAGCGCGAGTGTGATCTGCACAAAACAGTGCGACGCGCAAAATAGCGCGAGTGTCAACTGCACAAAACAGTGCGACGCGCAAAATAGCGCGAGTGTCAACTGCACAAAACAGTGCGACGCGCAAAATAGCGCGAGTGTGATCTGCACAAAACAGTGCGACGCGGAAAATAGCGCGAGTGTGATCTGCACAAAACAGTGCGAAGCGAAAAATACCGCGAGTGTCAACAGCACAGAACAGTGCGACTCGCAAAATAGCGCAAGTGTCAACTGCACAAAACAGTGCGACGCGCAAAATAGCGCGAGTGTGATCTACGCAAAACAGTGCGACGCGCAAAATAGCGCGAGTGTGATCTGCACAAAACAGTGCGACCCGCGAAATAGCGCGAGTGTCAACTGCGCAAAACAGTGTGACCCCAAAATAGCGCGAGTGTCAACTACACAAAACAGTGCGACGCGCAAAATAGCGCGAGTGTCAACTGCACAAAACAGTGCGACTCGCAAAATAGCGCGAGTGTCAACTGCGCAAAACAGTGCGACGCGCAAAATAGCGCGAGTGTGATCTGCACAAAACAGTGCAACGCGCAAAATACGGCCTGTGTGAATAGCACAAAACAGTGCGACGCGCAAAATGGGGCCAGTGTGAACAGCACAAAACAGTGCGACGCGCAAAATAGCGCCAGTGTCAACTGCACAAAACAGTGCGACGCGCAAAATAGCGCGAGTGTCAACTGCACAAAACAGTGCGACGCGCAAAATAGCGTGAGTGTCAACTCCACAAAAGAGTGCGACGCGCAAAATAACGCGAGTGTGATCTGCACAAAACAGTGCGACGCGCAAAATAGCGCGAGTGTCAACTGCACAAAACAGTGCGACGCGCAAAATAGCGCGAGTGTGATCTGCACAAAACAGTGCGACGCGCAAAATAGGGCCAGTGTGAACAGCACAAAACAGTGCGACGCGCAAAATAGCGCGAGTGTCAACTGCACAAAACAGTGCGACGCGCAAAATAGCGCGAGTGTGATATGCACAAAACAGTGCGACGCGCAAAATAGCGCGAGTGTCAACTGCACAAAACGGTGCGACTCCCAAAATAGCGCGAGTGTCAACTGCACAAAACAGTGCGACGCGCAAAATAGCGCGAGTCTCAACTGCACAAAACAGTGCGACTCGCAAAATAGCGCGAGTGTCAACTGCACAAAACAGTGCGACGCGCAAAATAGCGCGAGTGTGATCTGCATAAAACAGTGCGACGCGCAAAATAGCGCGAGTGTGATCTGCACAACACAGTGCGACGTGCAAAATAGCGCGAGGGTGATCTGCACAAAACAGTGCGACTCACAAAATAGCGCGAGCGTGATCTGCACAAAACAGTGCGACGCACAAAATAGCGCGAGTGTGATCTGCCCAAAACGGTGCGACTCCCAAAATAGCGCGAGTGTCAACTGCACAAAACGGTGCGACTCCCAAAATAGCGCGAGTGTCAACTGCACAAAACGGTGCGACTCCCAAAATAGCGCGAGTGTCAACTGCACAAAACAGTGCGACGCGCAAAATAGCGCGAGTCTCAACTGCACAAAACAGTGCGACGCGCAAAATAGCGCGAGTGTCAACTGCACAAAACAGTGCGACGTGCAAAATAGCGCGAGTGTGATATGCACAAAACAGTGCGACGCGCAAAATAGCGCGAGTGTCAACTGCACAAAACGGTGCGACTCCCAAAATAGCGCGAGTGTCAACTGCACAAAACAGTGCGACGCGCAAAATAGCGCGAGTATCAACTGCACAAAACAGTGCGACTCGCAAAATAGCGCGAGTGTCAACTGCACAAAACAGTGCGACGCGCAAAATAGCGCGAGTGTGATCTGCATAAAACAGTGCGACGCGCAAAATAGCGCGAGTGTGATCTGCACAACACAGTGCGACGTGCAAAATAGCGCGAGGGTGATCTGCACAAAACAGTGCGACTCACAAAATAGCGCGAGCGTGATCTGCACAAAACAGTGCGACGCGCAAAATAGCGCGAGTGTGATCTGCCCAAAACGGTGCGACTCCCAAAATAGCGCGAGTGTCAACTGCACAAACCAGTGCGACGCGCAAAATTGCGCGAGTGTCAACTGCACAAAACAGTGCCACGCGCAAAATAGCGCGAGTGTGATCTGCACAAAACAGTGCGACGCGCAAAATAGCGCGAGTGTCAACTGCACAAAACAGTGCGACGCGCAAAATAGCGCGAGTGTCAACTGCACAAAACAGTGCGACGCGCAAAATAGCGCGAGTGTGATCTGCACAAAACAGTGCGACGCGGAAAATAGCGCGAGTGTGATCTGCACAAAACAGTGCGAAGCGAAAAATACCGCGAGTGTCAACAGCACAGAACAGTGCGACTCGCAAAATAGCGCAAGTGTCAACTGCACAAAACAGTGCGACGCGCAAAATAGCGCGAGTGTGATCTACGCAAAACAGTGCGACGCGCAAAATAGCGCGAGTGTGATCTGCACAAAACAGTGCGACCCGCGAAATAGCGCGAGTGTCAACTGCACAAAACAGTGTGACCCCAAAATAGCGCGAGTGTCAACTGCACAAAACAGTGCGACGCGCAAAATAGCGCGAGTGTCAACTGCACAAAACAGTGCGACTCACAAAATAGCGCGAGTGTCAACTGCACAAAACAGTGCGACGCGCAAAATAGCGCGAGTGTGATCTGCACAAAACAGTGCGACGCGCAAAATAGGGCCAGTGTGAACAGCACAAAACAGTGCGACGCGCAAAATAGCGCGAGTGTCAACTGCACAAAACAGTGCGACGTGCAAAATAGCGCGAGTGTGATATGCACAAAACAGTGCGACGCGCAAAATAGCGCGAGTGTCAACTGCACAAAACGGTGCGACTCCCAAAATAGCGCGAGTGTCAACTGCACAAAACAGTGCGACGCGCAAAATAGCGCGAGTCTCAACTGCACAAAACAGTGCGACTCGCAAAATAGCGCGAGTGTCAACTGCACAAAACAGTGCGACGCGCAAAATAGCGCGAGTGTGATCTGCACAAAACAGTGCGACGCGCAAAATAGCGCGAGTGTGATCTGCACAAAACAGTGCAACGCGCAAAATAGGGCCTGTGTGAATAGCACAAAACAGTGCGACGCGCAAAATGGGGCCAGTGTGAATAGCACAAAACAGTGCGACGCGCAAAATAGCGCGAGTGTCAACTGCACAAAACAGTGCGACGCGCAAAATAGCGCGAGTGTCAACTGCACAAAACAGTGCGACGCGCAAAATAGCGCGGGTGTGATCTGCACAAAACAGTGCGACGCGCAAAATAGCGCGGGTGTCAACTGCACAAAACAGTGCGACGCGCAAAATAGCGTGAGTGTCAACTCCACAAAAGAGTGCGACGCGCAAAATAACGCGAGTGTGATCTGCACAAAACAGTGCGACGCGCAAAATAGCGCGAGTGTCAACTCCACAAAACAGTGCGACGCGCAAAATAGCGCGAGTGTGATCTGCACAAAACAGTGCGACGCGCAAAATAGCGCGAGTGTGATCTGCACAAAACAGTGCGAAGGGCAAAATAGCGCGAGTGTCAATAGCACAGAACAGTGCGACTCGCAAAATAGCGCGAGTGTCAACTGCACAAAACAGTGCGACGCGCAAAATAGCGCGAGTGTGATCTGCACAAAACAGTGCGACGCGCAAAATAGCGCGAGTGTGATCTGCACAAAACAGTGCGACGCGCAAAATAGGGCGAGTGTCAACTGCACAAAACAGTGCGACCCCAAAATAGCGCGAGTGTCAACTGCACAAAACAGTGCGACGCGCAAAATAGCGCGATTGTCAACTGCACAAAACAGTGCGACTCGCAAAATAGCGCGAGTGTCAACTGCACAAAACAGTGCGACGCGCAAAATAGCGCGAGTGTGATCAGCACAAAACAGTGCGACGCGCAAAATAGGGCCAGTGTGAACAGCACAAAATAGTGCGACGCGCAAAATAGCGTGAGTGTCAACTGCACAAAACAGTGCGACGCGCAAAATAGCGCGAGTGTGATCTGCACAAAACAGTGCGACGCGCAAAATAGCGCGAGTGTCAACTGCACAAAACGGTGCGACTCCCAAAATAGCGCGAGTGTCAACTGCACAAAACAGTGCGACGCGCAAAATAGCGCGAGTGTCAACTGCACAAAACAGTGCGACTCGCAAAATAGCGCGAGTGTGATCTGCACAAAACAGTGCGACGCGCAAAATAGCGCGAGTGTGATCTGCACAAAACAATGTGAAGCGCAAAATAGCGCGAGTGTCAACTGCACAAAACAGTGCGACTCGCAAAATAGCACGAGTGTCAACTGCACAAAACAGTGCGACGCGCAAAATAGCGCGAGTGTGATCTGCCCAAAATGGTGCGACGCGTAAAATAGCGCGAGTGTGAACTGCACAAAACGGTGCGACGCGCAAAATAGCGCGAGTGTCAACTGCACAAAACAGTGCGACGCGCAAAATAGCGTGAGTGTCAACTCCACAAAAGAGTGCGACGCGCAAAATAACGCGAGTGTGATCTGCACAAAACAGTGCGACGCGCAAAATAGCGCGAGTGTCAACAGCACAAAATAGTGCGACGCGGAATGTAGCGCCAGTGTGAACAGCACAAAATAGTGCCACGCGCAAAATAGCGCGAGTGTCAACTGCACAAAACAGTGCGACGCGCAAAATAGCGCGAGTGTCAACTGCACAAAACAGTGCGACGCGCAAAATAGCGCGAGTGTGATCTGCACAAAACAGTGCGACGCGCAAAATAGCGCGCGTGTCAACTGCACAAAACAGTGCGATGCGCAAAATAGCGTGAGTGTCAACTCCACAAAAGAGTGCGACGCGCAAAATAATGCGAGTGTGATCTGCACAAAACAGTGCGACGCGCAAAATAGCGCGAGTGTCAACTGCACAAAACAGTGCGACGCGCAAAATAGCGCGAGTGTGATCTGCCCAAAATGGTGCGACGCGCAAAATAGCGCGAGTGTCAACAGCACAAAATAGTGCGACGCGGAATGTAGCGCCAGTGTGAACAGCCCAAAATAGTGCAACGCGCAAAACAGCGCGAGTGTCAACTGCACAAAACAGTGCGACGCGCAAAATAGCGTGGGTGTCAACTGCACAAAACAGTGCGACGCGGAAAATAGCGCGAGTGTGATCTGCACAAAACAGTGCGACGCGCAAAATAGCGCGAGTGTGATCTGCACAACACAGTGCGACGTGCAAAATAGCGCGAGGGTGATCTGCACAAAACAGTGCGACTCGCAAAATCGCGCGAGCGTGATCTGCACAAAACAGTGCGACGCGCAAAATAGCGCGAGTGTCAACTGCACAAAACAGTGCGACGCGCAAAATAGCGCGAGTGTCAACTGCACAAAACAGTGCGACGCGCAAAATAGCGCGAGTGTGATCTGCGCAAAACAGTGCGACGCGCAAAATAGCGCGAGTGTCATCTGCACAAAACAGTGCGACCCGCGAAATAGCGCGAGTGTCAACTGCACAAAACAGTGTGACCCCAAAATAGCGCGAGTGTCAACTGCACAAAACAGTGCGACGCGCAAAATAGCGCGAGTGTCAACTGCACAAAACAGTGCGACTCACAAAATAGCGCGAGTGTCAACTGCACAAAACAGTGCGACGCGCAAAATAGCGCGAGTGTGATCTGCACAAAATAGTGCGACGCGCAAAATAGGGCCAGTGTGAACAGCACAAAACAGTGCGACGCGCAAAATAGCGCGAGTGTCAACTGCACAAAACAGTGCGACGTGCAAAATAGCGCGAGTGTGATATGCACAAAACAGTGCGACGCGCAAAATAGCGCGAGTGTCAACTGCACAAAACGGTGCGACTCCCAAAATAGCGCGAGTGTCAACTGCACAAAACAGTGCGACGCGCAAAATAGCGCGAGTATCAACTGCACAAAACAGTGCGACTCGCAAAATAGCGCGAGTGTCAACTGCACAAAACAGTGCGACGCGCAAAATAGCGCGAGTGTGATCTGCATAAAACAGTGCGACGCGCAAAATAGCGCGAGTGTGATCTGCACAACACAGTGCGACGTGCAAAATAGCGCGAGGGTGATCTGCACAAAACAGTGCGACTCACAAAATAGCGCGAGCGTGATCTGCACAAAACAGTGCGACGCGCAAAATAGCGCGAGTGTGATCTGCCCAAAACGGTGCGACTCCCAAAATAGCGCGAGTGTCAACTGCACAAACCAGTGCGACGCGCAAAATTGCGCGAGTGTCAACTGCACAAAACAGTGCCACGCGCAAAATAGCGCGAGTGTGATCTGCACAAAACAGTGCGACGCGCAAAATAGCGCGAGTGTCAACTGCACAAAACAGTGCGACGCGCAAAATAGCGCGAGTGTCAACTGCACAAAACAGTGCGACGCGCAAAATAGCGCGAGTGTGATCTGCACAAAACAGTGCGACGCGGAAAATAGCGCGAGTGTGATCTGCACAAAACAGTGCGAAGCGAAAAATACCGCGAGTGTCAACAGCACAGAACAGTGCGACTCGCAAAATAGCGCAAGTGTCAACTGCACAAAACAGTGCGACGCGCAAAATAGCGCGAGTGTGATCTACGCAAAACAGTGCGACGCGCAAAATAGCGCGAGTGTGATCTGCACAAAACAGTGCGACCCGCGAAATAGCGCGAGTGTCAACTGCGCAAAACAGTGTGACCCCAAAATAGCGCGAGTGTCAACTACACAAAACAGTGCGACGCGCAAAATAGCGCGAGTGTCAACTGCACAAAACAGTGCGACTCGCAAAATAGCGCGAGTGTCAACTGCGCAAAACAGTGCGACGCGCAAAATAGCGCGAGTGTGATCTGCACAAAACAGTGCAACGCGCAAAATACGGCCTGTGTGAATAGCACAAAACAGTGCGACGCGCAAAATGGGGCCAGTGTGAACAGCACAAAACAGTGCGACGCGCAAAATAGCGCCAGTGTCAACTGCACAAAACAGTGCGACGCGCAAAATAGCGCGAGTGTCAACTGCACAAAACAGTGCGACGCGCAAAATAGCGTGAGTGTCAACTCCACAAAAGAGTGCGACGCGCAAAATAACGCGAGTGTGATCTGCACAAAACAGTGCGACGCGCAAAATAGCGCGAGTGTCAACTGCACAAAACAGTGCGACGCGCAAAATAGCGCGAGTGTGATCTGCACAAAACAGTGCGACGCGCAAAATAGGGCCAGTGTGAACAGCACAAAACAGTGCGACGCGCAAAATAGCGCGAGTGTCAACTGCACAAAACAGTGCGACGCGCAAAATAGCGCGAGTGTGATATGCACAAAACAGTGCGACGCGCAAAATAGCGCGAGTGTCAACTGCACAAAACGGTGCGACTCCCAAAATAGCGCGAGTGTCAACTGCACAAAACAGTGCGACGCGCAAAATAGCGCGAGTCTCAACTGCACAAAACAGTGCGACTCGCAAAATAGCGCGAGTGTCAACTGCACAAAACAGTGCGACGCGCAAAATAGCGCGAGTGTGATCTGCATAAAACAGTGCGACGCGCAAAATAGCGCGAGTGTGATCTGCACAACACAGTGCGACGTGCAAAATAGCGCGAGGGTGATCTGCACAAAACAGTGCGACTCACAAAATAGCGCGAGCGTGATCTGCACAAAACAGTGCGACGCACAAAATAGCGCGAGTGTGATCTGCCCAAAACGGTGCGACTCCCAAAATAGCGCGAGTGTCAACTGCACAAACCAGTGCGACGCGCAAAATTGCGCGAGTGTCAACTGCACAAAACAGTGCCACGCGCAAAATAGCGCGAGTGTGATCTGCACAAAACAGTGCGACGCGCAAAATAGCGCGAGTGTCAACTGCACAAAACAGTGCGACGCGCAAACTAGCGCGAGTGTCAACTGCACAAAACAGTGCGACGCGCAAAATAGCGCGAGTGTGATCTGCACAAAACAGTGCGACGCGGAAAATAGCGCGAGTGTGATCTGCACAAAACAGTGCGAAGCGCAAAATACCGCGAGTGTCAACAGCACAGAACAGTGCGACTCGCAAAATAGCGCAAGTGTCAACTGCACAAAACAGTGCGATGCGCAAAATAGCGCGAGTGTGATCTGCGCAAAACAGTGCGACGCGCAAAATAGCGCGAGTGTGATCTGCACAAAACAGTGCGACCCGCGAAATAGCGCGAGTGTCAACTGCGTAAAACAGTGTGACCCCAAAATAGCGCGAGTGTCAACTCCACAAAACAGTGCGACGCGCAAAATAGCGCGAGTGTCAACTGCACAAAACAGTGCGACTCGCAAAATAGCGCGAGTGTCAACTGCACAAAACAGTGCGACGCGCAAAATAGCGCGAGTGTGATCTGCACAAAACAGTGCAACGCGCAAAATAGGGCCTGTGTGAATAGCACAAAACAGTGCGACGCGCAAAATGGGGCCAGTGTGAAGAGCACAAAACAGTGCGACGCGCAAAATAGCGCGAGTGTCAACTGCACAAAACAGTGCGACGCGCAAAATAGCGCGAGTGTCAACCGCACAAAACAGTGCGACGCGCAAAATAGCGCGAGTGCGATCTGCACAAAACAGTGCGACGCGCAAAATAGCGCGAGTGTCAACTGCACAAAACAGTGCGACGCGCAAAATAGCGTGAGTGTCAACTCCACAAAAGAGTGCGACGCGCAAAATAACGAGAGTGTGATCTGCACAAAACAGTGCGACGCGCAAAATAGCGCGAGTGTCAACTGCACAAAACAGTGCGACGCGCAAAATAGCGCGAGTGTGATCTGCACAAAACAGTGCGAAGGGCAAAATAGCGCGAGTGTCAACAGCACAGAACAGTGCGACTCGCAAAATAGCGCGAGTGTCAACTGCACAAAACAGTGCGACGCGCAAAATAGCGCGAGTGTGATCTGCACAAAACAGTGCGACGCGCAAAATAGGGCCAGTGTCAACTGCACAAAACAGTGCGACCCCAAAATAGCGCGAGTGTCAACTGCACAAAACAGTGCGACGCGCAAAATAGCGCGATTGTCAACTGCACAAAACAGTGCGACTCGCAAAATAGCGCGAGTGTCAACTGCACAAAACAGTGCGACGCGCAAAATAGCGCGAGTGTGATCTGCACAAAACAGTGCGACGCGCAAAATAGCGCGAGTGTGATCTGCGCAAAACAGTGCGACGCCCAAAATAGCGCGAGTGTGATCTGCACAAAACAGTGCGACCCGCGAAATAGCGCGAGTGTCAACTGCGCAAAACAGTGTGACCCCAAAATAGCGCGAGTGTCAACTCCACAAAACAGTGCGACGCGCAAAATAGCGCGAGTGTCAACTGTACAAAACAGTGCGACTCGCAAAATAGCGCGAGTGTCAACTGCACAAAACAGTGCGACGCGCAAAATAGCGCGAGTGTGATCTGCACAAAACAGTGCAACGCGCAAAATAGGGCCTGTGTGAATAGCACAAAACAGTGCGACGCGCAAAATGGGGCCAGTGTGAATAGCACAAAACAGTGCGACGCGCAAAATAGCGCGAGTGTCAACTGCACAAAACAGTGCGACGCGCAAAATAGCGCGAGTGTCAACTGCACAAAACAGTGCGACGCGCAAAATAGCGCGAGTGTGATCTGCACAAAACAGTGCGACGCGGAAAATAGCGCGAGTGTGATCTGCACAAAACAGTGCGAAGCGCAAAATACCGCGAGTGTCAACAGCACAGAACAGTGCGACTCGCAAAATAGCGCAAGTGTCAACTGCACAAAACAGTGCGACGCGCAAAATAGCGCGAGTGTGATCTGCGCAAAACAGTGCGACGCGCAAAATAGCGCGAGTGTGATCTGCACAAAACAGTGCGACCCGCGAAATAGCGCGAGTGTCAACTGCGCAAAACAGTGTGACCCCAAAATAGCGCGAGTGTCAACTCCACAAAACAGTGCGACGCGCAAAATAGCGCGAGTGTCAACTGCACAAAACAGTGCGACTCGCAAAATAGCGCGAGTGTCAACTGCACAAAACAGTGCGACGCGCAAAATAGCGCGAGTGTGATCTGCACAAAACAGTGCAACGCGCAAAATAGGGCCTATGTGAATAGCACAAAACAGTGCGACGCGCAAAATGGGGCCAGTGTGAATAGCACAAAACAGTGCGACGCGCAAAATAGCGCGAGTGTCAACTGCACAAAACAGTGCGACGCGCAAAATAGCGCGAGTGTCAACTGCACAAAACAGTGCGACGCGCAAAATAGCGCGAGTGTGATCTGCACAAAACAGTGCGACGCGCAAAATAGCGCGAGTGTCAACTGCACAAAACAGTGCGACGCGCAAAATAGCGTGAGTGTCAACTCCACAAAAGAGTGCGACGCGCAAAATAACGCGAGTGTGATCTGCACAAAACAGTGCAACGCGCAAAATAGCGCGAGTGTCAACTGCACAAAACAGTGCGACGCGCAAAATAGCGCGAGTGTGATCTGCACAAAACAGTGCGACGCGCAAAATAGCGCGAGTGTGATCTGCACAAAACGGTGCGAAGGGCAAAATAGCGCGAGTGTCAACAGCACAGAACAGTGCGACTCGCAAAATAGCGCGAGTGTCAACTGCACAAAACAGTGCGACGCGCAAAATAGCGCGAGTGTGATCTGCACAAAACAGTGCGACGCGCAAAATAGGGCGAGTGTCAACTGCACAAAACAGTGCGACCCCAAAATAGCGCGAGTGTCAACTGCACAAAACAGTGCGACGCGCAAAATAGCGCGATTGTCAACTGCACAAAACAGTGCGACTCGCAAAATAGCGCGAGTGTCAACTGCACAAAACAGTGCGACGCGCAAAATAGCGCGAGTGTGATCTGCACAAAACAGTGCGACGCGCAAAATAGCGCGAGTGTGATCTGCGCAAAACAGTGCGACGCCCAAAATAGCGCGAGTGTGATCTGCCCAAAACAGTGCGACCCGCGAAATAGCGCGAGTGTCAACTGCGCAAAACAGTGTGACCCCAAAATAGCGCGAGTGTCAACTCCACAAAACAGTGCGACGCGCAAAATAGCGCGAGTGTCAACTGCACAAAACAGTGCGACTCGCAAAATAGCGCGAGTGTCAACTGCACAATACAGTGCGACGCGCAAAATAGCGCGAGTGTGATCTGCACAAAACAGTGCAACGCGCAAAATAGGGCCTGTGTGAATAGCACAAAACAGTGCGACGCGCAAAATGGGGCCAGTGTGAATAGCACAAAACAGTGCGACGCGCAAAATAGCGCGAGTGTCAACTGCACAAAACAGTGCGACGCGCAAAATAGCGCGAGTGTCAACTGCACAAAACAGTGCGACGCGCAAAATAGCGCGAGTGTGATCTGCACAAAACAGTGCGACGCGGAAAATAGCGCGAGTGTCAACTGCACAAAACAGTGCGACGCGCAAAATAGCGTGAGTGTCAACTCCACAAAAGAGTGCGACGCGCAAAATAACGCGAGTGTGATCTGCACAAAACAGTGCGACGCGCAAAATAGCGCGAGTGTCAACTCCACAAAACAGTGCGACGCGCAAAATAGCGCGAGTGTGATCTGCACAAAACAGTGCGACGCGCAAAATAGCGCGAGTGTGATCTGCACAAAACAGTGCGAAGGGCAAAATAGCGCGAGTGTCAACAGCACAGAACAGTGCGACTCGCAAAATAGCGCGAGTGTCAACTGCACAAAACAGTGCGACGCGCAAAATAGCGCGAGTGTGATCTGCACAAAACAGTGCGACGCGCAAAATAGCGCGAGTGTGATCTGCACAAAACAGTGCGACGCACAAAATAGGGCGAGTGTCAACTGCACAAAACAGTGTGACCCCAAAATAGCGCGAGTGTCAACTGCACAAAACTGTGCGACGCGCAAAATAGCGCGATTGTCAACTGCACAAAACAGTGCGACTCGCAAAATAGCGCGAGTGTCAACTGCACAAAACAGTGCGACGCGCAAAATAGCGCGAGTGTGATCTGCACAAAACAGTGCGACGCGCAAAATAGGGCCAGTGTGAACAGCACAAAATAGTGCGACGTGCAAAATAGCGCGAGTGTGAACTGCACAAAACGGTGTGACGCGCAAAATAGCGCGAGTGTCGACTGCACAAAACAGTGCGACGCGCAAAATAGCGTGAGTGTCAACTCCACAAAAGAGTGCGACGCGCAAAATAACGCGAGTGTGATCTGCACAAAACAGTGCGACGCGCAAAATAGCGCGAGTGTCAACAGCACAAAATAGTGCGACGCGGAATGTAGCGCCAGTGTGAACAGCACAAAATAGTGCCACGCGCAAAATAGCGCGAGTGTCAACTGCACAAAACAGTGCGACGCGCAAAATAGCGCGAGTGTCAACTGCACAAAACAGTGCGACGCGCAAAATAGCGCGAGTGTGATCTGCACAAAACAGTGCGACGCGCAAAATAGCGCGAGTGTCAACTGCACAAAACAGTGCGACGCGCAAAATAGCGTGAGTGTCAACTCCACAAAAGAGTGCGACGCGCAAAATAACGCGAGTGTGATCTGCACAAAACAGTGCGACGCGCAAAATAGCGCGAGTGTCAACTGCACAAAACAGTGCGACGCGCAAAATAGCGCGAGTGTGATCTGCCCAAAATGGTGCGACGCGTAAAATAGCGCGAGTGTGAACTGCACAAAACGGTGCGACGCGCAAAATAGCGCGAGTGTCAACAGCAGAAAATAGTGCGACGCGGAATGTAGCGCCAGTGTGAACAGCCCAAAATAGTGCAACGCGCAAAATAGCGCGAGTGTCAACTGCACAAAACAGTGCGACGCGCAAAATAGCGCGGGTGTCAACTGCACAAAACAGTGCGACGCGGAAAATAGCGCGAGTGTGATCTGCACAAAACAGTGCGACGCGCAAAATAGCGCGAGTGTGATCTGCACAACACAGTGCGACGTGCAAAATAGCGCGAGGGTGATCTGCACAAAACAGTGCGACTCGCAAAATCGCGCGAGCGTGATCTGCACAAAACAGTGCGACGCGCAAAATAGCGCGAGTGTCAACTGCACAAAACAGTGCGACGCGCAAAATAGCGCGAGTGTGATCTGCGCAAAACAGTGCGACGCGCAAAATAGCGCGAGTGTGATCTGCACAAAACAGTGCGACCCGCGAAATAGCGCGAGTGTCAACTGCACAAAACAGTGTGACCCCAAAATAGCGCGAGTGTCAACTGCACAAAACAGTGCGACGCGCAAAATAGCGCGAGTGTCAACTGCACAAAACAGTGCGACTCACAAAATAGCGCGAGTGTCAACTGCACAAAACAGTGCGACGCGCAAAATAGCGCGAGTGTGATCTGCACAAAACAGTGCGACGCGCAAAATAGGGCCAGTGTGAACAGCACAAAACAGTGCGACGCGCAAAATAGCGCGAGTGTCAACTGCACAAAACAGTGCGACGTGCAAAATAGCGCGAGTGTGATATGCACAAAACAGTGCGACGTGCAAAATAGCGCGAGTGTCAACTGCACAAAACGGTGCGACTCCCAAAATAGCGCGAGTGTCAACTGCACAAAACAGTGCGACGCGCAAAATAGCGCGAGTCTCAACTGCACAAAACAGTGCGACTCGCAAAATAGCGCGAGTGTCAACTGCACAAAACGGTGCGACGCGCAAAATAGCGCGAGTGTGATCTGCACAAAACAGTGCGACGCGCAAAATAGCGCGAGTGTGATCTGCACAAAACAGTGCAACGCGCAAAATAGGGCCTGTGTGAATAGCACAAAACAGTGCGACGCGCAAAATGGGGCCAGTGTGAATAGCACAAAACAGTGCGACGCGCAAAATAGCGCGAGTGTCAACTGCACAAAACAGTGCGACGCGCAAAATAGCGCGAGTGTCAACTGCACAAAACAGTGCGACGCGCAAAATAGCGCGAGTGTGATCTGCACAAAACAGTGCGACGCGCAAAATAGCGCGAGTGTCAACTGCACAAAACAGTGCGACGCGCAAAATAGCGTAAGTGTCAACTCCACAAAAGAGTGCGACGCGCAAAATAACGCGAGTGTGATCTGCACAAAACAGTGCGACGCGCAAAATAGCGCGAGTGTCAACTCCACAAAACAGTGCGACGCGCAAAATAGCGCGAGTGTGATCTGCACAAAACAGTGCGACGCGCAAAATAGCGCGAGTGTGATCTGCACAAAACAGTGCGAAGGGCAAAATAGCGCGAGTGTCAACAGCACAGAACAGTGCGACTCGCCAAATAGCGCGAGTGTCAACTGCACAAAACAGTGCGACGCGCAAAATAGCGCGAGTGTGATCTGCACAAAACAGTGCGACGCGCAAAATAGCGCGAGTGTGATCTGCACAAAACAGTGCGACGCGCAAAATAGGGCGAGTGTCAACCGCACAAAACAGTGCGACCCCAAAATAGCGCGAGCGTCAACTGCACAAAACAGTGCGACGCGCAAAATAGCGCGATTGTCAACTGCACAAAACAGTGCGACTCGCAAAATAGCGCGAGTGTCAACTGCACAAAACAGTGCGACACGCAAAATAGCGCGAGTGTGATCTGCACAAAACAGTGCGACGCGCAAAATAGCGCGAGTGTGATCTGCACAAAACAGTGCGACGCGCAAAATAGCATGAGTGTCAACTGCACAAAACAGTGCGACGCGCAAAATAGCGCGAGTGTGATCTGCACAAAACAGTGCGACGCGCAAAATAGCGCGAGTGTCAACTGCACAAAACGGTGCGACTCCCAAAATAGCGCGAGTGTCAACTGCACAAAACAGTGCGACGCGCAAAATAGCGCGAGTGTCAACTGCACAAAACAGTGCGACTCGCAAAATAGCGCGAGTGTGATCTGCACAAAATAGTGCGACGCGCAAAATAGCGCGAGTGTGATCTGCACAAAACAATGTGAAGCGCAAAATAGCGCGAGTGTCAACTGCACAAAACAGTGCGACTCGCAAAATAGCACGAGTGTCAACTGCACAAAACAGTGCGACGCGCAAAATAGCGCGAGTGTGATCTGCCCAAAATGGTGCGACGCGTAAAATAGCGCGAGTGTGAACTGCACAAAACGGTGCGACGCGCAAAATAGCGCGAGTGTCAACAGCACAAAATAGTGCGTCGCGGAATGTAGCGCCAGTGTGAACAGCACAAAATAGTGCCACGCGCAAAATAGCGCGAGTGTCAACTGCACAAAACAGTGCGACGCGCAAAATAGCGCGAGTGTCAACTGCACAAAATAGTGCGACGCGCAAAATAGCGCGAGTGTGATATGCACAAAACAGTGCGACGCGCAAAATAGCGCGAGTGTGATCTGCACAACACAGTGCGACGTGCAAAATAGCGCGAGGGTGATCTGCACAAAACAGTGCGACTCGCAAAATAGCGCGAGCGTGATTTGCACAAAACAGTGCGACGCGCAAAATAGCGCGAGTGTGATCTGCACAAAACAGTGCGACGCGCAAAATAGCGCGAGTGTCAACTGCACAAAACAATGCGACGCGCAAAATAGCGCGAGTGTCAACTGCACAAAACAGTGCGACGCGCAAAATAGCGCGATTGTCAACTGCACAAAACAGTGCGACGCGCAAAATAGCGCGAGTGTGATCTGCACAACACAGTGCGACGTGCAAAATAGCGCGAGGGTGATCTGCACAAAACAGTGCGACTCGCAAAATAGCGCGAGCGTGATCTGCACAAAACAGTGCGACGCGCAAAATAGCGCGAGTGTGATCTGCACAAAACGGTGCGACTCCCAAAATAGCGCGAGTGTCAACTGCACAAACCAGTGCGACGCGCAAAATTACGTGAGTGTGAACTGCACAAAACAGTGCGACGCGCAAAATAGCGCGAGTGTGATCTGCACAAAACAGTGCGACGCGCAAAATAGCGCGAGTGTCAACTGCACAAAACAGTGCGACCCCAAAATAGCGCGAGTGTCAACTGCACAAAACAGTGCGACGCGCAAAATAGCGCGAGTGTCAACTGCACAAAACAGTGCGACGCGCAAAATAGCGCGAGTGTGATCTGCACAAAACAGTGCGACGCGCAAAATAGGGCCAGTGTGAACAGCACAAAACAGTGCGACGCGCAAAATAGCGCGAGTGTCAACTGCACAAAACAGTGCGACTCGCAAAATAGCGCGAGTGTGATCTGCAAAAAACAGTGCGACGCGCAAAATAGCGCGAGTGTGATCTGCACAAAACAATGTGAAGCGCAAAATAGCGCGAGTGTCAACTGCCCAAAACAGTGCGACGCGCAAAATAGCGCGAGTGTGATCTGCACAAAACAGTGCGACGCGCAAAATAGCGCGAGTGTCAACTGCACAAAACGGTGCGACTCCCAAAAAAGCGCGAGTGTCAACTGCACAAAACAGTGCGACGCGCAAAATAGCGCGAGTGTCAACTGCACAAAACAGTGCGACTCGCAAAATAGCGCGAGTGTGATCTGCAAAAAACAGTGCGACGCGCAAAATAGCGCGAGTGTGATCTGCACAAAACAATGTGAAGCGCAAAATAGCGCGAGTGTCAACTGCCCAAAACAGTGCGACTCGCAAAATAGCACGAGTGTCAACTGCACAAAACAGTGCGACGAGCAAAATAGCGCGAGTGTGATCTGCCCAAAATGGTGCGACGCGTAAAATAGCGCGAGTGTGAACTGCACAAAACGGTGCGACGCGCAAAATAGCGCGAGTGTCAACAGCACAAAATAGTGCGACGCGGAATGTAGCGCCAGTGTGAACAGCCCAAAATAGTGCAACGCGCAAAACAGCGCGAGTGTCAACTGCACAAAACAGTGCGACGCGCAAAATAGCGCGGGTGTCAACTGCACAAAACAGTGCGACGCGGAAAATAGCGCGAGTGTGATCTGCACAAAACAGTGCGACGCGCAAAATAGCGCGAGTGTGATCTGCACAACACAGTGCGACGTGCAAAATAGCGCGAGGGTGATCTGCACAAAACAGTGCGACTCGCAAAATCGCGCGAGCGTGATCTGCACAAAACAGTGCGACGCGCAAAAGAGCGCGAGTGTCAACTGCACAAAACAGTGCGACGCGCAAAATAGCGCGAGTGTCAACTGCACAAAACAGTGCGACGCGCAAAATAGCGCGAGTGTGATCTGCGCAAAACAGTGCGACGCGCAAAATAGCGCGAGTGTGATCTGCACAAAACAGTGCGACCCGCGAAATAGCGCGAGTGTCAACTGCACAAAACAGTGTGACCCCAAAATAGCGTGAGTGTCAACTGCACAAAACAGTGCGACGCGCAAAATAGCGTAAGTGTCAACTCCACAAAAGAGTGCGACGCGCAAAATAACGCGAGTGTGATCTGCACAAAACAGTGCGACGCGCAAAATAGCGCGAGTGTCAACTCCACAAAACAGTGCGACGCGCAAAATAGCGCGAGTGTGATCTGCACAAAACAGTGCGACGCGCAAAATTGCGCGAGTGTGATCTGCACAAAACAGTGCGAAGGGCAAAATAGCGCGAGTGTCAACAGCACAGAACAGTGCGAGTCGCAAAATAGCGCGAGTGTCAACTGCACAAAACAGTGCGACGCGCAAAATAGCGCGAGTGTGATCTGCACAAAACAGTGCGACGCGCAAAATAGCGCGAGTGTGATCTGCACAAAACAGTGCGACGCGCAAAATAGGGCGAGTGTCAACCGCACAAAACAGTGCGACCCCAAAATAGCGCGAGCGTCAACTGCACAAAACAGTGCGACGCGCAAAATAGCGCGATTGTCAACTGCACAAAACAGTGCGACTCGCAAAATAGCGCGAGTGTCAACTGCACAAAACAGTGCGACGCGCAAAATAGCGCGAGTGTCAACTGCACAAAACAGTGCGACGCGCAAAATAGCGCGAGTGTGATCTGCACAAAACAGTGCGACGCGCAAAATAGCGCGAGTGTGATCTGCGCAAAACAGTGCGACGCCCAAAATAGCGCGAGTGTGATCTGCCCAAAACAGTGCGACCCGCGAAATAGCGCGAGTGTCAACTGCGCAAAACAGTGTGACCCCAAAATAGCGCGAGTGTCAACTCCACAAAACAGTGCGACGCGCAAAATAGCGCGAGTGTCAACTGCACAAAACAGTGCGACTCGCAAAATAGCGCGAGTGTCAACTGCACAAAACAGTGCGACGGGCAAAATAGCGCGAGTGTGATCTGCACAAAACAGTGCAACGCGCAAAATAGGGCCTGTGTGAATAGCACAAAACAGTGCGACGCGCAAAATGGGGCCAGTGTGAATAGCACAAAACAGTGCGACGCGCAAAATAGCGCGAGTGTCAACTGCACAAAACAGTGCGACGCGCAAAATAGCGCGAGTGTCAACTGCACAAAACAGTGCGACGCGCAAAATAGCGAGAGTGTGATCTGCACAAAACAGTGCGACGCGGAAAATAGCGCGAGTGTCAACTGCACAAAACAGTGCGACGCGCAAAATAGCGTGAGTGTCAACTCCACAAAAGAGTGCGACGCGCAAAATAACGCGAGTGTGATCTGCACAAAACAGTGCGACGCGCAAAATAGCGCGAGTGTCAACTCCACAAAACAGTGCGACGCGCAAAATAGCGCGAGTGTGATCTGCAGAAAACAGTGCGACGCGCAAAATAGCGCGAGTGTGATCTGCACAAAACAGTGCGAAGGGCAAAATAGCGCGAGTGTCAACAGCACAGAACAGTGCGACTCGCAAAATAGCGCGAGTGTCAACTACACAAAACAGTGCGACGCGCAAAATAGCGCGAGTGTGATCTGCAAAAAACAGTGCGACGCGCAAAATAGCGCGAGTGTGATCTGCACAAAACAATGTGAAGCGCAAAATAGCGCGAGTGTCAACTGCCCAAAACAGTGCGACTCGCAAAATAGCACGAGTGTCAACTGCACAAAACAGTGCGACGAGCAAAATAGCGCGAGTGTGATCTGCCCAAAATGGTGCGACGCGTAAAATAGCGCGAGTGTGAACTGCACAAAACGGTGCGACGCGCAAAATAGCGCGAGTGTCAACAGCACAAAATAGTGCGACGCGGAATGTAGCGCCAGTGTGAACAGCCCAAAATAGTGCAACGCGCAAAACAGCGCGAGTGTCAACTGCACAAAACAGTGCGACGCGCAAAATAGCGCGGGTGTCAACTGCACAAAACAGTGCGACGCGGAAAATAGCGCGAGTGTGATCTGCACAAAACAGTGCGACGCGCAAAATAGCGCGAGTGTGATCTGCACAACACAGTGCGACGTGCAAAATAGCGCGAGGGTGATCTGCACAAAACAGTGCGACTCGCAAAATCGCGCGAGCGTGATCTGCACAAAACAGTGCGACGCGCAAAAGAGCGCGAGTGTCAACTGCACAAAACAGTGCGACGCGCAAAATAGCGCGAGTGTCAACTGCACAAAACAGTGCGACGCGCAAAATAGCGCGAGTGTGATCTGCGCAAAACAGTGCGACGCGCAAAATAGCGCGAGTGTGATCTGCACAAAACAGTGCGACCCGCGAAATAGCGCGAGTGTCAACTGCACAAAACAGTGTGACCCCAAAATAGCGTGAGTGTCAACTGCACAAAACAGTGCGACGCGCAAAATAGCGTAAGTGTCAACTCCACAAAAGAGTGCGACGCGCAAAATAACGCGAGTGTGATCTGCACAAAACAGTGCGACGCGCAAAATAGCGCGAGTGTCAACTCCACAAAACAGTGCGACGCGCAAAATAGCGCGAGTGTGATCTGCACAAAACAGTGCGACGCGCAAAATTGCGCGAGTGTGATCTGCACAAAACAGTGCGAAGGGCAAAATAGCGCGAGTGTCAACAGCACAGAACAGTGCGAGTCGCAAAATAGCGCGAGTGTCAACTGCACAAAACAGTGCGACGCGCAAAATAGCGCGAGTGTGATCTGCACAAAACAGTGCGACGCGCAAAATAGTGCGAGTGTGATCTGCACAAAACAGTGCGACGCGCAAAATAGGGCGAGTGTCAACCGCACAAAACAGTGCGACCCCAAAATAGCGCGAGCGTCAACTGCACAAAACAGTGCGACGCGCAAAATAGCGCGATTGTCAACTGCACAAAACAGTGCGACTCGCAAAATAGCGCGAGTGTCAACTGCACAAAACAGTGCGACGCGCAAAATAGCGGGAGTGTCAACTGCACAAAACAGTGCGACGCGCAAAATAGCGCGAGTGTGATCTGCACAAAACAGTGCGACGCGCAAAATAGCGCGAGTGTGATCTGCGCAAAACAGTGCGACGCCCAAAATAGCGCGAGTGTGATCTGCCCAAAACAGTGCGACCCGCGAAATAGCGCGAGTGTCAACTGCGCAAAGCAGTGTGACCCCAAAATAGCGCGAGTGTCAACTCCACAAAACAGTGCGACGCGCAAAATAGCGCGAGTGTCAACTGCACAAAACAGTGCGACTCGCAAAATAGCGCGAGTGTCAACTGCACAAAACAGTGCGACGGGCAAAATAGCGCGAGTGTGATCTGCACAAAACAGTGCAACGCGCAAAATAGGGCCTGTGTGAATAGCACAAAACAGTGCGACGCGCAAAATGGGGCCAGTGTGAATAGCACAAAACAGTGCGACGCGCAAAATAGCGCGAGTGTCAACTGCACAAAACAGTGCGACGCGCAAAATAGCGCGAGTGTCAACTGCACAAAACAGTGCGACGCGCAAAATAGCGAGAGTGTGATCTGCACAAAACAGTGCGACGCGGAAAATAGCTCGAGTGTCAACTGCACAAAACAGTGCGACGCGCAAAATAGCGTGAGTGTCAACTCCACAAAAGAGTGCGACGCGCAAAATAACGCGAGTGTGATCTGCACAAAACAGTGCGACGCGCAAAATAGCGCGAGTGTCAACTCCACAAAACAGTGCGACGCGCAAAATAGCGCGAGTGTGATCTGCAGAAAACAGTGCGACGCGCAAAATAGCGCGAGTGTGATCTGCACAAAACAGTGCGAAGGGCAAAATAGCGCGAGTGTCAACAGCACAGAACAGTGCGACTCGCAAAATAGCGCGAGTGTCAACTACACAAAACAGTGCGACGCGCAAAATAGCGCGAGTGTGATCTGCACAAAACAGTGCGACTCGCAAAATAGCGCGAGTGTGATCTGCACAAAACAGTGCGACGCGCAAAATAGGGCGAGTGTCAACTGCACAAAACAGTGCGACCCCAAAATAGCGCGAGTGTCAACTGCACAAAACAGTGCGACGCGCAAAATAGCGCGATTGTCAACTGCACAAAACAGTGCGACTCGCAAAATAGCGCGAGTGTCAACTGCACAAAACAGTGCGACGCGCAAAATAGCGCGAGTGTGATCTGCACAAAACAGTGCGACGCGCAAAATAGCGCGAGTGTGATCTGCACAAAACAGTGCGACGCGCAAAATAGCGCGAGTGTGATCTGCACAAAACAGTGCGACGCGCAAAATAGGGCGAGTGTCAACCGCACAAAACAGTGCGACCCCAAAATAGCGCGAGCGTCAACTGCACAAAACAGTGCGACGCGCAAAATAGCGCGATTGTCAACTGCACAAAACAGTGCGACTCGCAAAATAGCGCGAGTGTCAACTGCACAAAACAGTGCGACACGCAAAATAGCGCGAGTGTGATCTGCACAAAACAGTGCGACGCGCAAAATAGCGCGAGTGTGATCTGCACAAAACAGTGCGACGCGCAAAATAGCGTGAGTGTCAACTGCACAAAACAGTGCGACGCGCAAAATAGCGCGAGTGTGATCTGCACAAAACAGTGCGACGCGCAAAATAGCGCGAGTGTCAACTGCACAAAACGGTGCGACTCCCAAAATAGCGCGAGTGTCAACTGCACAAAACAGTGCGACGCGCAAAATAGCGCGAGTGTCAACTGCACAAAACAGTGCGACTCGCAAAATAGCGCGAGTGTGATCTGCACAAAATAGTGCGACGCGCAAAATAGCGCGAGTGTGATCTGCACAAAACAATGTGAAGCGCAAAATAGCGCGAGTGTCAACCGCACAAAACAGTGCGACTCGCAAAATAGCACGAGTGTCAACTGCACAAAACAGTGCGACGCGCAAAATAGCGCGAGTGTGATCTGCCCAAAATGGTGCGACGCGTAAAATAGCGCGAGTGTGAACTGCACAAAACGGTGCGACGCGCAAAATAGCGCGAGTGTCAACAGCACAAAATAGTGCGACGCGGAATGTAGCGCCAGTGTGAACAGCACAAAATAGTGCCACGCGCAAAATAGGGAGTGTCAACTGCACAAAACAGTGCGACGCGCAAAATAGCGCGAGTGTCAACTGCACAAAACAGTGCGACGCGCAAAATAGCGCGAGTGTGATATGCACAAAACAGTGCGACGCGCAAAATAGCGCGAGTGTGATCTGCACAACACAGTGCGACGTGCAAAATAGCGCGAGGGTGATCTGCACAAAACAGTGCGACTCGCAAAATAGCGCGAGCGTGATTTGCACAAAACAGTGCGACGCGCAAAATAGCGTGAGTGTGATCTGCACAAAACAGTGCGACGCGCAAAATAGCGCGAGTGTCAACTGCACAAAACAGTGCGACGCGCAAAATAGCGCGAGTGTCAACTGCACAAAACAGTGCGACGCGCAAAATAGCGCGATTGTCAACTGCACAAAATAGTGCGACGCGCAAAATAGCGCGAGTGTGATCTGCACAACACAGTGCGACGTGCAAAATAGCGCGAGGGTGATCTGCACAAAACAGTGCGACTCGCAAAATAGCGCGAGCGTGATCTGCACAAAACAGTGCGACGCGCAAAATAGCGCGAGTGTGATCTGCACAAAACGGTGCGACTCCCAAAATAGCGCGAGTGTCAACTGCACAAAACGGTGCGACTCCCAAAAAAGCGCGAGTGTCAACTGCACAAAACAGTGCGACGCGCAAAATAGCGCGAGTGTCAACTGCACAAAACAGTGCGACGCGCAAAATAGCGCGAGTGTGATCTGCACAACACAGTGCGACGTGCAAAATAGCGCGAGTGTGAACTGCACAAACCAGTGCGACGCGCAAAATTACGCGAGTGTCAACTGCACAAAACAGTGCGACGCGCAAAATAGCGCGAGTGTGATCTGCACAAAACAGTGCGACGCGCAAAATAGCGCGAGTGTCAACTCCACAAAACAGTGCGACGCGCAAAATAGCGCGAGTGTGATCTGCACAAAACAGTGCGACGCGCAAAATAGCGCGAGTGTGATCTGCACAAAACAGTGCGACGCGCAAAATAGGGCGAGTGTCAACCGCACAAAACAGTGCGACCCCAAAATAGCGCGAGCGTCAACTGCACAAAACAGTGCGACGCGCAAAATAGCGCGATTGTCAACTGCACGAAACAGTGCGACTCGCAAAATAGCGCGAGTGTCAACTGCACAAAACAGTGCGACGCGCAAAATAGCGCGAGTGTCAACTGCACAAAACAGTGCGACGCGCAAAATAGCGCGAGTGTGATCTGCACAAAACAGTGCGACGCGCAAAATAGCGCGAGTGTGATCTGCGCAAAACAGTGCGACGCCCAAAATAGCGCGAGTGTGATCTGCCCAAAACAGTGTGACCCGCGAAATAGCGCGAGTGTCAACTCCACAAAACAGTGCGACGCGCAAAATAGCGCGAGTGTCAACTGCACAAAACAGTGCGACTCGCAAAATAGCGCGAGTGTCAACTGCACAAAACAGTGCGACGCGCAAAATAGCGCGAGTGTGATCTGCACAAAACAGTGCAACGCGCAAAATAGGGCCTGTGTGAATAGCACAAAACAGTGCGACGCGCAAAATGGGGCCAGTGTGAATAGCACAAAACAGTGCGACGCGCAAAATAGCGCGAGTGTGAACTGCACAAAACGGTGCGACGCGCAAAATAGCGCGAGTGTCAACAGCACAAAATAGTGCGACGCGGAATGTAGCGCCAGTGTGAACAGCCCAAAATAGTGCAACGCGCAAAATAGCGCGAGTGTCAACTGCACAAAACAGTGCGACGCGCAAAATAGCGCGGGTGTCAACTGCACAAAACAGTGCGACGCGGAAAATAGCGCGAGTGTGATCTGCACAAAACAGTGCGACGCGCAAAATAGCGCGAGTGTGATCTGCACAACACAGTGCGGCGTGCAAAATAGCGCGAGGGTGATCTGCACAAAACAGTGCGACTCGCAAAATCGCGCGAGCGTGATCTGCACAAAACAGTGCGACGCGCAAAATAGCGCGAGTGTCAACTGCACAAAACAGTGCGACGCGCAAAATAGCGCGAGTGTGATCTGCGCAAAACAGTGCGACGCGCAAAATAGCGCGAGTGTGATCTGCACAAAACAGTGCGACCCGCGAAATAGCGCGAGTGTCAACTGCACAAAACAGTGTGACCCCAAAATAGCGCGAGTGTCAACTGCACAAAACAGTGCGACGCGCAAAATAGCGCGAGTGTCAACTGCACAAAACAGTGCGACTCACAAAATAGCGCGAGTGTCAACTGCACAAAACAGTGCGACGCGCAAAATAGCGCGAGTGTGATCTGCACAAAACAGTGCGACGCGCAAAATAGGGCCAGTGTGAACAGCACAAAACAGTGCGACGCGCAAAATAGCGCGAGTGTCAACTGCACAAAACAGTGCGACGTGCAAAATAGCGCGAGTGTGATATGCACAAAACAGTGCGACGCGCAAAATAGCGCGAGTGTCAACTGCACAAAACGGTGCGACTCCCAAAATAGCGCGAGTGTCAACTGCACAAAACAGTGCGACGCGCAAAATAGCGCGAGTCTCCACTGCACAAAACAGTGCGACTCGCAAAATAGCGCGAGTGTCAACTGCACAAAACAGTGCGACGCGCAAAATAGCGCGAGTGTGATCTGCACAAAACAGTGCGACGCGCAAAATAGCGCGAGTGTGATCTGCACAAAACAGTGCAACGCGCAAAATAGGGCCTGTGTGAATAGCACAAAACAGTGCGACGCGCAAAATGGGGCCAGTGTGAATAGCACAAAAAAGTGCGACGTGCAAAATAGCGCGAGTGTCAACCGCACAAAACAGTGCGACGCGCAAAATAGCGCGAGTGTCAACTGCACAAAACAGTGCGACGCGCAAAATAGCGCGAGTGTGATCTGCACAAAATAGTGCGACGCGCAAAATAGCGCGAGTGTCAACTGCACAAAACAGTGCGACGCGCAAAATAGCGTCAGTGTCAACTCCACAAAAGAGTGCGACGCGCAAAATAACGCGAGTGTGATCTGCACAAAACAGTGCGACGCGCAAAATAGCGCGAGTGTCAACTCCACAAAACAGTGCGACGCGCAAAATAGCGCGAGTGTGATCTGCACAAAACAGTGCGACGCGCAAAATAGCGCGAGTGTGATCTGCACAAAACAGTGCGAAGGGCAAAATAGCGCGAGTGTCAACAGCACAGAACAGTGCGACTCGCAAAATAGCGCGAGTGTCAACTGCACAAAACAGTGCGAAGGGCAAAATAGCGCGAGTGTCAACAGCACAGAACAGTGCGACTCGCAAAATAGCGCGAGTGTGATCTGCACAAAACAGTGCGACGCGCAAAATAGCGCGAGTGTGATCTGCACAAAACAGTGCGACGCGCAAAATAGCGCGAGTGTGATATGCACAAAACAGTGCGACGCGCAAAATAGCGCGAGTGTCAACTGCACAAAACGGTGCGACTCCCAAAATAGCGCGAGTGTCAACTGCACAAAACAGTGCGACGCGCAAAATAGCGCGAGTCTCCACTGCACAAAACAGTGCGACTCGCAAAATAGCGCGAGTGTCAACTGCACAAAACAGTGCGACGCGCAAAATAGCGCGAGTGTGATCTGCACAAAACAGTGCAACGCGCAAAATAGGGCCTGTGTGAATAGCACAAAACAGTGCGACGCGCAAAATGGGGCCAGTGTGAATAGCACAAAACAGTGCGACGCGCAAAATAGCGCGAGTGTGAACTGCACAAAACGGTGCGACGCGCAAAATAGCGCGAGTGTCAACAGCACAAAATAGTGCGACGCGGAATGTAGCGCCAGTGTGAACAGCCCAAAATAGTGCAACGCGCAAAATAGCGCGAGTGTCAACTGCACAAAACAGTGCGACGCGCAAAATAGCGCGGGTGTCAACTGCACAAAACAGTGCGACGCGGAAAATAGCGCGAGTGTGATCTGCACAAAACAGTGCGACGCGCAAAATAGCGCGAGTGTGATCTGCACAACACAGTGCGGCGTGCAAAATAGCGCGAGGGTGATCTGCACAAAACAGTGCGACTCGCAAAATCGCGCGAGCGTGATCTGCACAAAACAGTGCGACGCGCAAAATAGCGCGAGTGTCAACTGCACAAAACAGTGCGACGCGCAAAATAGCGCGAGTGTGATCTGCGCAAAACAGTGCGACGCGCAAAATAGCGCGAGTGTGATCTGCACAAAACAGTGCGACCCGCGAAATAGCGCGAGTGTCAACTGCACAAAACAGTGTGACCCCAAAATAGCGCGAGTGTCAACTGCACAAAACAGTGCGACGCGCAAAATAGCGCGAGTGTCAACTGCACAAAACAGTGCGACTCACAAAATAGCGCGAGTGTCAACTGCACAAAACAGTGCGACGCGCAAAATAGCGCGAGTGTGATCTGCACAAAACAGTGCGACGCGCAAAATAGGGCCAGTGTGAACAGCACAAAACAGTGCGACGCGCAAAATAGCGCGAGTGTCAACTGCACAAAACAGTGCGACGTGCAAAATAGCGCGAGTGTGATATGCACAAAACAGTGCGACGCGCAAAATAGCGCGAGTGTCAACTGCACAAAACGGTGCGACTCCCAAAATAGCGCGAGTGTCAACTGCACAAAACAGTGCGACGCGCAAAATAGCGCGAGTCTCCACTGCACAAAACAGTGCGACTCGCAAAATAGCGCGAGTGTCAACTGCACAAAACAGTGCGACGCGCAAAATAGCGCGAGTGTGATCTGCACAAAACAGTGCGACGCGCAAAATAGCGCGAGTGTGATCTGCACAAAACAGTGCAACGCGCAAAATAGGGCCTGTGTGAATAGCACAAAACAGTGCGACGCGCAAAATGGGGCCAGTGTGAATAGCACAAAAAAGTGCGACGTGCAAAATAGCGCGAGTGTCAACCGCACAAAACAGTGCGACGCGCAAAATAGCGCGAGTGTCAACTGCACAAAACAGTGCGACGCGCAAAATAGCGCGAGTGTGATCTGCACAAAATAGTGCGACGCGCAAAATAGCGCGAGTGTCAACTGCACAAAACAGTGCGACGCGCAAAATAGCGTCAGTGTCAACTCCACAAAAGAGTGCGACGCGCAAAATAACGCGAGTGTGATCTGCACAAAACAGTGCGACGCGCAAAATAGCGCGAGTGTCAACTCCACAAAACAGTGCGACGCGCAAAATAGCGCGAGTGTGATCTGCACAAAACAGTGCGACGCGCAAAATAGCGCGAGTGTGATCTGCACAAAACAGTGCGAAGGGCAAAATAGCGCGAGTGTCAACAGCACAGAACAGTGCGACTCGCAAAATAGCGCGAGTGTCAACTGCACAAAACAGTGCGAAGGGCAAAATAGCGCGAGTGTCAACAGCACAGAACAGTGCGACTCGCAAAATAGCGCGAGTGTGATCTGCACAAAACAGTGCGACGCGCAAAATAGCGCGAGTGTGATCTGCACAAAACAGTGCGACGCGCAAAATAGCGCGAGTGTGATATGCACAAAACAGTGCGACGCGCAAAATAGCGCGAGTGTCAACTGCACAAAACGGTGCGACTCCCAAAATAGCGCGAGTGTCAACTGCACAAAACAGTGCGACGCGCAAAATAGCGCGAGTCTCCACTGCACAAAACAGTGCGACTCGCAAAATAGCGCGAGTGTCAACTGCACAAAACAGTGCGACGCGCAAAATAGCGCGAGTGTGATCTGCACAAAACAGTGCAACGCGCAAAATAGGGCCTGTGTGAATAGCAAAAAACAGTGCGACGCGCAAAATGGGGCCAGTGTGAATAGCACAAAACAGTGCGACGCGCAAAATAGCGCGAGTGTCAACCGCACAAAACAGTGCGACGCGCAAAATAGCGCGAGTGTCAACTGCACAAAACAGTGCGACGCGCAAAATAGCGCGAGTGTGATCTGCACAAAATAGTGCGACGCGCAAAATAGCGCGAGTGTCAACTGCACAAAACAGTGCGACGCGCAAAATAGCGTCAGTGTCAACTCCACAAAAGAGTGCGACGCGCAAAATAACGCGAGTGTGATCTGCACAAAACAGTGCGACGCGCAAAATAGCGCGAGTGTCAACTCCACAAAACAGTGCGACGCGCAAAATAGCGCGAGTGTGATCTGCACAAAACAGTGCGACGCGCAAAATAGCGCGAGTGTGATCTGCACAAAACAGTGCGAAGGGCAAAATAGCGCGAGTGTCAACAGCACAGAACAGTGCGACTCGCAAAATAGCGCGAGTGTCAACTGCACAAAACAGTGCGAAGGGCAAAATAGCGCGAGTGTCAACAGCACAGAACAGTGCGACTCGCAAAATAGCGCGAGTGTGATCTGCACAAAACAGTGCGAAGGGCAAAATAGCGCGAGTGTCAACAGCACAGAACAGTGCGACTCGCAAAATAGCGCGAGTGTGATCTGCACAAAACAGTGCGACGCGCAAAATAGCGCGAGTGTGATCTGCACAAAACAGTGCGACGCGCAAAATAGGGCGAGTGTCAACCGCACAAAACAGTGCGACCCCAAAATAGCGCGAGCGTCAACTGCACAAAACAGTGCGACGCGCAAAATAGCGCGATTGTCAACTGCACAAAACAGTGCGACTCGCAAAATAGCGCGAGTGTGATCTGCGCAAAACAGTGCGACGCGCAAAATAGCGCGAGTGTGATCTGCACAAAACAGTGCGACCCGCGAAATAGCGCGAGTGTCAACTGCACAAAACAGTGTGACCCCAAAATAGCGCGAGTGTCAACTGCACAAAACAGTGCGACGCGCAAAATAGCGTGAGTGTCAACTCCACAAAAGAGTGCGACGCGCAAAATAACGCGAGTGTGATCTGCACAAAACAGTGCGACGCGCAAAATAGCGCGAGTGTCAACTGCACAAAACAGTGCGACGCGCAAAATAGCGCGAGTGTGATCTGCCCAAAATGGTGCGACGCGTAAAATAGCGCGAGTGTGAACTGCACAAAACGGTGCGACGCGCAAAATAGCGCGAGTGTCAACAGCACAAAATAGTGCGACGCGGAATGTAGCGCCAGTGTGAACAGCCCAAAATAGTGCAACGCGCAAAATAGCGCGAGTGTCAACTGCACAAAACAGTGCGACGCGCAAAATAGCGCGGGTGTCAACTGCGCAAAACAGTGCGACGCGGAAAATAGCGCGAGTGTGATCTGCACAAAACAGTGCGACGCGCAAAATAGCGCGAGTGTGATCTGCACAACACAGTGCGACGTGCAAAATAGCGCGAGGGTGATCTGCACAAAACAGTGCGACTCGCAAAATCGCGCGAGCGTGATCTGCACAAAACAGTGCGACGCGCAAAATAGCGCGAGTGTCAACTGCACAAAACAGTGCGACGCGCAAAATAGCGCGAGTGTGATCTGCGCAAAATAGTGCGACGCGCAAAATAGCGCGAGTGTGATCTGCACAAAACAGTGCGACCCGCGAAATAGCGCGAGTGTCAACTGCACAAAACAGTGTGACCCCAAAATAGCGCGAGTGTCAACTGCACAAAACAGTGCGACGCGCAAAATAGCGCGAGTGTCAACTGCACAAAACAGTGCGACTCACAAAATAGCGCGAGTGTCAACTGCACAAAACAGTGCGACGCGCAAAATAGCGCGAGTGTGATCTGCACAAAACAGTGCGACGCGCAAAATAGGGCCAGTGTGAACAGCACAAAACAGTGCGACGCGCAAAATAGCGCGAGTGTCAACTGCACAAAACAGTGCGACGTGCAAAATAGCGCGAGTGTGACATGCACAAAACAGTGCGACGCGCAAAATAGCGCGAGGGTCAACTGCACAAAACGGTGCGACTCCCAAAATAGCGCGAGTGTCAACTGCACAAAACAGTGCGACGCGCCAAATAGCGCGAGTCTCAACTGCACAAAACAGTGCGACTCGCAAAATAGCGCGAGTGTCAACTGCACAAAACAGTGCGACGCGCAAAATAGCGCGAGTGTGATCTGCACAAAACAGTGCGACGCGCAAAATAGCGCGAGTGTGATCTGCACAACACAGTGCGACGTGCAAAATAGCGCGAGGGTGATCTGCACAAAACAGTGCGACTCGCAAAATAGCGCGAGCGTGATTTGCACAAAACAGTGCGACGCGCAAAATAGCGCGAGTGTGATCTGCACAAAACAGTGCAACGCGCAAAATAGGGCCTGTGTGAATAGCACAAAACAGTGCGACGCGCAAAATGGGGCCAGTGTGAATAGCACAAAACAGTGCGACGCGCAAAATAGCGCGAGTGTCAACTGCACAAAACAGTGCGACGCGCAAAATGGGGCCAGTGTGAATAGCACAAAACAGTGCGACGCGCAAAATAGCGCGAGTGTCAACCGCACAAAACAGTGCGACGCGCAAAATAGCGCGAGTGTCAACTGCACAAAACAGTGCGACGCGCAAAATAGCGCGAGTGTGATCTGCACAAAATAGTGCGACGCGCAAAATAGCGCGAGTGTCAACTGCACAAAACAGTGCGACGCGCAAAATAGCGTCAGTGTCAACTCCACAAAAGAGTGCGACGCGCAAAATAACGCGAGTGTGATCTGCACAAAACAGTGCGACGCGCAAAATAGCGCGAGTGTCAACTCCACAAAACAGTGCGACGCGCAAAATAGCGCGAGTGTGATCTGCACAAAACAGTGCGACGCGCAAAATAGCGCGAGTGTGATCTGCACAAAACAGTGCGAAGGGCAAAATAGCGCGAGTGTCAACAGCACAGAACAGTGCGACTCGCAAAATAGCGCGAGTGTCAACTGCACAAAACAGTGCGAAGGGCAAAATAGCGCGAGTGTCAACAGCACAGAACAGTGCGACTCGCAAAATAGCGCGAGTGTGATCTGCACAAAACAGTGCGAAGGGCAAAATAGCGCGAGTGTCAACAGCACAGAACAGTGCGACTCGCAAAATAGCGCGAGTGTGATCTGCACAAAACAGTGCGACGCGCAAAATAGCGCGAGTGTGATCTGCACAAAACAGTGCGACGCGCAAAATAGGGCGAGTGTCAACCGCACAAAACAGTGCGACCCCAAAATAGCGCGAGCGTCAACTGCACAAAACAGTGCGACGCGCAAAATAGCGCGATTGTCAACTGCACAAAACAGTGCGACTCGCAAAATAGCGCGAGTGTGATCTGCGCAAAACAGTGCGACGCGCAAAATAGCGCGAGTGTGATCTGCACAAAACAGTGCGACCCGCGAAATAGCGCGAGTGTCAACTGCACAAAACAGTGTGACCCCAAAATAGCGCGAGTGTCAACTGCACAAAACAGTGCGACGCGCAAAATAGCGTGAGTGTCAACTCCACAAAAGAGTGCGACGCGCAAAATAACGCGAGTGTGATCTGCACAAAACAGTGCGACGCGCAAAATAGCGCGAGTGTCAACTGCACAAAACAGTGCGACGCGCAAAATAGCGCGAGTGTGATCTGCCCAAAATGGTGCGACGCGTAAAATAGCGCGAGTGTGAACTGCACAAAACGGTGCGACGCGCAAAATAGCGCGAGTGTCAACAGCACAAAATAGTGCGACGCGGAATGTAGCGCCAGTGTGAACAGCCCAAAATAGTGCAACGCGCAAAATAGCGCGAGTGTCAACTGCACAAAACAGTGTGACGCGCAAAATAGCGCGGGTGTCAACTGCACAAAACAGTGCGACGCGGAAAATAGCGCGAGTGTGATCTGCACAAAACAGTGCGACGCGCAAAATAGCGCGAGTGTGATCTGCACAACACAGTGCGACGTGCAAAATAGCGCGAGGGTGATCTGCACAAAACAGTGCGACTCGCAAAATCGCGCGAGCGTGATCTGCACAAAACAGTGTGACGCGCAAAATAGCGCGAGTGTCAACTGCACAAAACAGTGCGACGCGCAAAATAGCGCGAGTGTGATCTGCGCAAAACAGTGCGACGCGCAAAATAGCGCGAGTGTGATCTGCACAAAACAGTGCGACCCGCGAAATAGCGCGAGTGTCAACTGCACAAAACAGTGCGACGCGCAAAATAGCGTGAGTGTCAACTCCACAAAAGAGTGCGACGCGCAAAATAACGCGAGTGTGATCTGCACAAAACAGTGCGACGCGCAAAATAGCGCGAGTGTCAACTCCACAAAACAGTGCGACGCGCAAAATAGCGCGAGTGTGATCTGCACAAAACAGTGCGACGCGCAAAATAGCGCGAGTGTGATCTGCACAAAACAGTGCGAAGGGCAAAATAGCGCGAGTGTCAACAGCACAGAACAGTGCGACTCGCAAAATAGCGCGAGTGTCAACTGCACAAAACAGTGCGACGCGCAAAATAGCGCGAGTGTGATCTGCACAAAACAGTGCGACGCGCAAAATAGGGCGAGTGTCAACCGCACAAAACAGTGCGACCCCAAAATAGCGCGAGCGTCAACTGCACAAAACAGTGCGACGCGCAAAATAGCGCGATTGTCAACTGCACAAAACAGTGCGACTCGCAAAATAGCGCGAGTGTCAACTGCACAAAACAGTGCGACACGCAAAATAGCGCGAGTGTGATCTGCACAAAACAGTGCGACGCGCAAAATAGCGCGAGTGTGATCTGCACAAAACAGTGCGACGCGCAAAATAGCGGGAGTGTCAACTGCACAAAACAGTGCGACGCGCAAAATAGCGCGAGTGTGATCTGCACAAAACAGTGCGACGCGCAAAATAGCGCGAGTGTCAACTGCACAAAACGGTGCGACTCCCAAAATAGCGCGAGTGTCAACTGCACAAAACAGTGCGACGCGCAAAATAGCGCGAGTGTCAACTGCACAAAACAGTGCGACTCGCAAAATAGCGCGAGTGTGATCTGCACAAAATAGTGCGACGCGCAAAATAGCGCGAGTGTGATCTGCACAAAACAATGTGAAGCGCAAAATAGCGCGAGTGTCAACTGCACAAAACAGTGCGACTCGCAAAATAGCACGAGTGTCAACTGCACAAAACAGTGCGACGCGCAAAATAGCGCGAGTGTGATCTGCCCAAAATGGTGCGACGCGTAAAATAGCGCGAGTGTGAACTGCACAAAACGGTGCGACGCGCAAAATAGCGCGAGTGTCAACAGCACAAAATAGTGCGACGCGGAATGTAGCGCCAGTGTGAACAGCACAAAATAGTGCCACGCGCAAAATAGCGCGAGTGTCAACTGCACAAAACAGTGCGACGCGCAAAATAGCGCGAGTGTCAACTGCACAAAACAGTGCGACGCGCAAAATAGCGCGAGTGTGATATGCACAAAACAGTGCGACGCGCAAAATAGCGCGAGTGTGATCTGCACAACACAGTGCGACGTGCAAAATAGCGCGAGGGTGATCTGCACAAAACAGTGCGACGCGCAAAATAGCGCGAGTGTCAACTCCACAAAACAGTGCGACGCGCAAAATAGCGCGAGTGTGATCTGCACAAAACAGTGCGACGCGCAAAATAGCGCGAGTGTGATCTGCACAAAACAGTGCGAAGGGCAAAATAGCGCGAGTGTCAACAGCACAGAACAGTGCGACTCGCAAAATAGCGCGAGTGTCAACTGCACAAAACAGTGCGACGCGCAAAATAGCGCGAGTGTGATCTGCACAAAACAGTGCGACGCGCAAAATAGCGCGAGTGTGATCTGCACAAAACAGTGCGACGCGCAAAATAGGGCGAGTGTCAACCGCACAAAACAGTGCGACCCCAAAATAGCGCGAGCGTCAACTGCACAAAACAGTGCGACGCGCAAAATAGCGCGATTGTCAACTGCACAAAACAGTGCGACTCGCAAAATAGCGCGAGTGTCAACTGCACAAAACAGTGCGACACGCAAAATAGCGCGAGTGTGATCTGCACAAAACAGTGCGACGCGCAAAATAGCGCGAGTGTGATCTGCACAAAACAGTGCGACGCGCAAAATAGCATGAGTGTCAACTGCACAAAACAGTGCGACGCGCAAAATAGCGCGAGTGTGTTCTGCACAAAACAGTGCGACGCGCAAAATAGCGCGAGTGTCAACTGCACAAAACGGTGCGACTCCCAAAATAGCGCGAGTGTCAACTGCACAAAACAGTGCGACGCGCAAAATAGCGCGAGTCTCCACTGCACAAAACAGTGCGACTCGCAAAATAGCGCGAGTGTCAACTGCACAAAACAGTGCGACGCGCAAAATAGCGCGAGTGTGATCTGCACAAAACAGTGCGACGCGCAAAATAGCGCGAGTGTGATCTGCACAAAACAGTGCAACGCGCAAAATAGGGCCTGTGTGAATAGCACAAAACAGTGCGACGCGCAAAATGGGGCCAGTGTGAATAGCACAAAACAGTGCGACGCGCAAAATAGCGCGAGTGTCAACCGCACAAAACAGTGCGACGCGCAAAATAGCGCGAGTGTCAACTGCACAAAACAGTGCGACGCGCAAAATAGCGCGAGTGTGATCTGCACAAAATAGTGCGACGCGCAAAATAGCGCGAGTGTCAACTGCACAAAACAGTGCGACGCGCAAAATAGCGTCAGTGTCAACTCCACAAAAGAGTGCGACGCGCAAAATAACGCGAGTGTGATCTGCACAAAACAGTGCGACGCGCAAAATAGCGCGAGTGTCAACTCCACAAAACAGTGCGACGCGCAAAATAGCGCGAGTGTGATCTGCACAAAACAGTGCGACGCGCAAAATAGCGCGAGTGTGATCTGCACAAAACAGTGCGAAGGGCAAAATAGCGCGAGTGTCAACAGCACAGAACAGTGCGACTCGCAAAATAGCGCGAGTGTCAACTGCACAAAACAGTGCGAAGGGCAAAATAGCGCGAGTGTCAACAGCACAGAACAGTGCGACTCGCAAAATAGCGCGAGTGTGATCTGCACAAAACAGTGCGACGCGCAAAATAGCGCGAGTGTGATCTGCACAAAACAGTGCGAAGTGCAAAATAGCGCGAGTGTCAACAGCACAGAACAGTGCGACTCGCAAAATAGCGCGAGTGTCAACTGCACAAAACGGTGCGACTCCCAAAATAGCGCGAGTGTCAACTGCACAAAACAGTGCGACGCGCAAAATAGCGCGAGTCTCCACTGCACAAAACAGTGCGACTCGCAAAATAGCGCGAGTGTCAACTGCACAAAACAGTGCGACGCGCAAAATAGCGCGAGTGTGATCTGCACAAAACAGTGCAACGCGCAAAATAGGGCCTGTGTGAATAGCACAAAACAGTGCGACGCGCAAAATGGGGCCAGTGTGAATAGCACAAAACAGTGCGACGCGCAAAATAGCGCGAGTGTCAACCGCACAAAACAGTGCGACGCGCAAAATAGCGCGAGTGTCAACTGCACAAAACAGTGCGACGCGCAAAATAGCGCGAGTGTGATCTGCACAAAATAGTGCGACGCGCAAAATAGCGCGAGTGTCAACTGCACAAAACAGTGCGACGCGCAAAATAGCGTCAGTGTCAACTCCACAAAAGAGTGCGACGCGCAAAATAACGCGAGTGTGATCTGCACAAAACAGTGCGACGCGCAAAATAGCGCGAGTGTCAACTCCACAAAACAGTGCGACGCGCAAAATAGCGCGAGTGTGATCTGCACAAAACAGTGCGACGCGCAAAATAGCGCGAGTGTGATCTGCACAAAACAGTGCGAAGGGCAAAATAGCGCGAGTGTCAACAGCACAGAACAGTGCGACTCGCAAAATAGCGCGAGTGTCAACTGCACAAAACAGTGCGAAGGGCAAAATAGCGCGAGTGTCAACAGCACAGAACAGTGCGACTCGCAAAATAGCGCGACCCCAAAATAGCGCGAGTGTGATCTGCACAAAACAGTGCGACGCGCAAAATAGGGCGAGTGTCAACCGCACAAAACAGTGCGACCCCAAAATAGCGCGAGCGTCAACTGCACAAAACAGTGCGACGCGCAAAATAGCGCGATTGTCAACTGCACAAAACAGTGCGACTCGCAAAATAGCGCGAGTGTGATCTGCGCAAAACAGTGCGACGCGCAAAATAGCGCGAGTGTGATCTGCACAAAACAGTGCGACCCGCGAAATAGCGCGAGTGTCAACTGCACAAAACAGTGTGACCCCAAAATAGCGCGAGTGTCAACTGCACAAAACAGTGCGACGCGCAAAATAGCGTGAGTGTCAACTCCACAAAAGAGTGCGACGCGCAAAATAACGCGAGTGTGATCTGCACAAAACAGTGCGACGCGCAAAATAGCGCGAGTGTCAACTGCACAAAACAGTGCGACGCGCAAAATAGCGCGAGTGTGATCTGCCCAAAATGGTGCGACGCGTAAAATAGCGCGAGTGTGAACTGCACAAAACGGTGCGACGCGCAAAATAGCGCGAGTGTCAACAGCACAAAATAGTGCGACGCGGAATGTAGCGCCAGTGTGAACAGCCCAAAATAGTGCAACGCGCAAAATAGCGCGAGTGTCAACTGCACAAAACAGTGCGACGCGCAAAATAGCGCGGGTGTCAACTGCACAAAACAGTGCGACGCGGAAAATAGCGCGAGTGTGATCTGCACAAAACAGTGCGACGCGCAAAATAGCGCGAGTGTGATCTGCACAACACAGTGCGACGTGCAAAATAGCGCGAGGGTGATCTGCACAAAACAGTGCGACTCGCAAAATCGCGCGAGCGTGATCTGCACAAAACAGTGCGACGCGCAAAATAGCGCGAGTGTCAACTGCACAAAACAGTGCGACGCGCAAAATAGCGCGAGTGTGATCTGCGCAAAATAGTGCGACGCGCAAAATAGCGCGAGTGTGATCTGCACAAAACAGTGCGACCCGCGAAATAGCGCGAGTGTCAACTGCACAAAACAGTGTGACCCCAAAATAGCGCGAGTGTCAACTGCACAAAACAGTGCGACGCGCAAAATAGCGCGAGTGTCAACTGCACAAAACAGTGCGACTCACAAAATAGCGCGAGTGTCAACTGCACAAAACAGTGCGACGCGCAAAATAGCGCGAGTGTGATCTGCACAAAACAGTGCGACGCGCAAAATAGGGCCAGTGTGAACAGCACAAAACAGTGCGACGCGCAAAATAGCGCGAGTGTCAACTGCACAAAACAGTGCGACGTGCAAAATAGCGCGAGTGTGACATGCACAAAACAGTGCGACGCGCAAAATAGCGCGAGGGTCAACTGCACAAAACGGTGCGACTCCCAAAATAGCGCGAGTGTCAACTGCACAAAACAGTGCGACGCGCCAAATAGCGCGAGTCTCAACTGCACAAAACAGTGCGACTCGCAAAATAGCGCGAGTGTCAACTGCACAAAACAGTGCGACGCGCAAAATAGCGCGAGTGTGATCTGCACAAAACAGTGCGACGCGCAAAATAGCGCGAGTGTGATCTGCACAAAACAGTGCAACGCGCAAAATAGGGCCTGTGTGAATAGCACAAAACAGTGCGACGCGCAAAATGGGGCCAGTGTGAATAGCACAAAACAGTGCGACGCGCAAAATAGCGCGAGTGTCAACTGCACAAAACAGTGCGACGCGCAAAATGGGGCCAGTGTGAATAGCACAAAACAGTGCGACGCGCAAAATAGCGCGAGTGTCAACCGCACAAAACAGTGCGACGCGCAAAATAGCGCGAGTGTCAACTGCACAAAACAGTGCGACGCGCAAAATAGCGCGAGTGTGATCTGCACAAAATAGTGCGACGCGCAAAATAGCGCGAGTGTCAACTGCACAAAACAGTGCGACGCGCAAAATAGCGTCAGTGTCAACTCCACAAAAGAGTGCGACGCGCAAAATAACGCGAGTGTGATCTGCACAAAACAGTGCGACGCGCAAAATAGCGCGAGTGTCAACTCCACAAAACAGTGCGACGCGCAAAATAGCGCGAGTGTGATCTGCACAAAACAGTGCGACGCGCAAAATAGCGCGAGTGTGATCTGCACAAAACAGTGCGAAGGGCAAAATAGCGCGAGTGTCAACAGCACAGAACAGTGCGACTCGCAAAATAGCGCGAGTGTCAACTGCACAAAACAGTGCGAAGGGCAAAATAGCGCGAGTGTCAACAGCACAGAACAGTGCGACTCGCAAAATAGCGCGAGTGTGATCTGCACAAAACAGTGCGAAGGGCAAAATAGCGCGAGTGTCAACAGCACAGAACAGTGCGACTCGCAAAATAGCGCGAGTGTGATCTGCACAAAACAGTGCGACGCGCAAAATAGCGCGAGTGTGATCTGCACAAAACAGTGCGACGCGCAAAATAGGGCGAGTGTCAACCGCACAAAACAGTGCGACCCCAAAATAGCGCGAGCGTCAACTGCACAAAACAGTGCGACGCGCAAAATAGCGCGATTGTCAACTGCACAAAACAGTGCGACTCGCAAAATAGCGCGAGTGTGATCTGCGCAAAACAGTGCGACGCGCAAAATAGCGCGAGTGTGATCTGCACAAAACAGTGCGACCCGCGAAATAGCGCGAGTGTCAACTGCACAAAACAGTGTGACCCCAAAATAGCGCGAGTGTCAACTGCACAAAACAGTGCGACGCGCAAAATAGCGTGAGTGTCAACTCCACAAAAGAGTGCGACGCGCAAAATAACGCGAGTGTGATCTGCACAAAACAGTGCGACGCGCAAAATAGCGCGAGTGTCAACTGCACAAAACAGTGCGACGCGCAAAATAGCGCGAGTGTGATCTGCCCAAAATGGTGCGACGCGTAAAATAGCGCGAGTGTGAACTGCACAAAACGGTGCGACGCGCAAAATAGCGCGAGTGTCAACAGCACAAAATAGTGCGACGCGGAATGTAGCGCCAGTGTGAACAGCCCAAAATAGTGCAACGCGCAAAATAGCGCGAGTGTCAACTGCACAAAACAGTGCGACGCGCAAAATAGCGCGGGTGTCAACTGCACAAAACAGTGCGACGCGGAAAATAGCGCGAGTGTGATCTGCACAAAACAGTGCGACGCGCAAAATAGCGCGAGTGTGATCTGCACAACACAGTGCGACGTGCAAAATAGCGCGAGGGTGATCTGCACAAAACAGTGCGACTCGCAAAATCGCGCGAGCGTGATCTGCACAAAACAGTGCGACGCGCAAAATAGCGCGAGTGTCAACTGCACAAAACAGTGCGACGCGCAAAATAGCGCGAGTGTGATCTGCACAAAACAGTGCGACCCGCGAAATAGCGCGAGTGTCAACTGCACAAAACAGTGCGACGCGCAAAATAGCGTGAGTGTCAACTCCACAAAAGAGTGCGACGCGCAAAATAACGCGAGTGTGATCTGCACAAAACAGTGCGACGCGCAAAATAGCGCGAGTGTCAACTCCACAAAACAGTGCGACGCGCAAAATAGCGCGAGTGTGATCTGCACAAAACAGTGCGAAGGGCAAAATAGCGCGAGTGTCAACAGCACAGAACAGTGCGACTCGCAAAATAGCGCGAGTGTCAACTGCACAAAACAGTGCGACGCGCAAAATAGCGCGAGTGTGATCTGCACAAAACAGTGCGACGCGCAAAATAGGGCGAGTGTCAACCGCACAAAACAGTGCGACCCCAAAATAGCGCGAGCGTCAACTGCACAAAACAGTGCGACGCGCAAAATAGCGCGATTGTCAACTGCACAAAACAGTGCGACTCGCAAAATAGCGCGAGTGTCAACTGCACAAAACAGTGCGACACGCAAAATAGCGCGAGTGTGATCTGCACAAAACAGTGCGACGCGCAAAATAGCGCGAGTGTGATCTGCACAAAACAGTGCGACGCGCAAAATAGCGTGAGTGTCAACTGCACAAAACAGTGCGACGCGCAAAATAGCGCGAGTGTGATCTGCACAAAACAGTGCGACGCGCAAAATAGCGCGAGTGTCAACTGCACAAAACGGTGCGACTCCCAAAATAGCGCGAGTGTCAACTGCACAAAACAGTGCGACGCGCAAAATAGCGCGAGTGTCAACTGCACAAAACAGTGCGACTCGCAAAATAGCGCGAGTGTGATCTGCACAAAATAGTGCGACGCGCAAAATAGCGCGAGTGTGATCTGCACAAAACAATGTGAAGCGCAAAATAGCGCGAGTGTCAACTGCACAAAACAGTGCGACTCGCAAAATAGCACGAGTGTCAACTGCACAAAACAGTGCGACGCGCAAAATAGCGCGAGTGTGATCTGCCCAAAATGGTGCGACGCGTAAAATAGCGCGAGTGTGAACTGCACAAAACGGTGCGACGCGCAAAATAGCGCGAGTGTCAACAGCACAAAATAGTGCGACGCGGAATGTAGCGCCAGTGTGAACAGCACAAAATAGTGCCACGCGCAAAATAGCGCGAGTGTCAACTGCACAAAACAGTGCGACGCGCAAAATAGCGCGAGTGTCAACTGCACAAAACAGTGCGACGCGCAAAATAGCGCGAGTGTGATATGCACAAAACAATGCGACGCGCAAAATAGCGCGAGTGTGATCTGCACAACACAGTGCGACGTGCAAAATAGCGCGAGGGTGATCTGCACAAAACAGTGCGACGCGCAAAATAGCGCGAGTGTCAACTCCACAAAACAGTGCGACGCGCAAAATAGCGCGAGTGTGATCTGCACAAAACAGTGCGACGCGCAAAATAGCGCGAGTGTGATCTGCACAAAACAGTGCGAAGGGCAAAATAGCGCGAGTGTCAACAGCACAGAACAGTGCGACTCGCAAAATAGCGCGAGTGTCAACTGCACAAAACAGTGCGACGCGCAAAATAGCGCGAGTGTGATCTGCACAAAACAGTGCGACGCGCAAAATAGCGCGAGTGTGATCTGCACAAAACAGTGCGACGCGCAAAATAGGGCGAGTGTCAACCGCACAAAACAGTGCGACCCCAAAATAGCGCGAGCGTCAACTGCACAAAACAGTGCGACGCGCAAAATAGCGCGATTGTCAACTGCACAAAACAGTGCGACTCGCAAAATAGCGCGAGTGTCAACTGCACAAAACAGTGCGACACGCAAAATAGCGCGAGTGTGATCTGCACAAAACAGTGCGACGCGCAAAATAGCGCGAGTGTGATCTGCACAAAACAGTGCGACGCGCAAAATAGCGTGAGTGTCAACTGCACAAAACAGTGCGACGCGCAAAATAGCGCGAGTGTGTTCTGCACAAAACAGTGCGACGCGCAAAATAGCGCGAGTGTCAACTGCACAAAACGGTGCGACTCCCAAAATAGCGCGAGTGTCAACTGCACAAAACAGTGCGACGCGCAAAATAGCGCGAGTGTCAACTGCACAAAACAGTGCGACTCGCAAAATAGCGCGAGTGTGATCTGCACAAAACAGTGCGACGCGCAAAATAGCGCGAGTGTGATCTGCACAAAACAATGCGACGCGCAAAATAGCGCGAGTGTCAACTGCACAAAACAGTGCGACCCCAAAATAGCGCGAGTGTCAACTGCACAAAACAGTGCGACGCGCAAAATAGCGCGAGTGTCAACTGCACAAAACAGTGCGACGCGCAAAATAGCGCGAGTGTGATCTGCACAAAACAGTGCGACGCGCAAAATAGGGCCAGTGTGAACAGCACAAAACAGTGCGACGCGCAAAATAGCGCGAGTGTCAACTGCACAAAACAGTGCGACGCGCAAAATAGCGCGAGTGTGATCTGCACAAAACAGTGCGACGCGCAAAATAGCGCGAGTGTCAACTGCACAAAACGGTGCGACTCCCAAAATAGCGCGAGTGTCAACTGCACAAACCAGTGCGACGCGCAAAATTACGCGAGTGTCAACTGCACAAAACAGTGCGACGCGCAAAATAGCGCGAGTGTGATCTGCACAAAACAGTGCGACGCGCAAAATAGCGCGAGTGTCAACTGCACAAAACAGTGCGACCCCAAAATAGCGCGAGTGTCAACTGCACAAAACAGTGCGACGCGCAAAATAGCGCGAGTGTCAACTGCACAAAACAGTGCGACGCGCAAAATAGCGCGAGTGTGATCTGCACAAAACAGTGCGACGCGCAAAATAGGGCCAGTGTGAACAGCACAAAACAGTGCGACGCGCAAAATAGCGCGAGTGTCAACTGCACAAAACAGTGCGACGCGCAAAATAGCGCGAGTGTGATCTGCACAAAACAGTGCGACGCGCAAAATAGCGCGAGTGTCAACTGCACAAAACGGTGCGACTCCCAAAAAAGCGCGAGTGTCAACTGCACAAAACAGTGCGACGTGCAAAATAGCGCGAGTGTCAACTGCACAAAACAGTGCGACTCGCAAAATAGCGCGAGTGTGATCTGCAAAAAACAGTGCGACGCGCAAAATAGCGCGAGTGTGATCTGCACAAAACAATGTGAAGCGCAAAATAGCGCGAGTGTCAACTGCCCAAAACAGTGCGACTCGCAAAATAGCACGAGTGTCAACTGCACAAAACAGTGCGACGCGCAAAATAGCGCGAGTGTGATCTGCCCAAAATGGTGCGACGCGTAAAATAGCGCGAGTGTGAACTGCACAAAACGGTGCGACGTGCAAAATAGCGCGAGTGTCAACAGCACAAAATAGTGCGACGCGGAATGTAGCGCCAGTGTGAACAGCCCAAAATAGTGCAACGCGCAAAATAGCGCGAGTGTCAACTGCACAAAACAGTGCGACGCGCAAAATAGCGCGGGTGTCAACTGCACAAAACAGTGCGACGCGGAAAATAGCGCGAGTGTGATCTGCACAAAACAGTGCGACGCGCAAAATAGCGCGAGTGTGATCTGCACAACACAGTGCGACGTGCAAAATAGCGCGAGGGTGATCTGCACAAAACAGTGCGACTCGCAAAATCGCGCGAGCGTGATCTGCACAAAACAGTGCGACGCGCAAAAGAGCGCGAGTGTCAACTGCACAAAACAGTGCGACGCGCAAAATAGCGCGAGTGTCAACTGCACAAAACAGTGCGACGCGCAAAATAGCGCGAGTGTGATCTGCGCAAAACAGTGCGACGCGCAAAATAGCGCGAGTGTGATCTGCACAAAACAGTGCGACCCGCGAAATAGCGCGAGTGTCAACTGCACAAAACAGTGTGACCCCAAAATAGCGTGAGTGTCAACTGCACAAAACAGTGCGACGCGCAAAATAGCGTAAGTGTCAACTCCACAAAAGAGTGCGACGCGCAAAATAACGCGAGTGTGATCTGCACAAAACAGTGCGACGCGCAAAATAGCGCGAGTGTCAACTCCACAAAACAGTGCGACGCGCAAAATAGCGCGAGTGTGATCTGCACAAAACAGTGCGACGCGCAAAATAGCGCGAGTGTGATCTGCACAAAACAGTGCGAAGGGCAAAATAGCGCGAGTGTCAACAGCACAGAACAGTGCGACTCGCAAAATAGCGCGAGTGTCAACTGCACAAAACAGTGCGACGCGCAAAATAGCGCGAGTGTGATCTGCACAAAACAGTGCGACGCGCAAAATAGCGCGAGTGTGATCTGCACAAAACAGTGCGACGCGCAAAATAGGGCGAGGGTCAACCGCACAAAACAGTGCGACCCCAAAATAGCGCGAGCGTCAACTGCACAAAACAGTGCGACGCGCAAAATAGCGCGATTGTCAACTGCACAAAACAGTGCGACTCGCAAAATAGCGCGAGTGTCAACTGCACAAAACAGTGCGACACGCAAAATAGCGCGAGTGTGATCTGCACAAAACAGTGCGACGCGCAAAATAGCGCGAGTGTGATCTGCACAAAACAGTGCGACGCGCAAAACAGCGTGAGTGTCAACTGCACAAAACAGTGCGACGCGCAAAATAGCGCGAGTGTGATCTGCACAAAACAGTGCGACGCGCAAAATAGCGCGAGTGTCAACTGCACAAAACGGTGCGACTCCCAAAATAGCGCGAGTGTCAACTGCACAAAACAGTGCGACGCGCAAAATAGCGCGAGTGTCAACTGCACAAAACAGTGCGACTCGCAAAATAGCGCGAGTGTGATCTGCACAAAACAGTGCGACGCGCAAAATAGCGCGAGTGTGATCTGCACAAAACACTGTGAAGCGCAAAATAGCGCGAGTGTCAACTGCACAAAACAGTGCGACTCGCAAAATAGCACGAGTGTCAACTGCACAAAACAGTGCGACGCGCAAAATAGCGCGAGTGTGATCTGCCCAAAATGGTGCGACGCGTAAAATAGCGCGAGTGTGAACTGCACAAAACGGTGCGATGCGCAAAATAGCGCGAGTGTCAACAGCACAAAATAGTGCGACGCGGAATGTAGCGCCAGTGTGAACAGCACAAAATAGTGCCACGCGCAAAATAGCGCGAGTGTCAACTGCACAAAACAGTGCGACGCGCAAAATAGCGCGAGTGTCAACTGCACAAAACAGTGCGACGCGCAAAATAGCGCGAGTGTGATATGCACAAAACAGTGCGACGCGCAAAATAGCGCGAGTGTGATCTGCACAACACAGTGCGACGTGCAAAATAGCGCGAGGGTGATCTGCACAAAACAGTGCGACTCGCAAAATAGCGCGAGCGTGATTTGCACAAAACAGTGCGACGCGCAAAATAGCGCGAGTGTGATCTGCACAAAACAGTGCGACGCGCAAAATAGCGCGAGTGTCAACTGCACAAAACAGTGCGACGCGCAAAATAGCGCGAGTGTCAACTGCACAAAACAGTGCGATGCGCAAAATAGCGCGATTGTCAACTGCACAAAACAGTGCGACGCGCAAAATAGCGCGAGTGTGATCTGCACAACACAGTGCGACGTGCAAAATAGCGCGAGGGTGATCTGCACAAAACAGTGCGACTCGCAAAATAGCGCGAGCGTGATCTGCACAAAACAGTGCGACGCGCAAAATAGCGCGAGTGTGATCTGCACAAAACGGTGCGACTCCCAAAATAGCGCGAGTGTCAACTGCACAAACCAGTGCGACGCGCAAAATTACGCGAGTGTCAACTGCACAAAACAGTGCGACGCGCAAAATAGCGCGAGTGTGATCTGCACAAAACAGTGCGACGCGCAAAATAGCGCGAGTGTCAACTGCACAAAACAGTGCGACGCGCAAAATAGCGCGATTGTCAACTGCACAAAACAGTGCGACGCGCAAAATAGCGCGAGTGTGATCTGCACAACACAGTGCGACGTGCAAAATAGCGCGAGGGTGATCTGCACAAAACAGTGCGACTCGCAAAATAGCGCGAGCGTGATCTGCACAAAACAGTGCGACGCGCAAAATAGCGCGAGTGTGATCTGCACAAAACGGTGCGACTCCCAAAATAGCGCGAGTGTCAACTGCACAAACCAGTGCGACGCGCAAAATTACGCGAGTGTCAACTGCACAAAACAGTGCGACCCCAAAATAGCGCGAGTGTCAACTGCACAAAACAGTGCGACGCGCAAAATAGCGCGAGTGTCAACTGCACAAAACAGTGCGACGCGCAAAATAGCGCGAGTGTGATCTGCACAAAACAGTGCGACGCGCAAAATAGGGCCAGTGTGAACAGCACAAAACAGTGCGACGCGCAAAATAGCGCGAGTGTCAACTGCACAAAACAGTGCGACGCGCAAAATAGCGCGAGTGTGATCTGCACAAAACAGTGCGACGCGCAAAATAGCGCGAGTGTCAACTGCACAAAACGGTGCGACTCCCAAAAAAGCGCGAGTGTCAACTGCACAAAACAGTGCGACGCGCAAAATAGCGCGAGTGTCAACTGCACAAAACAGTGCGACTCGCAAAATAGCGCGAGTGTGATCTGTAAAAAACAGTGCGACGCGCAAAATAGCGCGAGTGTGATCTGCACAAAACAATGTGAAGCGCAAAATAGCGCGAGTGTCAACTGCCCAAAACAGTGCGACTCGCAAAATAGCACGAGTGTCAACTGCACAAAACAGTGCGACGCGCAAAATAGCGCGAGTGTGATCTGCCCAAAATGGTGCGACGCGTAAAATAGCGCGAGTGTGAACTGCACAAAACGGTGCGACGCGCAAAATAGCGCGAGTGTCAACAGCACAAAATAGTGCGACGCGGAATGTAGCGCCAGTGTGAACAGCCCAAAATAGTGCAACGCGCAAAATAGCGCGAGTGTCAACTGCACAAAACAGTGCGACGCGCAAAATAGCGCGAGTGTGATCTGCACAAAACAGTGCGACGCGCAAAATAGCGCGAGTGTGATCTGCACAACACAGTGCGACGTGCAAAATAGCGCGAGGGTGATCTGCACAAAACAGTGCGACTCGCAAAATCGCGCGAGCGTGATCTGCACAAAACAGTGCGACGCGCAAAAGAGCGCGAGTGTCAACTGCACAAAACAGTGCGACGCGCAAAATAGCGCGAGTGTCAACTGCACAAAACAGTGCGACGCGCAAAAGAGCGCGAGTGTCAACTGCACAAAACAGTGCGACGCGCAAAATAGCGCGAGTGTCAACTGCACAAAACAGTGCGACGCGCAAAATAGCGCGAGTGTGATCTGCGCAAAACAGTGCGACGCGCAAAATAGCGCGAGTGTGATCTGCGCAAAACAGTGCGACGCGCAAAATAGCGCGAGTGTGATCTGCGCAAAACAGTGCGACGCGCAAAATAGCGCGAGTGTGATCTGCACAAAACAGTGCGACGCGCAAAATAGGGCGAGGGTCAACCGCACAAAACAGTGCGACCCCAAAATAGCGCGAGCGTCAACTGCACAAAACAGTGCGACTCGCAAAATAGCGCGAGTGTCAACTGCACAAAACAGTGCGACACGCAAAATAGCGCGAGTGTGATCTGCACAAAACAGTGCGACGCGCAAAATAGCGCGAGTGTGATCTGCACAAAACAGTGCGACGCGCAAAATAGCGTGAGTGTCAACTGCACAAAACAGTGCGACGCGCAAAATAGCGCGAGTGTGATCTGCACAAAACAGTGCGACGCGCAAAATAGCGCGAGTGTGATCTGCACAAAACAGTGCGACGCGCAAAATAGCGTGAGTGTCAACTGCACAAAACAGTGCGACGCGCAAAATAGCGCGAGTGTGATCTGCACAAAACAGTGCGACGCGCAAAATAGCGCGAGTGTCAACTGCACAAAACGGTGCGACTCCCAAAATAGCGCGAGTGTCAACTGCACAAAACAGTGCGACGCGCAAAATAGCGCGAGTGTCAACTGCACAAAACAGTGCGACTCGCAAAATAGCGCGAGTGTGATCTGCACAAAACAGTGCGACGCGCAAAATAGCGCGAGTGTGATCTGCACAAAACAATGTGAAGCGCAAAATAGCGCGAGTGTCAACTGCACAAAACAGTGCGACTCGCAAAATAGCACGAGTGTCAACTGCACAAAACAGTGCGACGCGCAAAATAGCGCGAGTGTGATCTGCCCAAAATGGTGCGACGCGTAAAATAGCGCGAGTGTGAACTGCACAAAACGGTGCGACGCGCAAAATAGCGCGAGTGTCAACAGCACAAAATAGTGCGACGCGGAATGTAGCGCCAGTGTGAACAGCACAAAATAGTGCCACGCGCAAAATAGCGCGAGTGTCAACTGCACAAAACAGTGCGACGCGCAAAATAGCGCGAGTGTCAACTGCACAAAACAGTGCGACGCGCAAAATAGCGCGAGTGTGATATGCACAAAACAGTGCGACGCGCAAAATAGCGCGAGTGTGATCTGCACAACACAGTGCGACGTGCAAAATAGCGCGAGGGTGATCTGCACAAAACAGTGCGACTCGCAAAATAGCGCGAGCGTGATTTGCACAAAACAGTGCGACGCGCAAAATAGCGCGCGTGTGATCTGCACAAAACAGTGCGACGCGCAAAATAGCGCGAGTGTCAACTGCACAAAACAGTGCGACGCGCAAAATAGCGCGAGTGTCAACTGCACAAAACAGTGCGACGCGCAAAATAGCGCGATTGTCAACTGCACAAAACAGTGCGACGCGCAAAATAGCGCGAGTGTGATCTGCACAACACAGTGCGACGTGCAAAATAGCGCGAGGGTGATCTGCACAAAACAGTGCGACTCGCAAAATAGCGCGAGCGTGATCTGCACAAAACAGTGCGACGCGGAAAATAGCGCGAGTGTGATCTGCACAAAACGGTGCGACTCCCAAAATAGCGCGAGTGTCAACTGCACAAACCAGTGCGACGCGCAAAATTACGCGAGTGTCAACTGCACAAAACAGTGCGACGCGCAAAATAGCGCGAGTGTGATCTGCACAAAACAGTGCGACGCGCAAAATAGCGCGAGTGTCAACTGCACAAAACAGTGCGACCCCAAAATAGCGCGAGTGTCAACTGCACAAAACAGTGCGACGCGCAAAATAGCGCGAGTGTCAACTGCACAAAACAGTGCGACGCGCAAAATAGCGCGAGTGTGATCTGCACAAAACAGTGCGACGCGCAAAATAGGGCCAGTGTGAACAGCACAAAACAGTGCGACGCGCAAAATAGCGCGAGTGTCAACTGCACAAAACAGTGCGACGCGCAAAATAGCGCGAGTGTGATCTGCACAAAACAGTACGACGCGCAAAATAGCGCGAGTGTCAACTGCACAAAACGGTGCGACTCCCAAAAAAGCGCGAGTGTCAACTGCACAAAACAATGCGACGCGCAAAATAGCGCGAGTGTCAACTGCACAAAACAGTGCGACTCGCAAAATAGCGCGAGTGTGATCTGCAAAAAACAGTGCGACGCGCAAAATAGCGCGAGTGTGATCTGCACAAAACAATGTGAAGCGCAAAATAGCGCGAGTGTCAACTGCCCAAAACAGTGCGACTCGCAAAATAGCACGAGTGTCAACTGCACAAAACAGTGCGACGCGTAAAATAGCGCGAGTGTGAACTGCACAAAACGGTGCGACGCGCAAAATAGCGCGAGTGTCAACAGCACAAAATAGTGCGACGCGCAAAATAGCGCGAGTGTCAACAGCACAAAATAGTGCGACGCGGAATGTAGCGCCAGTGTGAACAGCCCAAAATAGTGCAACGCGCAAAATAGCGCGGGTGTCAACTGCACAAAACAGTGCGACGCGGAAAATAGCGCGAGTGTGATCTGCACAAAACAGTGCGACGCGCAAAATAGCGCGAGTGTGATCTGCACAACACAGTGCGACGTGCAAAATAGCGCGAGGGTGATCTGCACAAAACAGTGCGACTCGCAAAATCGCGCGAGCGTGATCTGCACAAAACAGTGCGACGCGCAAAAGAGCGCGAGTGTCAACTGCACAAAACAGTGCGACGCGCAAAATAGCGCGAGTGTCAACTGCACAAAACAGTGCGACGCGCAAAATAGCGCGAGTGTGATCTGCGTAAAACAGTGCGACGCGCAAAATAGCGCGAGTGTGATCTGCACAAAACAGTGCGACCCGCGAAATAGCGCGAGTGTCAACTGCACAAAACAGTGGGACCCCAAAATAGCGTGAGTGTCAACTGCACAAAACAGTGCGACGCGCAAAATAGCGCGAGTGTCAACTGCACAAAACAGTGCGACTCACAAAATAGCGCGAGTGTCAACTGCACAAAACAGTGCGACGCGCAAAATAGCGCGAGTGTGATCTGCACAAAACAGTGCGACGCGCAAAATAGGGCCAGTGTGAACAGCACAAAACAGTGCGACGCGCAAAATAGCGCGAGTGTCAACTGCACAAAACAGTGCGACGCGCAAAATAGCGCGAGTGTGATATGCACAAAACAGTGCGACGCGCAAAATAGCGCGAGTGTCAACTGCACAAAACGGTGCGACTCCCAAAATAGCGCGTGTGTCAACTACACAAAACAGTGCGACGCGCAAAATAGCGCGAGTCTCAACTGCACAAAACAGTGCGACTCGCAAAATAGCGCGAGTGTCAACTGCACAAAACAGTGCGACGCGCAAAATAGCGCGAGTGTGATCTGCATAAAACAGTGCGACGCGCAAAATAGCGCGAGTGTGATCTGCACAACACAGTGCGACGTGCAAAATAGCGCGAGGGTGATCTGCACAAAACAGTGCGACTCACAAAATAGCGCGAGCGTGATCTGCACAAAACAGTGCGACGCGCAAAATAGCGCGAGTGTGATCTGCCCAAAACGGTGCGACTCCCAAAATAGCGCGAGTGTCAACTGCACAAACCAGTGCGACGCGCAAAATTGCGCGAGTGTCAACTGCACAAAACAGTGCCACGCGCAAAATAGCGCGAGTGTGATCTGCACAAAACAGTGCGACGCGCAAAATAGCGCGAGTGTCAACTGCACAAAACTGTGCGACGCGAAAATAGCGGGAGTGTCAACTGCACAAAAGAGTGCGACGCGCAAAATAGCGCGAGTGTGATCTGCACAAAACAGTGCGACGCGCAAAATAGCGCGAGTGTCAACTGCACAAAACAGTGCGACGCGCAAAATAGCGCGAGTGTGATCTGCACAAAACAGTGCGACGCGGAAAATAGCGCGAGTGTGATCTGCACAAAACAGTGCGAAGCGCAAAATACCGCGAGTGTCAACAGCACAGAACAGTGCGACTCGCAAAATAGCGCAAGTGTCAACTGCACAAAACAGTGCGACGCGCAAAATAGCGCGAGTGTGATCTGCGCAAAACAGTGCGACGCGCAAAATAGCGCGAGTGTGATCTGCACAAAACAGTGCGACCCGCGAAATAGCGCGAGTGTCAACTGCACAAAACAGTGTGACCCCAAAATAGCGCGAGTGTCAACTACACAAAACAGTGCGACGCGCAAAATAGCGCGAGTGTCAACTGCACAAAACAGTGCGACTCGCAAAATAGCGCGAGTGTCAACTGCACAAAACAGTGCGACGCGCAAAATAGCGCGAGTGTGATCTGCACAAAACAGTGCAACGCGCAAAATAGGGCCTGTGTGAATAGCACAAAACAGTGCGACGCGCAAAATAGGGCCAGTGTGAACAGCACAAAACAGTGCGACGCGCAAAATAGCGCGAGTGTCAACTGCACAAAACAGTGCGACGCGCAAAATAGCGCGAGTGTGATCTGCACAAAACAGTGCGACGCGCAAAATAGCGCGAGTGTCAACTGCACAAAACAGTGCGACGCGCAAAATAGCGTGAGTGTCAACTCCACAAAAGAGTGCGACGCGCAAAATAACGCGAGTGTGATCTGCACAAAACAGTGCGACGCGCAAAATAGCGCGAGTGTCAACTGCACAAAACAGTGCGACGCGCAAAATAGCGCGAGTGTGATCTGCACAAAACAGTGCGACGCGCAAAATAGCGCGAGTGTGATCTGCACAAAACAGTGCGAAGGGCAAAATAGCGCGAGTGTCAACAGCACAGAACAGTGCGACTCGCAAAATAGCGCGAGTGTCAACTGCACAAAACAGTGCGACGCGCAAAATAGTGCGAGTGTGATCTGCACAAAACAGTGCGACGCGCAAAATAGCGCGAGTGTGATCTGCACAAAACAGTGCGGCGCGCAAAATAGCGCGAGTGTCAACTGCACAAAACAGTGCGACCCCAAAATAGCGCGAGTGTCAACTGCACAAAACAGTGCGACGCGCAAAATAGCGCGAGTGTCAACTGCACAAAACAGTGCGACTCGCAAAATAGCGCGAGTGTCAACTGCACAAAACAGTGCGACGCGCAAAATAGGGCCAGTGTGAACAGCACAAAACAGTGCGACGCGCAAAATAGCGTGAGTGTCAACTGCACAAAACAGTGCGACGCGCAAAATAGCGCGAGTGTGATCTGCACAAAACAGTGCGACGCGCAAAATAGCGCGAGTGTCAACTGCACAAAACGGTGCGACTCCCAAAATAGCGCGTGTGTCAACTGCACAAAACAGTGCGACGCGCAAAATAGCGCGAGTGTCAACTGCACAAAACAGTGCGACGCGCAAAATAGCGCGAGTGTCAACTGCACAAAACAGTGCGACTCGCAAAATAGCGCGAGTGTGATCTGCACAAAACAGTGCGACGCGCAAAATAGCGCGAGTGTGATCTGCACAAAACACTGTGAAGCGCAAAATAGCGCGAGTGTCAACTGCACAAAACAGTGCGACTCGCAAAATAGCACGAGTGTCAACTGCACAAAACAGTGCGACGCGCAAAATAGCGCGAGTGTGATCTGCCCAAAATGGTGCGACGCGTAAAATAGCGCGAGTGTGAACTGCACAAAACGGTGCGACGCGCAAAATAGCGCGAGTGTCAACAGCACAAAATAGTGCGACGCGGAATGTAGCGCCAGTGTGAACAGCACAAAATAGTGCCACGCGCAAAATAGCGCGAGTGTCAACTGCACAAAACAGTGCGACGCGCAAAATAGCGCGAGTGTCAACTGCACAAAACAGTGCGACGCGCAAAATAGCGCGAGTGTCAACTGCACAAAACAGTGCGACGCGCAAAATAGCGCGAGTGTGATCTGCACAAAACAGTGCGACGCGCAAAATAGCGCGAGTGTGATCTGCACAACACAGTGCGACGTGCAAAATAGCGCGAGGGTGATCTGCACAAAACAGTGCGACTCACAAAATCGCGCGAGCGTGATCTGCACAAAACAGTGCGACGCGCAAAATAGCGCGAGTGTCAACTGCACAAAACAGTGCGACGCGCAAAATAGCGCGAGTGTCAACTGCACAAAACAGTGCGACGCGCAAAATAGCGCGATTGTCAACTGCACAAAACAGTGCGACGCGCAAAATAGCGCGAGTGTGATCTGCACAACACAGTGCGACGTGCAAAATAGCGCGAGGGTGATCTGCACAAAACAGTGCGACTCGCAAAATAGCGCGAGCGTGATCTGCACAAAACAGTGCGACGCGCAAAATAGCGCGAGTGTGATCTGCACAAAACGGTGCGACTCCCAAAATAGCGCGAGTGTCAACTGCACAAACCAGTGCGACGCGCAAAATTACGCGAGTGTCAACTGCACAAAACAGTGCGACGCGCAAAATAGCGCGAGTGTGATCTGCACAAAACCGTGCGACGCGCAAAATAGCGCGAGTGTCAACTGCACAAAACAGTGCGACGCGCAAAATAACGCGAGTGTGATCTGCACAAAACAGTGCGACGCGCAAAATAGCGCGAGTGTCAACAGCACAAAACAGTGCGACCCCAAAATAGCGCGAGTGTCAACTGCACAAAACAGTGCGACGCGCAAAATAGCGCGAGTGTCAACTGCACAAAACAGTGCGACTCGCAAAATAGCGCGAGTGTCAACTGCACAAAACAGTGCGACGCGCAAAATAGGGCCAGTGTGAACAGCACAAAACAGTGCGACGCGCAAAATAGCGCGAGTGTCAACTGCACAAAACAGTGCGACGCGCAAAATAGCGCGAGTGTGATATGCACAAAACAGTGCGACGCGCAAAATAGCGCGAGTGTCAACTGCACAAAACGGTGCGACTCCCAAAATAGCGCGTGTGTCAACTACACAAAACAGTGCGACGCGCAAAATAGCGCGAGTCTCAACTGCACAAAACAGTGCGACTCGCAAAATAGCGCGAGTGTCAACTGCACAAAACAGTGCGACGCGCAAAATAGCGCGAGTGTGATCTGCATAAAACAGTGCGACGCGCAAAATAGCGCGAGTGTGATCTGCACAACACAGTGCGACGTGCAAAATAGCGCGAGGGTGATCTGCACAAAACAGTGCGACTCACAAAATAGCGCGAGCGTGATCTGCACAAAACAGTGCGACGCGCAAAATAGCGCGAGTGTGATCTGCCCAAAACGGTGCGACTCCCAAAATAGCGCGAGTGTCAACTGCACAAACCAGTGCGACGCGCAAAATTGCGCGAGTGTCAACTGCACAAAACAGTGCCACGCGCAAAATAGCGCGAGTGTGATCTGCACAAAACAGTGCGACGCGCAAAATAGCGCGAGTGTCAACTGCACAAAACTGTGCGACGCGAAAATAGCGGGAGTGTCAACTGCACAAAAGAGTGCGACGCGCAAAATAGCGCGAGTGTGATCTGCACAAAACAGTGCGACGCGCAAAATAGCGCGAGTGTCAACTGCACAAAACAGTGCGACGCGCAAAATAGCGCGAGTGTGATCTGCACAAAACAGTGCGACGCGGAAAATAGCGCGAGTGTGATCTGCACAAAACAGTGCGAAGCGCAAAATACCGCGAGTGTCAACAGCACAGAATAGTGCGACTCGCAAAATAGCGCAAGTGTCAACTGCACAAAACAGTGCGACGCGCAAAATAGCGCGAGTGTGATCTGCGCAAAACAGTGCGACGCGCAAAATAGCGCGAGTGTGATCTGCACAAAACAGTGCGACCCGCGAAATAGCGCGAGTGTCAACTGCACAAAACAGTGTGACCCCAAAATAGCGCGAGTGTCAACTACACAAAACAGTGCGACGCGCAAAATAGCGCGAGTGTCAACTGCACAAAACAGTGCGACTCGCAAAATAGCGCGAGTGTCAACTGCACAAAACAGTGCGACGCGCAAAATAGCGCGAGTGTGATCTGCACAAAACAGTGCAACGCGCAAAATAGGGCCTGTGTGAATAGCACAAAACAGTGCGACGCGCAAAATAGGGCCAGTGTGAACAGCCCAAAACAGTGCGACGCGCAAAATAGCGCGAGTGTCAACTGCACAAAACAGTGCGACGCGCAAAATAGCGCGTGTGTGATCTGCACAAAACAGTGCGACGCGCAAAATAGCGCGAGTGTCAACTGCACAAAACTGTGCGACGCGCAAAATAGCGTGAGTGTCAACTCCACAAAAGAGTGCGACGCGCAAAATAACGCGAGTGTGATCTGCACAAAACAGTGCGACGCGCAAAATAGCGCGAGTGTCAACTGCACAAAACAGTGCGACGCGCAAAATAGCGCGAGTGTGATCTGCACAAAACAGTGCGACGCGGAAAATAGCGCGAGTGTGATCTGCACAAAACAGTGCGAAGGGCAAAATAGCGCGAGTGTCAACAGCACAGAACAGTGCGACTCGCAAAATAGCGCGAGTGTCAACTGCAAAAAACAGTGCGACGCGCAAAATAGCGCGAGTGTGATCTGCACAAAACAGTGCGACGCGCAAAATAGCGCGAGTGTCAACTGCACAAAACTGTGCGACGCGAAAATAGCGGGAGTGTCAACTGCACAAAAGCGTGCGACGCGCAAAATAGCGCGAGTGTGATCTGCACAAAACAGTGCGACGCGCAAAATAGCGCGAGTGTCAACTGCACAAAACAGTGCGACGCGCAAAATAGCGCGAGTGTGATCTGCACAAAACAGTGCGACGCGGAAAATAGCGCGAGTGTGATCTGCACAAAACAGTGCGAAGCGCAAAATACCGCGAGTGTCAACAGCACAGAATAGTGCGACTCGCAAAATAGCGCAAGTGTCAACTGCACAAAACAGTGCGACGCGCAAAATAGCGCGAGTGTGATCTGCGCAAAACAGTGCGACGCGCAAAATAGCGCGAGTGTGATCTGCACAAAACAGTGCGACCCGCGAAATAGCGCGAGTGTCAACTGCACAAAACAGTGTGACCCCAAAATAGCGCGAGTGTCAACTACACAAAACAGTGCGACGCGCAAAATAGCGCGAGTGTCAACTGCACAAAACAGTGCGACTCGCAAAATAGCGCGAGTGTCAACTGCACAAAACAGTGCGACGCGCAAAATAGCGCGAGTGTGATCTGCACAAAACAGTGCAACGCGCAAAATAGGGCCTGTGTGAATAGCACAAAACAGTGCGACGCGCAAAATAGGGCCAGTGTGAACAGCACAAAACAGTGCGACGCGCAAAATAGCGCGAGTGTCAACTGCACAAAACAGTGCGACGCGCAAAATAGCGCGTGTGTGATCTGCACAAAACAGTGCGACGCGCAAAATAGCGCGAGTGTCAACTGCACAAAACAGTGCGACGCGCAAAATAGCGTGAGTGTCAACTCCACAAAAGAGTGCGACGCGCAAAATAACGCGAGTGTGATCTGCACAAAACAGTGCGACGCGCAAAATAGCGCGAGTGTCAACTGCACAAAACAGTGCGACGCGCAAAATAGCGCGAGTGTGATCTGCACAAAACAGTGCGACGCGCAAAATAGCGCGAGTGTGATCTGCACAAAACAGTGCGAAGGGCAAAATAGCGCGAGTGTCAACAGCACAGAACAGTGCGACTCGCAAAATAGCGCGAGTGTCAACTGCAAAAAACAGTGCGACGCGCAAAATAGCGCGAGTGTGATCTGCACAAAACAGTGCGACGCGCAAAATAGCGCGAGTGTGATCTGCACAAAACAGTGCGGCGCGCAAAATAGCGCGAGTGTCAACTGCACAAAACAGTGCGACCCCAAAATAGCGCGAGTGTCAACTGCACAAAACAGTGCGACGCGCAAAATAGCGCGAGTGTCAACTGCACAAAACAGTGCGACTCGCAAAATAGCGCGAGTGTCAACTGCACAAAACAGTGCGACGCGCAAACTAGCGCGAGTGTGATCTGCACAAAACAGTGCGACGCGCAAAATAGGGCCAGTGTGAACAGCACAAAACAGTGCGACGCGCAAAATAGCGTGAGTGTCAACTGCACAAAACAGTGCGACGCGCAAAATAGCGCGAGTGTGATCTGCACAAAACAGTGCGACGCGCAAAATAGCGCGAGTGTCAACTGCACAAAACGGTGCGACTCCCAAAATAGCGCGTGTGTCAACTGCACAAAACAGTGCGACGCGCAAAATAGCGCGAGTGTCAACTGCACAAAACAGTGCGACGCGCAAAATAGCGCGAGTGTCAACTGCACAAAACAGTGCGACTCGCAAAATAGCGCGAGTGTGATCTGCACAAAACAGTGCGACTCGCAAAATAGCGCGAGTGTGATCTGCACAAAACACTGTGAAGCGCAAAATAGCGCGAGTGTCAACTGCACAAAACAGTGCGACTCGCAAAATAGCACGAGTGTCAACTGCACAAAACAGTGCGACGCGCAAAATAGCGCGAGTGTGATCTGCCCAAAATGGTGCGACGCGTAAAATAGCGCGAGTGTGAACTGCACAAAACGGTGCGACGCGCAAAATAGCGCGAGTGTCAACAGCACAAAATAGTGCGACACGGAATGTAGCGCCAGTGTGAACAGCACAAAATAGTGCCACGCGCAAAATAGCGCGAGTGTCAACTGCACAAAACAGTGCGACGCGCAAAATAGCGCGAGTGTCAACTGCACAAAACAGTGCGACGCGCAAAATAGCGCGAGTGTGATCTGCACAAAACAGTGCGACGCGCAAAATAGCGCGAGTGTGATCTGCACAACACAGTGCGACGTGCAAAATAGCGCGAGGGTGATCTGCACAAAACAGTACGACTCACAAAATCGCGCGAGCGTGATCTGCACAAAACAGTGCGACGCGCAAAATAGCGCGAGTGTCAACTGCACAAAACAGTGCGACGCGCAAAATAGCGTGAGTGTCAACTCCACAAAAGAGTGCGACGCGCAAAATAACGCGAGTGTGATCTGCACAAAACAGTGCGACGCGCAAAATAGCGCGAGTGTCAACTGCACAAAACAGTGCGACGCGCAAAATAGCGCGAGTGTGATCTGCACAAAACAGTGCGACGCGCAAAATAGCGCGAGTGTGATCTGCACAAAACAGTGCGAAGGGCAAAATAGCGCGAGTGTCAACAGCACAGAACAGTGCGACTCGCAAAATAGCGCGAGTGTCAACTGCAAAAAACAGTGCGACGCGCAAAATAGCGCGAGTGTGATCTGCACAAAACAGTGCGACGCGCAAAATAGCGCGAGTGTGATCTGCACAAAACAGTGCGGCGCGCAAAATAGCGCGAGTGTCAACTGCACAAAACAGTGCGACCCCAAAATAGCGCGAGTGTCAACTGCACAAAACAGTGCGACGCGCAAAATAGCGCGAGTGTCAACTGCACAAAACAGTGCGACTCGCAAAATAGCGCGAGTGTCAACTGCACAAAACAGTGCGACGCGCAAACTAGCGCGAGTGTGATCTGCACAAAACAGTGCGACGCGCAAAATAGGGCCAGTGTGAACAGCACAAAACAGTGCGACGCGCAAAATAGCGTGAGTGTCAACTGCACAAAACAGTGCGACGCGCAAAATAGCGCGAGTGTGATCTGCACAAAACAGTGCGACGCGCAAAATAGCGCGAGTGTCAACTGCACAAAACGGTGCGACTCCCAAAATAGCGCGTGTGTCAACTGCACAAAACAGTGCGACGCGCAAAATAGCGCGAGTGTCAACTGCACAAAACAGTGCGACGCGCAAAATAGCGCGAGTGTCAACTGCACAAAACAGTGCGACTCGCAAAATAGCGCGAGTGTGATCTGCACAAAACAGTGCGACTCGCAAAATAGCGCGAGTGTGATCTGCACAAAACACTGTGAAGCGCAAAATAGCGCGAGTGTCAACTGCACAAAACAGTGCGACTCGCAAAATAGCACGAGTGTCAACTGCACAAAACAGTGCGACGCGCAAAATAGCGCGAGTGTGATCTGCCCAAAATGGTGCGACGCGTAAAATAGCGCGAGTGTGAACTGCACAAAACGGTGCGACGCGCAAAATAGCGCGAGTGTCAACAGCACAAAATAGTGCGACACGGAATGTAGCGCCAGTGTGAACAGCACAAAATAGTGCCACGCGCAAAATAGCGCGAGTGTCAACTGCACAAAACAGTGCGACGCGCAAAATAGCGCGAGTGTCAACTGCACAAAACAGTGCGACGCGCAAAATAGCGCGAGTGTGATCTGCACAAAACAGTGCGACGCGCAAAATAGCGCGAGTGTGATCTGCACAACACAGTGCGACGTGCAAAATAGCGCGAGGGTGATCTGCACAAAACAGTACGACTCACAAAATCGCGCGAGCGTGATCTGCACAAAACAGTGCGACGCGCAAAATAGCGCGAGTGTCAACTGCACAAAACAGTGCGACGCGCAAAATAGCGCGAGTGTCAACTGCACAAAACAGTGCGACGCGCAAAATAGTGCGATTGTCAACTGCACAAAACAGTGCGACGCGCAAAATAGCGCGAGTGTGATCTGCACAACACAGTGCGACGTGCAAAATAGCGCGAGGGTGATCTGCACAAAACAGTGCGACTCGCAAAATAGCGCGAGCGTGATCTGCACAAAACAGTGCGACGCGCAAAATAGCGCGAGTGTGATCTGCACAAAACGGTGCGACTCCCAAAATAGCGCGAGTGTCAACTGCACAAACCAGTGCGACGCGCAAAATTACGCGAGTGTCAACTGCACAAAACAGTGCGACGCGCAAAATAGCGCGAGTGTGATCTGCACAAAACCGTGCGACGCGCAAAATAGCGCGAGTGTCAACTGCACAAAACAGTGCGACGCGCAAAATAACGCGAGTGTGATCTGCACAAAACAGTGCGACGCGCAAAATAGCGCGAGTGTCAATAGCACAAAACAGTGCGACCCCAAAATAGCGCGAGTGTCAATTGCACAAAACAGTGCGACGCGCAAAATAGCGCGAGTGTCAACTGCACAAAACAGTGCGACTCGCAAAATAGCGCGAGTGTCAACTGCACAAAACAGTGCGACGCGCAAAATAGCGCGAGTGTGATCTGCACAAAACAGTGCGTCGCGCAAAATAGGGCCAGTGTGAACAGCACAAAACAGTGCGACGCGCAAAATAGCGTGAGTGTCAACTGCACAAAACAGTGCGACGCGCAAAATAGCGCGAGTGTGATCTGCACAAAACAGTGCGACGCGCAAAATAGCGCGAGTGTCAACTGCACAAAACGCTGCGACTCCCAAAATAGCGCGAGTGTCAACTGCACAAAACAGTGCGACGCGCAAAATAGCGCGAGTGTCAACTGCACAAAACAGTGCGACGCGCAAAATAGCGCGAGTGTCAACTGCACAAAACAGTGCGACTCGCAAAATAGCGCGAGTGTGATCTGCACAAAACAGTGCGACGCGCAAAATAGCGTGAGTGTGATCTGCACAAAACACTGTGAAGCGCAAAATAGCGCGAGTGTCAACTGCACAAAACAGTGCGACTCGCAAAATAGCACGGGTGTCAACTGCACAAAACAGTGCGACGCGCAAAATAGCGCGAGTGTGATCTGCCCAAAATGGTGCGACGCGTAAAATAGCGCGAGTGTGAACTGCACAAAACGGTGCGACGCGCAAAATAGCGCGAGTGTCAACAGCACAAAATAGTGCGACGCGGAATGTAGCGCCAGTGTGAACAGCACAAAATAGTGCCACGCGCAAAATAGCGCGAGTGTCAACTGCACAAAACAGTGCGACGCGCAAAATAGCGCGAGTGTCAACTGCACAAAACAGTGCGACGCGCAAAATAGCGCGAGTGTCAACTGCACAAAACAGTGCGACGCGCAAAATAGCGCTAGTGTGATCTGCACAAAACAGTGCGACGCGCAAAATAGCGCGAGTGTGATCTGCACAACACAGTGCGACGTGCAAAATAGCGCGAGGGTGATCTGCACAAAACAGTGCGACTCACAAAATCGCGCGAGCGTGATCTGCACAAAACAGTGCGACGCGCAAAATAGCGCGAGTGTCAACTGCACAAAACAGTGCGACGCGCAAAATAGCGTGAGTGTCAACTGCACAAAACAGTGCGACGCGCAAAATAGCGCGATTGTCAACTGCACAAAACAGTGCGACGCGCAAAATAGCGCGAGTGTGATCTGCACAACACAGTGCGACGTGCAAAATAGCGCGAGGGTGATCTGCACAAAACAGTGCGACTCGCAAAATAGCGCGAGCGTGATCTGCACAAAACAGTGCGACGCGCAAAATAGCGCGAGTGTGATCTGCACAAAACGGTGCGACTCCCAAAATAGCGCGAGTGTCAACTGCACAAACCAGTGCGACGCGTAAAATTACGCGAGTGTCAACTGCACAAAATAGTGCGACGCGCAAAATAGCGCGAGTGTGATCTGCACAAAACCGTGCGACGCGCAAAATAGCGCGAGTGTCAACTGCACAAAACAGTGCGACGCGCAAAATAACGCGAGTGTGATCTGCACAAAACAGTGCGACGCGCAAAATAGCGCGAGTGTCAACTGCACAAAACAGTGCGACGCGTAAAATTACGCGAGTGTCAACTGCACAAAATAGTGCGACGCGCAAAATAGCGCGAGTGTGATCTGCACAAAACCGTGCGACGCGCAAAATAGCGCGAGTGTCAACTGCACAAAACAGTGCGACGCGCAAAATAACGCGAGTGTGATCTGCACAAAACAGTGCGACGCGCAAAATAGCGCGAGTGTCAACTGCACAAAACAGTGCGACCCCAAAATAGCGCGAGTGTCAACTGCACAAAACAGTGCGACGCGCAAAATAGCGCGAGTGTCAACTGCACAAAACAGTGCGACTCGCAAAATAGCGCGAGTGTCAACTGCACAAAACAGTGCGACGCGCAAAATAGCGCGAGTGTGATCTGCACAAAACAGTGCGACGTGCAAAATAGGGCCAGTGTGAACAGCACAAAACAGTGCGACGCGCAAAATAGCGTGAGTGTCAACTGCACAAAACAGTGCGACGCGCAAAATAGCGCGAGTGTGATCTGCACAAAACAGTGCGACGCGCAAAATAGCGCGAGTGTCAACTGCACAAAACGCTGCGACTCCCAAAATAGCGCGAGTGTCAACTGCACAAAACAGTGCGACGCGCAAAATAGCGCGAGTGTCAACTGCACAAAACAGTGCGACGCGCAAAATAGCGCGAGTGTCAACTGCACAAAACAGTGCGACTCGCAAAATAGCGCGAGTGTGATCTGCACAAAACAGTGCGACGCGCAAAATAGCGCGAGTGTGATCTGCACAAAACACTGTGAAGCGCAAAATAGCGCGAGTGTCAACTGCACAAAACAGTGCGACTCGCAAAATAGCACGAGTGTCAACTGGACAAAACAGTGCGACGCGCAAAATAGCGCGAGTGTGATCTGCCCAAAATGGTGCGACGCGTAAAATAGCGCGAGTGTGAACTGCACAAAACGGTGCGACGCGCAAAATAGCGCGAGTGTCAACAGCACAAAATAGTGCGACGCGGAATGTAGCGCCAGTGTGAACAGCACAAAATAGTGCCACGCGCAAAATAGCGCGAGTGTCAACTGCACAAAACAGTGCGACGCGCAAAATAGCGCGAGTGTCAACTGCACAAAACAGTGCGACGCGCAAAATAGCGCGAGTGTCAACTGCACAAAACAGTGCGACGCGCAAAATAGCGCGAGTGTGATCTACACAAAACAGTGCGACGCGCAAAATAGCGCGAGTGTGATCTGCACAACACAGTGCGACGTGCAAAATAGCGCGAGGGTGATCTGCACAAAACAGTGCGACTCGCAAAATCGCGCGAGCGTGATCTGCACAAAACAGTGCGACGCGCAAAATAGAGCGAGTGTCAACTGCACAAAACAGTGCGACGCGCAAAATAGCGCGAGTGTCAACTGCACAAAACAGTGCGACGCGCAAAATAGCGCGATTGTCAACTGCACAAAACAGTGCGACGCGCAAAATAGCGCGAGTGTGATCTGCACAACACAGTGCGACGTGCAAAATAGCGCGAGGGTGATCTGCACAAAACAGTGCGACTCGCAAAATAGCGCGAGCGTGATCTGCACAAAACAGTGCGACGCGCAAAATAGCGCGAGTGTGATCTGCACAAAACGGTGCGACTCCCGAAATAGCGCGAGTGTCAACTGCACAAACCAGTGCGACGCGCAAAATTACGCGAGTGTCAACTGCACAAAACAGTGCGACGCGCAAAATAGCGCGAGTGTGATCTGCACAAAACCGTGCGACGCGCAAAATAGCGCGAGTGTCAACTGCACAAAACAGTGCGACGCGCAAAATAACGCGAGTGTGATCTGCACAAAACAGTGCGACGCGCAAAATAGCGCGAGTGTCAACTGCACAAAACAGTGCGACCCCAAAATAGCGCGAGTGTCAACTGCACAAAACAGTGCGACGCGCAAAGTAGCGCGAGTGTCAACTGCACAAAACAGTGCGACTCGCAAAATAGCGCGAGTGTCAACTGCACAAAACAGTGCGACGCGCAAAATAGCGCGAGTGTGATCTGCACAAAACAGTGCGACGCGCAAAATAGGGCCTGTGTGAACAGCACAAAACAGTGCGACGCGCAAAATAGCGTGAGTGTCAACTGCACAAAACAGTGCGACGCGCAAAATAGCGCGAGTGTGATCTGCACAAAACAGTGCGACGCGCAAAATAGCGCGAGTGTCAACTGCACAAAACGGTGCGACTCCCAAAATAGCGCGAGTGTCAACTGCACAAAACAGTGCGACGCGCAAAATAGCGCGAGTGTCAACTGCACAAAACAGTGCGACGCGCAAAATAGCGCGAGTGTCAACTGCACAAAACAGTGCGACTCGCAAAATAGCGCGAGTGTCAACTGCACAAAACAGTGCGACTCGCAAAATAGCGCGAGTGTGATCTGCACAAAACAGTGCGACGCGCAAAATAGGGCCAGTGTGAACAGCACAAAACAGTGCGACGCGCAAAATAGCGCGAGTGTGATCTGCACAAAACACTGTGAAGCGCAAAATAGCGCGAGTGTCAACTGCACAAAACAGTGCGACTCGCAAAATAGCACGAGTGTCAACAGCACAAAACAGTGCGACGCGCAAAATAGCGCGAGTGTGATCTGCCCAAAATGGTGCGACGCGTAAAATAGCGCGAGTGTGAACTCCACAAAACGGTGCGACGCGCAAAATAGCGCGAGTGTCAACAGCACAAAATAGTGCGACGCGGAATGTAGCGCCAGTGTGAACAGCACAAAATAGTGCCACGCGCAAAATAGCGCGAGTGTCAACTGCACAAAACAGTGCGACGCGCAAAATAGCGCGAGTGTCAACTGCACAAAACAGTGCGACGCGCAAAATAGCGCGAGTGTCAACTGCACAAAACAGTGCGATGCGCAAAATAGCGCGATTGTCAACTGCACAAAACAGTGCGACGCGCAAAATAGCGCGAGTGTGATCTGCACAACACAGTGCGACGTGCAAAATAGCGCGAGGGTGATCTGCACAAAACAGTGCGACTCGCAAAATAGCGCGAGCGTGATCTGCACAAAACAGTGCGACGCGCAAAATAGCGCGAGTGTGATCTGCACAAAACGGTGCGACTCCCAAAATAGCGCGAGTGTCAACTGCACAAACCAGTGCGACGCGCAAAATTACGCGAGTGTCAACTGCACAAAACAGTGCGACGCGCAAAATAGCGCGAGTGTGATCTGCACAAAACCGTGCGACGCGCAAAATAGCGCGAGTGTCAACTGCACAAAACAGTGCGACGCGCAAAATAACGCGAGTGTGATCTGCACAAAACAGTGCGAAGCGCAAAATACCGCGAGTGTCAACAGCACAGAACAGTGCGACTCGCAAAATAGCGCAAGTGTCAACTGCACAAAACAGTGCGACGCGCAAAATAGCGCGAGTGTGATCTGCACAAAACAGTGCGACGCGCAAAATAGCGTGAGTGTGATCTGCACAAAACAGTGCGACCCGCGAAATAGCGCGAGTGTCAACTGCACAAAACAGTGTGACCCCAAAATAGCGCGAGTGTCAACTGCACAAAACAGTGCGACGCGCAAAATAGCGCGAGTGTCAACTGCACAAAACAGTGCGACTCGCAAAATAGCGCGAGTGTCAACTGCACAAAACAGTGCGACGCGCAAAATAGCGCGAGTGTGATCTGCACAAAATAGTGCAACGCGCAAAATAGGGCCAGTGTGAAGAGCACAAAACAGTGCGACGCGCAAAATAGGGCCAGTGTGAACAGCACAAAACAGTGCGACGCGCAAAATAGCGCGAGTGTCAACTGCACAAAACAGTGCGACGCGCAAAATAGCGCGAGTGTGATCTGCACAAAACAGTGCGACGCGCAAAATAGCGCGAGTGTCAACTGCACAAAACAGTGCGACGCGCAAAATAGCGCGAGTGTCAACTCCACAAAAGAGTGCGACGCGCAAAATAACGCGAGTGTGATCTCCACAAAACAGTGCGACGCGCAAAATAGCGCGAGTGTCAACTGCACAAAACAGTGCGACGCGCAAAATAGCGCGAGTGTGATCTGCACAAAACAGTGCGACGCGCAAAATAGCGCGAGTGTGATCTGCACAAAACAGTGCGAAGTGCAAAATAGCGCGAGTGTCAACAGCACAGAACAGTGCGACTCGCAAAATAGCGCGAGTGTCAACTGCACAAAACAGTGCGACGCACAAAATAGCGCGAGTGTGATCTGCACAAAACAGTGCGACGCGCAAAATAGCGCGAGTGTGATCTGCACAAAACAGTGCGACGCGCAAAATAGCGCGAGTGTCAACTGCACAAAACAGTGCGACCCCAAAATAGCGCGAGTGTCAACTGCACAAAACAGTGCGACGCGCAAAATAGCGCGAGTGTCAACTGCACAAAACAGTGCGACTCGCAAAATAGCGCGAGTGTCAACCGCACAAAACAGTGCGACGCGCAAAATAGCGCGAGTGTGATCTGCACAAAACAGTGCGACGCGCAAAATAGGGCCAGTGTGAACAGCACAAAACAGTGCGACGCGCAAAATAGCGTGAGTGTCAACTGCACAAAACAGTGCGACGCGCAAAATAGCGCGAGTGTGATCTGCACAAAACAGTGCGACGCGCAAAATAGCGCGAGTGTGATCTGCACAAAACAGTGCGACCCGCGAAATAGCGCGAGTGTCAACTGCCCAAAACAGTGGGACCCCAAAATAGCGCGAGTGTCAACTGCACAAAACAGTGCGACGCGCAAAATAGCGCGAGTGTGATCTGCACAAAACAGTGCGACGCGCAAAATAGCGCGAGTGTCAACTGCACAAAACAGTGCGACGCGCAAAATAGCGCGAGTGTGATCTGCACAAAACAGTGCAACGCGCAAAATAGGGCCAGTGTGAATAGCACAAAACAGTGCGACGCGCAAAATAGGGCCAGTGTGAACAACGCAAAACAGTGCGACGCGCAAAATAGCGCGAGTGTCAACTGCACAAAACAGTGCGACGCGCAAAATAGCGCGAGTGTGATCTGCACAAAACAGTGCGACGCGCAAAATAGCGCGAGTGTCAACTGCACAAAATAGTGCGACGCGCAAAATAGCGTGAGTGTCAACTCCACAAAAGAGTGCGACGCGCAAAATAACGCGAGTGTGATCTGCACAAAACAGTGCGACGCGCAAAATAGCGCGAGTGTCAACTGCACAAAACAGTGCGACGTGCAAAATAGCGCGAGTGTGATCTGCACAAAACAGTGCGACGCGCAAAATTGCGCGAGTGTGATCTGCACAAAACAGTGCGAAGTGCAAAATAGCGCGAGTGTCAACAGCACAGAACAGTGCGACTCGCAAAATAGCGCGAGTGTCAACTGCACAAAACAGTGCGACGCGCAAAATAGCGCGAGTGTGATCTGCACAAAACAGTGCGACGCGCAAAATAGCGCGAGTGTGATCTGCACAAAACAGTGCGACGCGCAAAATAGCGCGAGTGTCAACTGCACAAAACAGTGCGACCCCAAAATAGCGCGAGTGTCAACTGCACAAAACAGTGCGACGCGCAAAATAGCGCGAGTGTCAACTGCACAAAACAGTGCGACTCGCAAAATAGCGCGAGTGTCAACTGCACAAAACAGTGCGACTCGCAAAATAGCGCGAGTGTGATCTGCACAAAACAGTGCGACGCGCAAAATAGGGCCAGTGTGAACAGCACAAAACAGTGCGACGCGCAAAATAGCGTGAGTGTCAACTGCACAAAACAGTGCGACGCGCAAAATAGCGCGAGTGTGATCTGCACAAAACAGTGCGACGCGCAAAATAGCGCGAGTGTGATCTGGACAAAACAGTGCGACCCGCGAAATAGCGCGAGTGTCAACTGCCCAAAACAGTGGGACCCCAAAATAGCGCGAGTGTCAACTGCACAAAACAGTGCGACGCGCAAAATAGCGCGAGTGTCAACTGCACAAAACAGTGCGACTCGCAAAATAGCGCGAGGGTCAACTGCACAAAACAGTGCGACACGCAAAATAGCGCGAGTGTGATCTGCACAAAACAGTGCAACGCGCAAAATAGGGCCAGTGTGAAGAGCACAAAACAGTGCGACGCGCAAAATAGGGCCAGTGTGAACAGCGCAAAACAGTGCGACGCGCAAAATAGCGCGAGTGTCAACTGCACAAAACAGTGCGACGCGCAAAATAGCGCGAGTGTGATCTGCACAAAACAGTGCGACGCGCAAAATAGCGCGAGTGTCAACTGCACAAAACAGTGCGACGCACAAAATAGCGTGAGTGTCAACTCCACAAAAGAGTGCGACGCGCAAAATAACGCGAGTGTGATCTGCACAAAACAGTGCGACGCGCAAAATAGCGCGAGTGTCAACTGCACAAAACAGTGCGACGCGCAAAATAGCGCGAGTGTGATCTGCACAAAACAGTGCGACGCGCAAAATAGCGCGAGTGTGATCTGCACAAAACAGTGCGACGCGCAAAATAGCGCGAGTGTCAACTGCACAAAATAGTGCGACGCGCAAAATAGCGTGAGTGTCAACTCCACAAAAGAGTGCGACGCGCAAAATAACGCGAGTGTGATCTGCACAAAACAGTGCGACGCGCAAAATAGCGCGAGTGTCAACTGCACAAAACAGTGCGACGTGCAAAATAGCGCGAGTGTGATCTGCACAAAACAGTGCGACGCGCAAAATTGCGCGAGTGTGATCTGCACAAAACAGTGCGAAGTGCAAAATAGCGCGAGTGTCAACAGCACAGAACAGTGCGACTCGCAAAATAGCGCGAGTGTCAACTGCACAAAACAGTGCGACGCGCAAAATAGCGCGAGTGTGATCTGCACAAAACAGTGCGACGCGCAAAATAGCGCGAGTGTGATCTGCACAAAACAGTGCGACGCGCAAAATAGCGCGAGTGTGATCTGGACAAAACAGTGCGACCCGCGAAATAGCGCGAGTGTCAACTGCCCAAAACAGTGGGACCCCAAAATAGCGCGAGTGTCAACTGCACAAAACAGTGCGACGCGCAAAATAGCGCGAGTGTCAACTGCACAAAACAGTGCGACCCCAAAATAGCGCGAGTGTCAACTGCACAAAACAGTGCGACGCGCAAAATAGCGCGAGTGTCAACTGCACAAAACAGTGCGACTCGCAAAATAGCGCGAGTGTCAACTGCACAAAACAGTGCGACTCGCAAAATAGCGCGAGTGTGATCTGCACAAAACAGTGCGACGCGCAAAATAGGGCCAGTGTGAACAGCACAAAACAGTGCGACGCGCAAAATAGCGTGAGTGTCAACTGCACAAAACAGTGCGACGCGCAAAATAGCGCGAGTGTGATCTGCACAAAACAGTGCGACGCGCAAAATAGCGCGAGTGTGATCTGGACAAAACAGTGCGACCCGCGAAATAGCGCGAGTGTCAACTGCCCAAAACAGTGGGACCCCAAAATAGCGCGAGTGTCAACTGCACAAAACAGTGCGACGCGCAAAATAGCGCGAGTGTCAACTGCACAAAACAGTGCGACTCGCAAAATAGCGCGAGGGTCAACTGCACAAAACAGTGCGACACGCAAAATAGCGCGAGTGTGATCTGCACAAAACAGTGCAACGCGCAAAATAGGGCCAGTGTGAAGAGCACAAAACAGTGCGACGCGCAAAATAGGGCCAGTGTGAACAGCGCAAAACAGTGCGACGCGCAAAATAGCGCGAGTGTCAACTGCACAAAACAGTGCGACGCGCAAAATAGCGCGAGTGTGATCTGCACAAAACAGTGCGACGCGCAAAATAGCGCGAGTGTCAACTGCACAAAACAGTGCGACGCACAAAATAGCGTGAGTGTCAACTCCACAAAAGAGTGCGACGCGCAAAATAACGCGAGTGTGATCTGCACAAAACAGTGCGACGCGCAAAATAGCGCGAGTGTCAACTGCACAAAACAGTGCGACGCGCAAAATAGCGCGAGTGTGATCTGCACAAAACAGTGCGACGCGCAAAATAGCGCGAGTGTGATCTCCACAAAACAGTGCGAAGTGCAAAATAGCGCGAGTGTCAACAGCACAGAACAGTGCGACTCGCAAAATAGCGCGAGTGTCAACTGCACAAAACAGTGCGACGCGCAAAATAGCGCGAGTGTGATCTGCACAAAACAGTGCGACGCGCAAAATAGCGCGAGTGTGATCTGCACAAAACAGTGCGACGCGCAAAATAGCGCGAGTGTCAACTGCACAAAACAGTGCGACCCCAAAATAGCGCGAGTGTCAACTGCACAAAACAGGGCGACGCGCAAAATAGCGCGAGTGTCAACTGCACAAAACAGTGCGACTCGCAAAATAGCGCGAGTGTCAACTGCACAAAACAGTGCGACTCGCAAAATAGCGCGAGTGTGATCTGCACAAAACAGTGCGACGCGCAAAATAGGGCCAGTGTGAACAGCACAAAACAGTGCGACGCGCAAAATAGCGTGAGTGTCAACTGCACAAAACAGTGCGACGCGCAAAATAGCGCGAGTGTGATCTGCACAAAACAGTGCGACGCGCAAAATAGCGCGAGTGTCAACTGCCCAAAACAGTGGGACCCCAAAATAGCGCGAGTGTCAACTGCACAAAACAGTGCGACTCGCAAAATAGCGCGAGTGTCAACTGCACAAAACAGTGCGACGCGCAAAATAGCGCGAGTGTGATCTGCACAAAACAGTGCGACGCGCAAAATAGCGCGAGTGTGATCTGGACAAAACAGTGCGACCCGCGAAATAGCGCGAGTGTCAACTGCCCAAAACAGTGGGACCCCAAAATAGCGCGAGTGTCAACTGCACAAAACAGTGCGACGCGCAAAATAGCGCGAGTGTCAACTGCACAAAACAGTGCGACTCGCAAAATAGCGCGAGGGTCAACTGCACAAAACAGTGCGACACGCAAAATAGCGCGAGTGTGATCTGCACAAAACAGTGCAACGCGCAAAATAGGGCCAGTGTGAAGAGCACAAAACAGTGCGACGCGCAAAATAGGGCCAGTGTGAACAGCGCAAAACAGTGCGACGCGCAAAATAGCGCGAGTGTCAACTGCACAAAACAGTGCGACGCGCAAAATAGCGCGAGTGTGATCTGCACAAAACAGTGCGACGCGCAAAATAGCGCGAGTGTCAACTGCACAAAACAGTGCGACGCACAAAATAGCGTGAGTGTCAACTCCACAAAAGAGTGCGACGCGCAAAATAACGCGAGTGTGATCTGCACAAAACAGTGCGACGCGCAAAATAGCGCGAGTGTCAACTGCACAAAACAGTGCGACGCGCAAAATAGCGCGAGTGTGATCTGCACAAAACAGTGCGACGCGCAAAATAGCGCGAGTGTGATCTCCACAAAACAGTGCGAAGTGCAAAATAGCGCGAGTGTCAACAGCACAGAACAGTGCGACTCGCAAAATAGCGCGAGTGTCAACTGCACAAAACAGTGCGACGCGCAAAATAGCGCGAGTGTGATCTGCACAAAACAGTGCGACGCGCAAAATAGCGCGAGTGTGATCTGCACAAAACAGTGCGACGCGCAAAATAGCGCGAGTGTCAACTGCACAAAACAGTGCGACCCCAAAATAGCGCGAGTGTCAACTGCACAAAACAGGGCGACGCGCAAAATAGCGCGAGTGTCAACTGCACAAAACAGTGCGACTCGCAAAATAGCGCGAGTGTCAACTGCACAAAACAGTGCGACTCGCAAAATAGCGCGAGTGTGATCTGCACAAAACAGTGCGACGCGCAAAATAGGGCCAGTGTGAACAGCACAAAACAGTGCGACGCGCAAAATAGCGTGAGTGTCAACTGCACAAAACAGTGCGACGCGCAAAATAGCGCGAGTGTGATCTGCACAAAACAGTGCGACGCGCAAAATAGCGCGAGTGTGATCTGCACAAAACAGTGCGACCCGCGAAATAGCGCGAGTGTCAACTGCCCAAAACAGTGGGACCCCAAAATAGCGCGAGTGTCAACTGCACAAAACAGTGCGACTCGCAAAATAGCGCGAGTGTCAACTGCACAAAACAGTGCGACGCGCAAAATAGCGCGAGTGTGATCTGCACAAAACAGTGCAACGCGCAAAATAGGGCCAGTGTGAATAGCACAAAACAGTGCGACGCGCAAAATAGGGCCAGTGTGAACAGCGCAAAACAGTGCGACGCGCAAAATAGCGCGAGTGTCAACTGCACAAAACAGTGCGACGCGCAAAATAGCGCGAGTGTGATCTGCACAAAACAGTGCGACGCGCAAAATAGCGCGAGTGTCAACTGCACAAAACAGTGCGACGCGCAAAATAGCGTGAGTGTCAACTCCACAAAAGAGTGCGACGCGCAAAATAACGCGAGTGTGATCTGCACAAAACAGTGCGACGCGCAAAATAGCGCGAGTGTCAACTGCACAAAACAGTGCGACGCGCAAAATAGCGCGAGTGTGATCTGCACAAAACAGTGCGACGCGCAAAATAGCGCGAGTGTGATCTGCACAAAACAGTGCGAAGTGCAAAATAGCGCGAGTGTCAACAGCACAGAACAGTGCGACTCGCAAAATAGCGCGAGTGTCAACTGCACAAAACAGTGCGACGCGCAAAATAGCGCGAGTGTGATCTGCACAAAACAGTGCGACGCGCAAAATAGCGCGAGTGTGATCTGCACAAAACAGTGCGACGCGCAAAATAGCGCGAGTGTCAACTGCACAAAACAGTGCGACCCCAAAATAGCGCGAGTGTCAACTGCACAAAACAGTGCGACGCGCAAAATAGCGCGAGTGTCAACTGCACAAAACAGTGCGACTCGCAAAATAGCGCGAGTGTCAACTGCACAAAACAGTGCGACGCGCAAAATAGCGCGAGTGTGATCTGCACAAAACAGTGCGACGCGCAAAATAGGGCCAGTGTGAACAGCACAAAACAGTGCGACGCGCAAAATAGCGTGAGTGTCAACTGCACAAAACAGTGCGACGCGCAAAATAGCGCGAGTGTGATCTGCACAAAACAGTGCGACGCGCAAAATAGCGCGAGTGTGATCTGCACAAAACAGTGCGACCCGCGAAATAGCGCGAGTGTCAACTGCCCAAAACAGTGGGACCCCAAAATAGCGCGAGTGTCAACTGCACAAAACAGTGCGACGCGCAAAATAGCGCGAGTGTGATCTGCACAAAACAGTGCGACGCGCAAAATAGCGCGAGTGTCAACTGCACAAAACAGTGCGACGCGGAAAATAGCGTGAGTGTCAACTGCACAAAACAGTGCGACGCGCAAAATAGCGTGAGTGTCAACTCCACAAAAGAGTGCGACGCGCAAAATAACGCGAGTGTGATCTCCACAAAACAGTGCGACGCGCAAAATAGCGCGAGTGTCAACTGCACAAAACAGTGCGACGCGCAAAATAGCGCGAGTGTGATCTGCACAAAACAGTGCGACGCGCAAAATAGCGCGAGTGTGATCTGCACAAAACAGTGCGAAGTGCAGAATAGCGCGAGTGTCAACAGCACAGAACAGTGCGACTCGCAAAATAGCGCGAGTGTCAACTGCACAAAACAGTGCGACGCACAAAATAGCGCGAGTGTGATCTGCACAAAACAGTGCGACGCGCAAAATAGCGCGAGTGTGATCTGCACAAAACAGTGCGACGCGCAAAATAGCGCGAGTGTCAACTGCACAAAACAGTGCGACCCCAAAATAGCGCGAGTGTCAACTGCACAAAACAGTGCGACGCGCAAAATAGCGCGAGTGTCAACTGCACAAAACAGTGCGACTCGCAAAATAGCGCGAGTGTCAACTGCACAAAACAGTGCGACGCGCAAAATAGCGCGAGTGTGATCTGCACAAAACAGTGCGACGCGCAAAATAGGGCCAGTGTGAACAGCACAAAACAGTGCGACGCGCAAAATAGCGTGAGTGTCAACTGCACAAAACAGTGCGACGCGCAAAATAGCGCGAGTGTGATCTGCACAAAACAGTGCGACGCGCAAAATAGCGCGAGTGTGATCTGCACAAAACAGTGCGACCCGCGAAATAGCGCGAGTGTCAACTGCCCAAAACAGTGGGACCCCAAAATAGCGCGAGTGTCAACTGCACAAAACAGTGCGACGCGCAAAATAGCGCGAGTGTGATCTGCACAAAACAGTGCGACGCGCAAAATAGCGCGAGTGTCAACTGCACAAAACAGTGCGACGCGGAAAATAGCGTGAGTGTCAACTGCACAAAACAGTGCGACGCGCAAAATAGCGTGAGTGTCAACTCCACAAAAGAGTGCGACGCGCAAAATAACGCGAGTGTGATCTCCACAAAACAGTGCGACGCGCAAAATAGCGCGAGTGTCAACTGCACAAAACAGTGCGACGCGCAAAATAGCGCGAGTGTGATCTGCACAAAACAGTGCGACGCGCAAAATAGCGCGAGTGTGATCTGCACAAAACAGTGCGAAGTGCAGAATAGCGCGAGTGTCAACTGCACAAAACAGTGCGACGCACAAAATAGCGCGAGTGTGATCTGCACAAAACAGTGCGACGCGCAAAATAGCGCGAGTGTGATCTGCACAAAACAGTGCGACGCGCAAAATAGCGCGAGTGTCAACTGCACAAAACAGTGCGACCCCAAAATAGCGCGAGTGTCAACTGCACAAAACAGTGCGACGCGCAAAATAGCGCGAGTGTCAACTGCACAAAACAGTGCGACTCGCAAAATAGCGCGAGTGTCAACTGCACAAAACAGTGCGACGCGCAAAATAGCGCGAGTGTGATCTGCACAAAACAGTGCGACGCGCAAAATAGGGCCAGTGTGAACAGCACAAAACAGTGCGACGCGCAAAATAGCGTGAGTGTCAACTGCACAAAACAGTGCGACGCGCAAAATAGCGCGAGTGTGATCTGCACAAAACAGTGCGACGCGCAAAATAGCGCGAGTGTGATCTGCACAAAACAGTGCGACCCGCGAAATAGCGCGAGTGTCAACTGCCCAAAACAATGGGACCCCAAAATAGCGCGAGTGTCAACTGCACAAAACAGTGCGACGCGCAAAATAGCGCGAGTGTCAACTGCACAAAACAGTGCGACTCGCAAAATAGCGCGAGTGTCAACTGCACAAAACAGTGCGACGCGCAAAATAGCGCGAGTGTGATCTGCACAAAACAGTGCAACGCGCAAAATAGGGCCAGTGTGAATAGCACAAAACAGTGCGACGCGCAAAATAGGGCCAGTGTGAACAACGCAAAATAGTGCGACGCGCAAAATAGCGCGAGTGTCAACTGCACAAAACAGTGCGACGCGCAAAATAGCGCGAGTGTGATCTGCACAAAACAGTGCGACGCGCAAAATAGCGCGAGTGTCAACTGCACAAAACAGTGCGACGCGCAAAATAGCGTGAGTGTCAACTCCACAAAAGAGTGCGACGCGCAAAATAACGCGAGTGTGATCTGCACAAAACAGTGCGACGCGCAAAATAGCGCGAGTGTCAACTGCACAAAACAGTGCGACGCGCAAAATAGCGCGAGTGTGATCTGCACAAAACAGTGCGACGCGCAAAATAGCACGAGTGTGATCTGCACAAAACAGTGCGAAGTGCAAAATAGCGCGAGTGTCAACAGCACAGAACAGTGCGACTCGCAAAATAGCGCGAGTGTCAACTGCACAAAACAGTGCGACGCGCAAAATAGCGCGAGTGTGATCTGCACAAAACAGTGCGACGCACAAAATAGCGCGAGTGTGATCTGCACAAAACAGTGCGACGCGCAAAATAGCGCGAGTGTCAACTGCACAAAACAGTGCGACCCCAAAATAGCGCGAGTGTCAACTGCACAAAAGAGTGCGACGCGCAAAATAGCGCGAGTGTCAACTGCACAAAACAGTGCGACTCGCAAAATAGCGCGAGTGTCAACTGCACAAAACAGTGCGACGCGCAAAATAGCGCGAGTGTGATCTGCACAAAACAGTGCGACGCGCAAAATAGGGCCAGTGTGAACAGCACAAAACAGTGCGACGCGCAAAATAGCGTGAGTGTCAACTGCACAAAACAGTGCGACGCGCAAAATAGCGCGAGTGTGATCTGCACAAAACAGTGCGACGCGCAAAATAGCGCGAGTGTGATCTGGACAAAACAGTGCGACCCGCGAAATAGCGCAAGTGTCAACTGCCCAAAACAGTGGGACCCCAAAATAGCGCGAGTGTCAACTGCACAAAACAGTGCGACGCGCAAAATAGCGCGAGTGTCAACTGCACAAAACAGTGCGACTCGCAAAATAGCGCGAGTGTCAACTGCACAAAACAGTGCGACGCGCAAAATAGCGCGAGTGTGATCTGCACAAAACAGTGCAACGCGCAAAATAGGGCCAGTGTGAAGAGCACAAAACAGTGCGACGCGCAAAATAGGGCCAGTGTGAACAGCGCAAAACAGTGCGACGCGCAAAATAGCGCGAGTGTCAACTGCACAAAACAGTGCGACGCGCAAAATAGGGCGAGTGTGATCTGCACAAAACAGTGCGACGCGCAAAATAGCGCGAGTGTCAACTGCACAAAACAGTGCGACGCGCAAAATAGCGTGAGTGTCAACTCCACAAAAGAGTGCGACGCGCAAAATAACGCGAGTGTGATCTGCACAAAACAGTGCGACGCGCAAAATAGCGCGAGTGTCAACTGCACAAAACAGTGCGACGCGCAAAATAGCGCGAGCGTGATCTGCACAAAACAGTGCGACGCGCAAAATAGCGCGAGTGTGATCTGGACAAAACAGTGCGACCCGCGAAATAGCGCGAGTGTCAACTGCCCAAAACAGTGGGACCCCAAAATAGCGCGAGTGTCAACTGCACAAAACAGTGCGACGCGCAAAATAGCGCGAGTGTCAACTGCACAAAACAGTGCGACTCGCAAAATAGCGCGAGTGTCAACTGCACAAAACAGTGCGACGCGCAAAATAGCGCGAGTGTGATCTGCACAAAACAGTGCAACGCGCAAAATAGGGCCAGTGTGAAGAGCACAAAACAGTGCGACGCGCAAAATAGGGCCAGTGTGAACAGCGCAAAACAGTGCGACGCGCAAAATAGCGCGAGTGTGATCTGCACAAAACAGTGCGACGCGCAAAATAGCGCGAGTGTGATCTGGACAAAACAGTGCGACCCGCGAAATAGCGCGAGTGTCAACTGCCCAAAACAGTGGGACCCCAAAATAGCGCGAGTGTCAACTGCACAAAACAGTGCGACGCGCAAAATAGCGCGAGTGTCAACTGCACAAAACAGTGCGACTCGCAAAATAGCGCGAGTGTCAACTGCACAAAACAGTGCGACGCGCAAAATAGCGCGAGTGTGATCTGCACAAAACAGTGCAACGCGCAAAATAGGGCCAGTGTGAAGAGCACAAAACAGTGCGACGCGCAAAATAGGGCCAGTGTGAACAGCGCAAAACAGTGCGACGCGCAAAATAGCGCGAGTGTCAACTGCACAAAACAGTGCGACGCGCAAAATAGGGCGAGTGTGATCTGCACAAAACAGTGCGACGCGCAAAATAGCGCGAGTGTCAACTGCACAAAACAGTGCGACGCGCAAAATAGCGTGAGTGTCAACTCCACAAAAGAGTGCGACGCGCAAAATAACGCGAGTGTGATCTGCACAAAACAGTGCGACGCGCAAAATAGCGCGAGTGTCAACTGCACAAAACAGTGCGACGCGCAAAATAGCGCGAGCGTGATCTGCACAAAACAGTGCGACGCGCAAAATAGCGCGAGTGTGATCTGGACAAAACAGTGCGACCCGCGAAATAGCGCGAGTGTCAACTGCCCAAAACAGTGGGACCCCAAAATAGCGCGAGTGTCAACTGCACAAAACAGTGCGACGCGCAAAATAGCGCGAGTGTCAACTGCACAAAACAGTGCGACTCGCAAAATAGCGCGAGTGTCAACTGCACAAAACAGTGCGACGCGCAAAATAGCGCGAGTGTGATCTGCACAAAACAGTGCAACGCGCAAAATAGGGCCAGTGTGAAGAGCACAAAACAGTGCGACGCGCAAAATAGGGCCAGTGTGAACAGCGCAAAACAGTGCGACGCGCAAAATAGCGCGAGTGTCAACTGCACAAAACAGTGCGACGCGCAAAATAGCGCGAGTGTGATCTGCACAAAACAGTGCGACGCGCAAAATAGCGCGAGTGTCAACTGCACAAAACAGTGCGACGCGCAAAATAGCGTGAGTGTCAACTCCACAAAAGAGTGCGACGCGCAAAATAACGCGAGTGTGATATGCACAAAACAGTGCGACGCGCAAAATAGCGCGAGTGTCAACTGCACAAAACAGTGCGACGCGCAAAATAGCGCGAGTGTCAACTCCACAAAAGAGTGCGACGCGCAAAATAACGCGAGTGTGATATGCACAAAACAGTGCGACGCGCAAAATAGCGCGAGTGTCAACTGCACAAAACAGTGCGACGCGCAAAATAGCGCGAGTGTGATCTGCACAAAACAGTGCGACGCGCAAAATAGCGCGAGTGTGATCTGCACAAAACAGTGCGAAGTGCAAAATAGCGCGAGTGTCAACAGCACAGAACAGTGCGACTCGCAAAATAGCGCGAGTGTCAACTGCACAAAACAGTGCGACGCGCAAAATAGCGCGAGTGTGATCTGCACAAAACAGTGCGACGCGCAAAATAGCGCGAGTGTGATCTGCACAAAACAGTGCGACGCGCAAAATAGCGCGAGTGTGATCTGGACAAAACAGTGCGACCCGCGAAATAGCGCAAGTGTCAACTGCCCAAAACAGTGGGACCCCAAAATAGCGCGAGTGTCAACTGCACAAAACAGTGCGACGCGCAAAATAGCGCGAGTGTCAACTGCACAAAACAGTGCGACTCGCAAAATAGCGCGAGTGTCAACTGCACAAAACAGTGCGACGCGCAAAATAGCGCGAGTGTGATCTGCACAAAACAGTGCAACGCGCAAAATAGGGCCAGTGTGAAGAGCACAAAACAGTGCGACGCGCAAAATAGGGCCAGTGTGAACAGCGCAAAACAGTGCGACGCGCAAAATAGCGCGAGTGTCAACTGCACAAAACAGTGCGACGCGCAAAATAGGGCGAGTGTGATCTGCACAAAACAGTGCGACGCGCAAAATAGCGCGAGTGTCAACTGCACAAAACAGTGCGACGCGCAAAATAGCGTGAGTGTCAACTCCACAAAAGAGTGCGACGCGCAAAATAACGCGAGTGTGATCTGCACAAAACAGTGCGACGCGCAAAATAGCGCGAGTGTCAACTGCACAAAACAGTGCGACGCGCAAAATAGCGCGAGCGTGATCTGCACAAAACAGTGCGACGCGCAAAATAGCGCGAGTGTGATCTGGACAAAACAGTGCGACCCGCGAAATAGCGCGAGTGTCAACTGCCCAAAACAGTGGGACCCCAAAATAGCGCGAGTGTCAACTGCACAAAACAGTGCGACGCGCAAAATAGCGCGAGTGTCAACTGCACAAAACAGTGCGACTCGCAAAATAGCGCGAGTGTCAACTGCACAAAACAGTGCGACGCGCAAAATAGCGCGAGTGTGATCTGCACAAAACAGTGCAACGCGCAAAATAGGGCCAGTGTGAAGAGCACAAAACAGTGCGACGCGCAAAATAGGGCCAGTGTGAACAGCGCAAAACAGTGCGACGCGCAAAATAGCGCGAGTGTGATCTGCACAAAACAGTGCGACGCGCAAAATAGCGCGAGTGTGATCTGGACAAAACAGTGCGACCCGCGAAATAGCGCGAGTGTCAACTGCCCAAAACAGTGGGACCCCAAAATAGCGCGAGTGTCAACTGCACAAAACAGTGCGACGCGCAAAATAGCGCGAGTGTCAACTGCACAAAACAGTGCGACTCGCAAAATAGCGCGAGTGTCAACTGCACAAAACAGTGCGACGCGCAAAATAGCGCGAGTGTGATCTGCACAAAACAGTGCAACGCGCAAAATAGGGCCAGTGTGAAGAGCACAAAACAGTGCGACGCGCAAAATAGGGCCAGTGTGAACAGCGCAAAACAGTGCGACGCGCAAAATAGCGCGAGTGTCAACTGCACAAAACAGTGCGACGCGCAAAATAGGGCGAGTGTGATCTGCACAAAACAGTGCGACGCGCAAAATAGCGCGAGTGTCAACTGCACAAAACAGTGCGACGCGCAAAATAGCGTGAGTGTCAACTCCACAAAAGAGTGCGACGCGCAAAATAACGCGAGTGTGATCTGCACAAAACAGTGCGACGCGCAAAATAGCGCGAGTGTCAACTGCACAAAACAGTGCGACGCGCAAAATAGCGCGAGCGTGATCTGCACAAAACAGTGCGACGCGCAAAATAGCGCGAGTGTGATCTGGACAAAACAGTGCGACCCGCGAAATAGCGCGAGTGTCAACTGCCCAAAACAGTGGGACCCCAAAATAGCGCGAGTGTCAACTGCACAAAACAGTGCGACGCGCAAAATAGCGCGAGTGTCAACTGCACAAAACAGTGCGACTCGCAAAATAGCGCGAGTGTCAACTGCACAAAACAGTGCGACGCGCAAAATAGCGCGAGTGTGATCTGCACAAAACAGTGCAACGCGCAAAATAGGGCCAGTGTGAAGAGCACAAAACAGTGCGACGCGCAAAATAGGGCCAGTGTGAACAGCGCAAAACAGTGCGACGCGCAAAATAGCGCGAGTGTCAACTGCACAAAACAGTGCGACGCGCAAAATAGCGCGAGTGTGATCTGCACAAAACAGTGCGACGCGCAAAATAGCGCGAGTGTCAACTGCACAAAACAGTGCGACGCGCAAAATAGCGTGAGTGTCAACTCCACAAAAGAGTGCGACGCGCAAAATAACGCGAGTGTGATATGCACAAAACAGTGCGACGCGCAAAATAGCGCGAGTGTCAACTGCACAAAACAGTGCGACGCGCAAAATAGCGCGAGTGTCAACTCCACAAAAGAGTGCGACGCGCAAAATAACGCGAGTGTGATATGCACAAAACAGTGCGACGCGCAAAATAGCGCGAGTGTCAACTGCACAAAACAGTGCGACGCGCAAAATAGCGCGAGTGTGATCTGCACAAAACAGTGCGACGCGCAAAATAGCGCGAGTGTGATCTGCACAAAACAGTGCGAAGTGCAAAATAGCGCGAGTGTCAACAGCACAGAACAGTGCGACTCGCAAAATAGCGCGAGTGTCAACTGCACAAAACAGTGCGACGCGCAAAATAGCGCGAGTGTGATCTGCACAAAACAGTGCGACGCGCAAAATAGCGCGAGTGTGATCTGCACAAAACAGTGCGACGCGCAAAATAGCGCGAGTGTCAACTGCACAAAACAGTGCGACGCGCAAAATAGCGCGAGTGTGATCTGCACAAAACAGTGCGACCCGCGAAATAGCGCGAGTGTCAACTGCCCAAAACAGTGGGACCCCAAAATAGCGCGAGTGTCAACTGCACAAAACAGTGCGACTCGCAAAATAGCGCGAGTGTCAACTGCACAAAACAGTGCGACGCGCAAAATAGCGCGAGTGTGATCTGCACAAAACAGTGCAACGCGCAAAATAGGGCCAGTGTGAATAGCACAAAACAGTGCGACGCGCAAAATAGGGCCAGTGTGAACAGCGCAAAACAGTGCGACGCGCAAAATAGCGCGAGTGTCAACTGCACAAAACAGTGCGACGCGCAAAATAGCGCGAGTGTGATCTGCACAAAACAGTGCGACGCGCAAAATAGCGCGAGTGTCAACTGCACAAAACAGTGCGACGCGCAAAATAGCGTGAGTGTCAACTCCACAAAAGAGTGCGACGCGCAAAATAACGCGAGTGTGATCTGCACAAAACAGTGCGACGCGCAAAATAGCGCGAGTGTCAACTGCACAAAACAGTGCGACGCGCAAAATAGCGCGAGTGTGATCTGCACAAAACAGTGCGACGCGCAAAATAGCGCGAGTGTGATCTGCACAAAACAGTGCGAAGTGCAAAATAGCGCGAGTGTCAACAGCACAGAACAGTGCGACTCGCAAAATAGCGCGAGTGTCAACTGCACAAAACAGTGCGACGCGCAAAATAGCGCGAGTGTGATCTGCACAAAACAGTGCGACGCGCAAAATAGCGCGAGTGTGATCTGCACAAAACAGTGCGACGCGCAAAATAGCGCGAGTGTCAACTGCACAAAACAGTGCGACCCCAAAATAGCGCGAGTGTCAACTGCACAAAACAGTGCGACGCGCAAAATAGCGCGAGTGTCAACTGCACAAAACAGTGCGACTCCCAAAATAGCGCGAGTGTCAACTGCACAAAACAGTGCGACGCGCAAAATAGCGCGAGTGTGATCTGCACAAAACAGTGCGACGCGCAAAATAGGGCCAGTGTGAACAGCACAAAACAGTGCGACGCGCAAAATAGCGGGAGTGTCAACTGCACAAAACAGTGCGACGCGCAAAATAGCGCGAGTGTGATCTGCACAAAACAGTGCGACGCGCAAAATAGCGCGAGTGTGATCTGCACAAAACAGTGCGATCCGCGAAATAGCGCGAGTGTCAACTGCCCAAAACAGTGGGACCCCAAAATAGCGCGAGTGTCAACTGCACAAAACAGTGCGACGCGCAAAATAGCGCGAGTGTGATCTGCACAAAACAGTGCGACGCGCAAAATAGCGCGAGTGTCAACTGCACAAAACAGTGCGACGCGGAAAATAGCGTGAGTGTCAACTGCACAAAACAGTGCGACGCGCAAAATAGCGTGAGTGTCAACTCCACAAAAGAGTGCGACGCGCAAAATAACGCGAGTGTGATCTCCACAAAACAGTGCGACGCGCAAAATAGCGCGAGTGTCAACTGCACAAAACAGTGCGACGCGCAAAATAGCGCGAGTGTGATCTGCACAAAACAGTGCGACGCGCAAAATAGCGCGAGTGTGATCTGCACAAAACAGTGCGAAGTGCAGAATAGCGCGAGTGTCAACAGCACAGAACAGTGCGACTCGCAAAATAGCGCGAGTGTCAACTGCACAAAACAGTGCGACGCACAAAATAGCGCGAGTGTGATCTGCACAAAACAGTGCGACGCGCAAAATAGCGCGAGTGTGATCTGCACAAAACAGTGCGACGCGCAAAATAGCGCGAGTGTCAACTGCACAAAACAGTGCGACCCCAAAATAGCGCTAGTGTCAACTGCACAAAACAGTGCGACGCGCAAAATAACGCGAGTGTCAACTGCACAAAACAGTGCGACTCGCAAAATAGCGCGAGTGTCAACTGCACAAAACAGTGCGACGCGCAAAATAGCGCGAGTGTGATCTGCACAAAACAGTGCGACGCGCAAAATAGGGCCAGTGTGAACAGCACAAAACAGTGCGACGCGCAAAATAGCGTGAGTGTCAACTGCACAAAACAGTGCGACGCGCAAAATAGCGCGAGTGTGATCTGCACAAAACAGTGCGACGCGCAAAATAGCGCGAGTGTGATCTGCACAAAACAGTGCGACCCGCGAAATAGCGCGAGTGTCAACTGCCCAAAACAGTGGGACCCCAAAATAGCGCGAGTGTCAACTGCACAAAACAGTGCGACGCGCAAAATAGCGCGAGTGTGATCTGCACAAAACAGTGCGACGCGCAAAATAGCGCGAGTGTCAACTGCACAAAACAGTGCGACGCGGAAAATAGCGTGAGTGTCAACTGCACAAAACAGTGCGACGCGCAAAATAGCGTGAGTGTCAACTCCACAAAAGAGTGCGACGCGCAAAATAACGCGAGTGTGATCTCCACAAAACAGTGCGACGCGCAAAATAGCGCGAGTGTCAACTGCACAAAACAGTGCGACGCGCAAAATAGCGCGAGTGTGATCTGCACAAAACAGTGCGACGCGCAAAATAGCGCGAGTGTGATCTGCACAAAACAGTGCGAAGTGCAGAATAGCGCGAGTGTCAACAGCACAGAACAGTGCGACTCGCAAAATAGCGCGAGTGTCAACTGCACAAAACAGTGCGACGCACAAAATAGCGCGAGTGTGATCTGCACAAAACAGTGCGACGCGCAAAATAGCGCGAGTGTGATCTGCACAAAACAGTGCGACGCGCAAAATAGCGCGAGTGTCAACTGCACAAAACAGTGCGACCCCAAAATAGCGCGAGTGTCAACTGCACAAAACAGTGCGACGCGCAAAATAGCGCGAGTGTCAACTGCACAAAACAGTGCGACTCGCAAAATAGCGCGAGTGTCAACTGCACAAAACAGTGCGACGCGCAAAATAGCGCGAGTGTGATCTGCACAAAACAGTGCGACGCGCAAAATAGGGCCAGTGTGAACAGCACAAAACAGTGCGACGCGCAAAATAGCGTGAGTGTCAACTGCACAAAACAGTGCGACGCGCAAAATAGCGCGAGTGTGATCTGCACAAAACAGTGCGACGCGCAAAATAGCGCGAGTGTGATCTGCACAAAACAGTGCGACCCGCGAAATAGCGCGAGTGTCAACTGCCCAAAACAGTGGGACCCCAAAATAGCGCGAGTGTCAACTGCACAAAACAGTGCGACGCGCAAAATAGCGCGAGTGTGATCTGCACAAAACAGTGCGACGCGCAAAATACCGCGAGTGTCAACTGCACAAAACAGTGCGACGCGGAAAATAGCGTGAGTGTCAACTGCACAAAACAGTGCGACGCGCAAAATAGCGTGAGTGTCAACTCCACAAAAGAGTGCGACGCGCAAAATAACGCGAGTGTGATCTCCACAAAACAGTGCGACGCGCAAAATAGCGCGAGTGTCAACTGCACAAAACAGTGCGACGCGCAAAATAGCGCGAGTGTGATCTGCACAAAACAGTGCGACGCGCAAAATAGCGCGAGTGTGATCTGCACAAAACAGTGCGAAGTGCAGAATAGCGCGAGTGTCAACAGCACAGAACAGTGCGACTCGCAAAATAGCGCGAGTGTCAACTGCACAAAACAGTGCGACGCGCAAAATAGCGCGAGTGTGATCTGCACAAAACAGTGCGACGCGCAAAATAGCGCGAGTGTCAACTGCACAAAACTGTGCGACCCCAAAATAGCGCGAGTGTCAACTGCACAAAACAGTGCGACGCGCAAAATAGCGCGAGTGTCAACTGCACAAAACAGTGCGACTCGCAAAATAGCGCGAGTGTCAACTGCACAAAACAGTGCGACGCGCAAAATAGCGCGAGTGTGATCTGCACAAAACAGTGCGACGCGCAAAATAGGGCCAGTGTGAACAGCACAAAACAGTGCGACGCGCAAAATAGCGTGAGTGTCAACTGCACAAAACAGTGCGACGCGCAAAATAGCGCGAGTGTGATCTGCACAAAACAGTGCGACGCGCAAAATAGCGCGAGTGTGATCTGCACAAAACAGTGCGACCCGCGAAATAGCGCGAGTGTCAACTGCCCAAAACATTGGGACCCCAAAATAGCGCGAGTGTCAACTGCACAAAACAGTGCGACGCGCAAAATAGCGCGAGTGTCAACTGCACAAAACAGTGCGACTCGCAAAATAGCGCGAGTGTCAACTGCACAAAACAGTGCGACGCGCAAAATACCGCGAGTGTGATCTGCACAAAACAGTGCCACGCGCAAAATAGGGCCAGTGTGAATAGCACAAAACAGTGCGACGCGCAAAATAGGGCCAGTGTGAACAACGCAAAATAGTGCGACGCGCAAAATAGCGCGAGTGTCAACTGCACAAAACAGTGCGACGCGCAAAATAGCGCGAGTGTGATCTGCACAAAACAGTGCGACGCGCAAAATAGCGCGAGTGTCAACTGCACAAAACAGTGCGACGCGCAAAATAGCGTGAGTGTCAACTCCACAAAAGAGTGCGACGCGCAAAATAACGCGAGTGTGATCTGCACAAAACAGTGCGACGCGCAAAATAGCGCGAGTGTCAACTGCACAAAACAGTGCGACGCGCAAAATAGCGCGAGTGTGATCTGCACAAAACAGTGCGACGCGCAAAATAGCGCGAGTGTGATCTGGACAAAACAGTGCGACCCGCGAAATAGCGCGAGTGTCAACTGCCCAAAACAGTGGGACCCCAAAATAGCGCGAGTGTCAACTGCACAAAACAGTGCGACGCGCAAAATAGCGCGAGTGTCAACTGCACAAAACAGTGCGACTCGCAAAATAGCGCGAGTGTCAACTGCACAAAACAGTGCGACGCGCAAAATAGCGCGAGTGTGATCTGCACAAAACAGTGCAACGCGCAAAATAGGGCCAGTGTGAAGAGCACAAAACAGTGCGACGCGCAAAATAGGGCCAGTGTGAACAGCGCAAAACAGTGCGACGCGCAAAATAGCGCGAGTGTCAACTGCACAAAACAGTGCGACGCGCAAAATAGCGCGAGTGTGATCTGCACAAAACAGTGCGACGCGCAAAATAGCGCGAGTGTCAACTGCACAAAACAGTGCGACGCGCAAAATAGCGTGAGTGTCAACTCCACAAAAGAGTGCGACGCGCAAAATAACGCGAGTGTGATCTGCACAAAACAGTGCGACGCGCAAAATAGCGCGAGTGTCAACTGCACAAAACTGTGCGACGCGCAAAATAGCGCGAGTGTGATCTGCACAAAACAGTGCGACGCGCAAAATAGCGCGAGTGTGATCTGCACAAAACAGTGCGAAGTGCAAAATAGTGCGAGTGTCAACAGCACAGAACAGTGCGACTCGCAAAATAGCGCGAGTGTCAACTGCACAAAACAGTGCGACGCGCAAAATAGCGCGAGTGTGATCTGCACAAAACAGTGCGACGCGCAAAATAGCGCGAGTGTGATCTGCACAAAACAGTGCGACGCGCAAAATAGCGCGAGTGTCAACTGCACAAAACAGTGCGACGCGCAAAATAGCGCGAGTGTGATCTGCACAAAACAGTGCGACCCGCGAAATAGCGCGAGTGTCAACTGCCCAAAACAGTGGGACCCCAAAATAGCGCGAGTGTCAACTGCACAAAACAGTGCGACTCGCAAAATAGCGCGAGTGTCAACTGCACAAAACAGTGCGACGCGCAAAATAGCGCGAGTGTGATCTGCACAAAACAGTGCAACGCGCAAAATAGGGCCAGTGTGAATAGCACAAAACAGTGCGACGCGCAAAATAGGGCCAGTGTGAACAGCGCAAAACAGTGCGACGCGCAAAATAGCGCGAGTGTCAACTGCACAAAACAGTGCGACGCGCAAAATAGCGCGAGTGTGATCTGCACAAAACAGTGCGACGCGCAAAATAGCGCGAGTGTCAACTGCACAAAACAGTGCGACGCGCAAAATAGCGTGAGTGTCAACTCCACAAAAGAGTGCGACGCGCAAAATAACGCGAGTGTGATCTGCACAAAACAGTGCGACGCGCAAAATAGCGCGAGTGTCAACTGCACAAAACAGTGCGACGCGCAAAATAGCGCGAGTGTGATCTGCACAAAACAGTGCGACGCGCAAAATAGCGCGAGTGTGATCTGCACAAAACAGTGCGAAGTGCAAAATAGCGCGAGTGTCAACAGCACAGAACAGTGCGACTCGCAAAATAGCGCGAGTGTCAACTGCACAAAACAGTGCGACGCGCAAAATAGCGCGAGTGTGATCTGCACAAAACAGTGCGACGCGCAAAATAGCGCGAGTGTGATCTGCACAAAACAGTGCGACGCGCAAAATAGCGCGAGTGTCAACTGCACAAAACAGTGCGACCCCAAAATAGCGCGAGTGTCAACTGCACAAAACAGTGCGACGCGCAAAATAGCGCGAGTGTCAACTGCACAAAACAGTGCGACTCGCAAAATAGCGCGAGTGTCAACTGCACAAAACAGTGCGACGCGCAAAATAGCGCGAGTGTGATCTGCACAAAACAGTGCGACGCGCAAAATAGGGCCAGTGTGAACAGCACAAAACAGTGCGACGCGCAAAATAGCGTGAGTGTCAACTGCACAAAACAGTGCGACGCGCAAAATAGCGCGAGTGTGATCTGCACAAAACAGTGCGACGCGCAAAATAGCGCGAGTGTGATCTGCACAAAACAGTGCGACCCGCGAAATAGCGCGAGTGTCAACTGCCCAAAACAGTGGGACCCCAAAATAGCGCGAGTGTCAACTGCACAAAACAGTGCGACGCGCAAAATAGCGCGAGTGTGATCTGCACAAAACAGTGCGACGCGCAAAATAGCGCGAGTGTCAACTGCACAAAACAGTGCGACGCGGAAAATAGCGTGAGTGTCAACTGCACAAAACAGTGCGACGCGCAAAATAGCGTGAGTGTCAACTCCACAAAAGAGTGCGACGCGCAAAATAACGCGAGTGTGATCTCCACAAAACAGTGCGACGCGCAAAATAGCGCGAGTGTCAACTGCACAAAACAGTGCGACGCGCAAAATAGCGCGAGTGTGATCTGCACAAAACAGTGCGACGCGCAAAATAGCGCGAGTGTGATCTGCACAAAACAGTGCGAAGTGCAGAATAGCGCGAGTGTCAACAGCACAGAACAGTGCGACTCGCAAAATAGCGCGAGTGTCAACTGCACAAAACAGTGCGACGCACAAAATAGCGCGAGTGTGATCTGCACAAAACAGTGCGACGCGCAAAATAGCGCGAGTGTGATCTGCACAAAACAGTGCGACGCGCAAAATAGCGCGAGTGTCAACTGCACAAAACAGTGCGACCCCAAAATAGCGCTAGTGTCAACTGCACAAAACAGTGCGACGCGCAAAATAACGCGAGTGTCAACTGCACAAAACAGTGCGACTCGCAAAATAGCGCGAGTGTCAACTGCACAAAACAGTGCGACGCGCAAAATAGCGCGAGTGTGATCTGCACAAAACAGTGCGACGCGCAAAATAGGGCCAGTGTGAACAGCACAAAACAGTGCGACGCGCAAAATAGCGTGAGTGTCAACTGCACAAAACAGTGCGACGCGCAAAATAGCGCGAGTGTGATCTGCACAAAACAGTGCGACGCGCAAAATAGCGCGAGTGTGATCTGCACAAAACAGTGCGACCCGCGAAATAGCGCGAGTGTCAACTGCCCAAAACAGTGGGACCCCAAAATAGCGCGAGTGTCAACTGCACAAAACAGTGCGACGCGCAAAATAGCGCGAGTGTGATCTGCACAAAACAGTGCGACGCGCAAAATAGCGCGAGTGTCAACTGCACAAAACAGTGCGACGCGGAAAATAGCGTGAGTGTCAACTGCACAAAACAGTGCGACGCGCAAAATAGCGTGAGTGTCAACTCCACAAAAGAGTGCGACGCGCAAAATAACGCGAGTGTGATCTCCACAAAACAGTGCGACGCGCAAAATAGCGCGAGTGTCAACTGCACAAAACAGTGCGACGCGCAAAATAGCGCGAGTGTGATCTGCACAAAACAGTGCGACGCGCAAAATAGCGCGAGTGTGATCTGCACAAAACAGTGCGAAGTGCAGAATAGCGCGAGTGTCAACTGCACAAAACAGTGCGACGCACAAAATAGCGCGAGTGTGATCTGCACAAAACAGTGCGACGCGCAAAATAGCGCGAGTGTGATCTGCACAAAACAGTGCGACGCGCAAAATAGCGCGAGTGTCAACTGCACAAAACAGTGCGACCCCAAAATAGCGCGAGTGTCAACTGCACAAAACAGTGCGACGCGCAAAATAGCGCGAGTGTCAACTGCACAAAACAGTGCGACTCGCAAAATAGCGCGAGTGTCAACTGCACAAAACAGTGCGACGCGCAAAATAGCGCGAGTGTGATCTGCACAAAACAGTGCGACGCGCAAAATAGGGCCAGTGTGAACAGCACAAAACAGTGCGACGCGCAAAATAGCGTGAGTGTCAACTGCACAAAACAGTGCGACGCGCAAAATAGCGCGAGTGTGATCTGCACAAAACAGTGCGACGCGCAAAATAGCGCGAGTGTGATCTGCACAAAACAGTGCGACCCGCGAAATAGCGCGAGTGTCAACTGCCCAAAACAATGGGACCCCAAAATAGCGCGAGTGTCAACTGCACAAAACAGTGCGACGCGCAAAATAGCGCGAGTGTCAACTGCACAAAACAGTGCGACTCGCAAAATAGCGCGAGTGTCAACTGCACAAAACAGTGCGACGCGCAAAATACCGCGAGTGTGATCTGCACAAAACAGTGCAACGCGCAAAATAGGGCCAGTGTGAATAGCACAAAACAGTGCGACGCGCAAAATAGGGCCAGTGTGAACAACGCAAAATAGTGCGACGCGCAAAATAGCGCGAGTGTCAACTGCACAAAACAGTGCGACGCGCAAAATAGCGCGAGTGTGATCTGCACAAAACAGTGCGACGCGCAAAATAGCGCGAGTGTCAACTGCACAAAACAGTGCGACGCGCAAAATAGCGTGAGTGTCAACTCCACAAAAGAGTGCGACGCGCAAAATAACGCGAGTGTGATCTGCACAAAACAGAGCGACGCGCAAAATAGCGCGAGTGTCAACTGCACAAAACAGTGCGACGCGCAAAATAGCGCGAGTGTGATCTGCACAAAACAGTGCGACGCGCAAAATAGCGCGAGTGTGATCTGCACAAAACAGTGCGAAGTGCAAAATAGCGCGAGTGTCAACAGCACAGAACAGTGCGACTCGCAAAATAGCGCGAGTGTCAACTGCACAAAACAGTGCGACGCGCAAAATAGCGCGAGTGTGATCTGCACAAAACAGTGCGACGCGCAAAATAGCGCGAGTGTGATCTGCACAAAACAGTGCGACGCGCAAAATAGCGCGAGTGTCAACTGCACAAAACAGTGCGACCCCAAAATAGCGCGAGTGTCAACTGCACAAAACAGTGCGACGCGCAAAATAGCGCGAGTGTCAACTGCACAAAACAGTGCGACTCGCAAAATAGCGCGAGTGTCAACTGCACAAAACAGTGCGACGCGCAAAATAGCGCGAGTGTGATCTGCACAAAACAGTGCGACGCGCAAAATAGGGCCAGTGTGAACAGCACAAAACAGTGCGACGCGCAAAATAGCGTGAGTGTCAACTGCACAAAACAGTGCGACGCGCAAAATAGCGCGAGTGTGATCTGCACAAAACAGTGCGACGCGCAAAATAGCGCGAGTGTGATCTGCACAAAACAGTGCGACCCGCGAAATAGCGCGAGTGTCAACTGCCCAAAACAGTGGGACCCCAAAATAGCGCGAGTGTCAACTGCACAAAACAGTGCGACGCGCAAAATAGCGCGAGTGTGATATGCACAAAACAGTGCGACGCGCAAAATAGCGCGAGTGTCAGCTGCACAAAACAGTGCGACGCGGAAAATAGCGTGAGTGTCAACTGCACAAAACAGTGCGACGCGCAAAATAGCGTGAGTGTCAACTCCACAAAAGAGTGCGACGCGCAAAATAACGCGAGTGTGATCTCCACAAAACAGTGCGACGCGCAAAATAGCGCGAGTGTCAACTGCACAAAACAGTGCGACGCGCAAAATAGCGCGAGTGTGATCTGCACAAAACAGTGCGACGCGCAAAATAGCGCGAGTGTGATCTGCACAAAACAGTGCGAAGTGCAGAATAGCGCGAGTGTCAACAGCACAGAACAGTGCGACTCGCAAAATAGCGCGAGTGTCAACTGCACAAAACAGTGCGACGCACAAAATAGCGCGAGTGTGATCTGCACAAAACAGTGCGACGCGCAAAATAGCGCGAGTGTGATCTGCACAAAACAGTGCGACGCGCAAAATAGCGCGAGTGTGATCTGCACAAAACAGTGCGAAGTGCAGAATAGCGCGAGTGTCAACAGCACAGAACAGTGCGACTCGCAAAATAGCGCGAGTGTCAACTGCACAAAACAGTGCGACGCGCAAAATAGCGCGAGTGTGATCTGCACAAAACAGTGCGACGCGCAAAATAGGGCCAGTGTGAACAGCACAAAACAGTGCGACGCGCAAAATAGCGTGAGTGTCAACTGCACAAAACAGTGCGACGCGCAAAATAGCGCGAGTGTGATCTGCACAAAACAGTGCGACGCGCAAAATAGCGCGAGTGTGATCTGCACAAAACAGTGCGACGCGCAAAATAGCGCGAGTGTCAACTGCACAAAACAGTGCGACGCGGAAAATAGCGTGAGTGTCAACTGCACAAAACAGTGCGACGCGCAAAATAGCGTGAGTGTCAACTCCACAAAAGAGTGCGACGCGCAAAATAACGCGAGTGTGATCTCCACAAAACAGTGCGACGCGCAAAATAGCGCGAGTGTCAACTGCACAAAACAGTGCGACGCGCAAAATAGCGCGAGTGTGATCTGCACAAAACAGTGCGACGCGCAAAATAGCGCGAGTGTGATCTGCACAAAACAGTGCGAAGTGCAGAATAGCGCGAGTGTCAACAGCACAGAACAGTGCGACTCGCAAAATAGCGCGAGTGTCAACTGCACAAAACAGTGCGACGCACAAAATAGCGCGAGTGTGATCTGCACAAAACAGTGCGACGCGCAAAATAGCGCGAGTGTGATCTGCACAAAACAGTGCGACGCGCAAAATAGCGCGAGTGTCAACTGCACAAAACAGTGCGACCCCAAAATAGCGCGAGTGTCAACTGCACAAAACAGTGCGACGCGCAAAATAGCGCGAGTGTCAACTGCACAAAACAGTGCGACTCGCAAAATAGCGCGAGTGTCAACTGCACAAAACAGTGCGACGCGCAAAATAGCGCGAGTGTGATCTGCACAAAACAGTGCGACGCGCAAAATAGGGCCAGTGTGAACAGCACAAAACAGTGCGACGCGCAAAATAGCGTGAGTGTCAACTGCACAAAACAGTGCGACGCGCAAAATAGCGCGAGTGTGATCTGCACAAAACAGTGCGACGCGCAAAATAGCGCGAGTGTGATATGCATAAAACAGTGCGACGCGCAAAATAGCGCGAGTGTCAGCTGCACAAAACAGTGCGACGCGGAAAATAGCGTGAGTGTCAACTGCACAAAACAGTGCGACGCGCAAAATAGCGTGAGTGTCAACTCCACAAAAGAGTGCGACGCGCAAAATAACGCGAGTGTGATCTCCACAAAACAGTGCGACGCGCAAAATAGCGCGAGTGTCAACTGCACAAAACAGTGCGACGCGCAAAATAGCGCGAGTGTGATCTGCACAAAACAGTGCGACGCGCAAAATAGCGCGAGTGTGATCTGCACAAAACAGTGCGAAGTGCAGAATAGCGCGAGTGTCAACAGCACAGAACAGTGCGACTCGCAAAATAGCGCGAGTGTCAACTGCACAAAACAGTGCGACGCACAAAATAGCGCGAGTGTGATCTGCACAAAACAGTGCGACGCGCAAAATAGCGCGAGTGTGATCTGCACAAAACAGTGCGACGCGCAAAATAGCGCGAGTGTCAACTGCACAAAACAGTGCGACGCACAAAATAGCGCGAGTGTGATCTGCACAAAACAGTGCGACGCGCAAAATAGCGCGAGTGTGATCTGCACAAAACAGTGCGACGCGCAAAATAGCGCGAGTGTCAACTGCACAAAACAGTGCGACCCCAAAATAGCGCGAGTGTCAACTGCACAAAACAGTGCGACGCGCAAAATAGCGCGAGTGTCAACTGCACAAAACAGTGCGACTCGCAAAATAGCGCGAGTGTCAACTGCACAAAACAGTGCGACGCGCAAAATAGCGCGAGTGTGATCTGCACAAAACAGTGCGACGCGCAAAATAGGGCCAGTGTGAACAGCACAAAACAGTGCGACGCGCAAAATAGCGTGAGTGTCAACTGCACAAAACAGTGCGACGCGCAAAATAGCGCGAGTGTGATCTGCACAAAACAGTGCGACGCGCAAAATAGCGCGAGTGTGATATGCATAAAACAGTGCGACGCGCAAAATAGCGCGAGTGTCAGCTGCACAAAACAGTGCGACGCGGAAAATAGCGTGAGTGTCAACTGCACAAAACAGTGCGACGCGCAAAATAGCGTGAGTGTCAACTCCACAAAAGAGTGCGACGCGCAAAATAACGCGAGTGTGATCTCCACAAAACAGTGCGACGCGCAAAATAGCGCGAGTGTCAACTGCACAAAACAGTGCGACGCGCAAAATAGCGCGAGTGTGATCTGCACAAAACAGTGCGACGCGCAAAATAGCGCGAGTGTGATCTGCACAAAACAGTGCGAAGTGCAGAATAGCGCGAGTGTCAACAGCACAGAACAGTGCGACTCGCAAAATAGCGCGAGTGTCAACTGCACAAAACAGTGCGACGCACAAAATAGCGCGAGTGTGATCTGCACAAAACAGTGCGACGCGCAAAATAGCGCGAGTGTGATCTGCACAAAACAGTGCGACGCGCAAAATAGCGCGAGTGTCAACTGCACAAAACAGTGCGACCCCAAAATAGCGCGAGTGTCAACTGCACAAAACAGTGCGACGCGCAAAATAGCGCGAGTGTCAACTGCACAAAACAGTGCGACTCGCAAAATAGCGCGAGTGTCAACTGCACAAAACAGTGCGACGCGCAAAATAGCGCGAGTGTGATCTGCACAAAACAGTGCGACGCGCAAAATAGGGCCAGTGTGAACAGCACAAAACAGTGCGACGCGCAAAATAGCGTGAGTGTCAACTGCACAAAACAGTGCGACGCGCAAAATAGCGCGAGTGTGATCTGCACAAAACAGTGCGACGCGCAAAATAGCGCGAGTGTGATATGCATAAAACAGTGCGACGCGCAAAATAGCGCGAGTGTCAGCTGCACAAAACAGTGCGACGCGGAAAATAGCGTGAGTGTCAACTGCACAAAACAGTGCGACGCGCAAAATAGCGTGAGTGTCAACTCCACAAAAGAGTGCGACGCGCAAAATAACGCGAGTGTGATCTCCACAAAACAGTGCGACGCGCAAAATAGCGCGAGTGTCAACTGCACAAAACAGTGCGACGCGCAAAATAGCGCGAGTGTGATCTGCACAAAACAGTGCGACGCGCAAAATAGCGCGAGTGTGATCTGCACAAAACAGTGCGAAGTGCAGAATAGCGCGAGTGTCAACAGCACAGAACAGTGCGACTCGCAAAATAGCGCGAGTGTCAACTGCACAAAACAGTGCGACGCACAAAATAGCGCGAGTGTGATCTGCACAAAACAGTGCGACGCGCAAAATAGCGCGAGTGTGATCTGCACAAAACAGTGCGACGCGCAAAATAGCGCGAGTGTCAACTGCACAAAACAGTGCGACCCCAAAATAGCGCGAGTGTCAACTGCACAAAACAGTGCGACGCGCAAAATAGCGCGAGTGTCAACTGCACAAAACAGTGCGACTCGCAAAATAGCGCGAGTGTCAACTGCACAAAACAGTGCGACGCGCAAAATAGCGCGAGTGTGATCTGCACAAAACAGTGCGACGCGCAAAATAGGGCCAGTGTGAACAGCACAAAACAGTGCGACGCGCAAAATAGCGTGAGTGTCAACTGCACAAAACAGTGCGACGCGCAAAATAGCGCGAGTGTGATCTGCACAAAACAGTGCGACGCGCAAAATAGCGCGAGTGTGATCTGCACAAAACAGTGCGACGCGCAAAATAGCGCGAGTGTCAACTGCACAAAACAGTGCGACGCGGAAAATAGCGTGAGTGTCAACTGCACAAAACAGTGCGACGCGCAAAATAGCGTGAGTGTCCACTCCACAAAAGAGTGCGACGCGCAAAATAACGCGAGTGTGATCTCCACAAAACAGTGCGACGCGCAAAATAGCGCGAGTGTCAACTGCACAAAACAGTGCGACGCGCAAAATAGCGCGAGTGTGATCTGCACAAAACAGTGCGACGCGCAAAATAGCGCGAGTGTGATCTGCACAAAACAGTGCGAAGTGCAGAATAGCGCGAGTGTCAACAGCACAGAACAGTGCGACTCGCAAAATAGCGCGAGTGTCAACTGCACAAAACAGTGCGACGCACAAAATAGCGCGAGTGTGATCTGCACAAAACAGTGCGACGCGCAAAATAGCGCGAGTGTGATCTGCACAAAACAGTGCGACGCGCAAAATAGCGCGAGTGTCAACTGCACAAAACAGTGCGACCCCAAAATAGCGCGAGTGTCAACTGCACAAAACAGTGCGACGCGCAAAATAGCGCGAGTGTCAACTGCACAAAACAGTGCGACTCGCAAAATAGCGCGAGTGTCAACTGCACAAAACAGTGCGACGCGCAAAATAGCGCGAGTGTGATCTGCACAAAACAGTGCGACGCGCAAAATAGGGCCAGTGTGAACAGCACAAAACAGTGCGACGCGCAAAATAGCGTGAGTGTCAACTGCACAAAACAGTGCGACGCGCAAAATAGCGCGAGTGTGATCTGCACAAAACAGTGCGACGCGCAAAATAGCGCGAGTGTGATCTGCACAAAACAGTGCGACCCGCGAAATAGCGCGAGTGTCAACTGCCCAAAACAATGGGACCCCAAAATAGCGCGAGTGTCAACTGCACAAAACAGTGCGACGCGCAAAATAGCGCGAGTGTCAACTGCACAAAACAGTGCGACTCGCAAAATAGCGCGAGTGTCAACTGCACAAAACAGTGCGACGCGCAAAATACCGCGAGTGTGATCTGCACAAAACAGTGCAACGCGCAAAATAGGGCCAGTGTGAATAGCACAAAACAGTGCGACGCGCAAAATAGGGCCAGTGTGAACAACGCAAAATAGTGCGATGCGCAAAATAGCGCGAGTGTCAACTGCACAAAACAGTGCGACGCGCAAAATAGCGCGAGTGTGATCTGCACAAAACAGTGCGACGCGCAAAATAGCGCGAGTGTCAACTGCACAAAACTGTGCGACGCGCAAAATAGCGTGAGTGTCAACTCCACAAAAGAGTGCGACGCGCAAAATAACGCGAGTGTGATCTGCACAAAACAGTGCGACGCGCAAAATAGCGCGAGTGTCAACTGCACAAAACAGTGCGACGCGCAAAATAGCGCGAGTGTGATCTGCACAAAACAGTGCGACGCGCAAAATAGCGCGAGTGTGATCTGCACAAAACAGTGCGAAGTGCAAAATAGCGCGAGTGTCAACAGCACAGAACAGTGCGACTCGCAAAATAGCGCGAGTGTCAACTGCACAAAACAGTGCGACGCGCAAAATAGCGCGAGTGTGATCTGCACAAAACAGTGCGACGCGCAAAATAGCGCGAGTGTGATCTGCACAAAACAGTGCGACGCGCAAAATAGCGCGAGTGTCAACTGCACAAAACAGTGCGACCCCAAAATAGCGCGAGTGTCAACTGCACAAAACAGTGCGACGCGCAAAATAGCGCGAGTGTCAACTGCACAAAACAGTGCGACTCGCAAAATAGCGCGAGTGTCAACTGCACAAAACAGTGCGACGCGCAAAATAGCGCGAGTGTGATCTGCACAAAACAGTGCGACGCGCAAAATAGGGCCAGTGTGAACAGCACGAAACAGTGCGACGCGCAAAATAGCGTGAGTGTCATCTGCACAAAACAGTGCGACGCGCAAAATAGCGCGAGTGTGATCTGCACAAAACAGTGCGAAGTGCAGAATAGCGCGAGTCTCAACAGCACAGAACAGTGCGACTCGCAAAATAGCGCGAGTGTCAACTGCACAAAACAGTGCGACGCACAAAATAGCGCGAGTGTGATCTGCACAAAACAGTGCGACGCGCAAAATAGCGCGAGTGTGATCTGCACAAAACAGTGCGACGCGCAAAATAGCGCGTGTGTCAACTGCACAAAACAGTGCGACCCCAAAATAGCGCGAGTGTCAACTGCACAAAACAGTGCGACGCGCAAAATAGCGCGAGTGTCAACTGCACAAAACAGTGCGACTCGCAAAATAGCGCGAGTGTCAACTGCACAAAACAGTGCGACGCGCAAAATAGCGCGAGTGTGATCTGCACAAAACAGTGCGACGCGCAAAATAGGGCCAGTGTGAACAGCACAAAACAGTGCGACGCGCAAAATAGCGGGAGTGTCAACTGCGCAAAACAGTGCGACGCGCAAAATAGCGCGAGTGTGATCTGCACAAAACAGTGCGACGCGCAAAATAGCGCGAGTGTGATCTGCACAAAACAGTGCGACCCGCGAAATAGCGCGAGTGTCAACTGCCCAAAACAGTGGGACCCCAAAATAGCGCGAGTGTCAACTGCACAAAACAGTGCGACGCGCAAAATAGCGCGAGTGTCAACTGCACAAAACAGTGCGACTCGCAAAATAGCGCGAGTGTCAACTGCACAAAACAGTGCGACGCGCAAAATAGCGCGAGTGTGATCTGCACAAAACAGTGCAACGCGCAAAATAGGGCCAGTGTGAATAGCACAAAACAGTGCGACGCGCAAAATAGGGCCAGTGTGAACAGCGCAAAACAGTGCGACGCGCAAAATAGCGCGAGTGTCAACAGCACAAAACAGTGCGACGCGCAAAATAGCGCGAGTGTGATCTGCACAAAACAGTGCGACGCGCAAAATAGCGCGAGTGTCAACTGCACAAAACAGTGCGACGCGCAAAATAGCGTGAGTGTCAACTCCACAAAAGAGTGCGACGCGCAAAATAACGCGAGTGTGATCTGCACAAACAGTGCGACGCGCAAAATAGCGCGAGTGTCAACTGCACAAAACAGTGCGACGCGCAAAATAGCGCGAGTGTCAACTGCACAAAACAGTGCGACGCGCAAAATAGCGCGAGTGTGATCTGCACAAAACAGTGCGACGCGCAAAATAGCGCGAGTGTGATCTGCACAAAACAGTGCGAAGTGCAAAATAGCGCGAGTGTCAACAGCACAGAACAGTGCGACTCGCAAAATAGCGCGAGTGTTAACTGCACAAAACAGTGCGACGCGCAAAATAGCGCGAGTGTGATCTGCACAAAACAGTGCGACGCGCAAAATAGCGCGAGTGTGATCTGCACAAAACAGTGCGACGCGCAAAATAGCGCGAGTGTCAACTGCACAAAACAGTGCGACCCCAAAATAGCGCGAGTGTCAACTGCACAAAACGGTGCGACGCGCAAAATAGCGCGAGTGTCAACTGCACAAAACAGTGCGACTCGCAAAATAGCGCGAGTGTCAACTGCACAAAACAGTGCGACGCGCAAAATAGCGCGAGTGTGATCTGCACAAAACAGTGCGACGCGCAAAATAGGGCCAGTGTGAACAGCACAAAACAGTGCGACGCGCAAAATAGCGTGAGTGTCAACTGCACAAAACAGTGCGACGCGCAAAATAGCGCGAGTGTGATCTGCACAAAACAGTGCGACGCGCAAAATAGCGCGAGTGTGATCTGCACAAAACAGTGCGACCCGCGAAATAGCGCGAGTGTCAACTGCCCAAAACAGTGGGACCCCAAAATAGCGCGAGTGTCAACTGCACAAAACAGTGCGACGCGCAAAATAGCGCGAGTGTCAACTGCACAAAACAGTGCGACTCGCAAAATAGCGCGAGTGTCAACTGCACAAAACAGTGCGACGCGCAAAATAGCGCGAGTGTGATCTGCACAAAACAGTGCAACGCGCAAAATAGGGCCAGTGTGAACAGCACAAAACAGTGCGACGCGCAAAATAGCGGGAGTGTCAACTGCGCAAAACAGTGCGACGCGCAAAATAGCGCGAGTGTGATCTGCACAAAACAGTGCGACGCGCAAAATAGCGCGAGTGTGATCTGCACAAAACAGTGCGACCCGCGAAATAGCGCGAGTGTCAACTGCCCAAAACAGTGGGACCCCAAAATAGCGCGAGTGTCAACTGCACAAAACAGTGCGACGCGCAAAATAGCGCGAGTGTCAACTGCACAAAACAGTGCGACTCGCAAAATAGCGCGAGTGTCAACTGCACAAAACAGTGCGACGCGCAAAATAGCGCGAGTGTGATCTGCACAAAACAGTGCAACGCGCAAAATAGGGCCAGTGTGAATAGCACAAAACAGTGCGACGCGCAAAATAGGGCCAGTGTGAACAGCGCAAAACAGTGCGACGCGCAAAATAGCGCGAGTGTCAACAGCACAAAACAGTGCGACGCGCAAAATAGCGCGAGTGTGATCTGCACAAAACAGTGCGACGCGCAAAATAGCGCGAGTGTCAACTGCACAAAACAGTGCGACGCGCAAAATAGCGTGAGTGTCAACTCCACAAAAGAGTGCGACGCGCAAAATAACGCGAGTGTGATCTGCACAAAACAGTGCGACGCGCAAAATAGCGCGAGTGTCAACTGCACAAAACAGTGCGACGCGCAAAATAGCGCGAGTGTCAACTGCACAAAACAGTGCGACGCGCAAAATAGCGCGAGTGTGATCTGCACAAAACAGTGCGACGCGCAAAATAGCGCGAGTGTGATCTGCACAAAACAGTGCGAAGTGCAAAATAGCGCGAGTGTCAACAGCACAGAACAGTGCGACTCGCAAAATAGCGCGAGTGTTAACTGCACAAAACAGTGCGACGCGCAAAATAGCGCGAGTGTGATCTGCACAAAACAGTGCGACGCGCAAAATAGCGCGAGTGTGATCTGCACAAAACAGTGCGACGCGCAAAATAGCGCGAGTGTCAACTGCACAAAACAGTGCGACCCCAAAATAGCGCGAGTGTCAACTGCACAAACCGGTGCGACGCGCAAAATAGCGCGAGTGTCAACTGCACAAAACAGTGCGACTCGCAAAATAGCGCGAGTGTCAACTGCACAAAACAGTGCGACGCGCAAAATAGCGCGAGTGTGATCTGCACAAAACAGTGCGACGCGCAAAATAGGGCCAGTGTGAACAGCACAAAACAGTGCGACGCGCAAAATAGCGTGAGTGTCAACTGCACAAAACAGTGCGACACGCAAAATAGCGCGAGTGTGATCTGCACAAAACAGTGCGACGCGCAAAATAGCGCGAGTGTGATCTGCACAAAACAGTGCGACCCGCGAAATAGCGCGAGTGTCAACTGCGCAAAACAGTGGGACCCCAAAATAGCGCGAGTGTCAACTGCACAAAACAGTGCGACGCGCAAAATAGCGCGAGTGTCAACTGCACAAAACAGTGCGACTCGCAAAATAGCACGAGTGTCAACTGCACAAAACAGTGCGACGCGCAAAATAGCGCGAGTGTGATCTGCCCAAAATGGTGCGACGCGTAAAATAGCGCGAGTGTGAACTGCACAAAACGGTGCGACGCGCAAAATAGCGCGAGTGTCAACAGCACAAAATAGTGCGACGCGGAATGTAGCGCCAGTGTGAACAGCACAAAATAGTGCCACGCGCAAAATAGCGCGAGTGTCAACTGCACAAAACAGTGCGACGCGCAAAATAGCGCGAGTGTCAACTGCACAAAACAGTGCGACGCGCAAAATAGCGCGAGTGTCAACTGCACAAAACAGTGCGACGCGCAAAATAGCGCGAGTGTGATCTGCACAAAACAGTGCGACGCGCAAAATAGCGCGAGTGTGATCTGCACAACACAGTGCGACGTGCAAAATAGCGCGAGGGTGATCTGCACAAAACAGTGCGACTCGCAAAATCGCGCGAGCGTGATCTGCACAAAACAGTGCGACGCGCAAAATAGCGCGAGTGTCAACTGCACAAAACAGTGCGACGCGCAAAATAGCGCGAGTGTCAACTGCACAAAACAGTGCGACGCGCAAAATAGCGCGATTGTCAACTGCACAAAACAGTGCGACGCGCAAAATAGCGCGAGTGTGATCTGCACAACACAGTGCGACGTGCAAAATAGCGCGAGGGTGATCTGCACAAAACAGTGCGACTCGCAAAATAGCGCGAGCGTGATCTGCACAAAACAGTGCGACGCGCAAAATAGCGCGAGTGTGATCTGCACAAAACGGTGCGACTCCCAAAATAGCGCGAGTGTCAACTGCACAAACCAGTGCGATGCGCAAAATTACGCGAGTGTCAACTGCACAAAACAGTGCGACGCGCAAAATAGCGCGAGTGTGATCTGCACAAAACCGTGCGACGCGCAAAATAGCGCGAGTGTCAACTGCACAAAACAGTGCGACGCGCAAAATAACGCGAGTGTGATCTGCACAAAACAGTGCGACGTGCAAAATAGCGCGAGTGTCAACTGCACAAAACCGTGCGACCCCAAAATAGCGCGAGTGTCAACTGCACAAAACAGTGCGACGCGCAAAATAGCGCGAGTGTCAACTGCACAAAACAGTGCGACTCGCAAAATAGCGCGAGTGTCAACTGCACAAAACAGTGCGACGCGCAAAATAGCGCGAGTGTGATCTGCACAAAACAGTGCGACGCGCAAAATAGGGCCAGTGTGAACAGCACAAAACAGTGCGACGCGCAAAATAGCGTGAGTGTCAACTGCACAAAACAGTGCGACGCGCAAAATAGCGCGAGTGTGATCTGCACAAAACAGTGCGACGCGCAAAATAGCGCGAGTGTCAACTGCACAAAACGGTGCGACTCCCAAAATAGCGCGAGTGTCAACTGCACAAAACAGTGCGACACGCAAAATAGCGCGAGTGTGATCTGCACAAAACAGTGCGACGCGCAAAATAGCGCGAGTGTCAACTGCACAAAACAGTGCGACGCGCAAAATAGCGTGAGTGTCAACTCCACAAAAGTGTGCGACGCGCAAAATAACGCGAGTGTGATCTGCACAAAACAGTGCGACGCGCAAAATAGCGCGAGTGTCAACTGCACAAAACAGTGCGACGCGCAAAATAGCGCGAGTGTGATCTGCACAAAACAGTGTGACGCGCAAAATAGCGCGAGTGTGATCTGCACAAAACAGTGCGACGCGCAAAATAGCGCGAGTGTCAACTGCACAAAACAGTGCGACCCCAAAATAGCGCGAGTGTCAACTGCACAAAACAGTGCGACGCGTAAAATAGAGCGAGTGTCAACTGCACAAAACAGTGCGACTCGCAAAATAGCGCGAGTGTCAACTGCACAAAACAGTGCGACGCGCAAAATAGCGCGAGTGTGATCTGCACAAAACAGTGCGACGCGCAAAATAGGGCCAGTGTGAACAGCACAAAACAGTGCGACGCGCAAAATAGCGTGAGTGTCAACTGCACAAAACAGTGCGACGCGCAAAATAGCGCGAGTGTGATCTGCACAAAACAGTGCGACGCGCAAAATAGCGCGAGTGTGATCTGCACAAAACAGTGAGACCCGCGAAATAGCGCGAGTGTCAACTGCCCAAAACAGTGGGACCCCAAAATAGCGCGAGTGTCAACTGCACAAAACAGTGCGACGCGCAAAATAGCGCGAGTGTGATCTGCACAAAACAGTGCGACGCGCAAAATAGCGCGAGTGTCAACTGCACAAAACAGTGCGACGCGGAAAATAGCGTGAGTGTCAACTCCACAAAAGAGTGCGACGCGCAAACTAACGCGAGTGTGATCTGCACAAAACAGTGCGACGCGCAAAATAGCGCGAGTGTCAACTGCACAAAACAGTGCGACGCGCAAAATAGCGCGAGTGTGATCTGCACAAAACAGTGCGACGCGCAAAATAGCGCGAGTGTGATCTGCACAAAACAGTGCGAAGTGCAAAATAGCGCGAGTGTCAACAGCACAGAACAGTGCGACTCGCAAAATAGCGCGAGTGTCAACTGCACAAAACAGTGCGACGCGCAAAATAGCGCGAGTGTGATCTGCACAAAACTGTGCGACGCGCAAAATAGCGCGAGTGTCAACTGCACAAAACAGTGCGACGCGCAAAATAGCGTGAGTGTCAACTCCACAAAAGAGTGCGACGCGCAAAATAACGCGAGTGTGATCTGCACAAAACAGTGCGACGCGCAAAATAGTGCGAGTGTCAACTGCACAAAACAGTGCGACGCGCAAAATAGCGCGAGTGTGATCTGCACAAAACAGTGCGACGCGCAAAATAGCGCGAGTGTGATCTGCACAAAACAGTGCGAAGTGCAAAATAGCGCGAGTGTCAACAGCACAGAACAGTGCGACTCGCAAAATAGCGCGAGTGTCAACTGGACAAAACAGTGCGACGCGCAAAATAGCGCGAGTGTGATCTGCACAAAACAGTGCGACGCGCAAAATGGCGCGAGTGTGATCTGCACAAAACAGTGCGACGCGCAAAATAGCGCGTGTGTCAACTGCACAAAACAGTGCGACCCCAAAATAGCGCGAGTGTCAACTGCACAAAACAGTGCGACGCGCAAAATAACGCGAGTGTGATCTGCACAAAACAGTGCGACGTGCAAAATAGCGCGAGTGTCAACTGCACAAAACCGTGCGACCCCAAAATAGCGCGAGTGTCAACTGCACAAAACAGTGCGACGCGCAAAATAGCGCGAGTGTCAACTGCACAAAACAGTGCGACTCGCAAAATAGCGCGAGTGTCAACTGCACAAAACAGTGCGACGCGCAAAATAGCGCGAGTGTGATCTGCACAAAACAGTGCGACGCGCAAAATAGGGCCAGTGTGAACAGCACAAAACAGTGCGACGCGCAAAATAGCGTGAGTGTCAACTGCACAAAACAGTGCGACGCGCAAAATAGCGCGAGTGTGATCTGCACAAAACAGTGCGACGCGCAAAATAGCGCGAGTGTCAACTGCACAAAACGGTGCGACTCCCAAAATAGCGCGAGTGTCAACTGCACAAAACAGTGCGACGCGCAAAATAGCGCGAGTGTGATCTGCACAAAACAGTGCGACGCGCAAAATAGCGCGAGTGTCAACTGCACAAAACAGTGCGACGCGCAAAATAGCGTGAGTGTCAACTCCACAAAAGAGTGCGACGCGCAAAATAACGCGAGTGTGATCTGCACAAAACAGTGCGACGCGCAAAATAGCGCGAGTGTCAACTGCACAAAACAGTGCGACGCGCAAAATAGCGCGAGTGTGATCTGCACAAAACAGTGCGACGCGCAAAATAGCGCGAGTGTGATCTGCACAAAACAGTGCGAAGTGCAAAATAGCGCGAGTGTCAACAGCACAGAACAGTGCGACTCGCAAAATAGCGCGAGTGTCAACTGCACAAAACAGTGCGACGCGGAAAATAGCGCGAGTGTGATCTGCACAAAACAGTGTGACGCGCAAAATAGCGCGAGTGTGATCTGCACAAAACAGTGCGACGCGCAAAATAGCGCGAGTGTCAACTGCACAAAACAGTGCGACCCCAAAATAGCGCGAGTGTCAACTGCACAAAACAGTGCGACGCGCAAAATAGAGCGAGTGTCAACTGCACAAAACAGTGCGACTCGCAAAATAGCGCGAGTGTCAACTGCACAAAACAGTGCGACGCGCAAAATAGCGCGAGTGTGATCTGCACAAAACAGTGCGACGCGCAAAATAGGGCCAGTGTGAACAGCACAAAACAGTGCGACGCGCAAAATAGCGTGAGTGTCAACTGCACAAAACAGTGCGACGCGCAAAATAGCGCGAGTGTGATCTGCACAAAACAGTGCGACGCGCAAAATAGCGCGAGTGTGATCTGCACAAAACAGTGCGACCCGCGAAATAGCGCGAGTGTCAACTGCCCAAAACAGTGGGACCCCAAAATAGCGCGAGTGTCAACTGCACAAAACAGTGCGACGCGCAAAATAGCGCGAGTGTGATCTGCACAAAACAGTGCGACGCGCAAAATAGCGCGAGTGTCAACTGCACAAAACAGTGCGACGCGGAAAATAGCGTGAGTGTCAACTCCACAAAAGAGTGCGACGCGCAAACTAACGCGAGTGTGATCTGCACAAAACAGTGCGACGCGCAAAATAGCGCGAGTGTCAACTGCACAAAACAGTGCGACGCGCAAAATAGCGCGAGTGTGATCTGCACAAAACAGTGCGACGCGCAAAATAGCGCGAGTGTGATCTGCACAAAACAGTGCGAAGTGCAAAATAGCGCGAGTGTCAACAGCACAGAACAGTGCGACTCGCAAAATAGCGCGAGTGTCAACTGCACAAAACAGTGCGACGCGCAAAATAGCGCGAGTGTGATCTGCACAAAACTGTGCGACGCGCAAAATAGCGCGAGTGTCAACTGCACAAAACAGTGCGACGCGCAAAATAGCGTGAGTGTCAACTCCACAAAAGAGTGCGACGCGCAAAATAACGCGAGTGTGATCTGCACAAAACAGTGCGACGCGCAAAATAGTGCGAGTGTCAACTGCACAAAACAGTGCGACGCGCAAAATAGCGCGAGTGTGATCTGCACAAAACAGTGCGACGCGCAAAATAGCGCGAGTGTGATCTGCACAAAACAGTGCGAAGTGCAAAATAGCGCGAGTGTCAACAGCACAGAACAGTGCGACTCGCAAAATAGCGCGAGTGTGAACTGGACAAAACAGTGCGACGCGCAAAATAGCGCGAGTGTGATCTGCACAAAACAGTGCGACGCGCAAAATAGCGCGAGTGTGATCTGCACAAAACAGTGCGACGCGCAAAATAGCGCGTGTGTCAACTGCACAAAACAGTGCGACCCCAAAATAGCGCGAGTGTCAACTGCACAAAACAGTGCGACGCGCAAAATAGCGCGAGTGTGATCTGCACAAAACAGTGCGACGCGCAAAATAGCGCGAGTGTGATCTGCACAAAACAGTGCGAAGTGCAAAATAGCGCGAGTGTCAACAGCACAGAACAGTGCGACTCGCAAAATAGCGCGAGTGTCAACTGCACAAAACAGTGCGACGCGGAAAATAGCGCGAGTGTGATCTGCACAAAATAGTGTGACGCGCAAAATAGCGCGAGTGTGATCTGCACAAAACAGTGCGACGCGCAAAATAGCGCGAGTGTCAACTGCACAAAACAGTGCGACCCCAAAATAGCGCGAGTGTCAACTGCACAAAACAGTGCGACGCGCAAAATAGAGCGAGTGTCAACTGCACAAAACAGTGCGACTCGCAAAATAGCGCGAGTGTCAACTGCACAAAACAGTGCGACGCGCAAAATAGCGCGAGTGTGATCTGCACAAAACAGTGCGACGCGCAAAATAGGGCCAGTGTGAACAGCACAAAACAGTGCGACGCGCAAAATAGCGTGAGTGTCAACTGCACAAAACAGTGCGACGCGCAAAATAGCGCGAGTGTGATCTGCACAAAACAGTGCGACGCGCAAAATAGCGCGAGTGTGATCTGCACAAAACAGTGCGACCCGCGAAATAGCGCGAGTGTCAACTGCCCAAAACAGTGGGACCCCAAAATAGCGCGAGTGTCAACTGCACAAAACAGTGCGACGCGCAAAATAGCGCGAGTGTGATCTGCACAAAACAGTGCGACGCGCAAAATAGCGCGAGTGTCAACTGCACAAAACAGTGCGACGCGGAAAATAGCGTGAGTGTCAACTCCACAAAAGAGTGCGACGCGCAAACTAACGCGAGTGTGATCTGCACAAAACAGTGCGACGCGCAAAATAGCGCGAGTGTCAACTGCACAAAACAGTGCGACGCGCAAAATAGCGCGAGTGTGATCTGCACAAAACAGTGCGACGCGCAAAATAGCGCGAGTGTGATCTGCACAAAACAGTGCGAAGTGCAAAATAGCGCGAGTGTCAACAGCACAGAACAGTGCGACTCGCAAAATAGCGCGAGTGTCAACTGCACAAAACAGTGCGACGCGCAAAATAGCGCGAGTGTGATCTGCACAAAACTGTGCGACGCGCAAAATAGCGCGAGTGTCAACTGCACAAAACAGTGCGACGCGCAAAATAGCGTGAGTGTCAACTCCACAAAAGAGTGCGACGCGCAAAATAACGCGAGTGTGATCTGCACAAAACAGTGCGACGCGCAAAATAGTGCGAGTGTCAACTGCACAAAACAGTGCGACGCGCAAAATAGCGCGAGTGTGATCTGCACAAAACAGTGCGACGCGCAAAATAGCGCGAGTGTGATCTGCACAAAACAGTGCGAAGTGCAAAATAGCGCGAGTGTCAACAGCACAGAACAGTGCGACTCGCAAAATAGCGCGAGTGTCAACTGGACAAAACAGTGCGACGCGCAAAATAGCGCGAGTGTGATCTGCACAAAACAGTGCGACGCGCAAAATAGCGCGAGTGTGATCTGCACAAAACAGTGCGACGCGCAAAATAGCGCGTGTGTCAACTGCACAAAACAGTGCGACCCCAAAATAGCGCGAGTGTCAACTGCACAAAACAGTGCGACGCGCAAAATAGCGCGAGTGTCAACTGCACAAAACAGTGCGACTCGCAAAATAGCGCGAGTGTCAACTGCACAAAACAGTGCGACGCGCAAAATAGCGCGAGTGTGATCTGCACAAAACAGTGCGACGCGCAAAATAGGGCCAGTGTGAACAGCACAAAACAGTGCGACGCGCAAAATAGCGTGAGTGTCAACTGCACAAAACAGTGCGACGCGCAAAATAGCGCGAGTGTGATCTGCACAAAACAGTGCGACGCGCAAAATAGCGCGAGTGTGATCTGCACAAAACAGTGCGACCCGCGAAATAGCGCGAGTGTCAACTGCCCAAAACAGTGGGACCCCAAAATAGCGCGAGTGTCAACTGCACAAAACAGTGCGACGCGCAAAATAGCGCGAGTGTCAACTGCACAAAACAGTGCGACTCGCAAAATAGCGCGAGTGTCAACTGCACAAAACAGTGCGACGCGCAAAATAGCGCGAGTGTGATCTGCACAAAACAGTGCAACGCGCAAAATAGGGCCAGTGTGAATAGCACAAAACAGTGCGACGCGCAAAATAGGGCCAGTGTGAACAGCGCAAAACAGTGCGACGCGCAAAATAGCGCGAGTGTCAACTGCACAAAACAGTGCGACGCGCAAAATAGCGCGAGTGTGATCTGCACAAAACAGTGCGACGCGCAAAATAGCGCGAGTGTCAACTGCACAAAACAGTGCGACGCGCAAAATAGCGTGAGTGTCAACTCCACAAAAGAGTGCGACGCGCAAAATAACGCGAGTGTGATCTGCACAAAACAGTGCGACGCGCAAAATAGCGCGAGTGTCAACTGCACAAAACAGTGCGACGCGCAAAATAGCGCGAGTGTGATCTGCACAAAACAGTGCGACGCGCAAAATAGCGCGAGTGTGATCTGCACAAAACAGTGCGAAGTGCAAAATAGCGCGAGTGTCAACAGCACAGAACAGTGCGACTCGCAAAATAGCGCGAGTGTCAACTGCACAAAACAGTGCGACGCGCAAAATAGCGCGAGTGTGATCTGCACAAAACAGTGCGACGCGCAAAATAGCGCGAGTGTGATCTGCACAAAACAGTGCGACGCGCAAAATAGCGCGAGTGTCAACTGCACAAAACAGTGCGACCCCAAAATAGCGCGAGTGTCAACTGCACAAAACGGTGCGACGCGCAAAATAGCGCGAGTGTCAACTGCACAAAACAGTGCGACTCGCAAAATAGCGCGAGTGTCAACTGCACAAAACAGTGCGACGCGCAAAATAGCGCGAGTGTGATCTGCACAAAACAGTGCGACGCGCAAAATAGGGCCAGTGTGAACAGCACAAAACAGTGCGACGCGCAAAATAGCGTGAGTGTCAACTGCACAAAACAGTGCGACGCGCAAAATAGCGCGAGTGTGATCTGCACAAAACAGTGCGACGCGCAAAATAGCGCGAGTGTGATCTGCACAAAACAGTGCGACCCGCGAAATAGCGCGAGTGTCAACTGCGCAAAACAGTGGGACCCCAAAATAGCGCGAGTGTCAACTGCACAAAACAGTGCGACGCGCAAAATAGCGCGAGTGTCAACTGCACAAAACAGTGCGACTCGCAAAATAGCACGAGTGTCAACTGCACAAAACAGTGCGACGCGCAAAATAGCGCGAGTGTGATCTGCCCAAAATGGTGCGACGCGTAAAATAGCGCGAGTGTGAACTGCACAAAACGGTGCGACGCGCAAAATAGCGCGAGTGTCAACAGCACAAAATAGTGCGACGCGGAATGTAGCGCCAGTGTGAACAGCACAAAACAGTGCGACGCGCAAAATAGCGCGAGTGTCAACTGCACAAAACAGTGCGACGCGCAAAATAGCGCGAGTGTCAACCGCACAAAACAGTACGACGCGCAAAATAGCGCGAGTGTGATCTGCACAAAACAGTGCGACGCGCAAAATAGCGCGAGTGTGATCTGCACAACACAGTGCGACGTGCAAAATAGCGCGAGGGTGATCTGCACAAAACAGTGCGACTCGCAAAATCGCGCGAGCGTGATCTGCACAAAACAGTGCGATGCGCAAAATAGCGCGAGTGTCAACTGCACAAAACAGTGCGACGCGCAAAATAGCGCGAGTGTCAACTGCACAAAACAGTGCGACGCGCAAAATAGCGCGATTGTCAACTGCACAAAACAGTGCGACGCGCAAAATAGCGCGAGTGTGATCTGCACAACACAGTGCGACGTGCAAAATAGCGCGAGGGTGATCTGCACAAAACAGTGCGACTCGCAAAATAGCGCGAGTGTCAACTGCACAAAACAGTGCGACGCGCAAAATAGCGCGAGTGTGATCTGCACAAAACAGTGCAACGCGCAAAATAGGGCCAGTGTGAATAGCACAAAACAGTGCGACGCGCAAAATAGGGCCAGTGTGAACAGCGCAAAACAGTGCGACGCGCAAAATAGCGCGAGTGTCAACTGCACAAAACAGTGCGACGCGCAAAATAGCGCGAGTGTGATCTGCACAAAACAGTGCGACGCGCAAAATAGCGCGAGTGTCAACTGCACAAAACAGTGCGACGCGAAAAATAGCGTGAGTGTCAACTCCACAAAAGAGTGCGACGCGCAAAATAACGCGAGTGTGATCTGCACAAAACAGTGCGACGCGCAAAATAGCGCGAGTGTCAACTGCACAAAACAGTGCGACGCGCAAAATAGCGCGAGTGTGATCTGCACAAAACAGTGCGACGCGCAAAATAGCGCGAGTGTGATCTGCACAAAACAGTGCGAAGTGCAAAATAGCGCGAGTGTCAACAGCACAGAACAGTGCGACTCGCAAAATAGCGCGAGTGTCAACTGCACAAAACAGTGCGACGCGCAAAATAGCGCGAGTGTGATCTGCACAAAACAGTGCGACGCGCAAAATAGCGCGAGTGTGATCTGCACAAAACAGTGCGACGCGCAAAATAGCGCGAGTGTCAACTGCACAAAACAGTGCGACCCCAAAATAGCGCGAGTGTCAACTGCACAAAACGGTGCGACGCGCAAAATAGCGCGAGTGTCAACTGCACAAAACAGTGCGACTCGCAAAATAGCGCGAGTGTCAACTGCACAAAACAGTGCGACGCGCAAAATAGCGCGAGTGTGATCTGCACAAAACAGTGCGACGCGCAAAATAGGGCCAGTGTGAACAGCACAAAACAGTGCGACGCGCAAAATAGCGTGAGTGTCAACTGCACAAAACAGTGCGACGCGCAAAATAGCGCGAGTGTGATCTGCACAAAACAGTGCGACGCGCAAAATAGCGCGAGTGTGATCTGCACAAAACAGTGCGACGCGCAAAATAGCGCGAGTGTGATCTGCACAAAACAGTGCGACCCGCGAAATAGCGCGAGTGTCAACTGCGCAAAACAGTGGGACCCCAAAATAGCGCGAGTGTCAACTGCACAAAACAGTGCGACGCGCAAAATAGCGCGAGTGTCAACTGCACAAAACAGTGCGACTCGCAAAATAGCACGAGTGTCAACTGCACAAAACAGTGCGACGCGCAAAATAGCGCGAGTGTGATCTGCCCAAAATGGTGCGACGCGTAAAATAGCGCGAGTGTGAACTGCACAAAACGGTGCGACGCGCAAAATAGCGCGAGTGTCAACAGCACAAAATAGTGCGACGCGGAATGTAGCGCCAGTGTGAACAGCACAAAATAGTGCCACGCGCAAAATAGCGCGAGTGTCAACTGCACAAAACAGTGCGACGCGCAAAATAGCGCGAGTGTCAACTGCACAAAACAGTGCGACGCGCAAAATAGCGCGAGTGTCAACTGCACAAAACAGTGCGACGCGCAAAATAGCGCGAGTGTGATCTGCACAAAACAGTGCGACGCGCAAAATAGCGCGAGTGTGATCTGCACAACACAGTGCGACGTGCAAAATAGCGCGAGGGTGATCTGCACAAAACAGTGCGACTCGCAAAATCGCGCGAGCGTGATCTGCACAAAACAGTGCGACGCGCAAAATAGCGCGAGTGTCAACTGCACAAAACAGTGCGACGCGCAAAATAGCGCGAGTGTCAACTGCACAAAACAGTGCGACGTGCAAAATAGCGCGATTGTCAACTGCACAAAACAGTGCGACGCGCAAAATAGCGCGAGTGTGATCTGCACAACACAGTGCGACGTGCAAAATAGCGCGAGGGTGATCTGCACAAAACAGTGCGACTCGCAAAATAGCGCGAGCGTGATCTGCACAAAACAGTGCGACGCGCAAAATAGCGCGAGTGTGATCTGCACAAAACGGTGCGACTCCCAAAATAGCGCGAGTGTCAACTGCACAAACCAGTGCGACGCGCAAAATTACGCGAGTGTCAACTGCACAAAACAGTGCGACGCGCAAAATAGCGCGAGTGTGATCTGCACAAAACCGTGCGACGCGCAAAATAGCGCGAGTGTCAACTGCACAAAACAGTGCGACGCGCAAAATAACGCGAGTGTGATCTGCACAAAACAGTGCGACGCGCAAAATAGCGCGAGTGTCAACTGCACAAAACAGTGCGACCCCAAAATAGCGCGAGTGTCAACTGCACAAAACAGTGCGACGCGCAAAATAGCGCGAGTGTCAACTGCACAAAACAGTGCGACTCGCAAAATAGCGCGAGTGTCAACTGCACAAAACAGTGCGACGCGCAAAATAGCGCGAGTGTCAACTGCACAAAACAGTGCGACTCGCAAAATAGCACGAGTGTCAACTGCACAAAACAGTGTGACGCGCAAAATAGCGCGAGTGTGATCTGCCCAAAATGGTGCGACGCGTAAAATAGCGCGAGTGTGAACTGCACAAAACGGTGCGACGCGCAAAATAGCGCGAGTGTCAACAGCACAAAATAGTGCGACGCGGAATGTAGCGCCAGTGTGAACAGCACAAAATAGTGCCACGCGCAAAATAGCGCGAGTGTCAACTGCACAAAACAGTGCGACGCGCAAAATAGCGCGAGTGTCAACTGCACAAAACAGTGCGACGCGCAAAATAGCGCGAGTGTCAACTGCACAAAACAGTGCGACGCGCAAAATAGCGCGAGTGTGATCTGCACAAAACAGTGCGACGCGCAAAATAGCGCGAGTGTGATCTGCACAACACAGTGCGACGTGCAAAATAGCGCGAGGGTGATCTGCACAAAACAGTGCGACTCGCAAAATCGCGCGAGCGTGATCTGCACAAAACAGTGCGACGCGCAAAATAGCGCGAGTGTCAACTGCACAAAACAGTGCGACGCGCAAAATAGCGCGAGTGTCAACTGCACAAAACAGTGCGACGCGCAAAATAGCGCGATTGTCAACTGCACAAAACAGTGCGACGCGCAAAATAGCGCGAGTGTGATCTGCACAACACAGTGCGACGTGCAAATAGCGCGAGGGTGATCTGCACAAAACAGTGCGACTCGCAAAATAGCGCGAGCGTGATCTGCACAAAACAGTGCGACGCGCAAAATAGCGCGAGTGTGATCTGCACAAAACGGTGCGACTCCCAAAATAGCGCGAGTGTCAACTGCACAAACCAGTGCGACGCGCAAAATTACGCGAGTGTCAACTGCACAAAACAGTGCGACGCGCAAAATAGCGCGAGTGTGATCTGCACAAAACCGTGCGACGCGCAAAATAGCGCGAGTGTCAACTGCACAAAACAGTGCGACGCGCAAAATAACGCGAGTGTGATCTGCACAAAACAGTGCGACGCGCAAAATAGCGCGAGTGTCAACTGCACAAAACAGTGCGACCCCAAAATAGCGCGAGTGTCAACTGCACAAAACAGTGCGACGCGCAAAATAGCGCGAGTGTCAACTGCACAAAACAGTGCGACTCGCAAAATAGCGCGAGTGTCAACTGCACAAAACAGTGCGACGCGCAAAATAGCGCGAGTGTGATCTGCACAAAACAGTGCAACGCGCAAAATAGGGCCAGTGTGAACAGCACAAAACAGTGCGACGCGCAAAATAGCGTGAGTGTCAACTGCACAAAACAGTGCGACGCGCAAAATAGCGCGAGTGTGATCTGCACAAAACAGTGCGACGCGCAAAATAGCGCGAGTGTCAACTGCACAAAACGGTGCGACTCCCAAAATAGCGCGAGTGTCAACTGCACAAAACAGTGCGACGCGCAAAATAGCGCGAGTGTCAACTGCACAAAACAGTGCGACGCGCAAAATAGCGCGAGTGTCAACTGCACAAAACAGTGCGACTCGCAAAATAGCGCGAGTGTGATCTGCACAAAACAGTGCGACGCGCAAAATAGCGCGAGTGTGATCTGCACAAAACACTGTGAAGCGCAAAATAGCGCGAGTGTCAACTGCACAAAACTGTGCGACTCGCAAAATAGCACGAGTGTCAACTGCACAAAACAGTGCGACGCGCAAAATAGCGCGAGTGTGATCTGCCCAAAATGGTGCGACGCGTAAAATAGCGCGAGTGTGAACTGCACAAAACGGTGCGACGCGCAAAATAGCGCGAGTGTCAACAGCACAAAATAGTGCGACGCGGAATGTAGTGCCAGTGTGAACAGCACAAAATAGTGCCACGCGCAAAATAGCGCGAGTGTCAACTGCACAAAACAGTGCGACGCGCAAAATAGCGCGAGTGTCAACTGCACAAAACAGTGCGACGCGCAAAATAGCGCGAGTGTCAACTGCACAAAACAGTGCGACGCGCAAAATAGCGCGAGTGTGATCTGCACAAAACAGTGCGACGCGCAAAATAGCGCGAGTGTGATCTGCACAACACAGTGCGACGTGCAAAATAGCGCGAGGGTGATCTGCACAAAACAGTGCGACTCGCAAAATCGCGCGAGCGTGATCTGCACAAAACAGTGCGACGCGCAAAATAGAGCGAGTGTCAACTGCACAAAACAGTGCGACGCGCAAAATAGCGCGAGTGTCAACTGCACAAAACAGTGCGACGCGCAAAATAGCGCGATTGTCAACTGCACAAAACAGTGCGACGCGCAAAATAGCGCGAGTGTGATCTGCACAACACAGTGCGACGTGCAAAATAGCGCGAGGGTGATCTGCACAAAACAGTGCGACTCGCAAAATAGCGCGAGCGTGATCTGCACAAAACAGTGCGACGCGCAAAATAGCGCGAGTGTGATCTGCACAAAACGGTGCGACTCCCAAAATAGCGCGAGTGTCAACTGCACAAACCAGTGCGACGCGCAAAATTACGCGAGTGTCAACTGCACAAAACAGTGCGACGCGCAAAATAGCGCGAGTGTGATCTGCACAAAACCGTGCGACGCGCAAAATAGCGCGAGTGTCAACTGCACAAAACAGTGCGACGCGCAAAATAACGCGAGTGTGATCTGCACAAAACAGTGCGAAGCGCAAAATACCGCGAGTGTCAACAGCACAGAACAGTGCGACTCGCAAAATAGCGCAAGTGTCAACTGCACAAAACAGTGCGACGCGCAAAATAGCGCGAGTGTGATCTGCACAAAACAGTGCGACGCGCAAAATAGCGTGAGTGTGATCTGCACAAAACAGTGCGACCCGCGAAATAGCGCGAGTGTCAACTGCACAAAACAGTGTGACCCCAAAATAGCGCGAGTGTCAACTGCACAAAACAGTGCGACGCGCAAAATAGCGCGAGTGTCAACTGCACAAAACAGTGCGACTCGCAAAATAGCGCGAGTGTCAACTGCACAAAACAGTGCGACGCGCAAAATAGCGCGAGTGTGATCTGCACAAAATAGTGCAACGCGCAAAATAGGGCCAGTGTGAAGAGCACAAAACAGTGCGACGCGCAAAATAGGGCCAGTGTGAACAGCACAAAACAGTGCGACGCGCAAAATAGCGCGAGTGTCAACTGCACAAAACAGTGCGACGCGCAAAATAGCGCGAGTGTGATCTGCACAAAACAGTGCGACGCGCAAAATAGCGCGAGTGTCAACTGCACAAAACAGTGCGACGCGCAAAATAGCGCGAGTGTCAACTGCACAAAACAGTGCGACTCGCAAAATAGCGCGAGTGTCAACTGCACAAAACAGTGCGACGCGCAAAATAGCGCGAGTGTGATCTGCACAAAACAGTGCGACGCGCAAAATAGGGCCAGTGTGAACAGCACAAAACAGTGCGACGCGCAAAATAGCGTGAGTGTCAACTGCACAAAACAGTGCGACGCGCAAAATAGCGCGAGTGTGATCTGCACAAAACAGTGCGACGCGCAAAATAGCGCGAGTGTCAACTGCACAAAACGGTGCGACTCCCAAAATAGCGCGAGTGTCAACTGCACAAAACAGTGCGACGCGCAAAATAGCGCGAGTGTCAACTGCACAAAACAGTGCGACGCGCAAAATAGCGCGAGTGTCAACTGCACAAAACAGTGCGACTCGCAAAATAGCGCGAGTGTGATCTGCACAAAACAGTGCGACGCGCAAAATAGCGCGAGTGTGATCTGCACAAAACACTGTGAAGCGCAAAATAGCGCGGGTGTCAACTGCACAAAACAGTGCGACTCGCAAAATAGCACGAGTGTCAACTGCACAAAACAGTGCGACGCGCAAAATAGCGCGAGTGTGATCTGCCCAAAATGGTGCGACGCGTAAAATAGCGCGAGTGTGAACTGCACAAAACGGTGCGACGCGCAAAATAGCGCGAGTGTCAACAGCACAAAATAGTGCGACGCGGAATGTAGCGCCAGTGTGAACAGCACAAAATAGTGCCACGCGCAAAATAGCGCGAGTGTCAACTGCACAAAACAGTGCGACGCGCAAAATAGCGCGAGTGTCAACTGCACAAAACAGTGCGACGCGCAAAATAGCGCGAGTGTCAACTGCACAAAACAGTGCGACGCGCAAAATAGCGCGAGTGTGATCTGCACAAAACAGTGCGACGCGCAAAATAGCGCGAGTGTGATCTGCACAACACAGTGCGACGTGCAAAATAGCGCGAGGGTGATCTGCACAAAACAGTGCGACTCGCAAAATCGCGCGAGCGTGATCTGCACAAAACAGTGCGACGCGCAAAATAGCGCGAGTGTGATCTGCACAAAACGGTGCGACTCCCAAAATAGCGCGAGTGTCAACTGCACAAACCAGTGCGACGCGCAAAATTACGCGAGTGTCAACTGCACAAAACAGTGCGACGCGCAAAATAGCGCGAGTGTGATCTGCACAAAACCGTGCGACGCGCAAAATAGCGCGAGTGTCAACTGCACAAAACAGTGCGACGCGCAAAATAACGCGAGTGTGATCTGCACAAAACAGTGCGAAGCGCAAAATACCGCGAGTGTCAACAGCACAGAACAGTGCGACTCGCAAAATAGCGCAAGTGTCAACTGCACAAAACAGTGCGACGCGCAAAATAGCGCGAGTGTGATCTGCACAAAACAGTGCGACGCGCAAAATAGCGTGAGTGTGATCTGCACAAAACAGTGCGACCCGCGAAATAGCGCGAGTGTCAACTGCACAAAACAGTGTGACCCCAAAATAGCGCGAGTGTCAACTGCACAAAACAGTGCGACGCGCAAAATAGCGCGAGTGTCAACTGCACAAAACAGTGCGACTCGCAAAATAGCGCGAGTGTCAACTGCACAAAACAGTGCGACGCGCAAAATAGCGCGAGTGTGATCTGCACAAAATAGTGCAACGCGCAAAATAGGGCCAGTGTGAAGAGCACAAAACAGTGCGACGCGCAAAATAGGGCCAGTGTGAACAGCACAAAACAGTGCGACGCGCAAAATAGCGCGAGTGTCAACTGCACAAAACAGTGCGACGCGCAAAATAGCGCGAGTGTGATCTGCACAAAACAGTGCGACGCGCAAAATAGCGCGAGTGTCAACTGCACAAAACAGTGCGACGCGCAAAATAGCATGAGTGTCAACTCCACAAAAGAGTGCGACGCGCAAAATAACGCGAGTGTGATCTCCACAAAACAGTGCGACGCGCAAAATAGCGCGAGTGTCAACTGCACAAAACAGTGCGACGCGCAAAATAGCGCGAGTGTGATCTGCACAAAACAGTGCGACGCGCAAAATAGCGCGAGTGTGATCTGCACAAAACAGTGCGAAGTGCAAAATAGCGCGAGTGTCAACAGCACAGAACAGTGCGACTCGCAAAATAGCGCGAGTGTCAACTGCACAAAACAGTGCGACGCACAAAATAGCGCGAGTGTGATCTGCACAAAACAGTGCGACGCGCAAAATAGCGCGAGTGTGATCTGCACAAAACAGTGCGACGCGCAAAATAGCGCGAGTGTCAACTGCACAAAACAGTGCGACCCCAAAATAGCGCGAGTGTCAACTGCACAAAACAGTGCGACGCGCAAAATAGCGCGAGTGTCAACTGCACAAAACAGTGCGACTCGCAAAATAGCGCGAGTGTCAACTGCACAAAACAGTGCGACGCGCAAAATAGCGCGAGTGTGATCTGCACAAAACAGTGCGACGCGCAAAATAGGGCCAGTGTGAACAGCACAAAACAGTGCGACGCGCAAAATAGCGTGAGTGTCAACTGCACAAAACAGTGCGACGCGCAAAATAGCGCGAGTGTGATCTGCACAAAACAGTGCGACGCGCAAAATAGCGCGAGTGTGATCTGCACAAAACAGTGCGACCCGCGAAATAGCGCGAGTGTCAACTGCCCAAAACAATGGGACCCCAAAATAGCGCGAGTGTCAACTGCACAAAACAGTGCGACGCGCAAAATAGCGCGAGTGTCAACTGCACAAAACAGTGCGACTCGCAAAATAGCGCGAGTGTCAACTGCACAAAACAGTGCGACGCGCAAAATAGCGCGAGTGTGATCTGCACAAAACAGTGCAACGCGCAAAATAGGGCCAGTGTGAAGAGCACAAAACAGTGCGACGCGCAAAATAGGGCCAGTGTGAACAGCGCAAAACAGTGCGACGCGCAAAATAGCGCGAGTGTCAACTGCACAAAACAGTGCGACGCGCAAAATAGCGCGAGTGTGATCTGCACAAAACAGTGCGACGCGCAAAATAGCGCGAGTGTCAACTGCACAAAACAGTGCGACGCGCAAAATAGCGTGAGTGTCAACTCCACAAAAGAGTGCGACGCGCAAAATAACGCGAGTGTGATCTGCACAAAACAGTGCGACGCGCAAAATAGCGCGAGTGTCAACTGCACAAAACAGTGCGACGCGCAAAATAGCGCGAGTGTGATCTGCACAAAACAGTGCGACGCGCAAAATAGCGCGAGTGTGATCTGCACAAAACAGTGCGAAGTGCAAAATAGCGCGAGTGTCAACAGCACAGAACAGTGCGACTCGCAAAATAGCGCGAGTGTCAACTGCACAAAACAGTGCGACGCGCAAAATAGCGCGAGTGTGATCTGCACAAAACAGTGCGACGCGCAAAATAGCGCGAGTGTGATCTGCACAAAACAGTGCGACGCGCAAAATAGCGCGAGTGTCAACTGCACAAAACAGTGCGACCCCAAAATAGCGCGAGTGTCAACTGCACAAAACAGTGCGACGCGCAAAATAGCGCGAGTGTCAACTGCACAAAACAGTGCGACTCGCAAAATAGCGCGAGTGTCAACTGCACAAAACAGTGCGACTCGCAAAATAGCGCGAGTGTCAACTGCACAAAACAGTGCGACGCGCAAAATAGCGCGAGTGTGATCTGCACAAAACAGTGCGACGCGCAAAATAGGGCCAGTGTGAACAGCACAAAACAGTGCGACGCGCAAAATAGCGTGAGTGTCAACTGCACAAAACAGTGCGACGCGCAAAATAGCGCGAGTGTGATCTGCACAAAACAGTGCGACGCGCAAAATAGCGCGAGTGTGATCTGCACAAAACAGTGCGACCCGCGAAATAGCGCGAGCGTCAACTGCCCAAAACAGTGGGACCCCAAAATAGCGCGAGTGTCAACTGCACAAAACAGTGCGACTCGCAAAATAGCGCGAGTGTCAACTGCACAAAACAGTGCGACGCGCAAAATAGCGCGAGTGTGATCTGCACAAAACAGTGCAACGCGCAAAATAGGGCCAGTGTGAATAGCACAAAACAGTGCGACGCGCAAAATAGGGCCAGTGTGAACAGCGCAAAACAGTGCGACGCGCAAAATAGCGCGAGTGTCAACTGCACAAAACAGTGTGACGCGCAAAATAGCGCGAGTGTGATCTGCACAAAACAGTGCGACGCGCAAAATAGCGCGAGTGTCAACTGCACAAAACAGTGCGACGCGCAAAATAGCGTGAGTGTCAACTCCACAAAAGAGTGCGACGCGCAAAATAACGCGAGTGTGATCTGCACAAAACAGTGCGACGCGCAAAATAGCGCGAGTGTCAACTGCACAAAACAGTGCGACGCGCAAAATAGCGCGAGTGTGATCTGCACAAAACAGTGCGACGCGCAAAATAGCGCGAGTGTGATCTGCACAAAACAGTGCGAAGTGCAAAATAGCGCGAGTGTCAACAGCACAGAACAGTGCGACTCGCAAAATAGCGCGAGTGTCAACTGCACAAAACAGTGCGACGCGCAAAATAGCGCGAGTGTGATCTGCACAAAACAGTGCGACGCGCAAAATAGCGCGAGTGTCAACTGCACAAAATAGTGCGACCCCAAAATAGCGCGAGTGTCAACTGCACAAAACAGTGCGACGCGCAAAATAGCGCGAGTGTCAACTGCACAAAACAGTGCGACTCGCAAAATAGCGCGAGTGTCAACTGCACAAAACAGTGCGACGCGCAAAATAGCGCGAGTGTGATCTGCACAAAACAGTGCGACGCGCAAAATAGGGCCAGTGTGAACAGCACAAAACAGTGCGACGCGCAAAATAGCGTGAGTGTCAACTGCACAAAACAGTGCGACGCGCAAAATAGCGCGAGTGTGATCTGCACAAAACAGTGCGACGCGCAAAATAGCGCGAGTGTGATCTGCACAAAACAGTGCGACCCGCGAAATAGCGCGAGTGTCAACTGCCCAAAACAATGGGACCCCAAAATAGCGCGAGTGTCAACTGCACAAAACAGTGCGACGCGCAAAATAGCGCGAGTGTCAACTGCACAAAACAGTGCGACTCGCAAAATAGCGCGAGTGTCAACTGCACAAAACAGTGCGACGCGCAAAATAGCGCGAGTGTGATCTGCACAAAACAGTGCAACGCGCAAAATAGGGCCAGTGTGAAGAGCACAAAACAGTGCGACGCGCAAAATAGGGCCAGTGTGAACAGCGCAAAACAGTGCGACGCGCAAAATAGCGCGAGTGTCAACTGCACAAAACAGTGCGACGCGCAAAATAGCGCGAGTGTGATCTGCACAAAACAGTGCGACGCGCAAAATAGCGCGAGTGTCAACTGCACAAAACAGTGCGACGCGCAAAATAGCGTGAGTGTCAACTCCACAAAAGAGTGCGACGCGCAAAATAACGCGAGTGTGATCTGCACAAAACAGTGCGACGCGCAAAATAGCGCGAGTGTCAACTGCACAAAACAGTGCGACGCGCAAAATAGCGCGAGTGTGATCTGCACAAAACAGTGCGACGCGCAAAATAGCGCGAGTGTGATCTGCACAAAACAGTGCGAAGTGCAAAATAGCGCGAGTGTCAACAGCACAGAACAGTGCGACTCGCAAAATAGCGCGAGTGTCAACTGCACAAAACAGTGCGACGCGCAAAATAGCGCGAGTGTGATCTGCACAAAACAGTGCGACGCGCAAAATAGCGCGAGTGTGATCTGCACAAAACAGTGCGACGCGCAAAATAGCGCGAGTGTCAACTGCACAAAACAGTGCGACCCCAAAATAGCGCGAGTGTCAACTGCACAAAACAGTGCGACGCGCAAAATAGCGCGAGTGTCAACTGCACAAAACAGTGCGACTCGCAAAATAGCGCGAGTGTCAACTGCACAAAACAGTGCGACTCGCAAAATAGCGCGAGTGTCAACTGCACAAAACAGTGCGACGCGCAAAATAGCGCGAGTGTGATCTGCACAAAACAGTGCGACGCGCAAAATAGGGCCAGTGTGAACAGCACAAAACAGTGCGACGCGCAAAATAGCGTGACTGTCAACTGCACAAAACAGTGCGACGCGCAAAATAGCGCGAGTGTGATCTGCACAAAACAGTGCGACGCGCAAAATAGCGCGAGTGTGATCTGCACAAAACAGTGCGACCCGCGAAATAGCGCGAGCGTCAACTGCCCAAAACAGTGGGACCCCAAAATAGCGCGAGTGTCAACTGCACAAAACAGTGCGACTCGCAAAATAGCGCGAGTGTCAACTGCACAAAACAGTGCGACGCGCAAAATAGCGCGAGTGTGATCTGCACAAAACAGTGCAACGCGCAAAATAGGGCCAGTGTGAATAGCACAAAACAGTGCGACGCGCAAAATAGGGCCAGTGTGAACAGCGCAAAACAGTGCGACGCGCAAAATAGCGCGAGTGTCAACTGCACAAAACAGTGTGACGCGCAAAATAGCGCGAGTGTGATCTGCACAAAACAGTGCGACGCGCAAAATAGCGCGAGTGTCAACTGCACAAAACAGTGCGACGCGCAAAATAGCGTGAGTGTCAACTCCACAAAAGAGTGCGACGCGCAAAATAACGCGAGTGTGATCTGCACAAAACAGTGCGACGCGCAAAATAGCGCGAGTGTCAACTGCACAAAACAGTGCGACGCGCAAAATAGCGCGAGTGTGATCTGCACAAAACAGTGCGACGCGCAAAATAGCGCGAGTGTGATCTGCACAAAACAGTGCGAAGTGCAAAATAGCGCGAGTGTCAACAGCACAGAACAGTGCGACTCGCAAAATAGCGCGAGTGTCAACTGCACAAAACAGTGCGACGCGCAAAATAGCGCGAGTGTGATCTGCACAAAACAGTGCGACGCGCAAAATAGCGCGAGTGTCAACTGCACAAAATAGTGCGACCCCAAAATAGCGCGAGTGTCAACTGCACAAAACAGTGCGACGCGCAAAATAGCGCGAGTGTCAACTGCACAAAACAGTGCGACTCGCAAAATAGCGCGAGTGTCAACTGCACAAAACAGTGCGACGCGCAAAATAGCGCGAGTGTGATCTGCACAAAACAGTGCGACGCGCAAAATAGGGCCAGTGTGAACAGCACAAAACAGTGCGACGCGCAAAATAGCGTGAGTGTCAACTGCACAAAACAGTGCGACGCGCAAAATAGCGCGAGTGTGATCTGCACAAAACAGTGCGACGCGCAAAATAGCGCGAGTGTGATCTGCACAAAACAGTGCGACGCGCAAAATAGCGCGAGTGTCAACTGCACAAAACAGTGCGACGCGCAAAATAGCATGAGTGTCAACTCCACAAAAGAGTGCGACGCGCAAAATAACGCGAGTGTGATCTCCACAAAACAGTGCGACGCGCAAAATAGCGCGAGTGTCAACTGCACAAAACAGTGCGACGCGCAAAATAGCGCGAGTGTGATCTGCACAAAACAGTGCGACGCGCAAAATAGCGCGAGTGTGATCTGCACAAAACAGTGCGAAGTGCAAAATAGCGCGAGTGTCAACAGCACAGAACAGTGCGACTCGCAAAATAGCGCGAGTGTCAACTGCACAAAACAGTGCGACGCACAAAATAGCGCGAGTGTGATCTGCACAAAACAGTGCGACGCGCAAAATAGCGCGAGTGTGATCTGCACAAAACAGTGCGACGCGCAAAATAGCGCGAGTGTCAACTGCACAAAACAGTGCGACCCCAAAATAGCGCGAGTGTCAACTGCACAAAACAGTGCGACGCGCAAAATAGCGCGAGTGTCAACTGCACAAAACAGTGCGACTCGCAAAATAGCGCGAGTGTCAACTGCACAAAACAGTGCGACGCGCAAAATAGCGCGAGTGTGATCTGCACAAAACAGGGCGACGCGCAAAATAGGGCCAGTGTGAACAGCACAAAACAGTGCGACGCGCAAAATAGCGTGAGTGTCAACTGCACAAAACAGTGCGACGCGCAAAATAGCGCGAGTGTGATCTGCACAAAACAGTGCGACGCGCAAAATAGCGCGAGTGGGATCTGCACAAAACAGTGCGACCCGCGAAATAGCGCGAGTGTCAACTGCCCAAAACAATGGGACCCCAAAATAGCGCGAGTGTCAACTGCACAAAACAGTGCGACGCGCAAAATAGCGCGAGTGTCAACTGCACAAAACAGTGCGACTCGCAAAATAGCGCGAGTGTCAACTGCACAAAACAGTGCGACGCGCAAAATAGCGCGAGTGTGATCTGCACAAAACAGTGCAACGCGCAAAATAGGGCCAGTGTGAATAGCACAAAACAGTGCGACGCGCAAAATAGGGCCAGTGTGAACAACGCAAAACAGTGCGACGCGCAAAATAGCGCGAGTGTCAACTGCACAAAACAGTGCGACGCGCAAAATAGCGCGAGTGTGATCTGCACAAAACAGTGCGACGCGCAAAATAGCGCGAGTGTCAACTGCACAAAACAGTGCGACGCGCAAAATAGCGTGAGTGTCAACTCCACAAAAGAGTGCGACGCGCAAAATAACGCGAGTGTGATCTGCACAAAACAGTGCGACGCGCAAAATAGCGCGAGTGTCAACTGCACAAAACAGTGCGACGCGCAAAATAGCGCGAGTGTGATCTGCACAAAACAGTGCGACGCGCAAAATAGCGCGAGTGTGATCTGCACAAAACAGTGCGAAGTGCAAAATAGCGCGAGTGTCAACAGCACAGAACAGTGCGACTCGCAAAATAGCGCGAGTGTCAACTGCACAAAACAGTGCGACGCGCAAAATAGCGCGAGTGTGATCTGCACAAAACAGTGCGACGCGCAAAATAGCGCGAGTGTGATCTGCACAAAACAGTGCGACGCGCAAAATAGCGCGAGTGTCAACTGCACAAAACAGTGCGACCCCAAAATAGCGCGAGTGTCAACTGCACAAAACAGTGCGACACGCAAAATAGCGCGAGTGTCAACTGCACAAAACAGTGCGACTCGCAAAATAGCGCGAGTGTCAACTGCACAAAACAGTGCGACGCGCAAAATAGCGCGAGTGTGATCTGCACAAAACAGTGCGACGCGCAAAATAGGGCCAGTGTGAACAGCACAAAACAGTGCGACGCGCAAAATAGCGTGAGTGTCAACTGCACAAAACAGTGCGACGCGCAAAATAGCGCGAGTGTGATCTGCACAAAACAGTGCGACGCGCAAAATAGCGCGAGTGTGATCTGGACAAAACAGTGCGACCCGCGAAATAGCGCGAGTGTCAACTGCCCAAAACAGTGGGACCCCAAAATAGCGCGAGTGTCAACTGCACAAAACAGTGCGACGCGCAAAATAGCGCGAGTGTCAACTGCACAAAACAGTGCGACTCGCAAAATAGCGCGAGTGTCAACTGCACAAAACAGTGCGACGCGCAAAATAGCGCGAGTGTGATCTGCACAAAACAGTGCAACGCGCAAAATAGGGCCAGTGTGAAGAGCACAAAACAGTGCGACGCGCAAAATAGCGCGAGTGTCAACTGCACAAAACAGTGCGACGCGCAAAATAGCGCGAGTGTGATCTGCACAAAACAGTGCGACGCGCAAAATAGCGCGAGTGTCAACTGCACAAAACTGTGCGACGCGCAAAATAGCGTGAGTGTCAACTCCACAAAAGAGTGCGACGCGCAAAATAACGCGAGTGTGATCTGCACAAAACAGTGCGACGCGCAAAATAGCGCGAGTGTGATCTGCACAAAACAGTGCGACGCGCAAAATAGCGCGAGTGTCAACTGCACAAAACAGTGCGACCCCAAAATAGCGCGAGTGTCAACTGCACAAAACAGTGCGACGCGCAAAATAGCGCGAGTGTCAACTGCACAAAACAGTGCGACTCGCAAAATAGCGCGAGTGTCAACTGCACAAAACAGTGCGACGCGCAAAATAGCGCGAGTGTGATCTGCACAAAACAGTGCGACGCGCAAAATAGGGCCAGTGTGAACAGCACAAAACAGTGCGACGCGCAAAATAGCGTGAGTGTCAACTGCACAAAACAGTGCGACGCGCAAAATAGCGCGAGTGTGATCTGCACAAAACAGTGCGACGCGCAAAATAGCGCGAGTGTGATCTGCACAAAACAGTGCGACTCGCAAAATAGCGCGAGTGTCAACTGCACAAAATAGTGCGACCCCAAAATAGCGCGAGTGTCAACTGCACAAAACAGTGCGACGCGCAAAATAGCGCGAGTGTCAACTGCACAAAACAGTGCGACTCGCAAAATAGCGCGAGTGTCAACTGCACAAAACAGTGCGACGCGCAAAATAGCGCGAGTGTGATCTGCACAAAACAGGGCGACGCGCAAAATAGGGCCAGTGTGAACAGCACAAAACAGTGCGACGCGCAAAATAGCGTGAGTGTCAACTGCACAAAACAGTGCGACGCGCAAAATAGCGCGAGTGTGATCTGCACAAAACAGTGCGACGCGCAAAATAGCGCGAGTGGGATCTGCACAAAACAGTGCGACCCGCGAAATAGCGCGAGTGTCAACTGCCCAAAACAATGGGACCCCAAAATAGCGCGAGTGTCAACTGCACAAAACAGTGCGACGCGCAAAATAGCGCGAGTGTCAACTGCACAAAACAGTGCGACTCGCAAAATAGCGCGAGTGTCAACTGCACAAAACAGTGCGACGCGCAAAATAGCGCGAGTGTGATCTGCACAAAACAGTGCAACGCGCAAAATAGGGCCAGTGTGAATAGCACAAAACAGTGCGACGCGCAAAATAGGGCCAGTGTGAACAACGCAAAACAGTGCGACGCGCAAAATAGCGCGAGTGTCAACTGCACAAAACAGTGCGACGCGCAAAATAGCGCGAGTGTGATCTGCACAAAACAGTGCGACGCGCAAAATAGCGCGAGTGTCAACTGCACAAAACAGTGCGACGCGCAAAATAGCGTGAGTGTCAACTCCACAAAAGAGTGCGACGCGCAAAATAACGCGAGTGTGATCTGCACAAAACAGTGCGACGCGCAAAATAGCGCGAGTGTCAACTGCACAAAACAGTGCGACGCGCAAAATAGCGCGAGTGTGATCTGCACAAAACAGTGCGACGCGCAAAATAGCGCGAGTGTGATCTGCACAAAACAGTGCGAAGTGCAAAATAGCGCGAGTGTCAACAGCACAGAACAGTGCGACTCGCAAAATAGCGCGAGTGTCAACTGCACAAAACAGTGCGACGCGCAAAATAGCGCGAGTGTGATCTGCACAAAACAGTGCGACGCGCAAAATAGCGCGAGTGTGATCTGCACAAAACAGTGCGACGCGCAAAATAGCGCGAGTGTCAACTGCACAAAACAGTGCGACCCCAAAATAGCGCGAGTGTCAACTGCACAAAACAGTGCGACACGCAAAATAGCGCGAGTGTCAACTGCACAAAACAGTGCGACTCGCAAAATAGCGCGAGTGTCAACTGCACAAAACAGTGCGACGCGCAAAATAGCGCGAGTGTGATCTGCACAAAACAGTGCGACGCGCAAAATAGGGCCAGTGTGAACAGCACAAAACAGTGCGACGCGCAAAATAGCGTGAGTGTCAACTGCACAAAACAGTGCGACGCGCAAAATAGCGCGAGTGTGATCTGCACAAAACAGTGCGACGCGCAAAATAGCGCGAGTGTGATCTGGACAAAACAGTGCGACCCGCGAAATAGCGCGAGTGTCAACTGCCCAAAACAGTGGGACCCCAAAATAGCGCGAGTGTCAACTGCACAAAACAGTGCGACGCGCAAAATAGCGCGAGTGTCAACTGCACAAAACAGTGCGACTCGCAAAATAGCGCGAGTGTCAACTGCACAAAACAGTGCGACGCGCAAAATAGCGCGAGTGTGATCTGCACAAAACAGTGCAACGCGCAAAATAGGGCCAGTGTGAAGAGCACAAAACAGTGCGACGCGCAAAATAGCGCGAGTGTCAACTGCACAAAACAGTGCGACGCGCAAAATAGCGCGAGTGTGATCTGCACAAAACAGTGCGACGCGCAAAATAGCGCGAGTGTCAACTGCACAAAACTGTGCGACGCGCAAAATAGCGTGAGTGTCAACTCCACAAAAGAGTGCGACGCGCAAAATAACGCGAGTGTGATCTGCACAAAACAGTGCGACGCGCAAAATAGCGCGAGTGTGATCTGCACAAAACAGTGCGACGCGCAAAATAGCGCGAGTGTCAACTGCACAAAACAGTGCGACCCCAAAATAGCGCGAGTGTCAACTGCACAAAACAGTGCGACGCGCAAAATAGCGCGAGTGTCAACTGCACAAAACAGTGCGACTCGCAAAATAGCGCGAGTGTCAACTGCACAAAACAGTGCGACGCGCAAAATAGCGCGAGTGTGATCTGCACAAAACAGTGCGACGCGCAAAATAGGGCCAGTGTGAACAGCACAAAACAGTGCGACGCGCAAAATAGCGTGAGTGTCAACTGCACAAAACAGTGCGACGCGCAAAATAGCGCGAGTGTGATCTGCACAAAACAGTGCGACGCGCAAAATAGCGCGAGTGTGATCTGCACAAAACAGTGCGACTCGCAAAATAGCGCGAGTGTCAACTGCACAAAATAGTGCGACCCCAAAATAGCGCGAGTGTCAACTGCACAAAACAGTGCGACGCGCAAAATAGCGCGAGTGTCAACTGCACAAAACAGTGCGACTCGCAAAATAGCGCGAGTGTCAACTGCACAAAACAGTGCGACGCGCAAAATAGCGCGAGTGTGATCTGCACAAAACAGTGCGACGCGCAAAATAGGGCCAGTGTGAACAGCACAAAACAGTGCGACGCGCAAAATAGCGTGAGTGTCAACTGCACAAAACAGTGCGACGCGCAAAATAGCGCGAGTGTGATCTGCACAAAACAGTGCGACGCGCAAAATAGCGCGAGTGTGATCTGCACAAAACAGTGCGACGCGCAAAATAGCGCGAGTGTCAACTGCACAAAACAGTGCGACGCGCAAAATAGCATGAGTGTCAACTCCACAAAAGAGTGCGACGCGCAAAATAACGCGAGTGTGATCTCCACAAAACAGTGCGACGCGCAAAATAGCGCGAGTGTCAACTGCACAAAACAGTGCGACGCGCAAAATAGCGCGAGTGTGATCTGCACAAAACAGTGCGACGCGCAAAATAGCGCGAGTGTGATCTGCACAAAACAGTGCGAAGTGCAAAATAGCGCGAGTGTCAACAGCACAGAACAGTGCGACTCGCAAAATAGCGCGAGTGTCAACTGCACAAAACAGTGCGACGCGCAAAATAGCGCGAGTGTGATCTGCACAAAACAGTGCGACGCGCAAAATAGGGCCAGTGTGAACAGCACAAAACAGTGCGACGCGCAAAATAGCGTGAGTGTCAACTGCACAAAACAGTGCGACGCGCAAAATAGCGCGAGTGTGATCTGCACAAAACAGTGCGACGCGCAAAATAGCGCGAGTGTGATCTGCACAAAACAGTGCGACGCGCAAAATAGCGCGAGTGTCAACTGCACAAAACAGTGCGACGCGTAAAATAGCATGAGTGTCAACTCCACAAAAGAGTGCGACGCGCAAAATAACGCGAGTGTGATCTCCACAAAACAGTGCGACGCGCAAAATAGCGCGAGTGTCAACTGCACAAAACAGTGCGACGCGCAAAATAGCGCGAGTGTGATCTGCACAAAACAGTGCGACGCGCAAAATAGCGCGAGTGTGATCTGCACAAAACAGTGCGAAGTGCAAAATAGCGCGAGTGTCAACAGCACAGAACAGTGCGACTCGCAAAATAGCGCGAGTGTCAACTGCACAAAACAGTGCGACGCACAAAATAGCGCGAGTGTGATCTGCACAAAACAGTGCGACGCGCAAAATAGCGCGAGTGTGATCTGCACAAAACAGTGCGACGCGCAAAATAGCGCGAGTGTCAACTGCACAAAACAGTGCGACCCCAAAATAGCGCGAGTGTCAACTGCACAAAACAGTGCGACGCGCAAAATAGCGCGAGTGTCAACTGCACAAAACAGTGCGACTCGCAAAATAGCGCGAGTGTCAACTGCACAAAACAGTGCGACGCGCAAAATAGCGCGAGTGTGATCTGCACAAAACAGGGCGACGCGCAAAATAGGGCCAGTGTGAACAGCACAAAACAGTGCGACGCGCAAAATAGCGTGAGTGTCAACTGCACAAAACAGTGCGACGCGCAAAATAGCGCGAGTGTGATCTGCACAAAACAGTGCGACGCGCAAAATAGCGCGAGTGGGATCTGCACAAAACAGTGCGACCCGCGAAATAGCGCGAGTGTCAACTGCCCAAAACAATGGGACCCCAAAATAGCGCGAGTGTCAACTGCACAAAACAGTGCGACGCGCAAAATAGCGCGAGTGTCAACTGCACAAAACAGTGCGACTCGCAAAATAGCGCGAGTGTCAACTGCACAAAACAGTGCGACGCGCAAAATAGCGCGAGTGTGATCTGCACAAAACAGTGCAACGCGCAAAATAGGGCCAGTGTGAATAGCACAAAACAGTGCGACGCGCAAAATAGGGCCAGTGTGAACAACGCAAAACAGTGCGACGCGCAAAATAGCTCGAGTGTCAACTGCACAAAACAGTGCGACGCGCAAAATAGCGCGAGTGTGATCTGCACAAAACAGTGCGACGCGCAAAATAGCGCGAGTGTCAACTGCACAAAACAGTGCGACGCGCAAAATAGCGTGAGTGTCAACTCCACAAAAGAGTGCGACGCGCAAAATAACGCGAGTGTGATCTGCACAAAACAGTGCGACGCGCAAAATAGCGCGAGTGTCAACTGCACAAAACAGTGCGACGCGCAAAATAGCGCGAGTGTGATCTGCACAAAACAGTGCGACGCGCAAAATAGCGCGAGTGTGATCTGCACAAAACAGTGCGAAGTGCAAAATAGCGCGAGTGTCAACAGCACAGAACAGTGCGACTCGCAAAATAGCGCGAGTGTCAACTGCACAAAACAGTGCGACGCGCAAAATAGCGCGAGTGTGATCTGCACAAAACAGTGCGACGCGCAAAATAGCGCGAGTGTGATCTGCACAAAACAGTGCGACGCGCAAAATAGCGCGAGTGTCAACTGCACAAAACAGTGCGACGCGCAAAATAGCGCGAGTGTGATCTGCACAAAACAGTGCAACGCGCAAAATAGGGCCAGTGTGAATAGCACAAAACAGTGCGACGCGCAAAATAGGGCCAGTGTGAACAACGCAAAACAGTGCGACGCGCAAAATAGCTCGAGTGTCAACTGCACAAAACAGTGCGACGCGCAAAATAGCGCGAGTGTGATCTGCACAAAACAGTGCGACGCGCAAAATAGCGCGAGTGTCAACTGCACAAAACAGTGCGACGCGCAAAATAGCGTGAGTGTCAACTCCACAAAAGAGTGCGACGCGCAAAATAACGCGAGTGTGATCTGCACAAAACAGTGCGACGCGCAAAATAGCGCGAGTGTCAACTGCACAAAACAGTGCGACGCGCAAAATAGCGCGAGTGTGATCTGCACAAAACAGTGCGACGCGCAAAATAGCGCGAGTGTGATCTGCACAAAACAGTGCGAAGTGCAAAATAGCGCGAGTGTCAACAGCACAGAACAGTGCGACTCGCAAAATAGCGCGAGTGTCAACTGCACAAAACAGTGCGACGCGCAAAATAGCGCGAGTGTGATCTGCACAAAACAGTGCGACGCGCAAAATAGCGCGAGTGTGATCTGCACAAAACAGTGCGACGCGCAAAATAGCGCGAGTGTCAACTGCACAAAACAGTGCGACCCCAAAATAGCGCGAGTGTCAACTGCACAAAACAGTGCGACACGCAAAATAGCGCGAGTGTCAACTGCACAAAACAGTGCGACTCGCAAAATAGCGCGAGTGTCAACTGCACAAAACAGTGCGACGCGCAAAATAGCGCGAGTGTGATCTGCACAAAACAGTGCGACGCGCAAAATAGGGCCAGTGTGAACAGCACAAAACAGTGCGACGCGCAAAATAGCGTGAGTGTCAACTGCACAAAACAGTGCGACGCGCAAAATAGCGCGAGTGTGATCTGCACAAAACAGTGCGACGCGCAAAATAGCGCGAGTGTGATCTGGACAAAACAGTGCGACCCGCGAAATAGCGCGAGTGTCAACTGCCCAAAACAGTGGGACCCCAAAATAGCGCGAGTGTCAACTGCACAAAACAGTGCGACGCGCAAAATAGCGCGAGTGTCAACTGCACAAAACAGTGCGACTCGCAAAATAGCGCGAGTGTCAACTGCACAAAACAGTGCGACGCGCAAAATAGCGCGAGTGTGATCTGCACAAAACAGTGCAACGCGCAAAATAGGGCCAGTGTGAAGAGCACAAAACAGTGCGACGCGCAAAATAGGGCCAGTGTGAACAGCGCAAAACAGTGCGACGCGCAAAATAGCGCGAGTGTCAACTGCACAAAACAGTGCGACGCGCAAAATAGCGCGAGTGTGATCTGCACAAAACAGTGCGACGCGCAAAATAGCGCGAGTGTCAACTGCACAAAACTGTGCGACGCGCAAAATAGCGTGAGTGTCAACTCCACAAAAGAGTGCGACGCGCAAAATAACGCGAGTGTGATCTGCACAAAACAGTGCGACGCGCAAAATAGCGCGAGTGTGATCTGCACAAAACAGTGCGACGCGCAAAATAGCGCGAGTGTCAACTGCACAAAACAGTGCGACCCCAAAATAGCGCGAGTGTCAACTGCACAAAACAGTGCGACGCGCAAAATAGCGCGAGTGTCAACTGCACAAAACAGTGCGACTCGCAAAATAGCGCGAGTGTCAACTGCACAAAACAGTGCGACGCGCAAAATAGCGCGAGTGTGATCTGCACAAAACAGTGCGACGCGCAAAATAGGGCCAGTGTGAACAGCACAAAACAGTGCGACGCGCAAAATAGCGTGAGTGTCAACTGCACAAAACAGTGCGACGCGCAAAATAGCGCGAGTGTGATCTGCACAAAACAGTGCGACGCGCAAAATAGCGCGAGTGTGATCTGCACAAAACAGTGCGACGCGCAAAATAGCGCGAGTGTCAACTGCACAAAAGAGTGCGACCCCAAAATAGCGCGAGTGTCAACTGCACAAAACAGTGCGACGCGCAAAATAGCGCGAGTGTCAACTGCACAAAACAGTGCGACTCGCAAAATAGCGCGAGTGTCAACTGCACAAAACAGTGCGACGCGCAAAATAGCGCGAGTGTGATCTGCACAAAACAGTGCGACGCGCAAAATAGGGCCAGTGTGAACAGCACAAAACAGTGCGACGCGCAAAATAGCGTGAGTGTCAACTGCACAAAACAGTGCGACGCGCAAAATAGCGCGAGTGTGATCTGCACAAAACAGTGCGACGCGCAAAATAGCGCGAGTGTGATCTGCACAAAACAGTGCGACTCGCAAAATAGCGCGAGTGTCAACTGCACAAAATAGTGCGACCCCAAAATAGCGCGAGTGTCAACTGCACAAAACAGTGCGACGCGCAAAATAGCGCGAGTGTCAACTGCACAAAACAGTGCGACTCGCAAAATAGCGCGAGTGTCAACTGCACAAAACAGTGCGACGCGCAAAATAGCGCGAGTGTGATCTGCACAAAACAGTGCGACGCGCAAAATAGGGCCAGTGTGAACAGCACAAAACAGTGCGACGCGCAAAATAGCGTGAGTGTCAACTGCACAAAACAGTGCGACGCGCAAAATAGCGCGAGTGTGATCTGCACAAAACAGTGCGACGCGCAAAATAGCGCGAGTGTGATCTGCACAAAACAGTGCGACGCGCAAAATAGCGCGAGTGTCAACTGCACAAAACAGTGCGACGCGCAAAATAGCATGAGTGTCAACTCCACAAAAGAGTGCGACGCGCAAAATAACGCGAGTGTGATCTCCACAAAACAGTGCGACGCGCAAAATAGCGCGAGTGTCAACTGCACAAAACAGTGCGACGCGCAAAATAGCGCGAGTGTGATCTGCACAAAACAGTGCGACGCGCAAAATAGCGCGAGTGTGATCTGCACAAAACAGTGCGAAGTGCAAAATAGCGCGAGTGTCAACAGCACAGAACAGTGCGACTCGCAAAATAGCGCGAGTGTCAACTGCACAAAACAGTGCGACGCGCAAAATAGCGCGAGTGTGATCTGCACAAAACAGTGCGACGCGCAAAATAGGGCCAGTGTGAACAGCACAAAACAGTGCGACGCGCAAAATAGCGTGAGTGTCAACTGCACAAAACAGTGCGACGCGCAAAATAGCGCGAGTGTGATCTGCACAAAACAGTGCGACGCGCAAAATAGCGCGAGTGTGATCTGCACAAAACAGTGCGACGCGCAAAATAGCGCGAGTGTCAACTGCACAAAACAGTGCGACGCGTAAAATAGCATGAGTGTCAACTCCACAAAAGAGTGCGACGCGCAAAATAACGCGAGTGTGATCTCCACAAAACAGTGCGACGCGCAAAATAGCGCGAGTGTCAACTGCACAAAACAGTGCGACGCGCAAAATAGCGCGAGTGTGATCTGCACAAAACAGTGCGACGCGCAAAATAGCGCGAGTGTGATCTGCACAAAACAGTGCGAAGTGCAAAATAGCGCGAGTGTCAACAGCACAGAACAGTGCGACTCGCAAAATAGCGCGAGTGTCAACTGCACAAAACAGTGCGACGCACAAAATAGCGCGAGTGTGATCTGCACAAAACAGTGCGACGCGCAAAATAGCGCGAGTGTGATCTGCACAAAACAGTGCGACGCGCAAAATAGCGCGAGTGTCAACTGCACAAAACAGTGCGACCCCAAAATAGCGCGAGTGTCAACTGCACAAAACAGTGCGACGCGCAAAATAGCGCGAGTGTCAACTGCACAAAACAGTGCGACTCGCAAAATAGCGCGAGTGTCAACTGCACAAAACAGTGCGACGCGCAAAATAGCGCGAGTGTGATCTGCACAAAACAGGGCGACGCGCAAAATAGGGCCAGTGTGAACAGCACAAAACAGTGCGACGCGCAAAATAGCGTGAGTGTCAACTGCACAAAACAGTGCGACGCGCAAAATAGCGCGAGTGTGATCTGCACAAAACAGTGCGACGCGCAAAATAGCGCGAGTGGGATCTGCACAAAACAGTGCGACCCGCGAAATAGCGCGAGTGTCAACTGCCCAAAACAATGGGACCCCAAAATAGCGCGAGTGTCAACTGCACAAAACAGTGCGACGCGCAAAATAGCGCGAGTGTCAACTGCACAAAACAGTGCGACTCGCAAAATAGCGCGAGTGTCAACTGCACAAAACAGTGCGACGCGCAAAATAGCGCGAGTGTGATCTGCACAAAACAGTGCAACGCGCAAAATAGGGCCAGTGTGAATAGCACAAAACAGTGCGACGCGCAAAATAGGGCCAGTGTGAACAACGCAAAACAGTGCGACGCGCAAAATAGCTCGAGTGTCAACTGCACAAAACAGTGCGACGCGCAAAATAGCGCGAGTGTGATCTGCACAAAACAGTGCGACGCGCAAAATAGCGCGAGTGTCAACTGCACAAAACAGTGCGACGCGCAAAATAGCGTGAGTGTCAACTCCACAAAAGAGTGCGACGCGCAAAATAACGCGAGTGTGATCTGCACAAAACAGTGCGACGCGCAAAATAGCGCGAGTGTCAACTGCACAAAACAGTGCGACGCGCAAAATAGCGCGAGTGTGATCTGCACAAAACAGTGCGACGCGCAAAATAGCGCGAGTGTGATCTGCACAAAACAGTGCGAAGTGCAAAATAGCGCGAGTGTCAACAGCACAGAACAGTGCGACTCGCAAAATAGCGCGAGTGTCAACTGCACAAAACAGTGCGACGCGCAAAATAGCGCGAGTGTGATCTGCACAAAACAGTGCGACGCGCAAAATAGCGCGAGTGTGATCTGCACAAAACAGTGCGACGCGCAAAATAGCGCGAGTGTCAACTGCACAAAACAGTGCGACCCCAAAATAGCGCGAGTGTCAACTGCACAAAACAGTGCGACACGCAAAATAGCGCGAGTGTCAACTGCACAAAACAGTGCGACTCGCAAAATAGCGCGAGTGTCAACTGCACAAAACAGTGCGACGCGCAAAATAGCGCGAGTGTGATCTGCACAAAACAGTGCGACGCGCAAAATAGGGCCAGTGTGAACAGCACAAAACAGTGCGACGCGCAAAATAGCGTGAGTGTCAACTGCACAAAACAGTGCGACGCGCAAAATAGCGCGAGTGTGATCTGCACAAAACAGTGCGACGCGCAAAATAGCGCGAGTGTGATCTGGACAAAACAGTGCGACCCGCGAAATAGCGCGAGTGTCAACTGCCCAAAACAGTGGGACCCCAAAATAGCGCGAGTGTCAACTGCACAAAACAGTGCGACGCGCAAAATAGCGCGAGTGTCAACTGCACAAAACAGTGCGACTCGCAAAATAGCGCGAGTGTCAACTGCACAAAACAGTGCGACGCGCAAAATAGCGCGAGTGTGATCTGCACAAAACAGTGCAACGCGCAAAATAGGGCCAGTGTGAAGAGCACAAAACAGTGCGACGCGCAAAATAGGGCCAGTGTGAACAGCGCAAAACAGTGCGACGCGCAAAATAGCGCGAGTGTCAACTGCACAAAACAGTGCGACGCGCAAAATAGCGCGAGTGTGATCTGCACAAAACAGTGCGACGCGCAAAATAGCGCGAGTGTCAACTGCACAAAACTGTGCGACGCGCAAAATAGCGTGAGTGTCAACTCCACAAAAGAGTGCGACGCGCAAAATAACGCGAGTGTGATCTGCACAAAACAGTGCGACGCGCAAAATAGCGCGAGTGTGATCTGCACAAAACAGTGCGACGCGCAAAATAGCGCGAGTGTCAACTGCACAAAACAGTGCGACCCCAAAATAGCGCGAGTGTCAACTGCACAAAACAGTGCGACGCGCAAAATAGCGCGAGTGTCAACTGCACAAAACAGTGCGACTCGCAAAATAGCGCGAGTGTCAACTGCACAAAACAGTGCGACGCGCAAAATAGCGCGAGTGTGATCTGCACAAAACAGTGCGACGCGCAAAATAGGGCCAGTGTGAACAGCACAAAACAGTGCGACGCGCAAAATAGCGTGAGTGTCAACTGCACAAAACAGTGCGACGCGCAAAATAGCGCGAGTGTGATCTGCACAAAACAGTGCGACGCGCAAAATAGCGCGAGTGTGATCTGCACAAAACAGTGCGACGCGCAAAATAGCGCGAGTGTCAACTGCACAAAAGAGTGCGACCCCAAAATAGCGCGAGTGTCAACTGCACAAAACAGTGCGACGCGCAAAATAGCGCGAGTGTCAACTGCACAAAACAGTGCGACTCGCAAAATAGCGCGAGTGTCAACTGCACAAAACAGTGCGACGCGCAAAATAGCGCGAGTGTGATCTGCACAAAACAGTGCGACGCGCAAAATAGGGCCAGTGTGAACAGCACAAAACAGTGCGACGCGCAAAATAGCGTGAGTGTCAACTGCACAAAACAGTGCGACGCGCAAAATAGCGCGAGTGTGATCTGCACAAAACAGTGCGACGCGCAAAATAGCGCGAGTGTGATCTGCACAAAACAGTGCGACGCGCAAAATAGCGCGAGTGTCAACTGCACAAAACAGTGCGACGCGCAAAATAGCATGAGTGTCAACTCCACAAAAGAGTGCGACGCGCAAAATAACGCGAGTGTGATCTCCACAAAACAGTGCGACGCGCAAAATAGCGCGAGTGTCAACTGCACAAAACAGTGCGACGCGCAAAATAGCGCGAGTGTGATCTGCACAAAACAGTGCGACGCGCAAAATAGCGCGAGTGTGATCTGCACAAAACAGTGCGAAGTGCAAAATAGCGCGAGTGTCAACAGCACAGAACAGTGCGACTCGCAAAATAGCGCGAGTGTCAACTGCACAAAACAGTGCGACGCACAAAATAGCGCGAGTGTGATCTGCACAAAACAGTGCGACGCGCAAAATAGCGCGAGTGTGATCTGCACAAAACAGTGCGACGCGCAAAATAGCGCGAGTGTCAACTGCACAAAACAGTGCGACCCCAAAATAGCGCGAGTGTCAACTGCACAAAACAGTGCGACGCGCAAAATAGCGCGAGTGTCAACTGCACAAAACAGTGCGACTCGCAAAATAGCGCGAGTGTCAACTGCACAAAACAGTGCGACGCGCAAAATAGCGCGAGTGTGATCTGCACAAAACAGGGCGACGCGCAAAATAGGGCCAGTGTGAACAGCACAAAACAGTGCGACGCGCAAAATAGCGTGAGTGTCAACTGCACAAAACAGTGCGACGCGCAAAATAGCGCGAGTGTGATCTGCACAAAACAGTGCGACGCGTAAAATAGCGCGAGTGGGATCTGCACAAAACAGTGCGACCCGCGAAATAGCGCGAGTGTCAACTGCCCAAAACAATGGGACCCCAAAATAGCGCGAGTGTCAACTGCACAAAACAGTGCGACGCGCAAAATAGCGCGAGTGTCAACTGCACAAAACAGTGCGACTCGCAAAATAGCGCGAGTGTCAACTGCACAAAACAGTGCGACGCGCAAAATAGCGCGAGTGTGATCTGCACAAAACAGTGCAACGCGCAAAATAGGGCCAGTGTGAATAGCACAAAACAGTGCGACGCGCAAAATAGGGCCAGTGTGAACAACGCAAAACAGTGCGACGCGCAAAATAGCGCGAGTGTCAACTGCACAAAACAGTGCGACGCGCAAAATAGCGCGAGTGTGATCTGCACAAAACAGTGCGACGCGCAAAATAGCGCGAGTGTCAACTGCACAAAACAGTGCGACGCGCAAAATAGCGCGAGTGTGATCTGCACAAAACAGTGCGACGCGCAAAATAGCGCGAGTGTGATCTGCACAAAACAGTGCGAAGTGCAAAATAGCGCGAGTGTCAACAGCACAGAACAGTCCGACTCGCAAAATAGCGCGAGTGTCAACTGCACAAAACAGTGCGACGCGCAAAATAGCGCGAGTGTGATCTGAACAAAACAGTGCGACGCGCAAAATAGCGCGAGTGTGATCTGCACAAAACAGTGCGACGCGCAAAATAGCGCGAGTGTCAACTGCACAAAACAGTGCGACCCCAAAATAGCGCGAGTGTCAACTGCACAAAACAGTGCGACACGCAAAATAGCGCGAGTGTCAACTGCACAAAACAGTGCGACTCGCAAAATAGCGCGAGTGTCAACTGCACAAAACAGTGCGACGCGCAAAATAGCGCGAGTGTGATCTGCACAAAACAGTGCGACGCGCAAAATAGGGCCAGTGTGAACAGCACAAAACAGTGCGACGCGCAAAATAGCGTGAGTGTCAACTGCACAAAACAGTGCGACGCGCAAAATAGCGCGAGTGTGATCTGCACAAAACAGTGCGACGCGCAAAATAGCGCGAGTGTGATCTGGACAAAACAGTGCGACCCGCGAAATAGCGCGAGTGTCAACTGCCCAAAACAGTGGGACCCCAAAATAGCGCGAGTGTCAACTGCACAAAACAGTGCGACGCGCAAAATAGCGCGAGTGTCAACTGCACAAAACAGTGCGACTCGCAAAATAGCGCGAGTGTCAACTGCACAAAACAGTGCGACGCGCAAAATAGCGCGAGTGTGATCTGCACAAAACAGTGCAACGCGCAAAATAGGGCCAGTGTGAAGAACACAAAACAGTGCGACGCGCAAAATAGGGCCAGTGTGAACAGCGCAAAACAGTGCGACGCGCAAAATAGCGCGAGTGTCAACTGCACAAAACAGTGCGACGCGCAAAATAGCGCGAGTGTGATCTGCACAAAACAGTGCGACGCGCAAAATAGCGCGAGTGTCAACTGCACAAAACTGTGCGACGCGCAAAATAGCGTGAGTGTCAACTCCACAAAAGAGTGCGACGCGCAAAATAACGCGAGTGTGATCTGCACAAAACAGTGCGACGCGCAAAATAGCGCGAGTGTGATCTGCACAAAACAGTGCGACGCGCAAAATAGCGCGAGTGTCAACTGCACAAAACAGTGCGACCCCAAAATAGCGCGAGTGTCAACTGCACAAAACAGTGCGACGCGCAAAATAGCGCGAGTGTCAACTGCACAAAACAGTGCGACTCGCAAAATAGCGCGAGTGTCAACTGCACAAAACAGTGCGACGCGCAAAATAGCGCGAGTGTGATCTGCACAAAACAGTGCGACGCGCAAAATAGGGCCAGTGTGAACAGCACAAAACAGTGCGACGCGCAAAATAGCGTGAGTGTCAACTGCACAAAACAGTGCGACGCGCAAAATAGCGCGAGTGTGATCTGCACAAAACAGTGCGACGCGCAAAATAGCGCGAGTGTGATCTGCACAAAACAATGCGACCCGCGAAATAGCGCGAGTGTCAACTGCCCAAAACAATGGGACCCCAAAATAACGCGAGTGTCAACTGCACAAAACAGTGCGACGCGCAAAATAGCGCGAGTGTCAACTGCACAAAACAGTGCGACTCGCAAAATAGCGCGAGTGTCAACTGCACAAAACAGTGCGACGCGCAAAATAGCGCGAGTGTGATCTGCACAAAACAGTGCCACGCGCAAAATAGGGCCAGTGTGAATAGCACAAAACAGTGCGACGCGCAAAATAGGGCCAGTGTGAACAACGCAAAACAGTGCGACGCGCAAAATAGCGCGAGTGTCAACTGCACAAAACAGTGCGACGCGCAAAATAGCGCGAGTGTGATCTGCACAAAACAGTGCGACGCGCAAAATAGCGCGAGTGTCAACTGCACAAAACAGTGCGACGCGCAAAATAGCGTGAGTGTCAACTCCACAAAAGAGTGCGACGCGCAAAATAACGCGAGTGTGATCTGCACAAAACAGTGCGACGCGCAAAATAGCGCGAGTGTCAACTGCACAAAACAGTGCGACGCGCAAAATAACGCGAGTGTGATCTGCACAAAACAGTGCGACGCGCAAAATAGCGCGAGTGTGATCTGCACAAAACAGTGCGAAGTGCAAAATAGCGCGAGTGTCAACAGCACAGAACAGTGCGACTCGCAAAATAGCGCGAGTGTCAACTGCACAAAACAGTGCGACGCGCAAAATAGCGCGAGTGTGATCTGCACAAAACAGTGCGACGCGCAAAATAGCGCGAGTGTGATCTGCACAAAACAGTGCGACGCGCAAAATAGCGCGAGTGTCAACTGCACAAAACAGTGCGACCCCAAAATAGCGCGAGTGTCAACTGCACAAAACAGTGCGACGCGCAAAATAGCGCGAGTGTCAACTGCACAAAACAGTGCGACTCGCAAAATAGAGCGAGTGTCAACTGCACAAAACAGTGCGACGCGCAAAATAGCGCGAGTGTGATCTGCACAAAACAGTGCGACGCGCAAAATAGGGCCAGTGTGAACAGCACAAAACAGTGCGACGCGCAAAATAGCGTGAGTGTCAACTGCACAAAACAGTGCGACGCGCAAAATAGCGCGAGTGTGATCTGCACAAAACAGTGCGACGCGCAAAATAGCGCGAGTGTGATCTGGACAAAACAGTGCGACCCGCGAAATAGCGCGAGTGTCAACTGCCCAAAACAGTGGGACCCCAAAATAGCGCGAGTGTCAACTGCACAAAACAGTGCGACGCGCAAAATAGCGCGAGTGTCAACTGCACAAAACAGTGCGACTCGCAAAATAGCGCGAGTGTCAACTGCACAAAACAGTGCGACGCGCAAAATAGCGCGAGTGTGATCTGCACAAAACAGTGCAACGCGCAAAATAGGGCCAGTGTGAAGAGCACAAAACAGTGCGACGCGCAAAATAGGGCCAGTGTGAACAGCGCAAAACAGTGCGACGCGCAAAATAGCGCGAGTGTCAACTGCACAAAACAGTGCGACGCGCAAAATAGCGCGAGTGTGATCTGCACAAAACAGTGCGACGCGCAAAATAGCGCGAGTGTCAACTGCACAAAACAGTGCGACGCGCAAAATAGCGTGAGTGTCAACTCCACAAAAGAGTGCGACGCGCAAAATAACGCGAGTGTGATCTGCACAAAACAGTGCGACGCGCAAAATAGCGCGAGTGTCAACTGCACAAAACAGTGCGACGCGCAAAATAGCGCGAGTGTGATCTGCACAAAACAGTGCGACGCGCAAAATAGCGCGAGTGTGATCTGCACAAAACAGTGCGAAGTGCAAAATAGCGCGAGTGTCAACAGCACAGAACAGTGCGACTCGCAAAATAGCGCGAGTGTCAACTGCACAAAACAGTGCGACGCGCAAAATAGCGCGAGTGTGATCTGCACAAAACAGTGCGACGCGCAAAATAGCGCGAGTGTGATCTGCACAAAACAGTGCGACGCGCAAAATAGCGCGAGTGTCAACTGCACAAAACAGTGCGACCCCAAAATAGCGCGAGTGTCAACTGCACAAAACAGTGCGACGCGCAAAATAGCGCGAGTGTCAACTGCACAAAACAGTGCGACTCGCAAAATAGCGCGAGTGTCAACTGCACAAAACAGTGCGACTCGCAAAATAGCGCGAGTGTCAACTGCACAAAACAGTGCGACGCGCAAAATAGCGCGAGTGTGATCTGCACAAAACAGTGCGACGCGCAAAATAGGGCCAGTGTGAACAGCACAAAACAGTGCGACGCGCAAAATAGCGTGAGTGTCAACTGCACAAAACAGTGCGACGCGCAAAATAGCGCGAGTGTGATCTGCACAAAACAGTGCGACGCGCAAAATAGCGCGAGTGTGATCTGCACAAAACAGTGCGACCCGCGAAATAGCGCGAGTGTCAACTGCCCAAAACAGTGGGACCCCAAAATAGCGCGAGTGTCAACTGCACAAAACAGTGCGACTCGCAAAATAGCGCGAGTGTCAACTGCACAAAACAGTGCGACGCGCAAAATAGCGCGAGTGTGATCTGCACAAAACAGTGCAACGCGCAAAATAGGGCCAGTGTGAATAGCACAAAACAGTGCGACGCGCAAAATAGGGCCAGTGTGAACAGCGCAAAACAGTGCGACGCGCAAAATAGCGCGAGTGTCAACTGCACAAAACAGTGCGACGCGCAAAATAGCGCGAGTGTGATCTGCACAAAACAGTGCGACGCGCAAAATAGCGCGAGTGTCAACTGCACAAAACAGTGCGACGCGCAAAATAGCGCGAGTGTCAACTGCACAAAACAGTGCGACGCGCAAAATAGCGTGAGTGTCAACTCCACAAAAGAGTGCGACGCGCAAAATAACGCGAGTGTGATCTGCACAAAACAGTGCGACGCGCAAAATAGTGCGAGTGTCAACTGCACAAAACAGTGCGACGCGCAAAATAGCGCGAGTGTGATCTGCACAAAACAGTGCGACGCGCAAAATAGCGCGAGTGTGATCTGCACAAAACAGTGCGAAGTGCAAAATAGCGCGAGTGTCAACAGCACAGAACAGTGCGACTCGCAAAATAGCGCGAGTGTCAACTGGACAAAACAGTGCGACGCGCAAAATAGCGCGAGTGTGATCTGCACAAAACAGTGCGACGCGCAAAATAGCGCGAGTGTGATCTGCACAAAACAGTGCGACTCACAAAATAGCGCGAGTGTCAACTGCACAAAACAGTGCGACCCCAAAATAGCGCGAGTGTCAACTGCACAAAACAGTGCGACGCGCAAAATAGCGCGACTGTCAACTGCACAAAACAGTGCGACTCGCAAAATAGCGCGAGTGTCAACTGCACAAAACAGTGCGACGCGCAAAATAGCGCGAGTGTGATCTGCACAAAACAGTGCGACGCGCAAAATAGGGCTAGTGTGAACAGCACAAAACAGTGCGACGCGCAAAATAGCGTGAGTGTCAACTGCACAAAACAGTGCGACGCGCAAAATAGCGCGAGTGTGATCTGCACAAAACAGTGCGACGCGCAAAATAGCGCGAGTGTGATCTGCACAAAACAGTGCGACCCGCGAAATAGCGCGAGTGTCAACTGCCCAAAACAGTGGGACCCCAAAATAGCGCGAGTGTCAACTGCACAAAACAGTGCGACGCGCAAAATAGCGCGAGTGTCAACTGCACAAAACAGTGCGACTCGCAAAATAGCGCGAGTGTCAACTGCACAAAACAGTGCGACGCGCAAAATAGCGCGAGTGTGATCTGCACAAAACAGTGCAACGCGCAAAATAGGGCCAGTGTGAATAGCACAAAACAGTGCGACGCGCAAAATAGGGCCAGTGTGAACAGCGCAAAACAGTGCGACGCGCAAAATAGCGCGAGTGTCAACTGCACAAAACAGTGCGACGCGCAAAATAGCGCGAGTGTGATCTGCACAAAACAGTGCGACGCGCAAAATAGCGCGAGTGTCAACTGCACAAAACAGTGCGACGCGCAAAATAGCGTGAGTGTCAACTCCACAAAAGAGTGCGACGCGCAAAATAACGCGAGTGTGATCTGCACAAAACAGTGCGACGCGCAAAATAGCGCGAGTGTCAACTGTACAAAACAGTGCGACGCGCAAAATAGCGCGAGTGTGATCTGCACAAAACAGTGCGACGCGCAAAATAGCGCGAGTGTGATCTGCACAAAACAGTGCGAAGTGCAAAATAGCGCGAGTGTCAACAGCACAGAACAGTGCGACTCGCAAAATAGCACGAGTGTCAACTGCACAAAACAGTGCGACGCGCAAAATAGCGCGAGTGTGATCTGCACAAAACAGTGCGACGCGCAAAATAGCGCGAGTGTGATCTGCACAAAACAGTGCGACGCGCAAAATAGCGCGAGTGTCAACTGCACAAAACAGTGCGACCCCAAAATAGCGCGAGTGTCAACTGCACAAAACAGTGCGACGCGCAAAATAGCGCGAGTGTCAACTGCACAAAACAGTGCGACTCGCAAAATAGCGCGAGTGTCAACTGCACAAAACAGTGCGACGCGCAAAATAGCGCGAGTGTGATCTGCACAAAACAGTGCGACGCGCAAAATAGGGCCAGTGTGAACAGCACAAAACAGTGCGACGCGCAAAATAGCGTGAGTGTCAACTGCACAAAACAGTGCGACGCGCAAAATAGCGCGAGTGTGATCTGCACAAAACAGTGCGACGCGCAAAATAGCGCGAGTGTGATCTGCACAAAACAGTGCGACCCGCGAAATACCGCGAGTGTCAACTGCCCAAAACAGTGGGACCCCAAAATAGCGCGAGTGTCAACTGCACAAAACAGTGCGACGCGCAAAATAGCGCGAGTGTGATCTGCACAAAACAGTGCGACGCGCAAAATAGCGCGAGTGTCAACTGCACAAAACAGTGCGACGCGGAAAATAGCGTGAGTGTCAACTCCACAAAAGAGTGCGACGCGCAAAATAACGCGAGTGTGATCTGCACAAAACAGTGCGACGCGCAAAATAGCGCGAGTGTCAACTGCACAAAACAGTGCGACGCGCAAAATAGCGCGAGTGTGATCTGCACAAAACAGTGCGACGCGCAAAATAGCGCGAGTGTGATCTGCACAAAACAGTGCGAAGTGCAAAATAGCGCGAGTGTCAACAGCACAGAACAGTGCGACTCGCAAAATAGCGCGAGTGTCAACTGCACAAAACAGTGCGACGTGCAAAATAGCGCGAGTGTGATCTGCACAAAACTGTGCGACGCGCAAAATAGCGCGAGTGTCAACTGCACAAAACAGTGCGACGCGCAAAATAGCGTGAGTGTCAACTCCACAAAAGAGTGCGACGCGCAAAATAACGCGAGTGTGATCTGCACAAAACAGTGCGACGCGCAAAATAGTGCGAGTGTCAACTGCACAAAACAGTGCGACGCGCAAAATAGCGCGAGTGTGATCTGCACAAAACAGTGCGACGCGCAAAATAGCGCGAGTGTGATCTGCACAAAACAGTGCGAAGTGCAAAATAGCGCGAGTGTCAACAGCACAGAACAGTGCGACTCGCAAAATAGCGCGAGTGTCAACTGGACAAAACAGTGCGACGCGCAAAATAGCGCGAGTGTGATCTGCACAAAACAGTGCGACGCGCAAAATAGCGCGAGTGTGATCTGCACAAAACAGTGCGACGCGCAAAATAGCGCGAGTGTCATCTGCACAAAACAGTGCGACCCCAAAATAGCGCGAGTGTCAACTGCACAAAACAGTGCGACGCGCAAAATAGCGCGAGTGTCAACTGCACAAAACAGTGCGACTCGCAAAATAGCGCGAGTGTCAACTGCACAAAACAGTGCGACGCGCAAAATAGCGCGAGTGTGATCTGCACAAAACAGTGCGACGCGCAAAATAGGGCCAGTGTGAAAAGCACAAAACAGTGCGACGCGCAAAATAGCATGAGTGTCAACTGCACAAAACAGTGCGACGCGCAAAATAGCGCGAGTGTGATCTGCACAAAACAGTGCGACGCGCAAAATAGCGCGAGTGTGATCTGCACAAAACAGTGCGACCCGCGAAATAGCGCGAGTGTCAACTGCCCAAAACAGTGGGACCCCAAAATAGCGCGAGTGCCAACTGCACAAAACAGTGCGACGCGCAAAATAGCGCGAGTGTCAACTGCACAAAACAGTGCGACTCGCAAAATAGCGCGAGTGTCAACTGCACAAAACAGTGCGACGCGCAAAATAGCGCGAGTGTGATCTGCACAAAACAGTGCAACGCGCAAAATAGGGCCAGTGTGAATAGCACAAAACAGTGCGACGCGCAAAATAGGGCCAGTGTGAACAGCGCAAAACAATGCGACGCGCAAAATAGCGCGAGTGTCAACTGCACAAAACAGTGCGACGCGCAAAATAGCGCGAGTGTGATCTGCACAAAACAGTGCGAAGTGCAAAATAGCGCGAGTGTCAACAGCACAGAACAGTGCGACGCGCAAAATAGCGCGAGTGTGATCTGCACAAAACAGTGCGACGCGCAAAATAGGGCCAGTGTGAACAGCACAAAACAGTGCGACGCGCAAAATAGCGGGAGTGTCAACTGCACAAAACAGTGCGACGCGCAAAATAGCGCGAGTGTGATCTGCACAAAACAGTGCGACGCGCAAAATAGCGCGAGTGTGATCTGCACAAAACAGTGCGACCCGCGAAATAGCGCGAGTGTCAACTGCCCAAAACAGTGGGACCCCAAAATAGCGCGAGTGTCAACTGCACAAAACAGTGCGACTCGCAAAATAGCGCGAGTGTCAACTGCACAAAACAGTGCGACGCGCAAAATAGCGCGAGTGTGATCTACACAAAACAGTGCAACGCGCAAAATAGGGCCAGGGTGAATAGCACAAAACAGTGCGACGCGCAAAATAGGGCCAGTGTGAACAGCGCAAAACAGTGCGACGCGCAAAATAGCGCGAGTGTCAACTGCACAAAACAGTGCGACGCGCAAAATAGCGCGAGTGTGATCTGCACAAAACAGTGCGACGCGCAAAATAGCGCGAGTGTCAACTGCACAAAACAGTGCGACGCGCAAAATAGCGTGAGTGTCAACTCCACAAAACAGTGCGACGCGCAAAATAACGCGAGTGTGATCTGCACAAAACAGTGCGACGCGCAAAATAGCGCGAGTGTCAACTGCACAAAAGAGTGCGACGCGCAAAATAGCGCGAGTGTGATCTGCACAAAACAGTGCGACGCGCAAAATAGCGCGAGTGTGATCTGCACAAAACAGTGCGAAGTGCAAAATAGCGCGAGTGTCAACAGCACAGAACAGTGCGACTCGCAAAATAGCGCGAGTGTCAACTGCACAAAACAGTGCGACGCGCAAAATAGCGCGAGTGTGATCTGCACAAAACAGTGCGACGCGCAAAATAGCGCGACTGTGATCTGCACAAAACAGTGCGACGCGCAAAATAGCGCGAGTGTCAACTGCACAAAACAGTGCGACGCGCAAAATAGCGTGAGTGTCAACTCCACAAAAGAGTGCGACGCGCAAAATAACGCGAGTGTGATCTGCACAAAACAGTGCGACGCGCAAAATAGCGCGAGTGTCAACTGCACAAAACAGTGCGACGCGCAAAATAGCGCGACTGTGATCTGCACAAAACAGTGCGACGCGCAAAATAGCGCGAGTGTGATCTGCACAAAACAGTGCGACGCGCAAAATAGCGCGAGTGTCAACTGCACAAAACAGTGCGACCCCAAAATAGCGCGAGTGTCAACTGCACAAAACAGTGCGACGCGCAAAATAGCGCGAGTGTCAACTGCACAAAACAGTGCGACTCGCAAAATAGCGCGAGTGTCAACTGCACAAAACAGTGCGACGCGCAAAATAGCGCGAGTGTGATCTGCACAAAACAGTGCGACGCGCAAAATAGGGCCAGTGTGAACAGCACAAAACAGTGCGACGCGCAAAATAGCGTGAGTGTCAACTGCACAAAACAGTGCGACGCGCAAAATAGCGCGAGTGTGATCTGCACAAAACAGTGCGACCCGCGAAATAGCGCGAGTGTCAACTGCCCAAAACAGTGGGACCCCAAAATAGCGCGAGTGTCAACTGCACAAAACAGTGCGACGCGCAAAATAGCGCGAGTGTGATCTGCACAAAACAGTGCGACGCGCAAAATAGCGCGAGTGTCAACTGCACAAAACAGTGCGACGCGGAAAATAGCGTGAGTGTCAACTCCACAAAAGAGTGCGACGCGCAAAATAACGCGAGTGTGATCTGCACAAAACAGTGCGACGCGCAAAATAGCGCGAGTGTCAACTGCACAAAACAGTGCGACGCGCAAAATAGCGCGAGTGTGATCTGCACAAAACAGTGCGACGCGCAAAATAGCGCGAGTGTGATCTGCACAAAACAGTGCGAAGTGCAAAATAGCGCGAGTGTCAACAGCACAGAACAGTGCGACTCGCAAAATAGCGCGAGTGTCAACTGCACAAAACAGTGCGACGCGCAAAATAGCGCGAGTGTGATCTGCACAAAACTGTGCGACGCGCAAAATAGCGCGAGTGTCAACTGCACAAAACAGTGCGACGCGCAAAATAGCGTGAGTGTCAACTCCACAAAAGAGTGCGACGCGCAAAATAACGCGAGTGTGATCTGCACAAAACAGTGCGACGCGCAAAATAGTGCGAGTGTCAACTGCACAAAACAGTGCGACGCGCAAAATAGCGCGAGTGTGATCTGCACAAAACAGTGCGACGCGCAAAATAGCGCGAGTGTGATCTGCACAAAACAGTGCGAAGTGCAAAATAGCGCGAGTGTCAACAGCACAGAACAGTGCGACTCGCAAAATAGCGCGAGTGTCAACTGCACAAAACAGTGCGACTCGCAAAATAGCGCGAGTGTCAACTGCACAAAACAGTGCGACGCGCAAAATAGCGCGAGTGTGATCTGCACAAAACAGTGCGACGCGCAAAATAGCACGAGTGTGATCTGCACAAAACAGTGCGACCCGCGAAATAGCGCGAGTGTCAACTGCCCAAAACAGTGGGACCCCAAAATAGCGCGAGTGTCAACTGCACAAAACAGTGCGACGCGCAAAATAGCGCGAGTGTCAACTGCACAAAACAGTGCGACTCGCAAAATAGCGCGAGTGTCAACTGCACAAAACAGTGCGACGCGCAAAATAGCGCGAGTGTGATCTGCACAAAACAGTGCAACGCGCAAAATAGGGCCAGTGTGAATAGCACAAAACAGTGCGACGCGCAAAATAGGGCCAGTGTGAACAGCGCAAAACAATGCGACGCGCAAAATAGCGCGAGTGTCAACTGCACAAAACAGTGCGACGCGCAAAATAGCGCGAGTGTCAACTGCACAAAACAGTGCGAAGTGCAAAATAGCGCGAGTGTCAACAGCACAGAACAGTGCGACGCGCAAAATAGCGCGAGTGTGATCTGCACAAAACAGTGCGACGCGCAAAATAGGGCCAGTGTGAACAGCACAAAACAGTGCGACGCGCAAAATAGCGTGAGTGTCAACTGCACAAAACAGTGCGACGCGCAAAATAGCGCGAGTGTGATCTGCACAAAACAGTGCGACGCGCAAAATAGCGCGAGTGTGATCTGCACAAAACAGTGCGACCCGCGAAATAGCGCGAGTGTCAACTGCCCAAAACAGTGGGACCCCAAAATAGCGCGAGTGTCAACTGCACAAAACAGTGCGACTCGCAAAATAGCGCGAGTGTCAACTGCACAAAACAGTGCGACGCGCAAAATAGCGCGAGTGTGATCTGCACAAAACAGTGCAACGCGCAAAATAGGGCCAGTGTGAATAGCACAAAACAGTGCGACGCGCAAAATAGGGCCAGTGTGAACAGCGCAAAACAGTGCGACGCACAAAATAGCGCGAGTGTCAACTGCACAAAACAGTGCGACGCGCAAAATAGCGCGAGTGTGATCTGCACAAAACAGTGCGACGCGCAAAATAGCGCGAGTGTCAACTGCACAAAACAGTGCGACGCGCAAAATAGCGTGAGTGTCAACTCCACAAAAGAGTGCGACGCGCAAAATAACGCGAGTGTGATCTGCACAAAACAGTGCGACGCGCAAAATAGCGCGAGTGTCAACTGCACAAAACAGTGCGACGCGCAAAATAGCGCGAGTGTGATCTGCACAAAACAGTGCGACGCGCAAAATAGCGCGAGTGTGATCTGCACAAAACAGTGCGAAGTGCAAAATAGCGCGAGTGTCAACAGCACAGAACAGTGCGACTCGCAAAATAGCGCGAGTGTCAACTGCACAAAACAGTGCGACGCGCAAAATAGCGCGAGTGTGATCTGCACAAAACAGTGCGACGCGCAAAATAGCGCGAATGTGATCTGCACAAAACAGTGCGACGCGCAAAATAGCGCGAGTGTCAACTGCACAAAACAGTGCGACCCCAAAATAGCGCGAGTGTCAACTGCACAAAACAGTGCGACGCGCAAAATAGCGCGAGTGTCAACTGCACAAAACAGTGCGACTCGCAAAATAGCGCGAGTGTCAACTGGACAAAACAGTGCGACGCGCAAAATAGCGCGAGTGTGATCTGCACAAGACAGTGCGACGCGCAAAATAGGGCCAGTGTGAACAGCACAAAACAGTGCGACGCGCAAAATAGCGTGAGTGTCAACTGCACAAAACAGTGCGACGCGCAAAATAGCGCGAGTGTGATCTGCACAAAACAGTGCGACCCGCGAAATAGCGCGAGTGTCAACTGCCCAAAACAGTGGGACCCCAAAATAGCGCGAGTGTCAACTGCACAAAACAGTGCGACGCGCAAAATAGCGCGAGTGTGATCTGCACAAAACAGTGCGACGCGCAAAATAGCGCGAGTGTCAACTGCACAAAACAGTGCGACGCGGAAAATAGCGTGAGTGTCAACTCCACAAAAGAGTGCGACGCGCAAAATAACGCGAGTGTGATCTGCACAAAACAGTGCGACGCGCAAAATAGCGCGAGTGTCAACTGCACAAAACAGTGCGACGCGCAAAATAGCGCGAGTGTGATCTGCACAAAACAGTGCGACGCGCAAAATAGCGCGAGTGTGATCTGCACAAAACAGTGCGAAGTGCAAAATAGCGCGAGTGTCAACAGCACAGAACAGTGCGACTCGCAAAATAGCGCGAGTGTCAACTGCACAAAACAGTGCGACGCGCAAAATAGCGCGAGTGTGATCTGCACAAAACTGTGCGACGCGCAAAATAGCGCGAGTGTCAACTGCACAAAACAGTGCGACGCGCAAAATAGCGTGAGTGTCAACTCCACAAAAGAGTGCGACGCGCAAAATAACGCGAGTGTGATCTGCACAAAACAGTGCGACGCGCAAAATAGTGCGAGTGTCAACTGCACAAAACAGTGCGACGCGCAAAATAGCGCGAGTGTGATCTGCACAAAACAGTGCGACGCGCAAAATAGCGCGAGTGTGATCTGCACAAAACAGTGCGAAGTGCAAAATAGCGCGAGTGTCAACAGCACAGAACAGTGCGACTCGCAAAATAGCGCGAGTGTCAACTGCACAAAACAGTGCGACTCGCAAAATAGCGCGAGTGTCAACTGCACAAAACAGTGCGACGCGCAAAATAGCGCGAGTGTGATCTGCACAAAACAGTGCGACGCGCAAAATAGCACGAGTGTGATCTGCACAAAACAGTGCGACCCGCGAAATAGCGCGAGTGTCAACTGCCCAAAACAGTGGGACCCCAAAATAGCGCGAGTGTCAACTGCACAAAACAGTGCGACGCGCAAAATAGCGCGAGTGTCAACTGCACAAAACAGTGCGACTCGCAAAATAGCGCGAGTGTCAACTGCACAAAACAGTGCGACGCGCAAAATAGCGCGAGTGTGATCTGCACAAAACAGTGCAACGCGCAAAATAGGGCCAGTGTGAATAGCACAAAACAGTGCGACGCGCAAAATAGGGCCAGTGTGAACAGCGCAAAACAATGCGACGCGCAAAATAGCGCGAGTGTCAACTGCACAAAACAGTGCGACGCGCAAAATAGCGCGAGTGTCAACTGCACAAAACAGTGCGAAGTGCAAAATAGCGCGAGTGTCAACAGCACAGAACAGTGCGACGCGCAAAATAGCGCGAGTGTGATCTGCACAAAACAGTGCGACGCGCAAAATAGGGCCAGTGTGAACAGCACAAAACAGTGCGACGCGCAAAATAGCGTGAGTGTCAACTGCACAAAACAGTGCGACGCGCAAAATAGCGCGAGTGTGATCTGCACAAAACAGTGCGACGCGCAAAATAGCGCGAGTGTGATCTGCACAAAACAGTGCGACCCGCGAAATAGCGCGAGTGTCAACTGCCCAAAACAGTGGGACCCCAAAATAGCGCGAGTGTCAACTGCACAAAACAGTGCGACTCGCAAAATAGCGCGAGTGTCAACTGCACAAAACAGTGCGACGCGCAAAATAGCGCGAGTGTGATCTGCACAAAACAGTGCAACGCGCAAAATAGGGCCAGTGTGAATAGCACAAAACAGTGCGACGCGCAAAATAGGGCCAGTGTGAACAGCGCAAAACAGTGCGACGCACAAAATAGCGCGAGTGTCAACTGCACAAAACAGTGCGACGCGCAAAATAGCGCGAGTGTGATCTGCACAAAACAGTGCGACGCGCAAAATAGCGCGAGTGTCAACTGCACAAAACAGTGCGACGCGCAAAATAGCGTGAGTGTCAACTCCACAAAAGAGTGCGACGCGCAAAATAACGCGAGTGTGATCTGCACAAAACAGTGCGACGCGCAAAATAGCGCGAGTGTCAACTGCACAAAACAGTGCGACGCGCAAAATAGCGCGAGTGTGATCTGCACAAAACAGTGCGACGCGCAAAATAGCGCGAGTGTGATCTGCACAAAACAGTGCGAAGTGCAAAATAGCGCGAGTGTCAACAGCACAGAACAGTGCGACTCGCAAAATAGCGCGAGTGTCAACTGCACAAAACAGTGCGACGCGCAAAATAGCGCGAGTGTGATCTGCACAAAACAGTGCGACGCGCAAAATAGCGCGAATGTGATCTGCACAAAACAGTGCGACGCGCAAAATAGCGCGAGTGTCAACTGCACAAAACAGTGCGACCCCAAAATAGCGCGAGTGTCAACTGCACAAAACAGTGCGACGCGCAAAATAGCGCGAGTGTCAACTGCACAAAACAGTGCGACTCGCAAAATAGCGCGAGTGTCAACTGGACAAAACAGTGCGACGCGCAAAATAGCGCGAGTGTGATCTGCACAAGACAGTGCGACGCGCAAAATAGGGCCAGTGTGAACAGCACAAAACAGTGCGACGCGCAAAATAGCGTGAGTGTCAACTGCACAAAACAGTGCGACGCGCAAAATAGCGCGAGTGTGATCTGCACAAAACAGTGCGACGCGCAAAATAGCGCGAGTGTGATCTGCACAAAACAGTGCGACGCGCAAAATAGCGCGAGTGTGATCTGCACAAAACAGTGCGACCCGCGAAATAGCGCGAGTGTCAACTGCCCAAAACAGTGGGACCCCAAAATAGCGCGAGTGTCAACTGCACAAAACAGTGCGACGCGCAAAATAGCGCGAGTGTGATCTGCACAAAACAGTGCGACGCGCAAAATAGCGCGAGTGTCAACTGCACAAAACAGTGCGACGCGGAAAATAGCGTGAGTGTCAACTCCACAAAAGAGTGCGACGCGCAAAATAACGCGAGTGTGATCTGCACAAAACAGTGCGACGCGCAAAATAGCGCGAGTGTCAACTGCACAAAACAGTGCGACGCGCAAAATAGCGCGAGTGTGATCTGCACAAAACAGTGCGACGCGCAAAATAGCGCGAGTGTGATCTGCACAAAACAGTGCGAAGTGCAAAATAGCGCGAGTGTCAACAGCACAGAACAGTGCGACTCGCAAAATAGCGCGAGTGTCAACTGCACACAACAGTGCGACGCGCAAAATAGCGCGAGTGTGATCTGCACAAAACTGTGCGACGCGCAAAATAGCGCGAGTGTCAACTGCACAAAACAGTGCGACGCGCAAAATAGCGTGAGTGTCAACTCCACAAAAGAGTGCGACGCGCAAAATAACGCGAGTGTGATCTGCACAAAACAGTGCGACGCGCAAAATAGTGCGAGTGTCAACTGCACAAAACAGTGCGACGCGCAAAATAGCGCGAGTGTGATCTGCACAAAACAGTGCGACGCGCAAAATAGCGCGAGTGTGATCTGCACAAAACAGTGCGAAGTGCAAAATAGCGCGAGTGTCAACAGCACAGAACAGTGCGACTCGCAAAATAGCGCGAGTTTCAACTGGACAAAACAGTGCGACGCGCAAAATAGCGCGAGTGTGATCTGCACAAAACAGTGCGACGCGCAAAATAGCGCGAGTGTGATCTGCACAAAACAGTGCGACGCGCAAAATAGCGCGAGTGTCAACTGCACAAAACAGTGCGACCCCAAAATAGCGCGAGTGTCAATTGCACAAAACAGTGCGACGCGCAAAATAGCGCGAGTGTCAACTGCACAAAACAGTGCGACTCGCAAAATAGCGCGAGTGTCAACTGCACAAAACAGTGCGACGCGCAAAATAGCGCGAGTGTGATCTGCACAAAACAGTGCGACGCGCAAAATAGGGCCAGTGTGAACAGCACAAAACAGTGCGACGCGCAAAATAGCGTGAGTGTCAACTGCACAAAACAGTGCGACGCGCAAAATAGCGCGAGTGTGATCTGCACAAAACAGTGCGACGCGCAAAATAGCGCGAGTGTGATCTGCACAAAACAGTGCGACCCGCGAAATAGCGCGAGTGTCAACTGCCCAAAACAGTGGGACCCCAAAATAGCGCGAGTGTCAACTGCACAAAACAGTGCGACGCGCAAAATAGCGCGAGTGTCAACTGCACAAAACAGTGCGACTCGCAAAATAGCGCGAGTGTCAACTGCACAAAACAGTGCGACGCGCAAAATAGCGCGAGTGTGATCTGCACAAAACAGTGCAACGCGCAAAATAGGGCCAGTGCGAACAGCACAAAACAGTGCGACGCGCAAAATAGGGCCAGTGTGAACAGCGCAAAACAATGCGACGCGCAAAATAGCGCGAGTGTCAACTGCACAAAACAGTGCGACGCGCAAAATAGCGCGAGTGTGATCTGCACAAAACAGTGCGAAGTGCAAAATAGCGCGAGTGTCAACAGCACAGAACAGTGCGACTCGCAAAATAGCGTGAGTGTGATCTGCACAAAACAGTGCGACGCGCAAAATAGGGCCAGTGTGAACAGCACAAAACAGTGCGACGCGCAAAATAGCGTGAGTGTCAACTGCACAAAACAGTGCGACGCGCAAAATAGCGCGAGTGTGATCTGCACAAAACAGTGCGACGCGCAAAATAGCGCGAGTGTGATCTGCACAAAACAGTGCGACCCGCGAAATAGCGCGAGTGTCAACTGCCCAAAACAGTGGGACCCCAAAATAGCGCGAGTGTCAACTGCACAAAACAGTGCGACTCGCAAAATAGCGCGAGTGTCAACTGCACAAAACAGTGCGACGCGCAAAATAGCGCGAGTGTGATCTGCACAAAATAGTGCAACGCGCAAAATAGGGCCAGTGTGAATAGCACAAAACAGTGCGACGCGCAAAATAGGGCCAGTGTGAACAGCGCAAAACAGTGCGACGCGCAAAATAGCGCGAGTGTCAACTGCACAAAACAGTGCGACGCGCAAAATAGCGCGAGTGTGATCTGCACAAAACAGTGCGACGCGCAAAATAGCGCGAGTGTCAACTGCACAAAACAGTGCGACGCGCAAAATAGCGTGAGTGTCAACTCCACAAAAGAGTGCGACGCGCAAAATAACGCGAGTGTGATCTGCACAAAACAGTGCGACGCGCAAAATAGCGCGAGTGTCAACTGCACAAAACAGTGCGACGCGCAAAATAGCGCGAGTGTGATCTGCACAAAACAGTGCGACGCGCAAAATAGCGCGAGTGTGATCTGCACAAAACAGTGCGAAGTGCAAAATAGCGCGAGTGTCAACAGCACAGAACAGTGCGACTCGCAAAATAGCGCGAGTGTCAACTGCACAAAACAGTGCGACGCGCAAAATAGCGCGAGTGTGATCTGCACAAAACAGTGCGACGCGCAAAATAGCGCGAGTGTGATCTGCACAAAACAGTGCGACGCGCAAAATAGCGCGAGTGTCAACTGCACAAAACAGTGCGACCCCAAAATAGCGCGAGTGTCAACTGCACAAAGCAGTGCGACGCGCAAAATAGCGCGAGTGTCAACTGCACAAAACAGTGCGACTCGCAAAATAGCGCGAGTGTCAACTGCACAAAACAGTGCGACGCGCAAAATAGCGCGAGTGTGATCTGCACAAAACAGTGCGACGCGCAAAATAGGGCCAGTGTGAACAGCACAAAACAGTGCGACGCGCAAAATAGCGTGAGTGTCAACTGCACAAAACAGTGCGACGCGCAAAATAGCGCGAGTGTGATCTGCACAAAACAGTGCGACGCGCAAAATAGCGCGAGTGTGATCTGCACAAAACAGTGCGACCCGCGAAATAGCGCGAGTGTCAACTGCCCAAAACAGTGGGACCCCAAAATAGCGCGAGTGTCAACTGCACAAAACAGTGCGACGCGCAAAATAGCGCGAGTGTGATCTGCACAAAACAGTGCGACGCGCAAAATAGCGCGAGTGTCAACTGCACAAAACAGTGCGACGCGGAAAATAGCGTGAGTGTCAACTCCACAAAAGAGTGCGACGCGCAAAATAACGCGAGTGTGATCTGCACAAAACAGTGCGACGCGCAAAATAGCGCGAGTGTCAACTGCACAAAACAGTGCGACGCGCAAAATAGCGCGAGTGTGATCTGCACAAAACAGTGCGACGCGCAAAATAGCGCGAGTGTGATCTGCACAAAACAGTGCGAAGTGCAAAATAGCGCGAGTGTCAACAGCACAGAACAGTGCGACTCGCAAAATAGCGCGAGTGTCAACTGCACAAAACAGTGCGACGCGCAAAATAGCGCGAGTGTGATCTGCACAAAACTGTGCGACGCGCAAAATAGCGCGAGTGTCAACTGCACAAAACAGTGCGACGCGCAAAATAGCGTGAGTGTCAACTCCACAAAAGAGTGCGACGCGCAAAATAACGCGAGTGTGATCTGCACAAAACAGTGCGACGCGCAAAATAGCGCGAGTGTGATCTGCACAAAAGAGTGCGACGCGCAAAATAGGGCCAGTGTGAACAGCGCAAAACAGTGCGACGCGCAAAATAGCGCGAGTGTCAACTGCACAAAACAGTGCGACTCGCAAAATAGCGCGAGTGTCAACTGCACAAAACAGTGCGACGCGCAAACTAGCGCGAGTGTGATCTGCACAAAACAGTGCGACGCGCAAAATAGCGCGAGTGTGATCTGCACAAAACAGTGCGACCCGCGAAATAGCGCGAGTGTCAACTGCCCAAAACAGTGGGACCCCAAAATAGCGCGAGTGTCAACTGCACAAAACAGTGCGACGCGCAAAATAGCGCGAGTGTCAACTGCACAAAACAGTGCGACTCGCAAAATAGCGCGAGTGTCAACTGCACAAAACAGTGCGACGCGCAAAATAGCGCGAGTGTGATCTGCACAAAACAGTGCAACGCGCAAAATAGGGCCAGTGTGAATAGCACAAAACAGTGCGACGCGCAAAATAGGGCCAGTGTGAACAGCGCAAAACAATGCGACGCGCAAAATAGCGCGAGTGTCAACTGCACAAAACAGTGCGACGCGCAAAATAGCGCGAGTGTGATCTGCACAAAACAGTGCGAAGTGCAAAATAGCGCGAGTGTCAACAGCACAGAACAGTGCGACGCGCAAAATAGCGCGAGTGTGATCTGCACAAAACAGTGCGACGCGCAAAATAGGGCCAGTGTGAACAGCACAAAACAGTGCGACGCGCAAAATAGCGGGAGTGTCAACTGCACAAAACAGTGCGACGCGCAAAATAGCGCGAGTGTGATCTGCACAAAACAGTGCGACGCGCAAAATAGCGCGAGTGTGATCTGCACAAAACAGTGCGACCCGCGAAATAGCGCGAGTGTCAACTGCCCAAAACAGTGGGACCCCAAAATAGCGCGAGTGTCAACTGCACAAAACAGTGCGACTCGCAAAATAGCGCGAGTGTCAACTGCACAAAACAGTGCGACGCGCAAAATAGCGCGAGTGTGATCTGCACAAAACAGTGCAACGCGCAAAATAGGGCCAGGGTGAATAGCACAAAACAGTGCGACGCGCAAAATAGGGCCAGTGTGAACAGCGCAAAACAGTGCGACGCGCAAAATAGCGCGAGTGTCAACTGCACAAAACAGTGCGACGCGCAAAATAGCGCGAGTGTGATCTGCACAAAACAGTGCGACGCGCAAAATAGCGCGAGTGTCAACTGCACAAAACAGTGCGACGCGCAAAATAGCGTGAGTGTCAACTCCACAAAACAGTGCGACGCGCAAAATAACGCGAGTGTGATCTGCACAAAACAGTGCGACGCGCAAAATAGCGCGAGTGTCAACTGCACAAAACAGTGCGACGCGCAAAATAGCGCGAGTGTGATCTGCACAAAACAGTGCGACGCGCAAAATAGCGCGAGTGTGATCTGCACAAAACAGTGCGAAGTGCAAAATAGCGCGAGTGTCAACAGCACAGAACAGTGCGACTCGCAAAATAGCGCGAGTGTCAACTGCACAAAACAGTGCGACGCGCAAAATAGCGCGAGTGTGATCTGCACAAAACAGTGCGACGCGCAAAATAGCGCGACTGTGATCTGCACAAAACAGTGCGACGCGCAAAATAGCGCGAGTGTCAACTGCACAAAACAGTGCGACGCGCAAAATAGCGTGAGTGTCAACTCCACAAAAGAGTGCGACGCGCAAAATAACGCGAGTGTGATCTGCACAAAACAGTGCGACGCGCAAAATAGCGCGAGTGTCAACTGCACAAAACAGTGCGACGCGCAAAATAGCGCGACTGTGATCTGCACAAAACAGTGCGACGCGCAAAATAGCGCGAGTGTGATCTGCACAAAACAGTGCGACGCGCAAAATAGCGCGAGTGTCAACTGCACAAAACAGTGCGACCCCAAAATAGCGCGAGTGTCAACTGCACAAAACAGTGCGACGCGCAAAATAGCGCGAGTGTCAACTGCACAAAACAGTGCGACTCGCAAAATAGCGCGAGTGTCAACTGCACAAAACAGTGCGACGCGCAAAATAGCGCGAGTGTGATCTGCACAAAACAGTGCGACGCGCAAAATAGGGCCAGTGTGAACAGCACAAAACAGTGCGACGCGCAAAATAGCGTGAGTGTCAACTGCACAAAACAGTGCGACGCGCAAAATAGCGCGAGTGTGATCTGCACAAAACAGTGCGACCCGCGAAATAGCGCGAGTGTCAACTGCCCAAAACAGTGGGACCCCAAAATAGCGCGAGTGTCAACTGCACAAAACAGTGCGACGCGCAAAATAGCGCGAGTGTGATCTGCACAAAACAGTGCGACGCGCAAAATAGCGCGAGTGTCAACTGCACAAAACAGTGCGACGCGGAAAATAGCGTGAGTGTCAACTCCACAAAAGAGTGCGACGCGCAAAATAACGCGAGTGTGATCTGCACAAAACAGTGCGACGCGCAAAATAGCGCGAGTGTCAACTGCACAAAACAGTGCGACGCGCAAAATAGCGCGAGTGTGATCTGCACAAAACAGTGCGACGCGCAAAATAGCGCGAGTGTGATCTGCACAAAACAGTGCGAAGTGCAAAATAGCGCGAGTGTCAACAGCACAGAACAGTGCGACTCGCAAAATAGCGCGAGTGTCAACTGCACAAAACAGTGCGACGCGCAAAATAGCGCGAGTGTGATCTGCACAAAACTGTGCGACGCGCAAAATAGCGCGAGTGTCAACTGCACAAAACAGTGCGACGCGCAAAATAGCGTGAGTGTCAACTCCACAAAAGAGTGCGACGCGCAAAATAACGCGAGTGTGATCTGCACAAAACAGTGCGACGCGCAAAATAGTGCGAGTGTCAACTGCACAAAACAGTGCGACGCGCAAAATAGCGCGAGTGTGATCTGCACAAAAGAGTGCGACGCGCAAAATAGGGCCAGTGTGAACAGCGCAAAACAGTGCGACGCGCAAAATAGCGCGAGTGTCAACTGCACAAAACAGTGCGACGCGCAAAATAGCGCGAGTGTGATCTGCACAAAACAGTGCGACGCGCAAAATAGCGCGAGTGTCAACTGCACAAAACAGTGCGACGCGCAAAATAGCGTGAGTGTCAACTCCACAAAAGAGTGCGACGCGCAAAATAACGCGAGTGTGATCTGCACAAAACAGTGCGACGCGCAAAATAGCGCGAGTGTCAACTGCACAAAACAGTGCGACGCGCAAAATAGCGCGAGTGTGATCTGCACAAAACAGTGCGACGCGCAAAATAGCGCGAGTGTGATCTGCACAAAACAGTGCGAAGTGCAAAATAGCGCGAGTGTCAACAGCACAGAACAGTGCGACTCGCAAAATAGCGCGAGTGTCAACTGCACAAAACAGTGCGACTCGCAAAATAGCGCGAGTGTCAACTGCACAAAACAGTGCGACGCGCAAAATAGCGCGAGTGTGATCTGCACAAAACAGTGCGACGCGCAAAATAGCACGAGTGTGATCTGCACAAAACAGTGCGACCCGCGAAATAGCGCGAGTGTCAACTGCCCAAAACAGTGGGACCCCAAAATAGCGCGAGTGTCAACTGCACAAAACAGTGCGACGCGCAAAATAGCGCGAGTGTCAACTGCACAAAACAGTGCGACTCGCAAAATAGCGCGAGTGTCAACTGCACAAAACAGTGCGACGCGCAAAATAGCGCGAGTGTGATCTGCACAAAACAGTGCAACGCGCAAAATAGGGCCAGTGTGAATAGCACAAAACAGTGCGACGCGCAAAATAGGGCCAGTGTGAACAGCGCAAAACAATGCGACGCGCAAAATAGCGCGAGTGTCAACTGCACAAAACAGTGCGACGCGCAAAATAGCGCGAGTGTCAACTGCACAAAACAGTGCGAAGTGCAAAATAGCGCGAGTGTCAACAGCACAGAACAGTGCGACGCGCAAAATAGCGCGAGTGTGATCTGCACAAAACAGTGCGACGCGCAAAATAGGGCCAGTGTGAACAGCACAAAACAGTGCGACGCGCAAAATAGCGTGAGTGTCAACTGCACAAAACAGTGCGACGCGCAAAATAGCGCGAGTGTGATCTGCACAAAACAGTGCGACGCGCAAAATAGCGCGAGTGTGATCTGCACAAAACAGTGCGACCCGCGAAATAGCGCGAGTGTCAACTGCCCAAAACAGTGGGACCCCAAAATAGCGCGAGTGTCAACTGCACAAAACAGTGCGACTCGCAAAATAGCGCGAGTGTCAACTGCACAAAACAGTGCGACGCGCAAAATAGCGCGAGTTTGATCTGCACAAAACAGTGCAACGCGCAAAATAGGGCCAGTGTGAATAGCACAAAACAGTGCGACGCGCAAAATAGGGCCAGTGTGAACAGCGCAAAACAGTGCGACGCACAAAATAGCGCGAGTGTCAACTGCACAAAACAGTGCGACGCGCAAAATAGCGCGAGTGTGATCTGCACAAAACAGTGCGACGCGCAAAATAGCGCGAGTGTCAACTGCACAAAACAGTGCGACGCGCAAAATAGCGTGAGTGTCAACTCCACAAAAGAGTGCGACGCGCAAAATAACGCGAGTGTGATCTGCACAAAACAGTGCGACGCGCAAAATAGCGCGAGTGTCAACTGCACAAAACAGTGCGACGCGCAAAATAGCGCGAGTGTGATCTGCACAAAACAGTGCGACGCGCAAAATAGCGCGAGTGTGATCTGCACAAAACAGTGCGAAGTGCAAAATAGCGCGAGTGTCAACAGCACAGAACAGTGCGACTCGCAAAATAGCGCGAGTGTCAACTGCACAAAACAGTGCGACGCGCAAAATAGCGCGAGTGTGATCTGCACAAAACAGTGCGACGCGCAAAATAGCGCGAATGTGATCTGCACAAAACAGTGCGACGCGCAAAATAGCGCGAGTGTCAACTGCACAAAACAGTGCGACCCCAAAATAGCGCGAGTGTCAACTGCACAAAACAGTGCGACGCGCAAAATAGCGCGAGTGTCAACTGCACAAAACAGTGCGACTCGCAAAATAGCGCGAGTGTCAACTGCACAAAACAGTGCGACGCGCAAAATAGCGCGAGTGTGATCTGCACAAGACAGTGCGACGCGCAAAATAGGGCCAGTGTGAACAGCACAAAACAGTGCGACGCGCAAAATAGCGTGAGTGTCAACTGCACAAAACAGTGCGACGCGCAAAATAGCGCGAGTGTGATCTGCACAAAACAGTGCGACGCGCAAAATAGCGCGAGTGTGATCTGCACAAAACAGTGCGACCCGCGAAATAGCGCGAGTGTCAACTGCCCAAAACAGTGGGACCCCAAAATAGCGCGAGTGTCAACTGCACAAAACAGTGCGACGCGCAAAATAGCGCGAGTGTGATCTGCACAAAACAGTGCGACGCGCAAAATAGCGCGAGTGTCAACTGCACAAAACAGTGCGACGCGGAAAATAGCGTGAGTGTCAACTCCACAAAAGAGTGCGACGCGCAAAATAACGCGAGTGTGATCTGCACAAAACAGTGCGACGCGCAAAATAGCGCGAGTGTCAACTGCACAAAACAGTGCGACGCGCAAAATAGCGCGAGTGTGATCTGCACAAAACAGTGCGACGCGCAAAATAGCGCGAGTGTGATCTGCACAAAACAGTGCGAAGTGCAAAATAGCGCGAGTGTCAACAGCACAGAACAGTGCGACTCGCAAAATAGCGCGAGTGTCAACTGCACACAACAGTGCGACGCGCAAAATAGCGCGAGTGTGATCTGCACAAAACTGTGCGACGCGCAAAATAGCGCGAGTGTCAACTGCACAAAACAGTGCGACGCGCAAAATAGCGTGAGTGTCAACTCCACAAAAGAGTGCGACGCGCAAAATAACGCGAGTGTGATCTGCACAAAACAGTGCGACGCGCAAAATAGTGCGAGTGTCAACTGCACAAAACAGTGCGACGCGCAAAATAGCGCGAGTGTGATCTGCACAAAACAGTGCGACGCGCAAAATAGCGCGAGTGTGATCTGCACAAAACAGTGCGAAGTGCAAAATAGCGCGAGTGTCAACAGCACAGAACAGTGCGACTCGCAAAATAGCGCGAGTTTCAACTGGACAAAACAGTGCGACGCGCAAAATAGCGCGAGTGTGATCTGCACAAAACAGTGCGACGCGCAAAATAGCGCGAGTGTGATCTGCACAAAACAGTGCGACGCGCAAAATAGCGCGAGTGTCAACTGCACAAAACAGTGCGACCCCAAAATAGCGCGAGTGTCAATTGCACAAAACAGTGCGACGCGCAAAATAGCGCGAGTGTCAACTGCACAAAACAGTGCGACTCGCAAAATAGCGCGAGTGTCAACTGCACAAAACAGTGCGACGCGCAAAATAGCGCGAGTGTGATCTGCACAAAACAGTGCGACGCGCAAAATAGGGCCAGTGTGAACAGCACAAAACAGTGCGACGCGCAAAATAGCGTGAGTGTCAACTGCACAAAACAGTGCGACGCGCAAAATAGCGCGAGTGTGATCTGCACAAAACAGTGCGACGCGCAAAATAGCGCGAGTGTGATCTGCACAAAACAGTGCGACCCGCGAAATAGCGCGAGTGTCAACTGCCCAAAACAGTGGGACCCCAAAATAGCGCGAGTGTCAACTGCACAAAACAGTGCGACGCGCAAAATAGCGCGAGTGTCAACTGCACAAAACAGTGCGACTCGCAAAATAGCGCGAGTGTCAACTGCACAAAACAGTGCGACGCGCAAAATAGCGCGAGTGTGATCTGCACAAAACAGTGCAACGCGCAAAATAGGGCCAGTGCGAACAGCACAAAACAGTGCGACGCGCAAAATAGGGCCAGTGTGAACAGCGCAAAACAATGCGACGCGCAAAATAGCGCGAGTGTCAACTGCACAAAACAGTGCGACGCGCAAAATAGCGCGAGTGTGATCTGCACAAAACAGTGCGAAGTGCAAAATAGCGCGAGTGTCAACAGCACAGAACAGTGCGACTCGCAAAATAGCGCGAGTGTGATCTGCACAAAACAGTGCGACGCGCAAAATAGGGCCAGTGTGAACAGCACAAAACAGTGCGACGCGCAAAATAGCGTGAGTGTCAACTGCACAAAACAGTGCGACGCGCAAAATAGCGCGAGTGTGATCTGCACAAAACAGTGCGACGCGCAAAATAGCGCGAGTGTGATCTGCACAAAACAGTGCGACCCGCGAAATAGCGCGAGTGTCAACTGCCCAAAACAGTGGGACCCCAAAATAGCGCGAGTGTCAACTGCACAAAACAGTGCGACTCGCAAAATAGCGCGAGTGTCAACTGCACAAAACAGTGCGACGCGCAAAATAGCGCGAGTGTGATCTGCACAAAATAGTGCAACGCGCAAAATAGGGCCAGTGTGAATAGCACAAAACAGTGCGACGCGCAAAATAGGGCCAGTGTGAACAGCGCAAAACAGTGCGACGCGCAAAATAGCGCGAGTGTCAACTGCACAAAACAGTGCGACGCGCAAAATAGCGCGAGTGTGATCTGCACAAAACAGTGCGACGCGCAAAATAGCGCGAGTGTCAACTGCACAAAACAGTGCGACGCGCAAAATAGCGTGAGTGTCAACTCCACAAAAGAGTGCGACGCGCAAAATAACGCGAGTGTGATCTGCACAAAACAGTGCGACGCGCAAAATAGCGCGAGTGTCAACTGCACAAAACAGTGCGACGCGCAAAATAGCGCGAGTGTGATCTGCACAAAACAGTGCGACGCGCAAAATAGCGCGAGTGTGATCTGCACAAAACAGTGCGAAGTGCAAAATAGCGCGAGTGTCAACAGCACAGAACAGTGCGACTCGCAAAATAGCGCGAGTGTCAACTGCACAAAACAGTGCGACGCGCAAAATAGCGCGAGTGTGATCTGCACAAAACAGTGCGACGCGCAAAATAGCGCGAGTGTGATCTGCACAAAACAGTGCGACGCGCAAAATAGCGCGAGTGTCAACTGCACAAAACAGTGCGACCCCAAAATAGCGCGAGTGTCAACTGCACAAAGCAGTGCGACGCGCAAAATAGCGCGAGTGTCAACTGCACAAAACAGTGCGACTCGCAAAATAGCGCGAGTGTCAACTGCACAAAACAGTGCGACGCGCAAAATAGCGCGAGTGTGATCTGCACAAAACAGTGCGACGCGCAAAATAGGGCCAGTGTGAACAGCACAAAACAGTGCGACGCGCAAAATAGCGTGAGTGTCAACTGCACAAAACAGTGCGACGCGCAAAATAGCGCGAGTGTGATCTGCACAAAACAGTGCGACGCGCAAAATAGCGCGAGTGTGATCTGCACAAAACAGTGCGACCCGCGAAATAGCGCGAGTGTCAACTGCCCAAAACAGTGGGACCCCAAAATAGCGCGAGTGTCAACTGCACAAAACAGTGCGACGCGCAAAATAGCGCGAGTGTGATCTGCACAAAACAGTGCGACGCGCAAAATAGCGCGAGTGTCAACTGCACAAAACAGTGCGACGCGGAAAATAGCGTGAGTGTCAACTCCACAAAAGAGTGCGACGCGCAAAATAACGCGAGTGTGATCTGCACAAAACAGTGCGACGCGCAAAATAGCGCGAGTGTCAACTGCACAAAACAGTGCGACGCGCAAAATAGCGCGAGTGTGATCTGCACAAAACAGTGCGACGCGCAAAATAGCGCGAGTGTGATCTGCACAAAACAGTGCGAAGTGCAAAATAGCGCGAGTGTCAACAGCACAGAACAGTGCGACTCGCAAAATAGCGCGAGTGTCAACTGCACAAAACAGTGCGACGCGCAAAATAGCGCGAGTGTGATCTGCACAAAACTGTGCGACGCGCAAAATAGCGCGAGTGTCAACTGCACAAAACAGTGCGACGCGCAAAATAGCGTGAGTGTCAACTCCACAAAAGAGTGCGACGCGCAAAATAACGCGAGTGTGATCTGCACAAAACAGTGCGACGCGCAAAATAGTGCGAGTGTCAACTGCACAAAACAGTGCGACGCGCAAAATAGCGCGAGTGTGATCTGCACAAAAGAGTGCGACGCGCAAAATAGGGCCAGTGTGAACAGCGCAAAACAGTGCGACGCGCAAAATAGCGCGAGTGTCAACTGCACAAAACAGTGCGACGCGCAAAATAGCGCGAGTGTGATCTGCACAAAACAGTGCAACGCGCAAAATAGGGCCAGTGTGAATAGCACAAAACAGTGCGACGCGCAAAATAGGGCCAGTGTGAACAGCGCAAAACAATGCGACGCGCAAAATAGCGCGAGTGTCAACTGCACAAAACAGTGCGACGCGCAAAATAGCGCGAGTGTGATCTGCACAAAACAGTGCGAAGTGCAAAATAGCGCGAGTGTCAACAGCACAGAACAGTGCGACTCGCAAAATAGCGCGAGTGTGATCTGCACAAAACAGTGCGACGCGCAAAATAGGGCCAGTGTGAACAGCACAAAACAGTGCGACGCGCAAAATAGCGTGAGTGTCAACTGCACAAAACAGTGCGACGCGCAAAATAGCGCGAGTGTGATCTGCACAAAACAGTGCGACGCGCAAAATAGCGCGAGTGTGATCTGCACAAAACAGTGCGACCCGCGAAATAGCGCGAGTGTCAACTGCCCAAAACAGTGGGACCCCAAAATAGCGCGAGTGTCAACTGCACAAAACAGTGCGACTCGCAAAATAGCGCGAGTGTCAACTGCACAAAACAGTGCGACGCGCAAAATAGCGCGAGTGTGATCTGCACAAAACAGTGCAACGCGCAAAATAGGGCCAGTGTGAATAGCACAAAACAGTGCGACGCGCAAAATAGGGCCAGTGTGAACAGCGCAAAACAGTGCGACGCGCAAAATAGCGCGAGTGTCAACTGCACAAAACAGTGCGACGCGCAAAATAGCGCGAGTGTGATCTGCACAAAACAGTGCGACGCGCAAAATAGCGCGAGTGTCAACTGCACAAAACAGTGCGACGCGCAAAATAGCGTGAGTGTCAACTCCACAAAAGAGTGCGACGCGCAAAATAACGCGAGTGTGATCTGCACAAAACAGTGCGACGCGCAAAATAGCGCGAGTGTCAACTGCACAAAACAGTGCGACGCGCAAAATAGCGCGAGTGTGATCTGCACAAAACAGTGCGACGCGCAAAATAGCGCGAGTGTGATCTACACAAAACAGTGCGAAGTGCAAAATAGCGCGAGTGTCAACAGCACAGAACAGTGCGACTCGCAAAATAGCGCGAGTGTCAACTGCACAAAACAGTGCGACGCGCAAAATAGCGCGAGTGTGATCTGCACAAAACAGTGCGACGCGCAAAATAGCGCGAGTGTGATCTGCACAAAACAGTGCGACGCGCAAAATAGCGCGAGTGTGATCTGCACAAAACAGTGCGACCCGCGAAATAGCGCGAGTGTCAACTGCCCAAAACAGTGGGACCCCAAAATAGCGCGAGTGTCAACTGCACAAAACAGTGCGACGCGCAAAATAGCGCGAGTGTCAACTGCACAAAACAGTGCGACTCGCAAAATAGCGCGAGTGTCAACTGCACAAAACAGTGCGACGCGCAAAATAGCGCGAGTGTGATCTGCACAAAACAGTGCAACGCGCAAAATAGGGCCAGTGTGAATAGCACAAAACAGTGCGACGCGCAAAATAGGGCCAGTGTGAACAGCGCAAAACAATGCGACGCGCAAAATAGCGCGAGTGTCAACTGCACAAAACAGTGCGACGCGCAAAATAGCGCGAGTGTGATCTGCACAAAACAGTGCGAAGTGCAAAATAGCGCGAGTGTCAACAGCACAGAACAGTGCGACTCGCAAAATAGCGCGAGTGTGATCTGCACAAAACAGTGCGACGCGCAAAATAGGGCCAGTGTGAACAGCACAAAACAGTGCGACGCGCAAAATAGCGTGAGTGTCAACTGCACAAAACAGTGCGACGCGCAAAATAGCGCGAGTGTGATCTGCACAAAACAGTGCGACGCGCAAAATAGCGCGAGTGTGATCTGCACAAAACAGTGCGACCCGCGAAATAGCGCGAGTGTCAACTGCCCAAAACAGTGGGACCCCAAAATAGCGCGAGTGTCAACTGCACAAAACAGTGCGACTCGCAAAATAGCGCGAGTGTCAACTGCACAACACAGTGCGACGCGCAAAATAGCGCGAGTGTGATCTGCACAAAACAGTGCAACGCGCAAAATAGGGCCAGTGTGAATAGCACAAAACAGTGCGACGCGCAAAATAGGGCCAGTGTGAACAGCGCAAAACAGTGCGACGCGCAAAATAGCGCGAGTGTCAACTGCACAAAACAGTGCGACGCGCAAAATAGCGCGAGTGTGATCTGCACAAAACAGTGCGACGCGCAAAATAGCGCGAGTGTCAACTGCACAAAACAGTGCGACGCGCAAAATAGCGTGAGTGTCAACTCCACAAAAGAGTGCGACGCGCAAAATAACGCGAGTGTGATCTGCACAAAACAGTGCGACGCGCAAAATAGCGCGAGTGTCAACTGCACAAAACAGTGCGACGCGCAAAATAGCGCGAGTGTGATCTGCACAAAACAGTGCGACGCGCAAAATAGCGCGAGTGTGATCTGCACAAAACAGTGCGAAGTGCAAAATAGCGCGAGTGTCAACAGCACAGAACAGTGCGACTCGCAAAATAGCGCGAGTGTCAACTGCACAAAACAGTGCGACGCGCAAAATAGCGCGAGTGTGATCTGCACAAAACAGTGCGACGCGCAAAATAGCGCGAGTGTGATCTGCACAAAACAGTGCGACGCGCAAAATAGCGCGAGTGTGATCTGCACAAAACAGTGCGACCCGCGAAATAGCGCGAGTGTCAACTGCCCAAAACAGTGGGACCCCAAAATAGCGCGAGTGTCAACTGCACAAAACAGTGCGACGCGCAAAATAGCGCGAGTGTCAACTGCACAAAACAGTGCGACTCGCAAAATAGCGCGAGTGTCAACTGCACAAAACAGTGCGACGCGCAAAATAGCGCGAGTGTGATCTGCACAAAACAGTGCAACGCGCAAAATAGGGCCAGTGTGAATAGCACAAAACAGTGCGACGCGCAAAATAGGGCCAGTGTGAACAGCGCAAAACAATGCGACGCGCAAAATAGCGCGAGTGTCAACTGCACAAAACAGTGCGACGCGCAAAATAGCGCGAGTGTGATCTGCACAAAACAGTGCGAAGTGCAAAATAGCGCGAGTGTCAACAGCACAGAACAGTGCGACTCGCAAAATAGCGCGAGTGTGATCTGCACAAAACAGTGCGACGCGCAAAATAGGGCCAGTGTGAACAGCACAAAACAGTGCGACGCGCAAAATAGCGTGAGTGTCAACTGCACAAAACAGTGCGACGCGCAAAATAGCGCGAGTGTGATCTGCACAAAACAGTGCGACGCGCAAAATAGCGCGAGTGTGATCTGCACAAAACAGTGCGACCCGCGAAATAGCGCGAGTGTCAACTGCCCAAAACAGTGGGACCCCAAAATAGCGCGAGTGTCAACTGCACAAAACAGTGCGACTCGCAAAATAGCGCGAGTGTCAACTGCACAAAACAGTGCGACGCGCAAAATAGCGCGAGTGTGATCTGCACAAAACAGTGCAACGCGCAAAATAGGGCCAGTGTGAATAGCACAAAACAGTGCGACGCGCAAAATAGGGCCAGTGTGAACAGCGCAAAACAGTGCGACGCGCAAAATAGCGCGAGTGTCAACTGCACAAAACAGTGCGACGCGCAAAATAGCGCGAGTGTGATCTGCACAAAACAGTGCGACGCGCAAAATAGCGCGAGTGTCAACTGCACAAAACAGTGCGACGCGCAAAATAGCGTGAGTGTCAACTCCACAAAAGAGTGCGACGCGCAAAATAACGCGAGTGTGATCTGCACAAAACAGTGCGACGCGCAAAATAGCGCGAGTGTCAACTGCACAAAACAGTGCGACGCGCAAAATAGCGCGAGTGTGATCTGCACAAAACAGTGCGACGCGCAAAATAGCGCGAGTGTGATCTGCACAAAACAGTGCGAAGTGCAAAATAGCGCGAGTGTCAACAGCACAGAACAGTGCGACTCGCAAAATAGCGCGAGTGTCAACTGCACAAAACAGTGCGACGCGAAAAATAGCGCGAGTGTGATCTGCACAAAACAGTGCGACGCGCAAAATAGCGCGAGTGTGATCTGCACCAAACAGTGCGACGCGCAAAATAGCGCGAGTGTCAACTGCACAAAACAGTGCGACCCCAAAATAGCGCGAGTGTCAACTGCACAAAACAGTGCGACGCGCAAAATAGCGCGAGTGTCAACTGCACAAAACAGTGCGACTCGCAAAATAGCGCGAGTGTCAACTGCACAAAACAGTGCGACGCGCAAAATAGCGCGAGTGTGATCTGCACAAAACAGTGCGACGCGCAAAATAGGGCCAGTGTGAACAGCACAAAACAGTGCGACGCGCAAAATAGCGTGAGTGTCAACTGCACAAAACAGTGCGACGCGCAAAATAGCGCGAGTGTGACCTGCACAAAACAGTGCGACGCGCAAAATAGCGCGAGTGTGATCTGCACAAAACAGTGCGACCCGCGAAATAGCGCGAGTGTCAACTGCCCAAAACAGTGGGACCCCAAAATAGCGCGAGTGTCAACTGCACAAAACAGTGCGACGCGCAAAATAGCGCGAGTGTGATCTGCACAAAACAGTGCGACGCGCAAAATAGCGCGAGTGTCAACTGCACAAAACAGTGCGACGCGGAAAATAGCGTGAGTGTCAACTCCACAAAAGAGTGCGACGCGCAAAATAACGCGAGTGTGATCTGCACAAAACAGTGCGACGCGCAAAATAGCGCGAGTGTCAACTGCACAAAACAGTGCGACGCGCAAAATAGCGCGAGTGTGATCTGCACAAAACAGTGCGACGCGCAAAATAGCGCGAGTGTGATCTGCACAAAACAGTGCGAAGTGCAAAATAGCGCGAGTGTCAACAGCACAGAACAGTGCGACTCGCAAAATAGCGCGAGTGTCAACTGCACAAAACAGTGCGACGCGCAAAATAGCGCGAGTGTGATCTGCACAAAACTGTGCGACGCGCAAAATAGCGCGAGTGTCAACTGCACAAAACAGTGCGACGCGCAAAATAGCGTGAGTGTCAACTCCACAAAAGAGTGCGACGCGCAAAATAACGCGAGTGTGATCTGCACAAAACAGTGCGACGCGCAAAATAGTGCGAGTGTCAACTGCACAAAACAGTGCGACGCGCAAAATAGCGCGAGTGTGATCTGCACAAAACAGTGCGACGCGCAAAATAGCGCGAGTGTGATCTGCACAAAACAGTGCGAAGTGCAAAATAGCGCGAGTGTCAACAGCACAGAACAGTGCGACTCGCAAAATAGCGCGAGTGTCAACTGGACAAAACAGTGCGACGCGCAAAATAGCGCGAGTGTGATCTGCACAAAACAGTGCGACGCGCAAAATAGCGCGAGTGTGATCTGCACAAAACAGTGCGACGCGCAAAATAGCGCGAGTTTCAACTGCACAAAACAGTGCGACCCCAAAATAGCGCGAGTGTCAACTGCACAAAACAGTGCGACGCGCAAAATAGCGCGAGTGTCAACTGCACAAAACAGTGCGACTCGCAAAATAGCGCGAGTGTCAACTGCACAAAACAGTGCGACGCGCAAAATAGCGCGAGTGTGATCTGCACAAAACAGTGCGACGCGCAAAATAGGGCCAGTGTGAACAGCACAAAACAGTGCGACGCGCAAAATAGCGCGAGTGTGATCTGCACAAAACAGTGCGACGCGCAAAATAGCGCGAGTGTGATCTGCACAAAACTGTGCGACCCGCGAAATAGCGCGAGTGTCAACTGCCCAAAACAGTGGGACCCCAAAATAGCGCGAGTGTCAACTGCACAAAACAGTGCGACGCGCAAAATAGCGCGAGTGTCAACTGCACAAAACAGTGCGACTCGCAAAATAGCGCGAGTGTCAACTGCACAAAACAGTGCGACGCGCAAAATAGCGCGAGTGTGATCTGCACAAAACAGTGCAACTCGCAAAATAGGGCCAGTGTGAATAGCACAAAACAGTGCGACGCGCAAAATAGGGCCAGTGTGAACAGCGCAAAACAATGCGACACGCAAAATAGCGCGAGTGTCAACTGCACAAAACAGTGCGACGCGCAAAATAGCGCGAGTGTGATCTGCACAAAACAGTGCGAAGTGCAAAATAGCGCGAGTGTCAACAGCACAGAACAGTGCGACTCGCAAAATAGCGCGAGTGTGATCTGCACAAAACAGTGCGACGCGCAAAATAGGGCCAGTGTGAACAGCACAAAACAGTGCGACGCGCAAAATAGCGTGAGTGTCAACTGCACAAAACAGTGCGACGCGCAAAATAGCGCGAGTGTGATCTGCACAAAACAGTGCGACGCGCAAAATAGCGCGAGTGTGATCTGCACAAAACAGTGCGACCCGCGAAATAGCGCGAGTGTCAACTGCCCAAAACAGTGGGACCCCAAAATAGCGCGAGTGTCAACTGCACAAAACAGTGCGACTCGCAAAATAGCGCGAGTGTCAACTGCACAAAACAGTGCGACGCGCAAAATAGCGCGAGTGTGATCTGCACAAAACAGTGCAACGCGCAAAATAGGGCCAGTGTGAATAGCACAAAACAGTGCGACGCGCAAAATAGGGCCAGTGTGAACAGCGCAAAACAGTGCGACGCGCAAAATAGCGCGAGTGTCAACTGCACAAAACAGTGCGACGCGCAAAATAGCGCGAGTGTGATCTGCACAAAACAGTGCGACGCGCAAAATAGCACGAGTGTCAACTGCACAAAACAGTGCGACGCGCAAAATAGCGTGAGTGTCAACTCCACAAAAGAGTGCGACGCGCAAAATAACGCGAGTGTGATCTGCACAAAACAGTGCGACGCGCAAAATAGCGCGAGTGTGATCTGCACAAAACAGTGCGACGTGCAAAATAGCGCGAGTGTCAACAGCACAGAACAGTGCGACTCGCAAAATAGCGCGAGTGTCAACTGCACAAAACAGTGCGACGCGCAAAATAGCGCGAGTGTGATCTGCACAAAACAGTGCGACGCGCAAAATAGCGCGAGTGTGATCTGCACAAAACAGTGCGACGCGCAAAATAGCGCGAGTGTCAACTGCACAAAACAGTGCGACCCCAAAATAGCGCGAGTGTCAACTGCACAAAACAGTGCGACGCGCAAAATAGCGCGAGTGTCAACTGCACAAAACAGTGCGACTCGCAAAATAGCGCGAGTGTCAACTGCACAAAACAGTGCGACGCGCAAAATAGCGCGAGTGTGATCTGCACAAAACAGTGCGACGCGCAAAATAGGGCCAGTGTGAACAGCACAAAACAGTGCGACGCGCAAAATAGCGTGAGTGTCAACTGCACAAAACAGTGCGACGCGCAAAATAGCGCGAGCGTGATCTGCACAAAACAGTGCGACGCGCAAAATAGCGCGAGTGTGATCTGCACAAAACAGTGCGACCCGCGAAATAGCGCGAGTGTCAACTGCCCAAAACAGTGGGACCCCAAAATAGCGCGAGTGTCAACTGCACAAAACAGTGCGACGCGCAAAATAGCGCGAGTGTGATCTGCACAAAACAGTGCGACGCGCAAAATAGCGCGAGTGTCAACTGCACAAAACAGTGCGACGCGGAAAATAGCGTGAGTGTCAACTCCACAAAAGAGTGCGACGCGCAAAATAACGCGAGTGTGATCTGCACAAAACAGTGCGACGCGCAAAATAGCGCGAGTGTCAACTGCACAAAACCGTGCGACGCGCAAAATAGCGCGAGTGTGATCTGCACAAAACAGTGCGACGCGCAAAATAGCGCGAGTGTGATCTGCACAAAACAGTGCGAAGTGCAAAATAGCGCGAGTGTCAACAGCACAGAACAGTGCGACTCGCAAAATAGCGCGAGTGTCAACTGCACAAAACAGTGCGACGCGCAAAATAGCGCGAGTGTGATCTGCACAAAACTGTGCGACGCGCAAAATAGCGCGAGTGTCAACTGCACAAAACAGTGCGACGCGCAAAATAGCGTGAGTGTCAACTCCACAAAAGAGTGCGACGCGCAAAATAACGCGAGTGTGATCTGCACAAAACAGTGCGACGCGCAAAATAGCGCGAGTGTGATCTGCACAAAACAGTGCGAAGTGCAAAATAGCGCGAGTGTCAACAGCACAGAACAGTGCGACTCGCAAAATAGCGCGAGTGTCAACTGGACAAAACCGTGCGACGCGCAAAATAGCGCGAGTGTGATCTGCACAAAACTGTGCGACGCGCAAAATAGCGCGAGTGTCAACTGCACAAAACAGTGCGACCCCAAAATAGCGCGAGTGTCAACTGCACAAAACAGTGCGACGCGCAAAATAGCGCGAGTGTCAACTGCACAAAACAGTGCGACTCGCAAAATAGCGCGAGTGTCAACTGCACAAAACAGTGCGACGCGCAAAATAGCGCGAGTGTGATCTGCACAAAACAGTGCGACGCGCAAAATAGGGCCAGTGTGAACAGCACAAAACAGTGCGACGCGCAAAATAGCGTGAGTGTCAACTGCACAAAACAGTGCGACGCGCAAAATAGCGCGAGTGTGATCTGCACAAAACAGTGCGACGCGCAAAATAGCGCGAGTGTGATCTGCACAAAACAGTGCGACCCGCGAAATAGCGCAAGTGTCAACTGCCCGAAACAGTGGGACCCCAAAATAGCGCGAGTGTCAACTGCACAAAACAGTGCGACGCGCAAAATAGCGCGAGTGTCAACTGCACAAAACAGTGCGACTCGCAAAATAGCGCGAGTGTCAACTGCACAAAACAGTGCGAGGCGCAAAATAGCGCGAGTGTGATCTGCACAAAACAGTGCAACGCGCAAAATAGGGCCAGTGTGAATAGCACAAAACAGTGCGACGCGCAAAATAGGGCCAGTGTGAACAGCGCAAAACAATGCGACGCGCAAAATAGCGCGAGTGTCAACTGCACAAAACAGTGCGACGCGCAAAATAGCGCGAGTGTGATCTGCACAAAACAGTGCGAAGTGCAAAATAGCGCGAGTGTCAACAGCACAGAACAGTGCGACTCGCAAAATAGCGCGAGTGTCAACTGCACACAACAGTGCGACGCGCAAAATAGCGCGAGTGTGATCTGCACAAAACAGTGCGACGCGCAAAATAGCGCGAGTGTGATCTGGACAAAACAGTGCGACCCGCGAAATAGCGCGAGTGTCAACTGCCCAAAACAGTGGGACCCCAAAATAGCGCGAGTGTCAACTGCACAAAACAGTGCGACGCGCAAAATAGCGCGAGTGTCAACTGCACAAAACAGTGCGACTCGCAAAATAGCGCGAGTGTGATCTGCACAAAACAGTGCGACGCGCAAAATAGGGCCAGTGTGAACAGCACAAAACAGTGCGACGCGCAAAATAGCGTGAGTGTCAACTGCACAAAACAGTGCGACGCGCAAAATAGCGCGAGTGTGATCTGCACAAAACAGTGCGACGCACCAAATAGCGCGAGTGTGATCTGCACAAAACAGTGCGACCCGCGAAATAGCGCGAGTGTCAACTGCCCAAAACAGTGGGACCCCAAAATAGCGCGAGTGTCAACTGCACAAAACAGTACGACGCGCAAAATAGCGCGAGTGTCAACTGCACAAAACAGTGCGACTCGCAAAATAGCGCGAGTGTCAACTGCACAAAATAGTGCGACGCGCAAAATAGCGCGAGTGTGATCTGCACAAAATAGTGCAACGCGCAAAATAGGGCCAGTGTGAACAGCACAAAACAGTGCGACGCGCAAAATAGGGCCAGTGTGAACAGCACAAAACAGTGCGACGCGCAAAATAGCGTGAGTGTGATCTGCACAAAACAGTGCGACGCGCAAAATAGCGCGAGTGTCAACTGCACAAAACAGTGCGACGCGCAAAATAGCGTGAGTGTCAACTCCACAAAGGAGTGCGACGCGCAAAATAACGCGAGTGTGATCTGCACAAAACAGTGCGACGCGCAAAATAGCGCGAGTGTCAACTGCACAAAACAGTGCGACGCGCAAAATAACGCGAGTGTGATCTGCACAAAACAGTGCGACGCGCAAAATAGCGCGAGTGTGATCTGCACAAAACAGTGCGACGCGCAAAATAGCGCGAGTGTCAACTGCACAAAACAGTGCGACGCGCAAAATAGCGCGAGTGTGATCTGCACAAAACAGTGCGACGCGCAAAATAGCGCGAGTGTGATCTGCACAAAACAGTGCGAAGTGCAAAATAGCGCGAGTGTCAACAGCACAGAACAGTGCGACTCGCAAAATAGCGCGAGTGTCAACTGCACAAAACAGTGCGACGCGCAAAATAGCGCGAGTGTGATCTGCACAAAACAGTGCGACGCGCAAAATAGCGCGAGTGTCAACTGCACAAAACAGTGCGACGCGCAAAATAGCGTGAGTGTCAACTCCACAAAAGAGTGTGACGCGCAAAATAACGCGAGTGTGATCTGCACAAAACAGTGCGACGCGCAAAATAGCGCGAGTGTCAACTGCACAAAACAGTGCGACGCGCAAAATAGCACGAGTGTGATCTGCACAAAACAGTGCGACGCACAAAATAGAGCGAGTGTGATCTGCACAAAACAGTGCGAAGTGCAAAATAGCGCGAGTGTCAACAGCACAGAACAGTGCGACTCGCAAAATAGCGCGAGTGTCAACTGCACAAAACAGTGCGACGCGCAAAATAGCGCGAGTGTGATCTGCACAAAATAGTGCGACGCGCAAAATAGCGCGAGTGTGATCTGCACAAAACAGTGCGACGCGCAAAATAGCGCGAGTGTCAACTGCACAAAACAGTGCGACCCCAAAATAGCGCGAGTGTCAACTGCACAAAACAGTGCGACGCGCAAAATAGCGCGAGTGTCAACTGCACAAAACAGTGCGACTCGCAAAATAGCGCGAGTGTCAACTGCACAAAACAGTGCGACGCGCAAAATAGCGCGAGTGTGATCTGCACAAAACAGTGCGACGCGCAAAATAGGGCCAGTGTGAACAGCACAAAACAGTGCGACTCGCAAAATAGCGTGAGTGTCAACTGCACAAAACAGTGCGACGCGCAAAATAGCGCGAGTGTGATCTGCACAAAACAGTGCGACGCGCAAAATAGCGCGAGTGTGATCTGGACAAAACAGTGCGACCCGCGAAATAGCGCGAGTGTCAACTGCCCAAAACAGTGGGACCCCAAAATAGCGCGAGTGTCAACTGCACAAAACAGTGCGACGCGCAAAATAGCGCGAGTGTCAACTGCACAAAACAGTGCGACTCGCAAAATAGCGCGAGTGTCAACTGCACAAAACAGTGCGACGCGCAAAATAGGGCCAGTGTGAACAGCACAAAACAGTGCGACGCGCAAAATAGCGTGAGTGTCAACTGCACAAAACAGTGCGACGCGCAAAATAGCGCGAGTGTGATCTGCACAAAACAGTGCGACGCGCAAAATAGCGCGAGTGTGATCTGGACAAAACAGTGCGACCCGCGAAATAGCGCTAGTGTCAACTGCCCAAAACAGTGGGACCCCAAAATAGCGCGAGTGTCAACTGCACAAAACAGTGCGACGCGCAAAATAGCGCGAGTGTCAACTGCACAAAACAGTGCGACTCGCAAAATAGCGCGAGTGTCAACTGCACAAAACAGTGCGACGCGCAAAATAGCGCGAGTGTGATCTGCACAAAACAGTGCAACGCGCAAAATAGGGCAAGTGTGAATAGCACAAAACAGTGCGACGCGCAAAATAGGGCCAGTGTGAACAGCGCAAAACAATGCGACGCGCAAAATAGCGCGAGTGTCATCTGCACAAAACAGTGCGACGCGCAAAATAGCGCGAGTGTGATCTGCACAAAACAGTGCGACGCGCAAAATAGCGCGAGTGTCAACTGCACAAAACAGTGCGACGCGCAAAATAGCGTGAGTGTCAACTCCACAAAAGAGTGCGACGCGCAAAATAACGCGAGTGTGATCTGCACAAAACAGTGCGACGCGCAAAATAGCGCGAGTGTCAACTGCACAAAACAGTGCGACGCGCAAAATAGCGCGAGTGTGATCTGCACAAAACAGTGCGACGCGCAAAATAGCGCGAGTGTGATCTGCACAAAACAGTGCGAAGTGCAAAATAGCGCGAGTGTCAGCAGCACAGAACAGTGCGACTCGCAAAATAGCGCGAGTGTCAACTGCACACAACAGTGCGACGCGCAAAATAGCGCGAGTGTGATCTGCACAAAACAGTGCGACGCGCAAAATAGCGCGAGTGTGATCTGGACAAAACAGTGCGACCCGCGAAATAGCGCGAGTGTCAACTGCCCAAAACAGTGGGACCCCAAAATAGCGCGAGTGTCAACTGCACAAAACAGTGCGACGCGCAAAATAGCGCGAGTGTCAACTGCACAAAACAGTGCGACCCCAAAATAGCGCGAGTGTCAACTGCACAAAACAGTGCGACGCGCAAAATAGCGCGAGTGTCAACTGCACAAAACAGTGCGACTCGCAAAATAGCGCGAGTGTCAACTGCACAAAACAGTGCGACGCGCAAAATAGCGCGAGTGTGATCTGCACAAAACAGTGCGACGCGCAAAATAGGGCCAGTGTGAACAGCACAAAACAGTGCGACGCGCAAAATAGCGTGAGTGTCAACTGCACAAAACAGTGCGACGCGCAAAATAGCGCGAGTGTGATCTGCACAAAACAGTGCGACGCGCAAAATAGCGCGAGTGTGATCTGCACAAAACAGTGCGACCCGCGAAATAGCGCGAGTGTCAACTGCCCAAAACAGTGGGACCCCAAAATAGCGCGAGTGTCAACTGCACAAAACAGTGCGACGCGCAAAATAGCGCGAGTGTCAACTGCACAAAACAGTGCGACCCGCAAAATAGCGCGAGTGTCAACTGCACAAAACAGTGCGACGCGCAAAATAGCGCGAGTGTGATCTGCACAAAACAGTGCGACGCGCAAAATAGCGCGAGTGTGATCTGGACAAAACAGTGCGACCCGCGAAATAGCGCGAGTGTCAACTGCCCAAAACAGTGGGACCCCCAAATAGCGCGAGTGTCAACTGCACAAAACAGTGCGACGCGCAAAATAGCGCGAGTGTCAACTGCACAAAACAGTGCGACTCGCAAAATAGCGCGAGTGTCAACTGCACAAAACAGTGCGACGCGCAAAATAGCGCGAGTGTGATCTGCACAAAACAGTGCAACGCGCAAAATAGGGCCAGTGTGAATAGCACAAAACAGTGCGACGCGCAAAATAGGGCCAGTGTGAACAGCGCAAAACAATGCGACGCGCAAAATAGCGCGAGTGTCAACTGCACAAAACAGTGCGACGCGCAAAATAGCGCGAGTGTGATCTGCACAAAACAGTGCGACGCGCAAAATAGCGCGAGTGTCAACTGCACAAAACAGTGCGACGCGCAAAATAGCGCGAGTGTGATCTGCACAAAACAGTGCGACGCGCAAAATAGCGCGAGTGTGATCTGCACAAAACAGTGCGAAGTGCAAAATAGCGCGAGTGTCAGCAGCACAGAACAGTGCGACTCGCAAAATAGCGCGAGTGTCAACTGCACACAACAGTGCGACGCGCAAAATAGCGCGAGTGTGATCTGCACAAAACAGTGCGACGCGCAAAATAGCGCGAGTGTGATCTGGACAAAACAGTGCGACCCGCGAAATAGCGCGAGTGTCAACTGCCCAAAACAGTGGGACCCCAAAATAGCGCGAGTGTCAACTGCACAAAACAGTGCGACGCGCAAAATAGCGCGAGTGTCAACTGCACAAAACAGTGCGACCCCAAAATAGCGCGAGTGTCAACTGCACAAAACAGTGCGACGCGCAAAATAGCGCGAGTGTCAACTGCACAAAACAGTGCGACTCGCAAAATAGCGCGAGTGTCAACTGCACAAAACAGTGCGACGCGCAAAATAGCGCGAGTGTGATCTGCACAAAACAGTGCGACGCGCAAAATAGGGCCAGTGTGAACAGCACAAAACAGTGCGACGCGCAAAATAGCGGGAGTGTCAACTGCACAAAACAGTGCGACGCGCAAAATAGCGCGAGTGTGATCTGCACAAAACAGTGCGACGCGCAAAATAGCGCGACTGTGATCTGCACAAAACAGTGCGACCCGCGAAATAGCGCGAGTGTCAACTGCCCAAAACAGTGGGACCCCAAAATAGCGCGAGTGTCAACTGCACAAAACAGTGCGACGCGCAAAATAGCGCGAGTGTCAACTGCACAAAACAGTGCGACCCGCAAAATAGCGCGAGTGTCAACTGCACAAAACAGTGCGACGCGCAAAATAGCGCGAGTGTGATCTGCACAAAACAGTGCGACGCGCAAAATAGCGCGAGTGTGATCTGGACAAAACAGTGCGACCCGCGAAATAGCGCGAGTGTCAACTGCCCAAAACAGTGGGACCCCCAAATAGCGCGAGTGTCAACTGCACAAAACAGTGCGACGCGCAAAATAGCGCGAGTGTCAACTGCACAAAACAGTGCGACTCGCAAAATAGCGCGAGTGTCAACTGCACAAAACAGTGCGACGCGCAAAATAGCGCGAGTGTGATCTGCACAAAACAGTGCAACGCGCAAAATAGGGCCAGTGTGAATAGCACAAAACAGTGCGACGCGCAAAATAGGGCCAGTGTGAACAGCGCAAAACAATGCGACGCGCAAAATAGCGCGAGTGTCAACTGCACAAAACAGTGCGACGCGCAAAATAGCGCGAGTGTGATCTGCACAAAACAGTGCGACGCGCAAAATAGCGCGAGTGTCAACTGCACAAAACAGTGCGACGCGCAAAATAGCGCGAGTGTGATCTGCACAAAACAGTGCGACGCGCAAAATAGCGCGAGTGTGATCTGCACAAAACAGTGCGAAGTGCAAAATAGCGCGAGTGTCAGCAGCACAGAACAGTGCGACTCGCAAAATAGCGCGAGTGTCAACTGCACACAACAGTGCGACGCGCAAAATAGCGCGAGTGTGATCTGCACAAAACAGTGCGACGCGCAAAATAGCGCGAGTGTGATCTGGACAAAACAGTGCGACCCGCGAAATAGCGCGAGTGTCAACTGCCCAAAACAGTGGGACCCCAAAATAGCGCGAGTGTCAACTGCACAAAACAGTGCGACGCGCAAAATAGCGCGAGTGTCAACTGCACAAAACAGTGCGACCCCAAAATAGCGCGAGTGTCAACTGCACAAAACAGTGCGACGCGCAAAATAGCGCGAGTGTCAACTGCACAAAACAGTGCGACTCGCAAAATAGCGCGAGTGTCAACTGCACAAAACAGTGCGACGCGCAAAATAGCGCGAGTGTGATCTGCACAAAACAGTGCGACGCGCAAAATAGGGCCAGTGTGAACAGCACAAAACAGTGCGACGCGCAAAATAGCGGGAGTGTCAACTGCACAAAACAGTGCGACGCGCAAAATAGCGCGAGTGTGATCTGCACAAAACAGTGCGACGCGCAAAATAGCGCGAGTGTGATCTGCACAAAACAGTGCGACCCGCGAAATAGCGCGAGTGTCAACTGCCCAAAACAGTGGGACCCCAAAATAGCGCGAGTGTCAACTGCACAAAACAGTGCGACGCGCAAAATAGCGCGAGTGTCAACTGCACAAAACAGTGCGACCCGCAAAATAGCGCGAGTGTCAACTGCACAAAACAGTGCGACGCGCAAAATAGCGCGAGTGTGATATGCACAAAACAGTGCGACGCGCAAAATAGCGCGAGTGTGATCTGGACAAAACAGTGCGACCCGCGAAATAGCGCGAGTGTCAACTGCCCAAAACAGTGGGACCCCCAAATAGCGCGAGTGTCAACTGCACAAAACAGTGCGACGCGCAAAATAGCGCGAGTGTCAACTGCACAAAACAGTGCGACTCGCAAAATAGCGCGAGTGTCAACTGCACAAAACAGTGCGACGCGCAAAATAGCGCGAGTGTGATCTGCACAAAACAGTGCAACGCGCAAAATAGGGCCAGTGTGAATAGCACAAAACAGTGCGACGCGCAAAATAGGGCCAGTGTGAACAGCGCAAAACAATGCGACGCGCAAAATAGCGCGAGTGTCAACTGCACAAAACAGTGCGACGCGCAAAATAGCGCGAGTGTGATCTGCACAAAACAGTGCGACGCGCAAAATAGCGCGAGTGTCAACTGCACAAAACAGTGCGACGCGCAAAATAGCGTGAGTGTCAACTCCACAAAAGAGTGCGACGCGCAAAATAACGCGAGTGTGATCTGCACAAAACAGTGCGACGCGCAAAATAGCGCGAGTGTCAACTGCACAAAACAGTGCGACGCGCAAAATAGCGCGAGTGTGATCTGCACAAAACAGTGCGACGCGCAAAATAGCGCGAGTGTGATCTGCACAAAACAGTGCGAAGTGCAAAATAGCGCGAGTGTCAGCAGCACAGAACAGTGCGACTCGCAAAATAGCGCGAGTGTCAACTGCACACAACAGTGCGACGCGCAAAATAGCGCGAGTGTGATCTGCACAAAACAGTGCGACGCGCAAAATAGCGCGAGTGTGATCTGGACAAAACAGTGCGACCCGCGAAATAGCGCGAGTGTCAACTGCCCAAAACAGTGGGACCCCAAAATAGCGCGAGTGTCAACTGCACAAAACAGTGCGACGCGCAAAATAGCGCGAGTGTCAACTGCACAAAACAGTGCGACTCGCAAAATAGCGCGAGTGTGATCTGCACAAAACAGTGCGACGCGCAAAATAGGGCCAGTGTGAACAGCACAAAACAGTGCGACGCGCAAAATAGCGTGAGTGTCAACTGCACAAAACAGTGCGACGCGCAAAATAGCGCGAGTGTGATCTGCACAAAACAGTGCGACGCGCAAAATAGCGCGACTGTGATCTGCACAAAACAGTGCGACCCGCGAAATAGCGCGAGTGTCAACTGCCCAAAACAGTGGGACCCCAAAATAGCGCGAGTGTCAACTGCACAAAACAGTGCGACGCGCAAAATAGCGCGAGTGTCAACTGCACAAAACAGTGCGACTCGCAAAATAGCGCGAGTGTCAACTGCACAAAACAGTGCGACGCGCAAAATAGCGCGAGTGTGATCTGCACAAAATAGTGCAACGCGCAAAATAGGGCCAGTGTGAACAGCACAAAACAGTGCGACGCGCAAAATAGGGCCAGTGTGAACAGCACAAAACAGTGCGACGCGCAAAATAGCGTGAGTGTGATCTGCACAAAACAGTGCGACGCGCAAAATAGCGCGAGTGTCAACTGCACAAAACAGTGCGACGCGCAAAATAGCGTGAGTGTCAACTCCACAAAAGAGTGCGACGCGCAAAATAACGCGAGTGTGATCTGCACAAAACAGTGCGACGCGCAAAATAGCGCGAGTGTCAACTGCACAAAACAGTGCGACGCGCAAAATAACGCGAGTGTGATCTGCACAAAACAGTGCGACGCGCAAAATAGCGCGAGTGTGATCTGCACAAAACAGTGCGAAGTGCAAAATAGCGCGAGTGTCAACAGCACAGAACAGTGCGACTCGTAAAATAGCGCGAGTGTCAACTGCACAAAACAGTGCGACTTGCAAAATAGCGCGAGTGTGATCTGCACAAAACAGTGCGACGCGCAAAATAGCGCGAGTGTGATCTGCACAAAACAGTGCGACGCGCAAAATAGCGCGAGTGTCAACTGCACAAAACAGTGCGACGCGCAAAATAGCGCTAGTGTGATCTGCACAAAACAGTGCGACGCGCAAAATAGCGCGAGTGTGATCTGCACAAAACAGTGCGAAGTGCAAAATAGCGCGAGTGTCAACAGCACAGAACAGTGCGACTCGCAAAATAGCGCGAGTGTCAACTGCACAAAACAGTGCGACGCGCAAAATAGCGCGAGTGTGATCTGCACAAAACAGTGCGACGCGCAAAATAGCGCGAGTGTGATCTGCACAAAACAGTGCGACGCGCAAAATAGCGCGAGTGTCAACTGCACAAAACAGTGCGACCCCAAAATAGCGCGAGTGTCAACTGCACAAAACAGTGCGACGCGCAAAATAGCGCGAGTGTCAACTGCACAAAACAGTGCGACTCGCAAAATAGCGCGAGTGTCAACTGCACAAAACAGTGCGACGCGCAAAATAGCGCGAGTGTGATCTGCACAAAACAGTGCAACGCGCAAAATAGGGCCAGTGTGAATAGCACAAAACAGTGCGACGCGCAAAATAGGGCCAGTGTGAACAGCGCAAAACAATGCGACGCGCAAAATAGCGCGAGTGTCAACTGCACAAAACAGTGCGACGCGCAAAATAGCGCGAGTGTGATCTGCACAAAACAGTGCGACGCGCAAAATAGCGCGAGTGTCAACTGCACAAAACAGTGCGACGCGCAAAATAGCGTGAGTGTCAACTCCACAAAAGAGTGCGACGCGCAAAATAACGCGAGTGTGATCTGCACAAAACAGTGCGACGCGCAAAATAGCGCGAGTGTCAACTGCACAAAACAGTGCGACGCGCAAAATAGCGCGAGTGTGATCTGCACAAAACAGTGCGACGCGCAAAATAGCGCGAGTGTGATCTGCACAAAACAGTGCGAAGTGCAAAATAGCGCGAGTGTCAGCAGCACAGAACAGTGCGACTCGCAAAATAGCGCGAGTGTCAACTGCACACAACAGTGCGACGCGCAAAATAGCGCGAGTGTGATCTGCACAAAACAGTGCGACGCGCAAAATAGCGCGAGTGTGATCTGGACAAAACAGTGCGACCCGCGAAATAGCGCGAGTGTCAACTGCCCAAAACAGTGGGACCCCAAAATAGCGCGAGTGTCAACTGCACAAAACAGTGCGACGCGCAAAATAGCGCGAGTGTCAACTGCACAAAACAGTGCGACTCGCAAAATAGCGCGAGTGTGATCTGCACAAAACAGTGCGACGCGCAAAATAGGGCCAGTGTGAACAGCACAAAACAGTGCGACGCGCAAAATAGCGTGAGTGTCAACTGCACAAAATAGTGCGACGCGCAAAATAGCGCGAGTGTGATCTGCACAAAACAGTGCGACGCGCAAAATAGCGCGACTGTGATCTGCACAAAACAGTGCGACCCGCGAAATAGCGCGAGTGTCAACTGCCCAAAACAGTGGGACCCCAAAATAGCGCGAGTGTCAACTGCACAAAACAGTGCGACGCGCAAAATAGCGCGAGTGTCAACTGCACAAAACAGTGCGACTCGCAAAATAGCGCGAGTGTCAACTGCACAAAACAGTGCGACGCGCAAAATAGCGCGAGTGTGATCTGCACAAAATAGTGCAACGCGCAAAATAGGGCCAGTGTGAACAGCACAAAACAGTGCGACGCGCAAAATAGGGCCAGTGTGAACAGCACAAAACAGTGCGACGCGCAAAATAGCGTGAGTGTGATCTGCACAAAACAGTGCGACGCGCAAAATAGCGCGAGTGTCAACTGCACAAAACAGTGCGACGCGCAAAATAGCGTGAGTGTCAACTCCACAAAAGAGTGCGACGCGCAAAATAACGCGAGTGTGATCTGCACAAAACAGTGCGACGCGCAAAATAGCGCGAGTGTCAACTGCACAAAACAGTGCGACGCGCAAAATAACGCGAGTGTGATCTGCACAAAACAGTGCGACGCGCAAAATAGCGCGAGTGTGATCTGCACAAAACAGTGCGAAGTGCAAAATAGCGCGAGTGTCAACAGCACAGAACAGTGCGACTCGTAAAATAGCGCGAGTGTCAACTGCACAAAACAGTGCGACGCGCAAAATAGCGCGAGTGTGATCTGCACAAAACAGTGCGACGCGCAAAATAGCGCGAGTGTGATCTGCACAAAACAGTGCGACGCGCAAAATAGCGCGAGTGTCAACTGCACAAAACAGTGCGACGCGCAAAATAGCGCTAGTGTGATCTGCACAAAACAGTGCGACGCGCAAAATAGCGCGAGTGTGATCTGCACAAAACAGTGCGAAGTGCAAAATAGCGCGAGTGTCAACAGCACAGAACAGTGCGACTCGCAAAATAGCGCGAGTGTCAACTGCACAAAACAGTGCGACGCGCAAAATAGCGCGAGTGTGATCTGCACAAAACAGTGCGACGCGCAAAATAGCGCGAGTGTGATCTGCACAAAACAGTGCGACGCGCAAAATAGCGCGAGTGTCAACTGCACAAAACAGTGCGACCCCAAAATAGCGCGAGTGTCAACTGCACAAAACAGTGCGACGCGCAAAATAGCGCGAGTGTCAACTGCACAAAACAGTGCGACGCGCAAAATAGCGTGAGTGTCAACTCCACAAAAGAGTGCGACGCGCAAAATAACGCGAGTGTGATCTGCACAAAACAGTGCGACGCGCAAAATAGCGCGAGTGTCAACTGCACAAAACAGTGCGACGCGCAAAATAGCGCGAGTGTGATCTGCACAAAACAGTGCGACGCGCAAAATAGCGCGAGTGTGATCTGCACAAAACAGTGCGAAGTGCAAAATAGCGCGAGTGTCAGCAGCACAGAACAGTGCGACTCGCAAAATAGCGCGAGTGTCAACTGCACACAACAGTGCGACGCGCAAAATAGCGCGAGTGTGATCTGCACAAAACAGTGCGACGCGCAAAATAGCGCGAGTGTGATCTGGACAAAACAGTGCGACCCGCGAAATAGCGCGAGTGTCAACTGCCCAAAACAGTGGGACCCCAAAATAGCGCGAGTGTCAACTGCACAAAACAGTGCGACGCGCAAAATAGCGCGAGTGTCAACTGCACAAAACAGTGCGACTCGCAAAATAGCGCGAGTGTGATCTGCACAAAACAGTGCGACGCGCAAAATAGGGCCAGTGTGAACAGCACAAAACAGTGCGACGCGCAAAATAGCGTGAGTGTCAACTGCACAAAACAGTGCGACGCGCAAAATAGCGCGAGTGTGATCTGCACAAAACAGTGCGACGCGCAAAATAGCGCGACTGTGATCTGCACAAAACAGTGCGACCCGCGAAATAGCGCGAGTGTCAACTGCCCAAAACAGTGGGACCCCAAAATAGCGCGAGTGTCAACTGCACAAAACAGTGCGACGCGCAAAATAGCGCGAGTGTCAACTGCACAAAACAGTGCGACTCGCAAAATAGCGCGAGTGTCAACTGCACAAAACAGTGCGACGCGCAAAATAGCGCGAGTGTGATCTGCACAAAATAGTGCAACGCGCAAAATAGGGCCAGTGTGAACAGCACAAAACAGTGCGACGCGCAAAATAGGGCCAGTGTGAACAGCACAAAACAGTGCGACGCGCAAAATAGCGTGAGTGTGATCTGCACAAAACAGTGCGACGCGCAAAATAGCGCGAGTGTCAACTGCACAAAACAGTGCGACGCGCAAAATAGCGTGAGTGTCAACTCCACAAAAGAGTGCGACGCGCAAAATAACGCGAGTGTGATCTGCACAAAACAGTGCGACGCGCAAAATAGCGCGAGTGTCAACTGCACAAAACAGTGCGACGCGCAAAATAACGCGAGTGTGATCTGCACAAAACAGTGCGACGCGCAAAATAGCGCGAGTGTGATCTGCACAAAACAGTGCGAAGTGCAAAATAGCGCGAGTGTCAACAGCACAGAACAGTGCGACTCGTAAAATAGCGCGAGTGTCAACTGCACAAAACAGTGCGACTTGCAAAATAGCGCGAGTGTGATCTGCACAAAACAGTGCGACGCGCAAAATAGCGCGAGTGTGATCTGCACAAAACAGTGCGACGCGCAAAATAGCGCGAGTGTCAACTGCACAAAACAGTGCGACGCGCAAAATAGCGCTAGTGTGATCTGCACAAAACAGTGCGACGCGCAAAATAGCGCGAGTGTGATCTGCACAAAACAGTGCGAAGTGCAAAATAGCGCGAGTGTCAACAGCACAGAACAGTGCGACTCGCAAAATAGCGCGAGTGTCAACTGCACAAAACAGTGCGACGCGCAAAATAGCGCGAGTGTGATCTGCACAAAACAGTGCGACGCGCAAAATAGCGCGAGTGTGATCTGCACAAAACAGTGCGACGCGCAAAATAGCGCGAGTGTCAACTGCACAAAACAGTGCGACCCCAAAATAGCGCGAGTGTCAACTGCACAAAACAGTGCGACGCGCAAAATAGCGCGAGTGTCAACTGCACAAAACAGTGCGACTCGCAAAATAGCGCGAGTGTCAACTGCACAAAACAGTGCGACGCGCAAAATAGCGCGAGTGTGATCTGCACAAAACAGTGCAACGCGCAAAATAGGGCCAGTGTGAATAGCACAAAACAGTGCGACGCGCAAAATAGGGCCAGTGTGAACAGCGCAAAACAATGCGACGCGCAAAATAGCGCGAGTGTCAACTGCACAAAACAGTGCGACGCGCAAAATAGCGCGAGTGTGATCTGCACAAAACAGTGCGACGCGCAAAATAGCGCGAGTGTCAACTGCACAAAACAGTGCGACGCGCAAAATAGCGTGAGTGTCAACTCCACAAAAGAGTGCGACGCGCAAAATAACGCGAGTGTGATCTGCACAAAACAGTGCGACGCGCAAAATAGCGCGAGTGTCAACTGCACAAAACAGTGCGACGCGCAAAATAGCGCGAGTGTGATCTGCACAAAACAGTGCGACGCGCAAAATAGCGCGAGTGTGATCTGCACAAAACAGTGCGAAGTGCAAAATAGCGCGAGTGTCAGCAGCACAGAACAGTGCGACTCGCAAAATAGCGCGAGTGTCAACTGCACACAACAGTGCGACGCGCAAAATAGCGCGAGTGTGATCTGCACAAAACAGTGCGACGCGCAAAATAGCGCGAGTGTGATCTGGACAAAACAGTGCGACCCGCGAAATAGCGCGAGTGTCAACTGCCCAAAACAGTGGGACCCCAAAATAGCGCGAGTGTCAACTGCACAAAACAGTGCGACGCGCAAAATAGCGCGAGTGTCAACTGCACAAAACAGTGCGACTCGCAAAATAGCGCGAGTGTGATCTGCACAAAACAGTGCGACGCGCAAAATAGGGCCAGTGTGAACAGCACAAAACAGTGCGACGCGCAAAATAGCGTGAGTGTCAACTGCACAAAATAGTGCGACGCGCAAAATAGCGCGAGTGTGATCTGCACAAAACAGTGCGACGCGCAAAATAGCGCGACTGTGATCTGCACAAAACAGTGCGACCCGCGAAATAGCGCGAGTGTCAACTGCCCAAAACAGTGGGACCCCAAAATAGCGCGAGTGTCAACTGCACAAAACAGTGCGACGCGCAAAATAGCGCGAGTGTCAACTGCACAAAACAGTGCGACTCGCAAAATAGCGCGAGTGTCAACTGCACAAAACAGTGCGACGCGCAAAATAGCGCGAGTGTGATCTGCACAAAATAGTGCAACGCGCAAAATAGGGCCAGTGTGAACAGCACAAAACAGTGCGACGCGCAAAATAGGGCCAGTGTGAACAGCACAAAACAGTGCGACGCGCAAAATAGCGTGAGTGTGATCTGCACAAAACAGTGCGACGCGCAAAATAGCGCGAGTGTCAACTGCACAAAACAGTGCGACGCGCAAAATAGCGTGAGTGTCAACTCCACAAAAGAGTGCGACGCGCAAAATAACGCGAGTGTGATCTGCACAAAACAGTGCGACGCGCAAAATAGCGCGAGTGTCAACTGCACAAAACAGTGCGACGCGCAAAATAACGCGAGTGTGATCTGCACAAAACAGTGCGACGCGCAAAATAGCGCGAGTGTGATCTGCACAAAACAGTGCGAAGTGCAAAATAGCGCGAGTGTCAACAGCACAGAACAGTGCGACTCGTAAAATAGCGCGAGTGTCAACTGCACAAAACAGTGCGACGCGCAAAATAGCGCGAGTGTGATCTGCACAAAACAGTGCGACGCGCAAAATAGCGCGAGTGTGATCTGCACAAAACAGTGCGACGCGCAAAATAGCGCGAGTGTCAACTGCACAAAACAGTGCGACGCGCAAAATAGCGCTAGTGTGATCTGCACAAAACAGTGCGACGCGCAAAATAGCGCGAGTGTGATCTGCACAAAACAGTGCGAAGTGCAAAATAGCGCGAGTGTCAACAGCACAGAACAGTGCGACTCGCAAAATAGCGCGAGTGTCAACTGCACAAAACAGTGCGACGCGCAAAATAGCGCGAGTGTGATCTGCACAAAACAGTGCGACGCGCAAAATAGCGCGAGTGTCAACTGCACAAAACAGTGCGACGCGCAAAATAGCGTGAGTGTCAACTCCACAAAAGAGTGTGACGCGCAAAATAACGCGAGTGTGATCTGCACAAAACAGTGCGACGCGCAAAATAGCGCGAGTGTGATCTGCACAAAACAGTGCGACGCGCAAAATAGCGCTAGTGTCAACTGCACAAAACAGTGCGACCCCAAAATAGCGCGAGTGTCAACTGCACAAAACAGTGCGACGCGCAAAATAGCGCGAGTGTCAGCTGCACAAAACAGTGCGACTCGCAAAATAGCGCGAGTGTCAACTGCACAAAACAGTGCGACGCGCAAAATAGCGCGAGTGTGATCTGCACAAAACAGTGCGACGCGCAAAATAGGGCCAATATGAACAGCACAAAACAGTGCGACGCGCAAAATAGCATGAGTGTCAACTGCACAAAACAGTGCGACGCGCAAAATAGCGCGAGTGTGATCTGCACAAAACAGTGCGACGCGCAAAATAGCGCGAGTGTGATCTGCACAAAACAGTGCGACCCGCGAAATAGCGCGAGTGTCAACTGCCCAAAACAGTGGGACCCCAAAATAGCGCGAGTGTCAACTGCACAAAACAGTGCGACGCGCAAAATAGCGCGAGTGTGATCTGCACAAAACAGTGCGACGCGCAAAATAGCGCGAGTGTCAACTGCACAAAACAGTGCGACGCGCAAAATAGCGGGAGTGTCAACTCCACAAAAGAGTGCGACGCGCAAAATAACGCAAGTGTGATCTGCACAAAACAGTGCGACGCGCAAAATAGCGCGAGTGTCAACTGCACAAAACAGTGCGACGCGCAAAATAGCGCGAGTGTGATCTGCACAAAACAGTGCGACGCGCAAAATAGCGCGAGTGTGATCTGCACAAAACAGTGCGAAGTGCAAAATAGCGCGAGTGTCAACAGCACAGAACAGTGCGACTCGCAAAATAGCGCGAGTGTCAACTGCACAAAACAGTGCGACGCGCAAAATAGCGCGAGTGTGATCTGCACAAAACAGTGCGACGCGCAAAATAGCGCGAGTGTCAACTGCACAAAACAGTGCGACGCGCAAAATAGCGCGAGTGTCAACTGCACAAAACAGTGCGACGCGCAAAATAGCGTGAGTGTCAACTCCACAAAAGAGTGCGACGCGCAAAATAACGCGAGTGTGATCTGCACAAAACAGTGCGACGCGCAAAATAGCGCGAGTGTCAACTGCACAAAACAGTGCGACGCGCAAAATAGCGCGAGTGTGATCTGCACAAAACAGTGCGACGCGCAAAATAGCGCGAGTGTGATCTGCACAAAACAGTGCGAAGTGCAAAATAGCGCGAGTGTCAACAGCACAGAACAGTGCGACTCGCAAAATAGCGCGAGTGTCAACTGCACAAAACAGTGCGACGCGCAAAATAGCGCGAGTGTGATCTGCACAAAACAGTGCGACGCGCAAAATAGCGCGAGTGTGATCTGCATAAAACAGTGCGACGCGCAAAATAGCGCGAGTGTCAACTGCACAAAACAGTGCGACCCCAAAATAGCGCGAGTGTCAACTGCACAAAACAGTGCGACGCGCAAAATAGCGCGAGTGTCAACTGCACAAAACAGTGCGACTCGCAAAATAGCGCGAGTGTCAACTGCACAAAACAGTGCGACGCGCAAAATAGCGCGAGTGTGATCTGCACAAAACAGTGCGACGCGCAAAATAGGGCCAGTGTGAACAGCACAAAACAGTGCGACGCGCAAAATAGCGTGAGTGTCAACTGCACAAAACAGTGCGACGCGCAAAATAGCGCGAGTGTGATCTGCACAAAACAGTGCGACGCGCAAAATAGCGCGAGTGTGATCTGGACAAAACAGTGCGACCCGCGAAATAGCGCGAGTGTCAACTGCCCAAAACAGTGGGACCCCAAAATAGCGCGAGTGTCAACTGCACAAAACAGTGCGACGCGCAAAATAGCGCGAGTGTCAACTGCACAAAACAGTGCGACGCGCAAAATAGCGCGAGTGTGATCTGCACAAAACAGTGCAACGCGCAAAATAGGGCCAGTGTGAATAGCACAAAACAGTGCGACGCGCAAAATAGGGCCAGTGTGAACAGCGCAAAACACTGCGACGCGCAAAATAGCGCGAGTGTCAACTGCACAAAACAGTGCGACGCGCAAAATAGCGCGAGTGTGATCTGCACAAAACAGTGCGACGCGCAAAATAGCGCGAGTGTCAACTGCACAAAACAGTGCGACGCGCAAAATAGCGTGAGTGTCAACTCCACAAAAGAGTGCGACGCGCAAAATAACGCGAGTGTGATCTGCACAAAACAGTGCGACGCGCAAAATAGCGCGAGTGTCAACTGCACAAAACAGTGCGACGCGCAAAATAGCGCGAGTGTGATCTGCACAAAACAGTGCGACGCGCAAAATAGCGCGAGTGTGATCTGCACAAAACAGTGCGAAGTGCAAAATAGCGCGAGTGTCAACAGCACAGAACAGTGCGACTCGCAAAATAGCGCGAGTGTCAACTGCACACAACAGTGCGACGCGCAAAATAGCGCGAGTGTGATCTGCACAAAACAGTGCGACGCGCAAAATAGCGCGAGTGTGATCTGGACAAAACAGTGCGACCCGCGAAATAGCGCGAGTGTCAACTGCCCAAAACAGTGGGACCCCAAAATAGCGCGAGTGTCAACTGCACAAAACAGTGCGACGCGCAAAATAGCGCGAGTGTCAACTGCACAAAACAGTGCGACTCGCAAAATAGCGCGAGTGTGATCTGCACAAAACAGTGCGACGCGCAAAATATGGCCAGTGTGAACAGCACAAAACAGTGCGACGCGCAAAATAGCGTGAGTGTCAACTGCACAAAACAGTGCGACGCGCAAAATAGCGCGATTGTGATCTGCACAAAACAGTGCGACGCGCAAAATAGCGCGAGTGTGATCTGCACAAAACAGTGCGACCCGCGAAATAGCGCGAGTGTCAACTGCCCAAAACAGTGGGACCCCAAAATAGCGCGAGTGTCAACTGCACAAAACAGTGCGACGCGCAAAATAGCGCGAGTGTCAACTGCACAAAACAGTGCGACGCGCAAAATAGCGCGAGTGTCAACTGGACAAAACAGTGCGACGCGCAAAATAACGCGAGTGTGATCTGCACAAAACAGTGCGACGCGCAAAATAGCGCGAGTGTCAACAGCACAGAACAGTGCGACTCGCAAAATAGCGCGAGTGTCAACTGCACAAAACAGTGCGACGCGCAAAATAGCGCGAGTGTGATCTGCACAAAACAGTGCGACGCGCAAAATAGCGCGAGTGTGATCTGCACAAAACAGTGCGACGCGCAAAATAGTGCGAGTGTCAACTGCACAAAACAGTGCGACCCCAAAATAGCGCGAGTGTCAACTGCACAAAACAGTGCGACGCGCAAAATAGCGCGAGTGTCAACTGCACAAAGCAGTGCGACTCGCAAAATAGCGCGAGTGTCAACTGCACAAAACAGTGCGACGCGCAAAATAGCGCGAGTGTGATCTGCACAAAACAGTGCGACGCGCAAAATAGGGCCAGTGTGAACAGCACAAAACAGTGCGACGCGCAAAATAGCGTGAGTGTCAACTGCACAAAACAGTGCGACGCGCAAAATAGCGCGAGTGTGATCTGCACAAAACAGTGCGACGCGCAAAATAGCGCGAGTGTGATCTGCACAAAACAGTGCGACCCGCGAAATAGCGCGAGTGTCATCTGCCCAAAACAGTGGGACCCCAAAATAGCGCGAGTGTCAACTGCACAAAACAGTGCGACGCGCAAAATAGCGCGAGTGTGATCTGCCCAAAACAGTGCGACGCGCAAAATAGCGCGAGTGTCAACTGCACAAAACAGTGCGACGCGCAAAATAGCGTGAGTGTCAACTCCACAAAAGAGTGCGACGCGCAAAATAACGCGAGTGTGATCTGCACAAAACAGTGCGACGCGCAAAATAGCGCGAGTGTCAACTGCACAAAACAGTGCGACGCGCAAAATAGCGCGAGTGTGATCTGCACAAAACAGTGCGACGCGCAAAATAGCGCGAGTGTGATCTGCACAAAACAGTGCGAAGTGCAAAATAGCGCGAGTGTCAACAGCACAGAACAGTGCGACTCGCAAAATAGCGCGAGTGTCAACTGCACAAAACAGTGCGACGCGCAAAATAGCGTGAGTGTCAACTCCACAAAAGAGTGCGACGCGCAAAATAACGCGAGTGTGATCTGCACAAAACAGTGCGACGCGCAAAATAGCGCGAGTGTCAACTGCACAAAACAGTGCGACGCGCAAAATAGCGCGAGTGTGATCTGCACAAAACAGTGCGACGCGCAAAATAGCGCGAGTGTGATCTGCACAAAACAGTGCGAAGTGCAAAATAGCGCGAGTGTCAACAGCACAGAACAGTGCGACTCGCAAAATAGCGCGAGTGTCAACTGCACAAAACAGTGCGACGCGCAAAATAGCGCGAGTGTGATCTGCACAAAACAGTGCGACGCGCAAAATAGCGCGAGTGTGATCTGCATAAAACAGTGCGACGCGCAAAATAGCGCGAGTGTCAACTGCACAAAACAGTACGACCCCAAAATAGCGCGAGTGTCAACTGCACAAAACAGTGCGACGCGCAAAATAGCGCGAGTGTCAACTGCACAAAACAGTGCGACTCGCAAAATAGCGCGAGTGTCAACTGCACAAAACAGTGCGACGCGCAAAATAGCGCGAGTGTGATCTGCACAAAACAGTGCGACGCGCAAAATAGCGCGAGTGTGATCTGGACAAAACAGTGCGACCCGCGAAATAGCGCGAGTGTCAACTGCCCAAAACAGTGGGACCCCAAAATAGCGCGAGTGTCAACTGCACAAAACAGTGCGACGCGCAAAATAGCGCGAGTGTCAACTGCACAAAACAGTGCGACTCGCAAAATAGCGCGAGTGTCAACTGCACAAAACAGTGCGACGCGCAAAATAGCGCGAGTGTGATCTGCACAAAACAGTGCAACGCGCAAAATAGGGCCAGTGTGAATAGCACAAAACAGTGCGACGCGCAAAATAGGGCCAGTGTGAACAGCGCAAAACAATGCGACGCGCAAAATAGCGCGAGTGTCAACTGCACAAAACAGTGCGACGCGCAAAATAGCGCGAGTGTGATCTGCACAAAACAGTGCGACGCGCAAAATAGCGCGAGTGTCAACTGCACAAAACAGTGCGACGCGCAAAATAGCGCGAGTGTGATCTGCACAAAACTGTGCGACGCGCAAAATAGCGCGAGTGTCAACTGCACAAAACAGTGCGACGCGCAAAATAGCGTGAGTGTCAACTCCACAAAAGAGTGCGACGCGCAAAATAACGCGAGTGTGATCTCCACAAAACAGTGCGACGCGCAAAATAGTGCGAGTGTCAACTGCACAAAACAGTGCGACGCGCAAAATAGCGCGAGTGTGATCTGCACAAAACAGTGCGACGCGCAAAATAGCGCGAGTGTGATCTGCACAAAACAGTGCGAAGTGCAAAATAGCGCGAGTGTCAACAGCACAGAACAGTGCGACTCGCAAAATAGCGCGAGTGTCAACTGCACAAAACAGTGCGACGCGCAAAATAGCGTGAGTGTCAACTCCACAAAAGAGTGCGACGCGCAAAATAACGCGAGTGTGATCTGCACAAAACAGTGCGACGCGCAAAATAGCGCGAGTGTCAACTGCACAAAACAGTGCGACGCGCAAAATAGCGCGAGTGTGATCTGCACAAAACAGTGCGACGCGCAAAATAGCGCGAGTGTGATCTGCACAAAACAGTGCGAAGTGCAAAATAGCGCGAGTGTCAACAGCACAGAACAGTGCGACTCGCAAAATAGCGCGAGTGTCAACTGCACAAAACAGTGCGACGCGCAAAATAGCGCGAGTGTGATCTGCACAAAACAGTGCGACGCGCAAAATAGCGCGAGTGTGATCTCCATAAAACAGTGCGACGCGCAAAATAGCGCGAGTGTCAACTGCACAAAACAGTGCGACCCCAAAATAGCGTGAGTGTCAACTGCACAAAACAGTGCGACGCGCAAAATAGCGCGAGTGTCAACTTCACAAAACAGTGCGACTCGCAAAATAGCGCGAGTGTCAACTGCACAAAACAGTGCGACGCGCAAAATAGCGCGAGTGTGATCTGCACAAAACAGTGCGACGCGCAAAATAGCGCGAGTGTGATCTGGACAAAACAGTGCGACCCGCGAAATAGCGCGAGTGTCAACTGCCCAAAACAGTGGGACCCCAAAATAGCGCGAGTGTCAACTGCACAAAACAGTGCGACGCGCAAAATAGCGCGAGTGTCAACTGCACAAAACAGTGCGACTCGCAAAATAGCGCGAGTGTCAACTGCACAAAACAGTGCGACGCGCAAAATAGCGCGAGTGTGATCTGCACAAAACAGTGCAACGCGCAAAATAGGGCCAGTGTGAATAGCACAAAACAGTGCGACGCGCAAAATAGGGCCAGTGTGAACAGCGCAAAACAATGCGACGCGCAAAATAGCGCGAGTGTCAACTGCACAAAACAGTGCGACGCGCAAAATAGCGCGAGTGTGATCTGCACAAAACAGTGCGACGCGCAAAATAGCGCGAGTGTCAACTGCACAAAACAGTGCGACGCGCAAAATAGCGTGAGTGTCAACTCCACAAAAGAGTGCGACGCGCAAAATAACGCGAGTGTGATCTGCACAAAACAGTGCGACGCGCAAAATAGCGCGAGTGTCAACTGCACAAAACAGTGCGACGCGCAAAATAGCGCGAGTGTGATCTGCACAAAACAGTGCGACGCGCAAAATAGCGCGAGTGTGATCTGCACAAAACAGTGCGAAGTGCAAAATAGCGCGAGTGTCAACAGCACAGAACAGTGCGACTCGCAAAATAGCGCGAGTGTCAACTGCACACAACAGTGCGACGCGCAAAATAGCGCGAGTGTGATCTGCACAAAACAGTGCGACGCGCAAAATAGCGCGAGTGTGATCTGGACAAAACAGTGCGACCCGCGAAATAGCGCGAGTGTCAACTGCCCAAAACAGTGGGACCCCAAAATAGCGCGGGTGTCAACTGCACAAAACAGTGCGACGCGCAAAATAGCGCGAGTGTCAACTGCACAAAACAGTGCGACTCGCAAAATAGCGCGAGTGTGATCTGCACAAAACAGTGCGACGCGCAAAATAGGGCCAGTGTGAACAGCACAAAACAGTGCGACGCGCAAAATAGCGTGAGTGTCAACTGCACAAAACAGTGCGACGCGCAAAATAGCGCGATTGTGATCTGCACAAAACAGTGCGACGCGCAAAATAGCGCGAGTGTGATCTGCACAAAACAGTGCGACCCGCGAAATAGCGCGAGTGTCAACTGCCCAAAACAGTGGGACCCCAAAATAGCGCGAGTGTCAACTGCACAAAACAGTGCGACGCGCAAAATAGCGCGAGTGTCAACTGCACAAAACAGTGCGACGCGCAAAATAGCGCGAGTGTCAACTGCACAAAACAGTGCGACGCGCAAAATAACGCGAGTGTGATCTGCACAAAACAGTGCGACGCGCAAAATAGCGCGAGTGTCAACAGCACAGAACAGTGCGACTCGCAAAATAGCGCGAGTGTCAACTGCACAAAACAGTGCGACGCGCAAAATAGCGCGAGTGTGATCTGCACAAAACAGTGCGACGCGCAAAATAGCGCGAGTGTGATCTGCACAAAACAGTGCGACGCGCAAAATAGTGCGAGTGTCAACTGCACAAAACAGTGCGACCCCAAAATAGCGCGAGTGTCAACTGCACAAAACAGTGCGACGCGCAAAATAGCGCGAGTGTCAACTGCACAAAGCAGTGCGACTCGCAAAATAGCGCGAGTGTCAACTGCACAAAACAGTGCGACGCGCAAAATAGCGCGAGTGTGATCTGCACAAAACAGTGCGACGCGCAAAATAGGGCCAGTGTGAACAGCACAAAACAGTGCGACGCGCAAAATAGCGTGAGTGTCAACTGCACAAAACAGTGCGACGCGCAAAATAGCGCGAGTGTGATCTGCACAAAACAGTGCGACGCGCAAAATAGCGCGAGTGTGATCTGCACAAAACAGTGCGAAGTGCAAAATAGCACGAGTGTCAACTGCCCAAAACAGTGGGACCCCAAAATAGCGCGAGTGTCAACTGCACAAAACAGTGCGACGCGCAAAATAGCGCGAGTGTGATCTGCCCAAAACAGTGCGACGCGCAAAATAGCGCGAGTGTCAACTGCACAAAACAGTGCGACGCGCAAAATAGCGTGAGTGTCAACTCCACAAAAGAGTGCGACGCGCAAAATAACGCGAGTGTGATCTGCACAAAACAGTGCGACGCGCAAAATAGCGCGAGTGTCAACTGCACAAAACAGTGCGACGCGCAAAATAGCGCGAGTGTGATCTGCACAAAACAGTGCGACGCGCAAAATAACGCGAGTGTGATCTGCACAAAACAGTGCGAAGTGCAAAATAGCGCGAGTGTCAACAGCACAGAACAGTGCGACTCGCAAAATAGCGCGAGTGTCAACTGCACAAAACAGTGCGACGCGCAAAATAGCGCGAGTGTCAACTGCACAAAACAGTGCGACGCGCAAAATAGCGCGAGTGTCAACTGCACAAAACAGTGCGACTCGCAAAATAGCGCGAGTGTGATCTGCACAAAACAGTGCGACGCGCAAAATAGGGCCAGTGTGAACAGCACAAAACAGTGCGACGCGCAAAATAGCGTGAGTGTCAACTGCACAAAACAGTGCGACGCGCAAAATAGCGCGATTGTGATCTGCACAAAACAGTGCGACGCGCAAAATAGCGCGAGTGTGATCTGCACAAAACAGTGCGACCCGCGAAATAGCGCGAGTGTCAACTGCCCAAAACAGTGGGACCCCAAAATAGCGCGAGTGTCAACTGCACAAAACAGTGCGACGCGCAAAATAGCGCGAGTGTGATCTGCCCAAAACAGTGCGACGCGCAAAATAGCGCGAGTGTCAACTGCACAAAACAGTGCGACGCGCAAAATAGCGTGAGTGTCAACTCCACAAAAGAGTGCGACGCGCAAAATAACGCGAGTGTGATCTGCACAAAACAGTGCGACGCGCAAAATAGCGCGAGTGTCAACTGCACAAAACAGTGCGACGCGCAAAATAGCGCGAGTGTGATCTGCACAAAACAGTGCAACGCGCAAAATAACGCGAGTGTGATCTGCACAAAACAGTGCGAAGTGCAAAATAGCGCGAGTGTCAACAGCACAGAACAGTGCGACTCGCAAAATAGCGCGAGTGTCAACTGCACAAAACAGTGCGACGCGCAAAATAGCGCGAGTGTCAACTGCACAAAACAGTGCGACGCGCAAAATAGCGTGAGTGTCAACTCCACAAAAGAGTGCGACGCGCAAAATAACGCGAGTGTGATCTGCACAAAACAGTGCGACGCGCAAAATAGCGCGAGTGTCAACTGCACAAAACAGTGCGACGCGCAAAATAGCGCGAGTGTGATCTGCACAAAACAGTGCGACGCGCAAAATAGCGCGAGTGTGATCTGCACAAAACAGTGCGAAGTGCAAAATAGCGCGAGTGTCAACAGCACAGAACAGTGCGACTCGCAAAATAGCGCGAGTGTCAACTGCACAAAACAGTGCGACGCGCAAAATAGCGCGAGTGTGATCTGCACAAAACAGTGCGACGCGCAAAATAGCGCGAGTGTGATCTGGACAAAACAGTGCGACCCGCGAAATAGCGCGAGTGTCAACTGCCCAAAACAGTGGGACCCCAAAATAGCGCGAGTGTCAACTGCACAAAACAGTGCGACGCGCAAAATAGCGCGAGTGTCAACTGCACAAAACAGTGCGACTCGCAAAATAGCGCGAGTGTCAACTGCACAAAACAGTGCGACGCGCAAAATAGCGCGAGTGTGATCTGCACAAAACAGTGCAACGTGCAAAATAGGGCCAGTGTGAATAGCACAAAACAGTGCGACGCGCAAAATAGGGCCAGTGTGAACAGCGCAAAACAATGCGACGCGCAAAATAGCGCGAGTGTCAACTGCACAAAACAGTGCGACGCGCAAAATAGCGCGAGTGTGATCTGCACAAAACAGTGCGACGCGCAAAATAGCGCGAGTGTCAACTGCACAAAACAGTGCGACGCGCAAAATAGCGTGAGTGTCAACTCCACAAAAGAGTGCGACGCGCAAAATAACGCGAGTGTGATCTGCACAAAACAGTGCGACGCGCAAAATAGCGCGAGTGTCAACTGCACAAAACAGTGCGACGCGCAAAATAGCGCGAGTGTGATCTGCACAAAACAGTGCGACGCGCAAAATAGCGCGAGTGTGATCTGCACAAAACAGTGCGAAGTGCAAAATAGCGCGAGTGTCAACAGCACAGAACAGTGCGACTCGCAAAATAGCGCGAGTGTCAACTGCACACAACAGTGCGACGCGCAAAATAGCGCGAGTGTGATCTGCACAAAACAGTGCGACGCGCAAAATAGCGCGAGTGTGATCTGGACAAAACAGTGCGACCCGCGAAATAGCGCGAGTGTCAACTGCCCAAAACAGTGGGACCCCAAAATAGCGCGGGTGTCAACTGCACAAAACAGTGCGACGCGCAAAATAGCGCGAGTGTCAACTGCACAAAACAGTGCGACTCGCAAAATAGCGCGAGTGTGATCTGCACAAAACAGTGCGACGCGCAAAATAGGGCCAGTGTGAACAGCACAAAACAGTGCGACGCGCAAAATAGCGTGAGTGTCAACTGCACAAAACAGTGCGACGCGCAAAATAGCGCGATTGTGATCTGCACAAAACAGTGCGACGCGCAAAATAGCGCGAGTGTGATCTGCACAAAACAGTGCGACCCGCGAAATAGCGCGAGTGTCAACTGCCCAAAACAGTGGGACCCCAAAATAGCGCGAGTGTCAACTGCACAAAACAGTGCGACGCGCAAAATAGCGCGAGTGTCAACTGCACAAAACAGTGCGACGCGCAAAATAGCGCGAGTGTCAACTGCACAAAACAGTGCGACGCGCAAAATAACGCGAGTGTGATCTGCACAAAACAGTGCGACGCGCAAAATAGCGCGAGTGTCAACAGCACAGAACAGTGCGACTCGCAAAATAGCGCGAGTGTCAACTGCACAAAACAGTGCGACGCGCAAAATAGCGCGAGTGTGATCTGCACAAAACAGTGCGACGCGCAAAATAGCGCGAGTGTGATCTGCACAAAACAGTGCGACGCGCAAAATAGTGCGAGTGTCAACTGCACAAAACAGTGCGACCCCAAAATAGCGCGAGTGTCAACTGCACAAAACAGTGCGACGCGCAAAATAGCGCGAGTGTCAACTGCACAAAGCAGTGCGACTCGCAAAATAGCGCGAGTGTCAACTGCACAAAACAGTGCGACGCGCAAAATAGCGCGAGTGTGATCTGCACAAAACAGTGCGACGCGCAAAATAGGGCCAGTGTGAACAGCACAAAACAGTGCGACGCGCAAAATAGCGTGAGTGTCAACTGCACAAAACAGTGCGACGCGCAAAATAGCGCGAGTGTGATCTGCACAAAACAGTGCGACGCGCAAAATAGCGCGAGTGTGATCTGCACAAAACAGTGCGACCCGCGAAATAGCGCGAGTGTCAACTGCCCAAAACAGTGGGACCCCAAAATAGCGCGAGTGTCAACTGCACAAAACAGTGCGACGCGCAAAATAGCGCGAGTGTGATCTGCCCAAAACAGTGCGACGCGCAAAATAGCGCGAGTGTCAACTGCACAAAACAGTGCGACGCGCAAAATAGCGTGAGTGTCAACTCCACAAAAGAGTGCGACGCGCAAAATAACGCGAGTGTGATCTGCACAAAACAGTGCGACGCGCAAAATAGCGCGTGTGTCAACTGCACAAAACAGTGCGACGCGCAAAATAGCGCGAGTGTGATCTGCACAAAACAGTGCGACGCGCAAAATAACGCGAGTGTGATCTGCACAAAACAGTGCGAAGTGCAAAATAGCGCGAGTGTCAACAGCACAGAACAGTGCGACTCGCAAAATAGCGCGAGTGTCAACTGCACAAAACAGTGCGACGCGCAAAATAGCGCGAGTGTCAACTGCACAAAACAGTGCGACGCGCAAAATAGCGTGAGTGTCAACTCCACAAAAGAGTGCGACGCGCAAAATAACGCGAGTGTGATCTGCACAAAACAGTGCGAAGTGCAAAATAGCGCGAGTGTCAACAGCACAGAACAGTGCGACTCGCAAAATAGCGCGAGTGTCAACTGCACACAACAGTGCGACGCGCAAAATAGCGCGAGTGTGATCTGCACAAAACAGTGCGACGCGCAAAATAGCGCGAGTGTGATCTGGACAAAACAGTGCGACCCGCGAAATAGCGCGAGTGTCAACTGCCCAAAACAGTGGGACCCCAAAATAGCGCGGGTGTCAACTGCACAAAACAGTGCGACGCGCAAAATAGCGCGAGTGTCAACTGCACAAAACAGTGCGACTCGCAAAATAGCGCGAGTGTGATCTGCACAAAACAGTGCGACGCGCAAAATAGGGCCAGTGTGAACAGCACAAAACAGTGCGACGCGCAAAATAGCGTGAGTGTCAACTGCACAAAACAGTGCGACGCGCAAAATAGCGCGATTGTGATCTGCACAAAACAGTGCGACGTGCAAAATAGCGCGAGTGTGATCTGCACAAAACAGTGCGACCCGCGAAATAGCGCGAGTGTCAACTGCCCAAAACAGTGGGACCCCAAAATAGCGCGAGTGTCAACTGCACAAAACAGTGCGACGCGCAAAATAGCGCGAGTGTCAACTGCACAAAACAGTGCGACGCGCAAAATAGCGCGAGTGTCAACTGCACAAAACAGTGCGACGCGCAAAATAACGCGAGTGTGATCTGCACAAAACAGTGCGACGCGCAAAATAGCGCGAGTGTCAACAGCACAGAACAGTGCGACTCGCAAAATAGCGCGAGTGTCAACTGCACAAAACAGTGCGACGCGCAAAATAGCGCGAGTGTGATCTGCACAAAACAGTGCGACGCGGAAAATAGCGCGAGTGTGATCTGCACAAAACAGTGCGACGCGCAAAATAGTGCGAGTGTCAACTGCACAAAACAGTGCGACCCCAAAATAGCGCGAGTGTCAACTGCACAAAACAGTGCGACGCGCAAAATAGCGCGAGTGTCAACTGCACAAAGCAGTGCGACTCGCAAAATAGCGCGAGTGTCAACTGCACAAAACAGTGCGACGCGCAAAATAGCGCGAGTGTGATCTGCACAAAACAGTGCGACGCGCAAAATAGGGCCAGTGTGAACAGCACAAAACAGTGCGACGCGCAAAATAGCGTGAGTGTCAACTGCACAAAACAGTGCGACGCGCAAAATAGCGCGAGTGTGATCTGCACAAAACAGTGCGACGCGCAAAATAGCGCGAGTGTGATCTGCACAAAACAGTGCGACCCGCGAAATAGCGCGAGTGTCAACTGCCCAAAACAGTGGGACCCCAAAATAGCGCGAGTGTCAACTGCACAAAACAGTGCGACGCGCAAAATAGCGCGAGTGTGATCTGCCCAAAACAGTGCGACGCGCAAAATAGCGCGAGTGTCAACTGCACAAAACAGTGCGACGCGCAAAATAGCGTGAGTGTCAACTCCACAAAAGAGTGCGACGCGCAAAATAACGCGAGTGTGATCTGCACAAAACAGTGCGACGCGCAAAATAGCGCGTGTGTCAACTGCACAAAACAGTGCGACGCGCAAAATAGCGCGAGTGTGATCTGCACAAAACAGTGCGACGCGCAAAATAACGCGAGTGTGATCTGCACAAAACAGTGCGAAGTGCAAAATAGCGCGAGTGTCAACAGCACAGAACAGTGCGACTCGCAAAATAGCGCGAGTGTCAACTGCACAAAACAGTGCGACGCGCAAAATAACGCGAGTGTGATCTGCACAAAACAGTGCGACGCGCAAAATAGCGCGAGTGTCAACTGCACAAAACAGTGCGACGCGCAAAATAGCGCGAGTGTGATCTGCACAAAACAGTGCGACGCGCAAAATAGCGCGAGTGTGATCTGCACAAAACAGTGCGAAGTGCAAAATAGCGCGAGTGTCAACAGCACAGAACAGTGCGACTCGCAAAATAGCGCGAGTGTCAACTGCACAAAACAGTGCGACGCGCAAAATAGCGCGAGTGTGATCTGCACAAAAGAGTGCGACGCGCAAAATAACGCGAGTGTGATCTGCACAAAACAGTGCGACGCGCAAAATAGCGCGAGTGTCAACTGCACAAAACAGTGCGACGCGCAAAATAGCGCGAGTGTGATCTGCACAAAACAGTGCGACGCGCAAAATAGCGCGAGTGTGATCTGCACAAAACAGTGCGAAGTGCAAAATAGCGCGAGTGTCAACAGCACAGAACAGTGCGACTCGCAAAATAGCGCGAGTGTCAACTGCACAAAACAGTGCGACGCGCAAAATAGCGCGAGTGTGATCTGCACAAAACAGTGCGACGCGCAAAATAGCGCGAGTGTGATCTGCACAAAACAGTGCGACGCGCAAAATAGCGCGAGTGTCAACTGCACAAAACAGTGCGACCCCAAAATAGCGCGAGTGTCAACTGCACAAAACAGTGCGACGCGCAAAATAGCGCGAGTGTCAACTGCACAAAACAGTACGACTCGCAAAATAGCGCGAGTGTCAACTGCACAAAACAGTGCGACGCGCAAAATAGCGCGAGTGTGATCTGCACAAAACAGTGCGACGCGCAAAATAGGGCCAGTGTGAACAGCACAAAACAGTGCGACGCGCAAAATAGCGTGAGTGTCAACTGCACAAAACAGTGCGACGCGCAAAATAGCGCGAGTGTGATCTGCACAAAACAGTGCGACGCGCAAAATAGCGCGAGTGTGATCTGGACAAAACAGTGCGACCCGCGAAATAGCGCGAGTGTCAACTGCCCAAAACAGTGGGACCCCAAAATAGCGCGAGTGTCAACTGCACAAAACAGTGCGACGCGCAAAATAGCGCGAGTGTCAACTGCACAAAACAGTGCGACTCGCAAAATAGCGCGAGTGTCAACTGCACAAAACAGTGCGACGCGCAAAATAGCGCGAGTGTGATCTGCACAAAACAGTGCGACGCGCAAAATAGGGCCAGTGTGAACAGCACAAAACAGTGCGATGCGCAAAATAGCGTGAGTGTCAACTGCACAAAACAGTGCGACGCGCAAAATAGCGCGAGTGTGATCTGCACAAAACAGTGCGAAGTGCAAAATAGCGCGAGTGTCAACAGCACAGAACAGTGCGACTCGCAAAATAGCGCGAGTGTCAACTGCACACAACAGTGCGACGCGCAAAATAGCGCGAGTGTGATCTGCACAAAACAGTGCGACGCGCAAAATAGCGCGAGTGTGATCTGGACAAAACAGTGCGACCCGCGAAATAGCGCGAGTGTCAACTGCCCAAAACAGTGGGACCCCAAAATAGCGCGGGTGTCAACTGCACAAAACAGTGCGACGCGCAAAATAGCGCGAGTGTCAACTGCACAAAACAGTGCGACTCGCAAAATAGCGCGAGTGTGATCTGCACAAAACAGTGCGACGCGCAAAATAGGGCCAGTGTGAACAGCACAAAACAGTGCGACGCGCAAAATAGCGTGAGTGTCAACTGCACAAAACAGTGCGACGCGCAAAATAGCGCGATTGTGATCTGCACAAAACAGTGCGACGCGCAAAATAGCGCGAGTGTGATCTGCACAAAACAGTGCGACCCGCGAAATAGCGCGAGTGTCAACTGCCCAAAACAGTGGGACCCCAAAATAGCGCGAGTGTCAACTGCACAAAACAGTGCGACGCGCAAAATAGCGCGAGTGTCAACTGCACAAAACAGTGCGACGCGCAAAATAGCGCGAGTGTCAACTGCACAAAACAGTGCGACGCGCAAAATAACGCGAGTGTGATCTGCACAAAACAGTGCGACGCGCAAAATAGCGCGAGTGTCAACAGCACAGAACAGTGCGACTCGCAAAATAGCGCGAGTGTCAACTGCACAAAACAGTGCGACGCGCAAAATAGCGCGAGTGTGATCTGCACAAAACAGTGCGATGCGCAAAATAGCGCGAGTGTGATCTGCACAAAACAGTGCGACGCGCAAAATAGTGCGAGTGTCAACTGCACAAAACAGTGCGACCCCAAAATAGCGCGAGTGTCAACTGCACAAAACAGTGCGACGCGCAAAATAGCGCGAGTGTCAACTGCACAAAGCAGTGCGACTCGCAAAATAGCGCGAGTGTCAACTGCACAAAACAGTGCGACGCGCAAAATAGCGCGAGTGTGATCTGCACAAAACAGTGCGACGCGCAAAATAGGGCCAGTGTGAACAGCACAAAACAGTGCGACGCGCAAAATAGCGTGAGTGTCAACTGCACAAAACAGTGCGACGCGCAAAATAGCGCGAGTGTGATCTGCACAAAACAGTGCGACGCGCAAAATAGCGCGAGTGTGATCTGCACAAAACAGTGCGACCCGCGAAATAGCGCGAGTGTCAACTGCCCAAAACAGTGGGACCCCAAAATAGCGCGAGTGTCAACTGCACAAAACAGTGCGACGCGCAAAATAGCGCGAGTGTGATCTGCCCAAAACAGTGCGACGCGCAAAATAGCGCGAGTGTCAACTGCACAAAACAGTGCGACGCGCAAAATAGCGTGAGTGTCAACTCCACAAAAGAGTGCGACGCGCAAAATAACGCGAGTGTGATCTGCACAAAACAGTGCGACGCGCAAAATAGCGCGTGTGTCAACTGCACAAAACAGTGCGACGCGCAAAATAGCGCGAGTGTGATCTGCACAAAACAGTGCGACGCGCAAAATAACGCGAGTGTGATCTGCACAAAACAGTGCGAAGTGCAAAATAGCGCGAGTGTCAACAGCACAGAACAGTGCGACTCGCAAAATAGCGCGAGTGTCAACTGCACAAAACAGTGCGACGCGCAAAATAGCGCGAGTGTCAACTGCACAAAACAGTGCGACGCGCAAAATAGCGTGAGTGTCAACTCCACAAAAGAGTGCGACGCGCAAAATAACGCGAGTGTGATCTGCACAAAACAGTGCGACGCGCAAAATAGCGCGAGTGTCAACTGCACAAAACAGTGCGACGCGCAAAATAGCGCGAGTGTGATCTGCACAAAACAGTGCGACGCGCAAAATAGCGCGAGTGTGATCTGCACAAAACAGTGCGAAGTGCAAAATAGCGCGAGTGTCAACAGCACAGAACAGTGCGACTCGCAAAATAGCGCGAGTGTCAACTGCACAAAACAGTGCGACGCGCAAAATAGCGCGAGTGTGATCTGCACAAAACAGTGCGACGCGCAAAATAGCGCGAGTGTGATCTGCACAAAACAGTGCGACGCGCAAAATAGCGCGAGTGTCAACTGCACAAAACAGTGCGACCCCAAAATAGCGCGAGTGTCAACTGCACAAAACAGTGCGACGCGCAAAATAGCGCGAGTGTCAACTGCACAAAACAGTACGACTCGCAAAATAGCGCGAGTGTCAACTGCACAAAACAGTGCGACGCGCAAAATAGCGCGAGTGTGATCTGCACAAAACAGTGCGACGCGCAAAATAGGGCCAGTGTGAACAGCACAAAACAGTGCGACGCGCAAAATAGCGTGAGTGTCAACTGCACAAAACAGTGCGACGCGCAAAATAGCGCGAGTGTGATCTGCACAAAACAGTGCGACGCGCAAAATAGCGCGAGTGTGATCTGGACAAAACAGTGCGACCCGCGAAATAGCGCGAGTGTCAACTGCCCAAAACAGTGGGACCCCAAAATAGCGCGAGTGTCAACTGCACAAAACAGTGCGACGCGCAAAATAGCGCGAGTGTCAACTGCACAAAACAGTGCGACTCGCAAAATAGCGCGAGTGTCAACTGCACAAAACAGTGCGACGCGCAAAATAGCGCGAGTGTGATCTGCACAAAACAGTGCGACGCGCAAAATAGGGCCAGTGTGAACAGCACAAAACAGTGCGATGCGCAAAATAGCGTGAGTGTCAACTGCACAAAACAGTGCGACGCGCAAAATAGCGCGAGTGTGATCTGCACAAAACAGTGCGACGCGCAAAATAGCGCGAGTGTGATCTGGACAAAACAGTGCGACGCGCAAAATAGGGCCAGTGTGAACAGCACAAAACAGTGCGACGCGCAAAATAGCGTGAGTGTCAACTGCACAAAACAGTGCGACGCGCAAAATAGCGCGAGTGTGATCTGCACAAAACAGTGCGACGCGCAAAATAGCGCGAGTGTGATCTGCACAAAACAGTGCGACGCGCAAAATAGGGCCAGTGTGAACAGCACAAAACAGTGCGACGCGCAAAATAGCGTGAGTGTCAACTGCACAAAACAGTGCGACGCGCAAAATAGCGCGAGTGTGATCTGCACAAAACAGTGCGACGCGCAAAATAGCGCGAGTGTGATCTGGACAAAACAGTGCGACCCGCGAAATAGCGCGAGTGTCAACTGCCCAAAACAGTGGGACCCCAAAATAGCGCGAGTGTCAACTGCACAAAACAGTGCGACGCGCAAAATAGCGCGAGTGTCAACTGCACAAAACAGTGCGACTCGCAAAATAGCGCGAGTGTCAACTGCACAAAACAGTGCGACGCGCCAAATAGCGCGAGTGTGATCTGCACAAAACAGTGCAACGCGCAAAATAGGGCCAGTGTGAATAGCACAAAACAGTGCGACGCGCAAAATAGGGCCAGTGTGAACAGCGCAAAACAATGCGACGCGCAAAATAGCGCGAGTGTCAACTGCACAAAACAGTGCGACGCGCAAAATAGCGCGAGTGTGATCTGCACAAAACAGTGCGACGCGCAAAATAGCGCGAGTGTCAACTGCACAAAACAGTGCGACGCGCAAAATAGCGTGAGTGTCAACTCCACAAAAGAGTGCGACGCGCAAAATAACGCGAGTGTGATCTGCACAAAACAGTGCGACGCGCAAAATAGCGCGAGTGTCAACTGCACAAAACAGTGCGACGCGCAAAATAGCGCGAGTGTGATCTGCACAAAACAGTGCGACGCGCAAAATAGCGCGAGTGTGATCTGCACAAAACAGTGCGAAGTGCAAAATAGCGCGAGTGTCAACAGCACAGAACAGTGCGACTCGCAAAATAGCGCGAGTGTCAACTGCACACAACAGTGCGACGCGCAAAATAGCGCGAGTGTGATCTGCACAAAACAGTGCGACGCGCAAAATAGCGCGAGTGTGATCTGGACAAAACAGTGCGACCCGCGAAATAGCGCGAGTGTCAACTGCCCAAAACAGTGGGACCCCAAAATAGCGCGAGTGTCAACTGCACAAAACAGTGCGACGCGCAAAATAGCGCGAGTGTCAACTGCACAAAACAGTGCGACTCGCAAAATAGCGCGAGTGTGATCTGCACAAAACAGTGCGACGCGCAAAATAGGGCCAGTGTGAACAGCACAAAACAGTGCGACGCGCAAAATAGCGTGAGTGTCAACTGCACAAAACAGTGCGACGCGCAAAATAGCGCGATTGTGATCTGCACAAAACAGTGCGACGCGCAAAATAGCGCGAGTGTGATCTGCACAAAACAGTGCGACCCGCGAAATAGCGCGAGTGTCAACTGCCCAAAACAGTGGGACCCCAAAATAGCGCGAGTGTCAACTGCACAAAACAGTGCGACGCGCAAAATAGCGCGAGTGTCAACTGCACAAAACAGTGCGACGCGCAAAATAGCACGAGTGTCAACTGCACAAAACAGTGCGACGCGCAAAATAACGCGAGTGTGATCTGCACAAAACAGTGCGACGCGCAAAATAGCGCGAGTGTCAACAGCACAGAACAGTGCGACTCGTAAAATAGCGCGAGTGTCAACTGCACAAAACAGTGCGACGCGCAAAATAGCGCGAGTGTGATCTGCACAAAACAGTGCGACGCGGAAAATAGCGCGAGTGTGATCTGCACAAAACAGTGCGACGCGCAAAATAGTGCGAGTGTCAACTGCACAAAACAGTGCGACCCCAAAATAGCGCGAGTGTCAACTGCACAAAACAGTGCGACGCGCAAAATAGCGCGAGTGTCAACTGCACAAAGCAGTGCGACTCGCAAAATAGCGCGAGTGTCAACTGCACAAAACAGTGCGACGCGCAAAATAGCGCGAGTGTGATCTGCACAAAACAGTGCGACGCGCAAAATAGGGCCAGTGTGAACAGCACAAAACAGTGCGACGCGCAAAATAGCGTGAGTGTCAACTGCACAAAACAGTGCGACGCGCAAAATAGCGCGAGTGTGATCTGCACAAAACAGTGCGACGCGCAAAATAGCGCGAGTGTGATCTGCACAAAACAGTGCGACCCGCGAAATAGCGCGAGTGTCAACTGCCCAAAACAGTGGGACCCCAAAATAGCGCGAGTGTCAACTGCACAAAACAGTGCGACGCGCAAAATAGCGCGAGTGTGATCTGCCCAAAACAGTGCGACGCGCAAAATAGCGCGAGTGTCAACTGCACAAAACAGTGCGACGCGCAAAATAGCGTGAGTGTCAACTCCACAAAAGAGTGCGACGCGCAAAATAACGCGAGTGTGATCTGCACAAAACAGTGCGACGCGCAAAATAGCGCGAGTGTCAACTGCACAAAACAGTGCGACGCGCAAAATAGCGCGAGTGTGATCTGCACAAAACAGTGCGACGCGCAAAATAGCGCGAGTGTGATCTGCACAAAACAGTGCGAAGTGCAAAATAGCGCGAGTGTCAACAGCACAGAACAGTGCGACTCGCAAAATAGCGCGAGTGTCAACGGCACAAAACAGTGCGACGCGCAAAATAGCGCGAGTGTCAACTGCACAAAACAGTGCGACGCGCAAAATAGCGTGAGTGTCAACTCCACAAAAGAGTGCGACGCGCAAAATAACGCGAGTGTGATCTGCACAAAACAGTGCGACGCGCAAAATAGCGCGAGTGTCAACTGCACAAAACAGTGCGACGCGCAAAATAGCGCGAGTGTGATCTGCACAAAACAGTGCGACGCGCAAAATAGCGCGAGTGTGATCTGCACAAAACAGTGCGAAGTGCAAAATAGCGCGAGTGTCAACAGCACAGAACAGTGCGACTCGCAAAATAGCGCGAGTGTCAACTGCACAAAACAGTGCGACGCGCAAAATAGCGCGAGTGTGATCTGCACAAAACAGTGCGACGCGCAAAATAGCGCGAGTGTGATCTGCACAAAACAGTGCGACGCGCAAAATAGCGCGAGTGTCAACTGCACAAAACAGTGCGACCCCAAAATAGCGCGAGTGTCAACTGCACAAAACAGTGCGACGCGCAAAATAGCGCGAGTGTCAACTGCACAAAACAGTACGACTCGCAAAATAGCGCGAGTGTCAACTGCACAAAACAGTGCGACGCGCAAAATAGCGCGAGTGTGATCTGCACAAAACAGTGCGACGCGCAAAATAGCGCGAGTGTCAACTGCACAAAACAGTGCGACGCGCAAAATAGCGTTAGTGTCAACTCCACAAAAGAGTGCGACGCGCAAAATAACGCGAGTGTGATCTGCACAAAACAGTGCGACGCGCAAAATAGCGCGAGTGTCAACTGCACAAAACAGTGCGACGCGCAAAATAGCGCGAGTGTGATCTGCACAAAACAGTGCGACGCGCAAAATAGCGCGAGTGTGATCTGCACAAAACAGTGCGAAGTGCAAAATAGCGCGAGTGTCAGCAGCACAGAACAGTGCGACTCGCAAAATAGCGCGAGTGTCAACTGCACACAACAGTGCGACGCGCAAAATAGCGCGAGTGTGATCTGCACAAAACAGTGCGACGCGCAAAATAGCGCGAGTGTGATCTGGACAAAACAGTGCGACCCGCGATATAGCGCGAGTGTCAACTGCCCAAAACAGTGGGACCCCAAAATAGCGCGAGTGTCAACTTCACAAAACAGTGCGACGCGCAAAATAGCGCGAGTGTGATCTGCCCAAAACAGTGCGACGCGCAAAATAGGGCCAGTGTGAACAGCACAAAACAGTGCGACGCGCAAAATAGCGTGAGTGTCAACTGCACAAAACAGTGCGACGCGCAAAATAGCGCGAGTGTGATCTGCACAAAACAGTGCGACGCGCAAAATAGCGCGAGTGTGATCTGCACAAAACAGTGCGACCCGCGAAATAGCGCGAGTGTCAACTGCCCAAAACAGTGGGACCCCAAAATAGCGCGAGTGTCAACTGCACAAAACAGTGCGACGCGCAAAATAGCGCGAGTGTGATCTGCCCAAAACAGTGCGACGCGCAAAATAGCGCGAGTGTCAACTGCACAAAACAGTGCGACGCGCAAAATAGCGTGAGTGTCAACTCCACAAAAGAGTGCGACGCGCAAAATAACGCGAGTGTGATCTGCACAAAACAGTGCGACGCGCAAAATAGCGCGAGTGTCAACTGCACAAAACAGTGCGACGCGCAAAATAGCGCGAGTGTGATCTGCACAAAACAGTGCGACGCGCAAAATAGCGCGAGTGTGATCTGCACAAAACAGTGCGAAGTGCAAAATAGCGCGAGTGTCAACAGCACAGAACAGTGCGACTCGCAAAATAGCGCGAGTGTCAACTGCACAAAACAGTGCGACGCGCAAAATAGCGCGAGTGTCAACTGCACAAAACAGTGCGACGCGCAAAATAGCGTGAGTGTCAACTCCACAAAAGAGTGCGACGCGCAAAATAACGCGAGTGTGATCTGCACAAAACAGTGCGACGCGCAAAATAGCGCGAGTGTCAACTGCACAAAACAGTGCGACGCGCAAAATAGCGCGAGTGTGATCTGCACAAAACAGTGCGACGCGCAAAATAGCGCGAGTGTGATCTGCACAAAACAGTGCGAAGTGCAAAATAGCGCGAGTGTCAACAGCACAGAACAGTGCGACTCGCAAAATAGCGCGAGTGTCAACTGCACAAAACAGTGCGACGCGCAAAATAGCGCGAGTGTGATCTGCACAAAACAGTGCGACGCGCAAAATAGCGCGAGTGTGATCTGCACAAAACAGTGCGACGCGCAAAATAGCGCGAGTGTCAACTGCACAAAACAGTGCGACCCCAAAATAGCGCGAGTGTCAACTGCACAAAACAGTGCGACGCGCAAAATAGCGCGAGTGTCAACTGCACAAAACAGTACGACTCGCAAAATAGCGCGAGTGTCAACTGCACAAAACAGTGCGACGCGCAAAATAGCGCGAGTGTGATCTGCACAAAACAGTGCGACGCGCAAAATAGCGCGAGTGTCAACTGCACAAAACAGTGCGACGCGCAAAATAGCGTTAGTGTCAACTCCACAAAAGAGTGCGACGCGCAAAATAACGCGAGTGTGATCTGCACAAAACAGTGCGACGCGCAAAATAGCGCGAGTGTCAACTGCACAAAACAGTGCGACGCGCAAAATAGCGCGAGTGTGATCTGCACAAAACAGTGCGACGCGCAAAATAGCGCGAGTGTGATCTGCACAAAACAGTGCGAAGTGCAAAATAGCGCGAGTGTCAGCAGCACAGAACAGTGCGACTCGCAAAATAGCGCGAGTGTCAACTGCACACAACAGTGCGACGCGCAAAATAGCGCGAGTGTGATCTGCACAAAACAGTGCGACGCGCAAAATAGCGCGAGTGTGATCTGGACAAAACAGTGCGACCCGCGATATAGCGCGAGTGTCAACTGCCCAAAACAGTGGGACCCCAAAATAGCGCGAGTGTCAACTTCACAAAACAGTGCGACGCGCAAAATAGCGCGAGTGTCAACTGCACAAAACAGTGCGACTCGCAAAATAGCGCGAGTGTGATCTGCACAAAACAGTGCGACGCGCAAAATAGGGCCAGTGTGAACAGCACAAAACAGTGCGACGCGCAAAATAGCGTGAGTGTCAACTGCACAAAACAGTGCGACGCGCAAAATAGCGCGAGTGTGATCTGCACAAAACAGTGCGACGCGCAAAATAGCGCGAGTGTGATCGGCACAAAACAGTGCGACCCGCGAAATAGCGCGAGTGTCAACTGCCCAAAACAGTGGGACCCCAAAATAGCGCGAGTGTCAACTGCACAAAACAGTGCGACGCGCAAAATAGCGCGAGTGTCAACTGCACAAAACAGTGCGACTCGCAAAATAGCGCGAGTGTCAACTGCACAAAACAGTGCGACGCGCAAAATAGCGCGATTGTGATCTGCACAAAATAGTGCAACGCGCAAAATAGGGCCAGTGTGAACAGCACAAAACAGTGCGACGCGCAAAATAGGGCCAGTGTGAACAGCACAAAACAGTGCGATGCGCAAAATAGCGTGAGTGTGATCTGCACAAAACAGTGCGACGCGCAAAATAGCGCGAGTGTCAACTGCACAAAACAGTGCGACGCGCAAAATAGCGTGAGTGTCAACTCCACAAAAGAGTGCGACGCGCAAAATAACGCGAGTGTGATCTGCACAAAACAGTGCGACGCGCAAAATAGCGCGAGTGTCAACTGCACAAAACAGTGCGACGCGCAAAATAACGCGTGTGTGATCTGCACAAAACAGTGCGACGCGCAAAATAGCGCGAGTGTGATCTGCACAAAACAGTGCGAAGTGCAAAATAGCGCGAGTGTCAACAGCACAGAACAGTGCGACTCGCAAAATAGCGCGAGTGTCAACTGCACAAAACAGTGCGACGCGCAAAATAGCGCGAGTGTCAACTGCACAAAACAGTGCGACGCGCAAAATAGCGTGAGTGTCAACTCCACAAAAGAGTGCGACGCGCAAAATAACGCGAGTGTGATCTGCACAAAACAGTGCGACGCGCAAAATAGCGCGAGTGTGATCTGCACAAAACAGTGCGACGCGCAAAATAGCGCGAGTGTGATCTGCACAAAACAGTGCGACCCGCGAAATAGCGCGAGTGTCAACTGCCCAAAACAGTGGGACCCCAAAATAGCGCGAGTGTCAACTGCACAAAACAGTGCGACGCGCAAAATAGCGCGAGTGTGATCTGCCCAAAACAGTGCGACGCGCAAAATAGCGCGAGTGTCAACTGCACAAAACAGTGCGACGCGCAAAATAGCGTTAGTGTCAACTCCACAAAAGAGTGCGACGCGCAAAATAACGCGAGTGTGATCTGCACAAAACAGTGCGACGCGCAAAATAGCGCGAGTGTCAACTGCACAAAACAGTGCGACGCGCAAAATAGCGCGAGTGTGATCTGCACAAAACAGTGCGACGCGCAAAATAGCGCGAGTGTGATCTGCACAAAACAGTGCGAAGTGCAAAATAGCGCGAGTGTCAACTGCACAGAACAGTGCGACTCGCAAAATAGCGCGAGTGTCAACTGCACAAAACAGTGTGACGCGCAAAATAGCGCGAGTGTCAACTGCACAAAACAGTGCGACGCGCAAAATAGCGTTAGTGTCAACTCCACAAAAGAGTGCGACGCGCAAAATAACGCGAGTGTGATCTGCACAAAACAGTGCGACGCGCAAAATAGCGCGAGTGTCAACTGCACAAAACAGTGCGACGCGCAAAATAGCGCGAGTGTGATCTGCACAAAACAGTGCGACGCGCAAAATAGCGCGAGTGTGATCTGCACAAAACAGTGCGAAGTGCAAAATAGCGCGAGTGTCAACTGCACAGAACAGTGCGACTCGCAAAATAGCGCGAGTGTCAACTGCACAAAACAGTGTGACGCGCAAAATAGCGCGAGTGTCAACTGCACAAAACAGTGCGACGCGCAAAATAGCGTGAGTGTCAACTCCACAAAAGAGTGCGACGCGCAAAATAACGCGAGTGTGATCTGCACAAAACAGTGCGACGCGCAAAATAGCGCGAGTGTCAACTGCACAAAACAGTGCGACGCGCAAAATAGCGCGAGTGTGATCTGCACAAAACAGTGCGACGCGCAAAATAGCGCGAGTGTGATCTGCACAAAACAGTGCGAAGTGCAAAATAGCGCGAGTGTCAACAGCACAGAACAGTGCGACTCGCAAAATAGCGCGAGTGTCAACTGCACAAAACAGTGCGACGCGCAAAATAGCGCGAGTGTGATCTGCACAAAACAGTGCGACCCCCAAAATAGTGCGAGTGTGATCTGCACAAAACAGTGCGACGCGCAAAATAGCGCGAGTGTGATCTGCACAAAACAGTGCGACGCGCAAAATAGCGCGAGTGTCAACTGCACAAAACAGTGCGACCCCAAAATAGCGCGAGTGTCAACTGCACAAAACAGTGCGACGCGCAAAATAGCGCGAGTGTCAACTGCACAAAACAGTACGACTCGCAAAATAGCGCGAGTGTCAACTGCACAAAACAGTGCGACGCGCAAAATAGCGCGAGTGTGATCTGCACAAAACAGTGCGACGCGCAAAATAGGGCCAGTGTGAACAGCACAAAACAGTGCGACGCGCAAAATAGCGTGAGTGTCAACTGCACAAAACAGTGCGACGCGCAAAATAGCGCGAGTGTGATCTGCACAAAACAGTGCGACGCGCAAAATAGCGCGAGTGTGATCTGGACAAAACAGTGCGACCCGCGAAATAGCGCGAGTGTCAACTGCCCAAAACAGTGGTACCCCAAAATAGCGCGAGTGTCAACTGCACAAAACAGTGCGACGCGCAAAATAGCGCGAGTGTCAACTGCACAAAACAGTGCGACTCGCAAAATAGCGCGAGTGTCAACTGCACAAAACAGTGCGACGCGCAAAATAGCGCGAGTGTGATCTGCACAAAACAGTGCAACGCGCAAAATAGGGCCAGTGTGAATAGCACAAAACAGTGCGACGCGCAAAATAGGGCCAGTGTGAACAGCGCAAAACAATGCGACGCGCAAAATAGCGCGAGTGTCAACTGCACAAAACAGTGCGACGCGCAAAATAGCACGAGTGTGATCTGCACAAAACAGTGCGACGCGCAAAATAGCGCGAGTGTCAACTGCACAAAACAGTGCGACGCGCAAAATAGCGTTAGTGTCAACTCCACAAAAGAGTGCGACGCGCAAAATAACGCGAGTGTGATCTGCACAAAACAGTGCGACGCGCAAAATAGCGCGAGTGTCAACTGCACAAAACAGTGCGACGCGCAAAATAGCGCGAGTGTGATCTGCACAAAACAGTGCGACGCGCAAAATAGCGCGAGTGTGATCTGCACAAAACAGTGCGAAGTGCAAAATAGCGCGAGTGTCAGCAGCACAGAACAGTGCGACTCGCAAAATAGCGCGAGTGTCAACTGCACACAACAGTGCGACGCGCAAAATAGCGCGAGTGTGATCTGCACAAAACAGTGCGACGCGCAAAATAGCGCGAGTGTGATCTGGACAAAACAGTGCGACCCGCGATATAGCGCGAGTGTCAACTGCCCAAAACAGTGGGACCCCAAAATAGCGCGAGTGTCAACTGCACAAAACAGTGCGACGCGCAAAATAGCGCGAGTGTCAACTGCACAAAACAGTGCGACTCGCAAAATAGCGCGAGTGTGATCTGCACAAAACAGTGCGACACGCAAAATAGGGCCAGTGTGAACAGCACAAAACAGTGCGACGCGCAAAATAGCGTGAGTGTCAACTGCACAAAACAGTGCGACGCGCAAAATAGCGCGAGTGTGATCTGCACAAAACAGTGCGACGCGCAAAATAGCGCGAGTATGATCTGCACAAAACAGTGCGAAGTGCGAAATAGCGCGAGTGTCAGCAGCACAGAACAGTGCGACTCGCAAAATAGCGCGAGTGTCAACTGCACACAACAGTGCGACGCGCAAAATAGCGCGAGTGTGATCTGCACAAAACAGTGCGACGCGCAAAATAGCGCGAGTGTGATCTGGACAAAACAGTGCGACCCGCGATATAGCGCGAGTGTCAACTGCCCAAAACAGTGGGACCCCAAAATAGCGCGAGTGTCAACTGCACAAAACAGTGCGACGCGCAAAATAGCGCGAGTGTCAACTGCACAAAACAGTGCGACTCGCAAAATAGCGCGAGTGTGATCTGCACAAAACAGTGCGACGCGCAAAATAGGGCCAGTGTGAACAGCACAAAACAGTGCGACGCGCAAAATAGCGTGAGTGTGATCTGCACAAAACAGTGCGACGCGCAAAATAGCGCGAGTGTCAACTGCACAAAACAGTGCGACGCGCAAAATAGCGTGAGTGTCAACTCCACAAAAGAGTGCGACGCGCAAAATAACGCGAGTGTGATCTGCACAAAACAGTGCGACGCGCAAAATAACGCGAGTGTGATCTGCACAAAACAGTGCGACGCGCAAAATAGCGCGAGTGTGATCTGCACAAAACAGTGCGAAGTGCAAAATAGCGCGAGTGTCAACAGCACAGAACAGTGCGACTCGCAAAATAGCGCGAGTGTGAACTGCACAAAACAGTGCGACGCGCAAAATAGCGCGAGTGTCAACTGCACAAAACAGTGCGACGCGCAAAATAGCGTGAGTGTCAACTCCACAAAAGAGTGCGACGCGCAAAATAACGCGAGTGTGATCTGCACAAAACAGTGCGACGCGCAAAATAGCGCGAGTGTGATCTGCACAAAACAGTGCGACGCGCAAAATAGCGCGAGTGTGATCTGCACAAAACAGTGCGACCCGCGAAATAGCGCGAGTGTCAACTGCCCAAAACAGTGGGACCCCAAAATAGCGCGAGTGTCAACTGCACAAAACAGTGCGACGCGCAAAATAGCGCGAGTGTGATCTGCCCAAAACAGTGCGACGCGCAAAATAGCGCGAGTGTCAACTGCACAAAACAGTGCGACGCGCAAAATAGCGTGAGTGTCAACTCCACAAAAGAGTGCGACGCGCAAAATAACGCGAGTGTGATCTGCACAAAACAGTGCGACGCGCAAAATAGCGCGAGTGTCAACTGCACAAAACAGTGCGACGCGCAAAATAGCGCGAGTGTGATCTGCACAAAACAGTGCGACGCGCAAAATAGCGCGAGTGTGATCTGCACAAAACAGTGCGAAGTGCAAAATAGCGCGAGTGTCAACTGCACAGAACAGTGCGACTCGCAAAATAGCGCGAGTGTCAACTGCACAAAACAGTGTGACGCGCAAAATAGCGCGAGTGTCAACTGCACAAAACAGTGCGACGCGCAAAATAGCGTGAGTGTCAACTCCACAAAAGAGTGCGACGCGCAAAATAACGCGAGTGTGATCTGCACAAAACAGTGCGACGCGCAAAATAGCGCGAGTGTCAACTGCACAAAACAGTGCGACGCGCAAAATAGCGCGAGTGTGATCTGCACAAAACAGTGCGACGCGCAAAATAGCGCGAGTGTGATCTGCACAAAACAGTGCGAAGTGCAAAATAGCGCGAGTGTCAACAGCACAGAACAGTGCGACTCGCAAAATAGCGCGAGTGTCAACTGCACAAAACAGTGCGACGCGCAAAATAGTGCGAGTGTGATCTGCACAAAACAGTGCGACGCGCAAAATAGCGCGAGTGTGATCTGCACAAAACAGTGCGACGCGCAAAATAGCGCGAGTGTCAACTGCACAAAACAGTGCGACCCCAAAATAGCGCGAGTGTCAACTGCACAAAACAGTGCGACGCGCAAAATAGCGCGAGTGTCAACTGCACAAAACAGTACGACTCGCAAAATAGCGCGAGTGTCAACTGCACAAAACAGTGCGACGCGCAAAATAGCGCGAGTGTGATCTGCACAAAACAGTGCGACGCGCAAAATAGGGCCAGTGTGAACAGCACAAAACAGTGCGACGCGCAAAATAGCGTGAGTGTCAACTGCACAAAACAGTGCGACGCGCAAAATAGCGCGAGTGTGATCTGCACAAAACAGTGCGACGCGCAAAATAGCGCGAGTGTGATCTGGACAAAACAGTGCGACCCGCGAAATAGCGCGAGTGTCAACTGCCCAAAACAGTGGTACCCCAAAATAGCGCGAGTGTCAACTGCACAAAACAGTGCGACGCGCAAAATAGCGCGAGTGTCAACTGCACAAAACAGTGCGACTCGCAAAATAGCGCGAGTGTCAACTGCACAAAACAGTGCGACGCGCAAAATAGCGCGAGTGTGATCTGCACAAAACAGTGCAACGCGCAAAATAGGGCCAGTGTGAATAGCACAAAACAGTGCGACGCGCAAAATAGGGCCAGTGTGAACAGCGCAAAACAATGCGACGCGCAAAATAGCGCGAGTGTCAACTGCACAAAACAGTGCGACGCGCAAAATAGCACGAGTGTGATCTGCACAAAACAGTGCGACGCACAAAATAGCGCGAGTGTCAACTGCACAAAACAGTGCGACGCGCAAAATAGCGTTAGTGTCAACTCCACAAAAGAGTGCGACGCGCAAAATAACGCGAGTGTGATCTGCACAAAACTGTGCGACGCGCAAAATAGCGCGAGTGTCAACTGCACAAAACAGTGCGACGCGCAAAATAGCGCGAGTGTGATCTGCACAAAACAGTGCGACGCGCAAAATAGCGCGAGTGTGATCTGCACAAAACAGTGCGAAGTGCAAAATAGCGCGAGTGTCAGCAGCACAGAACAGTGCGACTCGCAAAATAGCGCGAGTGTCAACTGCACACAACAGTGCGACGCGCAAAATAGCGCGAGTGTGATCTGCACAAAACAGTGCGACGCGCAAAATAGCGCGAGTGTGATCTGGACAAAACAGTGCGACCCGCGATATAGCGCGAGTGTCAACTGCCCAAAACAGTGGGACCCCAAAATAGCGCGAGTGTCAACTGCACAAAACAGTGCGACGCGCAAAATAGCGCGAGTGTCAACTGCACAAAACAGTGCGACTCGCAAAATAGCGCGAGTGTGATCTGCACAAAACAGTGCGACGCGCAAAATAGGGCCAGTGTGAACAGCACAAAACAGTGCGACGCGCAAAATAGCGCGAGTGTGATCTGCACAAAACAGTGCGACGCGCAAAATAGCGCGAGTGTGATCTGCACAAAACAGTGCGACCCGCGAAATAGCGCGAGTGTCAACTGCCCAAAACCGTGGGACCCCAAAATAGCGCGAGTGTCAACTGCACAAAACAGTGCGACGCGCAAAATAGCGCGAGTGTCAACTGCACAAAACAGTGCGACTCGCAAAATAGCGCGAGTGTCAACTGCACAAAACAGTGCGACGCGCAAAATAGCGCGAGTGTGATCTGCACAAAATAGTGCAACGCGCAAAATAGGGCCAGTGTGAACAGCACAAAACAGTGCGACGCGCAAAATAGGGCCAGTGTGAACAGCACAAAACAGTGCGACGCGCAAAATAGCGTGAGTGTGATCTGCACAAAACAGTGCGACGCGCAAAATAGCGCGAGTGTCAATTGCACAAAACAGTGCGACGCGCAAAATAGCGTGAGTGTCAACAGCACAGAACAGTGCGACTCGCAAAATAGCGCGAGTGTCAACTGCACAAAACAGTGCGACGCGCAAAATAGCGCGAGTGTCAACTGCACAAAACAGTGCGACGCGCAAAATAACGCGAGTGTGATCTGCACAAAACAGTGCGACGCGCAAAATAGCGCGAGTGTGATCTGCACAAAACAGTGCGAAGTGCAAAATAGCGCGAGTGTCAACAGCACAGAACAGTGCGACTCGCAAAATAGCGCGAGTGTCAACTGCACAAAACAGTGCGACGCGCAAAATAGCGCGAGTGTCAACTGCACAAAACAGTGCGACGCGCAAAATAGCGTGAGTGTCAACTCCACAAAAGAGTGCGACGCGCAAAATAACGCAAGTGTGATCTGCACAAAACAGTGCGACGCGCAAAATAGCGCGAGTGTGATCTGCACAAAACAGTGCGACGCGCAAAATAGCGCGAGTGTCAACTGCACAAAACAGTGCGACGCGCAAAATAGCGCGAGTGTCAACTGCACAAACCCGTGCGACGCGCAAAATAGCGCGAGTGTGATCTGCACAAAACAGTGCGAAGTGCAAAATAGCGCGAGTGTCAACAGCATAGAACAGTGCGACTCGTAAAATAGCGCGAGTGTCAACTTCACAAAACAGTGCGACGCGCAAAATAGCGCGAGTGTGATCTGCACAAAACAGTGCGACGCGCAAAATAGCGCGATTGTGATCTGCACAAAACAGTGCGACGCGCAAAATAGCGCGAGTGTCAACTGCACAAAACAGTGCGACGCGCAAAATAGCGCGAGTGTGATCTGCACAAAACAGTGCGACGCGCAAAATAGCGCGAGTGTGATCTGCACAAAACAGTGCGAAGTGCAAAATAGCGCGAGTGTCAACAGCACAGAACAGTGCGACTCGCAAAATAGCGCGAGTGTCAACTGCACAAAACAGTGCGACGCGCAAAATAGCGCGAGTGTGATCTGCACAAAACAGTGCGACGCGCAAAATAGCGCGAGTGTGATCTGCACAAAACAGTGCGACGCGCAAAATAGCGCGAGTGTCAACTGCACAAAACAGTGCGACCCCAAAATAGCGCGAGTGTCAACTGCACAAAACAGTGCGACGCGCAAAATAGCGCGAGTGTCAACAGCACAAAACAGTGCGACTCGCAAAATAGCGCGAGTGTCAACTGCACAAAACAGTGCGACGCGCAAAATAGCGCGAGTGTGATCTGCACAAAACAGTGCGACGCGCAAAATAGGGCCAGTGTGAACAGCACAAAACAGTGCGACGCGCAAAATAGCGTGAGTGTCAACTGCACAAAACAGTGCGACTCGCAAAATAGCGCGAGTGTCAACTGCACAAAACAGTGCGACGCGCAAAATAGCGCGAGTGTGATCTGCACAAAACAGTGCGACGCGCAAAATAGGGCCAGTGTGAACAGCACAAAACAGTGCGACGCGCAAAATAGCGTGAGTGTCAACTGCACAAAACAGTGCGACCCGCGAAATAGCGCGAGTGTCAACTGCCCAAAACAGTGGGACCCCAAAATAGCGCGAGTGTCAACTGCACAAAACAGTGCGACGCGCAAAATAGCGCGAGTGTCAACTGCACAAAACAGTGCGACTCGCAAAATAGCGCGAGTGTCAACTGCACAAAACAGTGCGACGCGCAAAATAGCGCGAGTGTGATCTGCACAAAACAGTGCCACGCGCAAAATAGGGCCAGTGTGAATAGCACAAAACAGTGCGACGCGCAAAATAGGGCCAGTGTGAACAGCGCAAAACAATGCGACGCGCAAAATAGCGCGAGTGTCAACTGCACAAAACAGTGCGACGCGCAAAATAGCGCGAGGGTGATCTGCACAAAACAGTGCGACGCGCAAAATAGCGCGAGTGTCAACTGCACAAAACAGTGCGACGCGCAAAATAGCGTGAGTGTCAACTCCACAAAAGAGTGCGACGCGCAAAATAACGCGAGTGTGATCTGCACAAAACAGTGCGACGCGCAAAATAGCGCGAGTGTCAACTGCACAAAACAGTGCGACGCGCAAAATAGTGCGAGTGTGATCTGCACAAAACAGTGCGAAGTGCAAAATAGCGCGAGTGTCAACAGCACAGAACAGTGCGACTCGCAAAATAGCGCGAGTGTCAACTGCACACAACAGTGCGACGCGCAAAATAGCGCGAGTGTGATCTGCACAAAACAGTGCGACGCGCAAAATAGCGCGAGTGTGATCTGGACAAAACAGTGCGACCCGCGAAATAGCGCGAGTGTCAACTGCCCAAAACAGTGGGACCCCAAAATAGCGCGAGTGTCAACTGCACAAAACAGTGCGACGCGCAAAATAGCGCGAGTGTCAACTGCACAAAACAGTGCGACTCGCAAAATAGCGCGAGTGTGATCTGCACAAAACAGTGCGACACAAAATAGGGCCAGTGTGAACAGCACAAAACAGTGCGACGCGCAAAATAGCGTGAGTGTCAACTGCACAAAACAGTGCGACGCGCAAAATAGCGCGAGTGTGATCTGCACAAAACAGTGCGACGCGCAAAATAGCGCGAGTGTGATCTGCACAAAACAGTGCGACCCGCGAAATAGCGCGAGTGTCAACTGCCCAAAACAGTGGGACCCCAAAATAGCGCGAGTGTCAACTGCACAAAACAGTGCGACGCGCAAAATAGCGCGAGTGTCAACTGCACAAAACAGTGCGACTCGCAAAATAGCGCGAGTGTCAACTGCACAAAACAGTGCGACGCGCAAAATAGCGCGAGTGTGATCTGCACAAAATAGTGCAACGCGCAAAATAGGGCCAGTGTGAATAGCACAAAACAGTGCGACGCGCAAAATAGGGCCAGTGTGAACAGCACAAAACAGTGCGACGCGCAAAATAGCGTGAGTGTGATCTGCACAAAACAGTGCGACGCGCAAAATAGCGCGAGTGTCAACTGCACAAAACAGTGCGACGCGCAAAATAGCGCGAGTGTCAACTCCACAAAAGAGTGCGACGCGCAAAATAACGCGAGTGTGATCTGCACAAAACAGTGCGACGCGCAAAATAGCGCGAGTGTCAACTGCACAAAACAGTGCGACGCGCAAAATAACGCGAGTGTGATCTGCACAAAACAGTGCGACGCGCAAAATAGCGCGAGTGTGATCTGCACAAAACAGTGCGAAGTGCAAAATAGCGCGAGTGTCAACAGCACAGAACAGTGCGACTCGCAAAATAGCGCGAGTGTCAACTGCACAAAACAGTGCGACGCGCAAAATAGCGCGAGTGTGATCTGCACAAAACAGTGCGACGCGCAAAATAGCGCGAGTGTGATCTGCACAAAACAGTGCGACGCGCAAAATAGTGCGAGTGTCAACTGCACAAAACAGTGCGACCCCAAAATAGCGCGAGTGTCAACTGCACAAAACAGTGCGACGCGCAAAATAGCGCGAGTGTCAACTGCACAAAGCAGTGCGACTCGCAAAATAGCGCGAGTGTCAACTGCACAAAACAGTGCGACGCGCAAAATAGGGCGAGTGTGATCTGCACAAAACAGTGCGACGCGCAAAATAGGGCCAGTGTGAACAGCACAAAACAGTGCGACGCGCAAAATAGCGCGAGTGTCAACTGCACAAAACAGTGCGACGCGCAAAATAGCGCGAGTGTGATCTGCACAAAACAGTGCGACGCGCAAAATAGCGCGAGTGTGATCTGCACAAAACAGTGCGACCCGCGAAATAGCGCGAGTGTCAACTGCCCAAAACAGTGGGACCCCAAAATAGCGCGAGTGTCAACTGCACAAAACAGTGCGACGCGCAAAATAGCGCGAGTGTGATCTGCCCAAAACAGTGCGACGCGCAAAATAGCGCGAGTGTCAACTGCACAAAACAGTGCGACGCGCAAAATAGCGTGAGTGTCAACTCCACAAAAGAGTGCGACGCGCAAAATAACGCGAGTGTGATCTGCACAAAACAGTGCGACGCGCAAAATAGCGCGAGTGTCAACTGCACAAAACAATGCGACGCGCAAAATAGCGCGAGTGTGATCTGCACAAAACAGTGCGACCCGCGAAATAGCGCGAGTGTCAACTGCCCAAAACAGTGGGACCCCAAAATAGCGCGAGTGTCAACTGCACAAAACAGTGCGACGCGCAAAATAGCGCGAGTGTCAACTGCACAAAACAGTGCGACTCGCAAAATAGCGCGAGTGTGATCTGCACAAAACAGTGCGACGCAAAATAGGGCCGGTGTGAACAGCACAAAACAGTGCGACGCGCAAAATAGCGTGAGTGTCAACTGCACAAAACAGTGCGACGCGCAAAATAGTGCGAGTGTGATCTGCACAAAACAGTGCGACGCGCAAAATAGCGCGAGTGTGATCTGCACAAAACAGTGCGACCCGCGAAATAGCGCGAGTGTCAACTGCCCAAAACAGTGGGACCCCAAAATAGCGCGAGTGTCAACTGCACAAAACAGTGCGACGCGCAAAATAGCGCGAGTGTCAACTGCACAAAACAGTGCGACTCGCAAAATAGCGCGAGTGTCAACTGCACAAAACAGTGCGACGCGCAAAATAGCGCGAGTGTGATCTGCACAAAATAGTGCAACGCGCAAAATAGGGCCAGTGTGAATAGCACAAAACAGTGCGACGCGCAAAATAGGGCCAGTGTGAACAGCACAAAACAGTGCGACGCGCAAAATAGCGTGAGTGTGATCTGCACAAAACAGTGCGACGCGCAAAATAGCGCGAGTGTCAACTGCACAAAACAGTGCGACGCGCAAAATAGCGTGAGTGTCAACTCCACAAAAGAGTGCGACGCGCAAAATAACGCGAGTGTGATCTGCACAAAACAGTGCGACGCGCAAAATAGCGCGAGTGTCAACTGCACAAAACAGTGCGACGCGCAAAATAACGCGAGTGTGATCTGCACAAAACAGTGCGACGCGCAAAATAGCGCGAGTGTGATCTGCACAAAACAGTGCGAAGTGCAAAATAGCGCGAGTGTCAACAGCACAGAACAGTGCGACTCGCAAAATAGCGCGAGTGTCAACTGCACAAAACAGTGCGACGCGCAAAATAGCGCGAGTGTGATCTGCACAAAACAGTGCGACGCGCAAAATAGCGCGAGTGTGATCTGCACAAAACAGTGCGACGCGCAAAATAGTGCGAGTGTCAACTGCACAAAACAGTGCGACCCCAAAATAGCGCGAGTGTCAACTGCACAAAACAGTGCGACGCGCAAAATAGCGCGAGTGTCAACTGCACAAAGCAGTGCGACTCGCAAAATAGCGCGAGTGTCAACTGCACAAAACAGTGCGACGCGCAAAATAGCGCGAGTGTGATCTGCACAAAACAGTGCGACGCGCAAAATAGGGCCAGTGTGAACAGCACAAAACAGTGCGACGCGCAAAATAGCGTGAGTGTCAACTGCACAAAACAGTGCGACGCGCAAAATAGCGCGAGTGTGATCTGCACAAAACAGTGCGACGCGCAAAATAGCGCGAGTGTGATCTGCACAAAACAGTGCGACCCGCGAAATAGCGTGAGTGTCAACTGCCCAAAACAGTGGGACCCCAAAATAGCGCGAGTGTCAACTGCACAAAACAGTGCGACGCGCAAAATAGCGCGAGTGTGATCTGCCCAAAACAGTGCGACGCGCAAAATAGCGCGAGTGTCAACTGCACAAAACAGTGCGACGCGCAAAATAGCGTGAGTGTCAACTCCACAAAAGAGTGCGACGCGCAAAATAACGCGAGTGTGATCTGCACAAAACAGTGCGACGCGCAAAATAGCGCGAGTGTCAACTGCACAAAACAGTGCGACGCGCAAAATAGCGCGAGTGTGATCTGCACAAAACAGTGCGACGCGCAAAATAGCGCGAGTGTGATCTGCACAAAACAGTGCGAAGTGCAAAATAGCGCGAGTGTCAATAGCACAGAACAGTGCGACTCGCAAAATAGCGCGAGTGTCAACTGCACACAACAGTGCGACGCGCAAAATAGCGCGAGTGTCAACTGCACAAAACAGTGCGACGCGCAAAATAGCGTGAGTGTCAACTCCACAAAAGAGTGCGACGCGCAAAATAACGCGAGTGTGATCTGCACAAAACAGTGCGACGCGCAAAATAGCGCGAGTGTCAACTGCACAAAACAGTGCGACGCGCAAAATAGCGCGAGTGTGATCTGCACAAAACAGTGCGACGCGCAAAATATCGCGAGTGTGATCTGCACAAAACAGTGCGAAGTGCAAAATAGCGCGAGTGTCAACAGCACAGAACAGTGCGACTCGCAAAATAGCGCGAGTGTCAACTGCACAAAACAGTGCGACGCGCAAAATAGCGCGAGTGTGATCTGCACAAAACAGTGCGACGCGCAAAATAGCGCGAGTGTGATCTGCACAAAACAGTGCGACGCGCAAAATAGCGCGAGTGTCAACTGCACAAAACAGTGCGACCCCAAAATAGCGCGAGTGTCAACTGCACAAAACAGTGCGACGCGCAAAATAGCGCGAGTGTCAACTGCACAAAACAGTACGACTCGCAAAATAACGCGAGTGTCAACTGCACAAAACAGTGCGACGCGCAAAATAGCGCGAGTGTGATCTGCACAAAACAGTGCGACGCGCAAAATAGGGCCAGTGTGAACAGCACAAAACAGTGCGACGCGCAAAATAGCGTGAGTGTCAACTGCACAAAACAGTGCGACGCGCAAAATAGCGCGAGTGTGATCTGCACAAAACAGTGCGACGCGCAAAATAGCGCGAGTGTGTTCTGCACAAAACAGTGCGACCCGCGAAATAGCGCGAGTGTCAACTGCCCAAAACAGTGGGACCCCAAAATAGCGCGAGTGTCAACTGCACAAAACAGTGCGACGCGCAAAATAGCGCGAGTGTCAACTGCACAAAACAGTGCGACTCGCAAAATAGCGCGAGTGTCAACTGCACAAAACAGTGCGACGCGCAAAATAGCGCGAGTGTGATCTGCACAAAATAGTGCAACGCGCAAAATAGGGCCAGTGTGAATAGCACAAAACAGTGCGACGCGCAAAATAGGGCCAGTGTGAACAGCACAAAACAGTGCGACGCGCAAAATAGCGTGAGTGTGATCTGCACAAAACAGTGCGACGCGCAAAATAGCGCGAGTGTCAACTGCACAAAACAGTGCGACGCGCAAAATAGCGGGAGTGTCAACTCCACAAAAGAGTGCGACGCGCAAAATAACGCGAGTGTGATCTGCACAAAACAGTGCGACGCGCAAAATAGCGCGAGTGTCAACTGCACAAAACAGTGCGACGCGCAAAATAACGCGAGTGTGATCTGCACAAAACAGTGCGACGCGCAAAATAGCGCGAGTGTGATCTGCACAAAACAGTGCGAAGTGCAAAATAGCGCGAGTGTCAACAGCACAGAACAGTGCGACTCGCAAAATAGCGCGAGTGTCAACTGCACAAAACAGTGCGACGCGCAAAATAGCGCGAGTGTGATCTGCACAAAACAGTGCGACGCGCAAAATAGCGCGAGTGTGATCTGCACAAAACAGTGCGACGCGCAAAATAGTGCGAGTGTCAACTGCACAAAACAGTGCGACCCCAAAATAGCGCGAGTGTCAACTGCACAAAACAGTGCGACGCGCAAAATAGCGCGAGTGTCAACTGCACAAAGCAGTGCGACTCGCAAAATAGCGCGAGTGTCAACTGCACAAAACAGTGCGACGCGCAAAATAGCGCGAGTGTGATCTGCACAAAACAGTGCGACGCGCAAAATAGGGCCAGTGTGAACAGCACAAAACAGTGCGACGCGCAAAATAGCGTGAGTGTCAACTGCACAAAACAGTGCGACGCGCAAAATAGCGCGAGTGTGATCTGCACAAAACAGTGCGACGCGCAAAATAGCGCGAGTGTGATCTGCACAAAACAGTGCGACCCGCGAAATAGCGCGAGTGTCAACTGCCCAAAACAGTGGGACCCCAAAATAGCGCGAGTGTCAACTGCACAAAACAGTGCGACGCGCAAAATAGCGCGAGTGTGATCTGCCCAAAACAGTGCGACGCGCAAAATAGCGCGAGTGTCAACTGCACAAAACAGTGCGACGCGCAAAATAGCGTGAGTGTCAACTCCACAAAAGAGTGCGACGCGCAAAATAACGCGAGTGTGATCTGCACAAAACAGTGCGACGCGCAAAATAGCGCGAGTGTCAACTGCACAAAACAGTGCGACGCGCAAAATAGCGCGAGTGTGATCTGCACAAAACAGTGCGACGCGCAAAATAGCGCGAGTGTGATCTGCACAAAACAGTGCGAAGTGCAAAATAGCGCGAGTGTCAATAGCACAGAACAGTGCGACTCGCAAAATAGCGCGAGTGTCAACTGCACACAACAGTGCGACGCGCAAAATAGCGCGAGTGTCAACTGCACAAAACAGTGCGACGCGCAAAATAGCGTGAGTGTCAACTCCACAAAAGAGTGCGACGCGCAAAATAACGCGAGTGTGATCTGCACAAAACAGTGCGACGCGCAAAATAGCGCGAGTGTCAACTGCACAAAACAGTGCGACGCGCAAAATAGCGCGAGTGTGATCTGCACAAAACAGTGCGACACGCAAAATATCGCGAGTGTGATCTGCACAAAACAGTGCGAAGTGCAAAATAGCGCGAGTGTCAACAGCACAGAACAGTGCGACTCGCAAAATAGCGCGAGTGTCAACTGCACAAAACAGTGCGACGCGCAAAATAGCGCGAGTGTGATCTGCACAAAACAGTGCGACGCGCAAAATAGCGCGAGTGTGATCTGCACAAAACAGTGCGACGCGCAAAATAGCGCGAGTGTCAACTGCACAAAACAGTGCGACCCCAAAATAGCGCGAGTGTCAACTGCACAAAACAGTGCGACGCGCAAAATAGCGCGAGTGTCAACTGCACAAAACAGTACGACTCGCAAAATAACGCGAGTGTCAACTGCACAAAACAGTGCGACGCGCAAAATAGCGCGAGTGTGATCTGCACAAAACAGTGCGACACGCAAAATAGGGCCAGTGTGAACAGCACAAAACAGTGCGACGCGCAAAATAGCGTGAGTGTCAACTGCACAAAACAGTGCGACGCGCAAAATAGCGCGAGTGTGATCTGCACAAAACAGTGCGACGCGCAAAATATCGCGAGTGTGATCTGGACAAAACAGTGCGACCCGCGAAATAGCGCGAGTGTCAACTGCCCAAAACAGTGGGACCCCAAAATAGCGCGAGTGTCAACTGCACAAAACAGTGCGACGCGCAAAATAGCGCGAGTGTCAACTGCACAAAACAGTGCGACTCGCAAAATAGCGCGAGTGTCAACTGCACAAAACAGTGCGACGCGCAAAATAGCGCGAGTGTGATCTGCACAAAACAGTGCAACGCGCAAAATAGGGCCAGTGTGAATAGCACAAAACAGTGCGACGCGCAAAATAGGGCCAGTGTGAACAGCGCAAAACAATGCGACGCGCAAAATAGCGCGAGTGTCAACTGCACAAAACAGTGCGACGCGCAAAATAGCGCGAATGTGATCTGCACAAAACAGTGCGACGCGCAAAATAGCGCGAGTGTCAACTGCACAAAACAGTGCGACGCGCAAAATAGCGTTAGTGTCAACTCCACAAAAGAGTGCGACGCGCAAAATAACGCGAGTGTGATCTGCACAAAACAGTGCGACGCGCAAAATAGCGCGAGTGTCAACTGCACAAAACAGTGCGACGCGCAAAATAGCGCGAGTGTGATCTGCACAAAACAGTGCGAAGTGCAAAATAGCGCGAGTGTCAACAGCACAGAACAGTGCGACTCGTAAAATAGCGCGAGTGTCAACTTCACAAAACAGTGCGACGCGCAAAATAGCGCGAGTGTCAACTGCACAAAACAGTGCGACGCGCAAAATAGCGCGAGTGTGATCCGCACAAAACAGTGCGACGCGCAAAATAGCGCGAGTGTGATCTGCACAAAACAGTGCGAAGTGCAAAATAGCGCGAGTGTCAACAGCACAGAACAGTGCGACTCGCAAAATAGCGCGAGTGTCAACTGCACAAAACAGTGCGACGCGCAAAATAGCGCGAGTGTGATCTGCACAAAACAGTGCGACGCGCAAAATAGCGCGAGTGTGATCTGCACAAAACAGTGCGACGCGCAAAATAGCGCGAGTGTGATCTGCACAAAACAGTGCAACGCGCAAAATAGGGCCAGTGTGAATAGCACAAAACAGTGCGACGCGCAAAATAGGGCCAGTGTGAACAGCGCAAAACAATGCGACGCGCAAAATAGCGCGAGTGTCAACTGCACAAAACAGTGCGACGCGCAAAATAGCGCGAATGTGATCTGCACAAAACAGTGCGACGCGCAAAATAGCGCGAGTGTCAACTGCACAAAACAGTGCGACGCGCAAAATAGCGTTAGTGTCAACTCCACAAAAGAGTGCGACGCGCAAAATAACGCGAGTGTGATCTGCACAAAACAGTGCGACGCGCAAAATAGCGCGAGTGTCAACTGCACAAAACAGTGCGACGCGCAAAATAGCGCGAGTGTGATCTGCACAAAACAGTGCGAAGTGCAAAATAGCGCGAGTGTCAACAGCACAGAACAGTGCGACTCGTAAAATAGCGCGAGTGTCAACTTCACAAAACAGTGCGACGCGCAAAATAGCGCGAGTGTCAACTGCACAAAACAGTGCGACGCGCAAAATAGCGCGAGTGTGATCCGCACAAAACAGTGCGACGCGCAAAATAGCGCGAGTGTGATCTGCACAAAACAGTGCGAAGTGCAAAATAGCGCGAGTGTCAACAGCACAGAACAGTGCGACTCGCAAAATAGCGCGAGTGTCAACTGCACAAAACAGTGCGACGCGCAAAATAGCGCGAGTGTGATCTGCACAAAACAGTGCGACGCGCAAAATAGCGCGAGTGTGATCTGCACAAAACAGTGCGACGCGCAAAATAGCGCGAGTGTGATCTGCACAAAACAGTGCGACGCGCAAAATAGCGCGAGTGTCAACTGCACAAAACAGTGCGACCCCAAAATAGCGCGAGTGTCAACTGCACAAAACAGTGCGACGCGCAAAATAGCGCGAGTGTCAACTGCACAAAACAGTGCGACTCGCAAAATAGCGCGAGTGTCAACTGCACAAAACAGTGGGACGCGCAAAATAGCGCGAGTGTGATCTGCACAAAACAGTGCGACGCGCAAAATAGGGCCAGTGTGAACAGCACAAAACAGTGCGACGCGCAAAATAGCATGAGTGTCAACTGCACAAAACAGTGCGACGCGCAAAATAGCGCGAGTGTGATCTGCACAAAACAGTGCGACGCGCAAAATAGCGCGAGTGTGATCTGCACAAAACAGTGCGACCCGCGAAATAGCGCGAGTGTCAACTGCCCAAAACAGTGGGACCCCAAAATAGCGCGAGTGTCAACTGCACAAAACAGTGCGACGCGCAAAATAGCGCGAGTGTCAACTGCACAAAACAGTGCGACTCGCAAAATAGCGCGAGTGTCAACTGCACAAAACAGTGCGACGCGCAAAATAGCGCGAGTGTGATCTGCACAAAATAGTGCAACGCGCAAAATAGGGCCAGTGTGAAAAGCACAAAACAGTGCGACGCGCAAAATAGGGCCAGTGTGAACAGCACAAAACAGTGCGACGCGCAAAATAGCGTGAGTGTGATCTGCACAAAACAGTGCGACGCGCAAAATAGCGCGAGTGTCAACTGCACAAAACAGTGCGACGCGCAAAATAGCGTGAGTGTCAACTCCACAAAAGAGTGCGACGCGCAAAATAACGCGAGTGTGATCTGCACAAAACAGTGCGACGCGCAAAATAGCGCGAGTGTCAACTGCACAAAACAGTGCGACGCGCAAAATAACGCGAGTGTGATCTGCACAAAACAGTGCGACGCGCAAAATAGCGCGAGTGTGATCTGCACAAAACAGTGCGAAGTGCAAAATAGCGCGAGTGTCAACAGCACAGAACAGTGCGACTCGCAAAATAGCGCGAGTGTCAACTGCACAAAACAGTGCGACGCGCAAAATAGCGCGAGTGTGATCTGCACAAAACAGTGCGACGCGCAAAATAGCGCGAGTGTGATCTGCACAAAACAGTGCGACGCGCAAAATAGTGCGAGTGTCAACTGCACAAAACAGTGCGACCCCAAAATAGCGCGAGTGTCAACTGCACAAAACAGTGCGACGCGCAAAATAGCGCGAGTGTCAACTGCACAAAGCAGTGCGACTCGCAAAATAGCGCGAGTGTCAACTGCACAAAACAGTGCGACGCGCAAAATAGCGCGAGTGTGATCTGCACAAAACAGTGCGACGCGCAAAATAGGGCCAGTGTGAACAGCACAAAACAGTGCGACGCGCAAAATAGCGTGAGTGTCAACTGCACAAAACAGTGCGACGCGCAAAATAGCGCGAGTGTGATCTGCACAAAACAGTGCGACGCGCAAAATAGCGCGAGTGTGATCTGCACAAAACAGTGCGACCCGCGAAATAGCGCGAGTGTCAACTGCCCAAAACAGTGGGACCCCAAAATAGCGCGAGTGTCAACTGCACAAAACAGTGCGACGCGCAAAATAGCGCGAGTGTGATCTGCCCAAAACAGTGCGACGCGCAAAATAGCGCGAGTGTCAACTGCACAAAACAGTGCGACGCGCAAAATAGCGTGAGTGTCAACTCCACAAAAGAGTGCGACGCGCAAAATAACGCGAGTGTGATCTGCACAAAACAGTGCGACGCGCAAAATAGCGCGAGTGTCAACTGCACAAAACAGTGCGACGCGCAAAATAGCGCGAGTGTGATCTGCACAAAACAGTGCGACGCGCAAAATAGCGCGAGTGTGATCTGCACAAAACAGTGCGAAGTGCAAAATAGCGCGAGTGTCAATAGCACAGAACAGTGCGACTCGCAAAATAGCGCGAGTGTCAACTGCACACAACAGTGCGACGCGCAAAATAGCGCGAGTGTCAACTGCACAAAACAGTGCGACGCGCAAAATAGCGTGAGTGTCAACTCCACAAAAGAGTGCGACGCGCAAAATAACGCGAGTGTGATCTGCACAAAACAGTGCGACGCGCAAAATAGCGCGAGTGTCAACTGCACAAAACAGTGCGACGCGCAAAATAGCGCGAGTGTGATCTGCACAAAACAGTGCGACGCGCAAAATAGCGCGAGTGTGATCTGCACAAAACAGTGCGAAGTGCAAAATAGCGCGAGTGTCAACAGCACAGAACAGTGCGACTCGCAAAATAGCGCGAGTGTCAACTGCACAAAACAGTGCGACGCGCAAAATAGCGCGAGTGTGATCTGCACAAAACAGTGCGACGCGCAAAATAGCGCGAGTGTGATCTGCACAAAACAGTGCGACGCGCAAAATAGCGCGAGTGTCAACTGCACAAAACAGTGCGACCCCAAAATAGCGCGAGTGTCAACTGCACAAAACAGTGCGACGCGCAAAATAGCGCGAGTGTCAACTGCACAAAACAGTACGACTCGCAAAATAACGCGTGTGTCAACTGCACAAAACAGTGCGACGCGCAAAATAGCGCGAGTGTGATCTGCACAAAACAGTGCGACGCGCAAAATAGGGCCAGTGTGAACAGCACAAAACAGTGCGACGCGCAAAATAGCGTGAGTGTCAACTGCACAAAACAGTGCGACGCGCAAAATAGCGCGAGTGTGATCTGCACAAAACAGTGCGACGCGCAAAATAGCGCGAGTGTGATCTGCACAAAACAGTGCGACGCGCAAAATAGCGCGAGTGTGATCCGGACAAAACAGTGCGACCCGCGAAATAGCGCGAGTGTCAACTGCCCAAAACAGTGGGACCCCAAAATAGCGCGAGTGTCAACTGCACAAAACAGTGCGACGCGCAAAATAGCGCGAGTGTCAACTGCACAAAACAGTGCGACTCGCAAAATAGCGCGAGTGTCAACTGCACAAAACAGTGCGACGCGCAAAATAGCGCGAGTGTGATCTGCACAAAACAGTGCAACGCGCAAAATAGGGCCAGTGTGAATAGCACAAAACAGTGCGACGCGCAAAATAGGGCCAGTGTGAACAGCGCAAAACAATGCGACGCGCAAAATAGCGCGAGTGTCAACTGCACAAAACAGTGCGACGCGCAAAATAGCGCGAATGTGATCTGCACAAAACAGTGCGACGCGCAAAATAGCGCGAGTGTCAACTGCACAAAACAGTGCGACGCGCAAAATAGCGTGAGTGTCAACTCCACAAAAGAGTGCGACGCGCAAAATAACGCGAGTGTGATCTGCACAAAACAGTGCGACGCGCAAAATAGCGCGAGTGTCAACTGCACAAAACAGTGCGACGCGCAAAATAACGCGAGTGTGATCTGCACAAAACAGTGCGACGCGCAAAATAGCGCGAGTGTGATCTGCACAAAACAGTGCGAAGTGCAAAATAGCGCGAGTGTCAACAGCACAGAACAGTGCGACTCGCAAAATAGCGCGAGTGTCAACTGCACAAAACAGTGCGACGCGCAAAATAGCGCGAGTGTGATCTGCACAAAACAGTGCGACGCGCAAAATAGCGCGAGTGTGATCTGCACAAAACAGTGCGACGCGCAAAATAGTGCGAGTGTCAACTGCACAAAACAGTGCGACCCCAAAATAGCGCGAGTGTCAACTGCACAAAACAGTGCGACGCGCAAAATAGCGCGAGTGTCAACTGCACAAAGCAGTGCGACTCGCAAAATAGCGCGAGTGTCAACTGCACAAAACAGTGCGACGCGCAAAATAGCGCGAGTGTGATCTGCACAAAACAGTGCGACGCGCAAAATAGGGCCAGTGTGAACAGCACAAAACAGTGCGACGCGCAAAATAGCGTGAGTGTCAACTGCACAAAACAGTGCGACGCGCAAAATAGCGCGAGTGTGATCTGCACAAAACAGTGCGACGCGCAAAATAGCGCGAGTGTGATCTGCACAAAACAGTGCGACCCGCGAAATAGCGCGAGTGTCAACTGCCCAAAACAGTGGGACCCCAAAATAGCGCGAGTGTCAACTGCACAAAACAGTGCGACGCGCAAAATAGCGCGAGTGTGATCTGCCCAAAACAGTGCGACGCGCAAAATAGCGCGAGTGTCAACTGCACAAAACAGTGCGACGCGCAAAATAGCGTGAGTGTCAACTCCACAAAAGAGTGCGACGCGCAAAATAACGCGAGTGTGATCTGCACAAAACAGTGCGACGCGCAAAATAGCGCGAGTGTCAACTGCACAAAACAGTGCGACGCGCAAAATAGCGCGAGTGTGATCTGCACAAAACAGTGCGACGCGCAAAATAGCGCGAGTGTGATCTGCACAAAACAGTGCGAAGTGCAAAATAGCGCGAGTGTCAATAGCACAGAACAGTGCGACTCGCAAAATAGCGCGAGTGTCAACTGCACACAACAGTGCGACGCGCAAAATAGCGCGAGTGTCAACTGCACAAAACAGTGCGACGCGCAAAATAGCGTGAGTGTCAACTCCACAAAAGAGTGCGACGCGCAAAATAACGCGAGTGTGATCTGCACAAAACAGTGCGACGCGCAAAATAGCGCGAGTGTCAACTGCACAAAACAGTGCGACGCGCAAAATAGCGCGAGTGTGATCTGCACAAAACAGTGCGACGCGCAAAATAGCGCGAGTGTGATCTGCACAAAACAGTGCGAAGTGCAAAATAGCGCGAGTGTCAACAGCACAGAACAGTGCGACTCGCAAAATAGCGCGAGTGTCAACTGCACAAAACAGTGCGACGCGCAAAATAGCGCGAGTGTGATCTGCACAAAACAGTGCGACGCGCAAAATAGCGCGAGTGTGATCTGCACAAAACAGTGCGACGCGCAAAATAGCGCGAGTGTCAACTGCACAAAACAGTGCGACCCCAAAATAGCGCGAGTGTCAACTGCACAAAACAGTACGACTCGCAAAATAACGCGTGTGTCAACTGCACAAAACAGTGCGACGCGCAAAATAGCGCGAGTGTGATCTGCACAAAACAGTGCGACGCGCAAAATAGGGCCAGTGTGAACAGCACAAAACAGTGCGACGCGCAAAATAGCGTGAGTGTCAACTGCACAAAACAGTGCGACGCGCAAAATAGCGCGAGTGTGATCTGCACAAAACAGTGCGACGCGCAAAATAGCGCGAGTGTGATCCGGACAAAACAGTGCGACCCGCGAAATAGCGCGAGTGTCAACTGCCCAAAACAGTGGGACCCCAAAATAGCGCGAGTGTCAACTGCACAAAACAGTGCGACGCGCAAAATAGCGCGAGTGTCAACTGCACAAAACAGTGCGACTCGCAAAATAGCGCGAGTGTCAACTGCACAAAACAGTGCGACGCGCAAAATAGCGCGAGTGTGATCTGCACAAAACAGTGCAACGCGCAAAATAGGGCCAGTGTGAATAGCACAAAACAGTGCGACGCGCAAAATAGGGCCAGTGTGAACAGCGCAAAACAATGCGACGCGCAAAATAGCGCGAGTGTCAACTGCACAAAACAGTGCGACGCGCAAAATAGCGCGAATGTGATCTGCACAAAACAGTGCGACGCGCAAAATAGCGCGAGTGTCAACTGCACAAAACAGTGCGACGCGCAAAATAGCGTGAGTGTCAACTCCACAAAAGAGTGCGACGCGCAAAATAACGCGAGTGTGATCTGCACAAAACAGTGCGACGCGCAAAATAGCGCGAGTGTCAACTGCACAAAACAGTGCGACGCGCAAAATAACGCGAGTGTGATCTGCACAAAACAGTGCGACGCGCAAAATAGCGCGAGTGTGATCTGCACAAAACAGTGCGAAGTGCAAAATAGCGCGAGTGTCAACAGCACAGAACAGTGCGACTCGCAAAATAGCGCGAGTGTCAACTGCACAAAACAGTGCGACGCGCAAAATAGCGCGAGTGTGATCTGCACAAAACAGTGCGACGCGCAAAATAGCGCGAGTGTGATCTGCACAAAACAGTGCGACGCGCAAAATAGTGCGAGTGTCAACTGCACAAAACAGTGCGACCCCAAAATAGCGCGAGTGTCAACTGCACAAAACAGTGCGACGCGCAAAATAGCGCGAGTGTCAACTGCACAAAGCAGTGCGACTCGCAAAATAGCGCGAGTGTCAACTGCACAAAACAGTGCGACGCGCAAAATAGCGCGAGTGTGATCTGCACAAAACAGTGCGACGCGCAAAATAGGGCCAGTGTGAACAGCACAAAACAGTGCGACGCGCAAAATAGCGTGAGTGTCAACTGCACAAAACAGTGCGACGCGCAAAATAGCGCGAGTGTGATCTGCACAAAACAGTGCGACGCGCAAAATAGCGCGAGTGTGATCTGCACAAAACAGTGCGACCCGCGAAATAGCGCGAGTGTCAACTGCCCAAAACAGTGGGACCCCAAAATAGCGCGAGTGTCAACTGCACAAAACAGTGCGACGCGCAAAATAGCGCGAGTGTGATCTGCCCAAAACAGTGCGACGCGCAAAATAGCGCGAGTGTCAACTGCACAAAACAGTGCGACGCGCAAAATAGCGTGAGTGTCAACTCCACAAAAGAGTGCGACGCGCAAAATAACGCGAGTGTGATCTGCACAAAACAGTGCGACGCGCAAAATAGCGCGAGTGTCAACTGCACAAAACAGTGCGACGCGCAAAATAGCGCGAGTGTGATCTGCACAAAACAGTGCGACGCGCAAAATAGCGCGAGTGTGATCTGCACAAAACAGTGCGAAGTGCAAAATAGCGCGAGTGTCAATAGCACAGAACAGTGCGACTCGCAAAATAGCGCGAGTGTCAACTGCACACAACAGTGCGACGCGCAAAATAGCGCGAGTGTCAACTGCACAAAACAGTGCGACGCGCAAAATAGCGTGAGTGTCAACTCCACAAAAGAGTGCGACGCGCAAAATAACGCGAGTGTGATCTGCACAAAACAGTGCGACGCGCAAAATAGCGCGAGTGTCAACTGCACAAAACAGTGCGACGCGCAAAATAGCGCGAGTGTGATCTGCACAAAACAGTGCGACGCGCAAAATAGCGCGAGTGTGATCTGCACAAAACAGTGCGAAGTGCAAAATAGCGCGAGTGTCAACAGCACAGAACAGTGCGACTCGCAAAATAGCGCGAGTGTCAACTGCACAAAACAGTGCGACGCGCAAAATAGCGCGAGTGTGATCTGCACAAAACAGTGCGACGCGCAAAATAGCGCGAGTGTGATCTGCACAAAACAGTGCGACGCGCAAAATAGCGCGAGTGTCAACTGCACAAAACAGTGCGACCCCAAAATAGCGCGAGTGTCAACTGCACAAAACAGTACGACTCGCAAAATAACGCGTGTGTCAACTGCACAAAACAGTGCGACGCGCAAAATAGCGCGAGTGTGATCTGCACAAAACAGTGCGACGCGCAAAATAGGGCCAGTGTGAACAGCACAAAACAGTGCGACGCGCAAAATAGCGTGAGTGTCAACTGCACAAAACAGTGCGACGCGCAAAATAGCGCGAGTGTGATCTGCACAAAACAGTGCGACGCGCAAAATAGCGCGAGTGTGATCCGGACAAAACAGTGCGACCCGCGAAATAGCGCGAGTGTCAACTGCCCAAAACAGTGGGACCCCAAAATAGCGCGAGTGTCAACTGCACAAAACAGTGCGACGCGCAAAATAGCGCGAGTGTCAACTGCACAAAACAGTGCGACTCGCAAAATAGCGCGAGTGTCAACTGCACAAAACAGTGCGACGCGCAAAATAGCGCGAGTGTGATCTGCACAAAACAGTGCAACGCGCAAAATAGGGCCAGTGTGAATAGCACAAAACAGTGCGACGCGCAAAATAGGGCCAGTGTGAACAGCGCAAAACAATGCGACGCGCAAAATAGCGCGAGTGTCAACTGCACAAAACAGTGCGACGCGCAAAATAGCGCGAATGTGATCTGCACAAAACAGTGCGACGCGCAAAATAGCGCGAGTGTCAACTGCACAAAACAGTGCGACGCCCAAAATAGCGTTAGTGTCAACTCCACAAAAGAGTGCGACGCGCAAAATAACGCGAGTGTGATCTGCACAAAACAGTGCGACGCGCAAAATAGCGCGAGTGTCAACTGCACAAAACAGTGCGACGCGCAAAATAGCGCGAGTGTGATCTGCACAAAACAGTGCGAAGTGCAAAATAGCGCGAGTGTCAACAGCACAGAACAGTGCGACTCGTAAAATAGCGCGAGTGTCAACTTCACAAAACAGTGCGACGCGCAAAATAGCGCGAGTGTCAACTGCACAAAACAGTGCGACGCGCAAAATAGCGCGAGTGTGATCTGCACAAAACAGTGCGACGCGCAAAATAGCGCGAGTGTGATCTGCACAAAACAGTGCGAAGTGCAAAATAGCGCGAGTGTCAACAGCACAGAACAGTGCGACTCGCAAAATAGCGCGAGTGTCAACTGCACAAAACAGTGCGACGCGCAAAATAGCGCGACTGTGATCTGCACAAAACAGTGCGACGCGCAAAATAGCGCGAGTGTGATCTGCACAAAACAGTGCGACGCGCAAAATAGCGCGAGTGTCAACTGCACAAAACAGTGCGACCCCAAAATAGCGCGAGTGTCAACTGCACAAAACAGTGCGACGCGCAAAATAGCGCGAGTGTCAACTGCACAAAACAGTGCGACTCGCAAAATAGCGCGAGTGTCAATTGCACAAAACAGTGCGACGCGCAAAATAGCGCGAGTGTGATCTGCACAAAACAGTGCGACGCGCAAAATAGGGCCAGTGTGAACAGCACAAAACAGTGCGACGCGCAAAATAGCGTGAGTGTCAACTGCACAAAACAGTGCGACGCGCAAAATAGCGCGAGTGTGATCTGCACAAAACAGTGCGACGCGCAAAATAGCGCGAGTGTGATCCGGACAAAACAGTGCGACCCGCGAAATAGCGCGAGTGTCAACTGCCCAAAACAGTGGGACCCCAAAATAGCGCGAGTGTCAACTGCACAAAACAGTGCGACGCGCAAAATAGCGCGAGTGTCAACTGCACAAAACAGTGCGACTCGCAAAATAGCGCGAGTGTCAACTGCACAAAACAGTGCGACGCGCAAAATAGCGCGAGTGTGATCTGCACAAAACAGTGCAACGCGCAAAATAGGGCCAGTGTGAATAGCACAAAACAGTGCGACGCGCAAAATAGGGCCAGTGTGAACAGCGCAAAACAATGCGACGCGCAAAATAGCGCGAGTGTCAACTGCACAAAACAGTGCGACGCGCAAAATAGCGCGAATGTGATCTGCACAAAACAGTGCGACGCGCAAAATAGCGCGAGTGTCAACTGCACAAAACAGTGCGACGCGCAAAATAGCGTTAGTGTCAACTCCACAAAAGAGTGCGACGCGCAAAATAACGCGAGTGTGATCTGCACAAAACAGTGCGACGCGCAAAATAGCGCGAGTGTCAACTGCACAAAACAGTGCGACGCGCAAAATAGCGCGAGTGTGATCTGCACAAAACAGTGCGAAGTGCAAAATAGCGCGAGTGTCAACAGCACAGAACAGTGCGACTCGTAAAATAGCGCGAGTGTCAACTTCACAAAACAGTGCGACGCGCAAAATAGCGCGAGTGTCAACTGCACAAAACAGTGCGACGCGCAAAATAGCGCGAGTGTGATCTGCACAAAACAGTACGACGCGCAAAATAGCGCGAGTGTGATCTGCACAAAACAGTGCGAAGTGCAAAATAGCGCGAGTGTCAACAGCACAGAACAGTGCGACTCGCAAAATAGCGCGAGTGTCAACTGCACAAAACAGTGCGACGCGCAAAATAGCGCGAGTGTGATCTGCACAAAACAGTGCGACGCGCAAAATAGCGCGAGTGTGATCTGCACAAAACAGTGCGACGCGCAAAATAGCGCGAGTGTCAACTGCACAAAACAGTGCGACCCCAAAATAGCGCGAGTGTCAACTGCACAAAACAGTGCGACGCGCAAAATAGCGCGAGTGTCAACTGCACAAAACAGTGCGACTCGCAAAATAGCGCGAGTGTCAACTGCACAAAACAGTGGGACGCGCAAAATAGCGCGAGTGTGTTCTGCACAAAACAGTGCGACGCGCAAAATAGGGCCAGTGTGAACAGCACAAAACAGTGCGACGCGCAAAATAGCATGAGTGTCAACTGCACAAAACAGTGCGACGCGCAAAATAGCGCGAGTGTGATCTGCACAAAACAGTGCGACGCGCAAAATAGCGCGAGTGTGATCTGCACAAAACAGTGCGACCCGCGAAATAGCGCGAGTGTCAACTGCCCAAAACAGTGGGACCCCAAAATAGCGCGAGTGTCAACTGCACAAAACAGTGCGACGCGCAAAATAGCGCGAGTGTGATCTGCACAAAACAGTGCGACGCGCAAAATAGCGCGAGTGTCAACTGCACAAAACAGTGCGACGCGCAAAATAGCGTGAGTGTCAACTCCACAAAAGAGTGCGACGCGCAAAATAACGCGAGTGTGATCTGCACAAAACAGTGCGACGCGCAAAATAGCGCGAGTGTCAACTGCACAAAACAGTGCGACGCGCAAAATAGCGCGAGTGTGATCTGCACAAAACAGTGCGACGCGCAAAATAGCGCGAGTGTGATCTGCACAAAACAGTGCGAAGTGCAAAATAGCGCGAGTGTCAACAGCACAGAACAGTGCGACTCGCAAAATAGCGCGAGTGTCAACTGCACAAAACAGTGCGACGCGCAAAATAGCGCGAGTGTGATCTGCACAAAACAGTGCGACGCGCAAAATAGCGCGAGTGTGATCCGGACAAAACAGTGCGACCCGCGAAATAGCGCGAGTGTCAACTGCCCAAAACAGTGGGACCCCAAAATAGCGCGAGTGTCAACTGCACAAAACAGTGCGACGCGCAAAATAGCGCGAGTGTCAACTGCACAAAACAGTGCGACTCGCAAAATAGCGCGAGTGTCAACTGCACAAAACAGTGCGACGCGCAAAATAGCGCGAGTGTGATCTGCACAAAACAGTGCAACGCGCAAAATAGGGCCAGTGTGAATAGCACAAAACAGTGCGACGCGCAAAATAGGGCCAGTGTGAACAGCGCAAAACAATGCGACGCGCAAAATAGCGCGAGTGTCAACTGCACAAAACAGTGCGACGCGCAAAATAGCGCGAATGTGATCTGCACAAAACAGTGCGACGCGCAAAATAGCGCGAGTGTCAACTGCACAAAACAGTGCGACGCGCAAAATAGCGTTAGTGTCAACTCCACAAAAGAGTGCGACGCGCAAAATAACGCGAGTGTGATCTGCACAAAACAGTGCGACGCGCAAAATAGCGCGAGTGTCAACTGCACAAAACAGTGCGACGCGCAAAATAGCGCGAGTGTGATCTGCACAAAACAGTGCGAAGTGCAAAATAGCGCGAGTGTCAACAGCACAGAACAGTGCGACTCGTAAAATAGCGCGAGTGTCAACTTCACAAAACAGTGCGACGCGCAAAATAGCGCGAGTGTCAACTGCACAAAACAGTGCGACGCGCAAAATAGCGCGAGTGTGATCTGCACAAAACAGTACGACGCGCAAAATAGCGCGAGTGTGATCTGCACAAAACAGTGCGAAGTGCAAAATAGCGCGAGTGTCAACAGCACAGAACAGTGCGACTCGCAAAATAGCGCGAGTGTCAACTGCACAAAACAGTGCGACGCGCAAAATAGCGCGAGTGTGATCTGCACAAAACAGTGCGACGCGCAAAATAGCGCGAGTGTGATCTGCACAAAACAGTGCGACGCGCAAAATAGCGCGAGTGTCAACTGCACAAAACAGTGCGACCCCAAAATAGCGCGAGTGTCAACTGCACAAAACAGTGCGACGCGCAAAATAGCGCGAGTGTCAACTGCACAAAACAGTGCGACTCGCAAAATAGCGCGAGTGTCAACTGCACAAAACAGTGGGACGCGCAAAATAGCGCGAGTGTGATCTGCACAAAACAGTGCGACGCGCAAAATAGGGCCAGTGTGAACAGCACAAAACAGTGCGACGCGCAAAATAGCATGAGTGTCAACTGCACAAAACAGTGCGACGCGCAAAATAGCGCGAGTGTGATCTGCACAAAACAGTGCGACGCGCAAAATAGCGCGAGTGTGATCTGCACAAAACAGTGCGACCCGCGAAATAGCGCGAGTGTCAACTGCCCAAAACAGTGGGACCCCAAAATAGCGCGAGTGTCAACTGCACAAAACAGTGCGACGCGCAAAATAGCGCGAGTGTGATCTGCACAAAACAGTGCGACGCGCAAAATAGCGCGAGTGTCAACTGCACAAAACAGTGCGACGCGCAAAATAGCGTGAGTGTCAACTCCACAAAAGAGTGCGACGCGCAAAATAACGCGAGTGTGATCTGCACAAAACAGTGCGACGCGCAAAATAGCGCGAGTGTCAACTGCACAAAACAGTGCGACGCGCAAAATAGCGCGAGTGTGATCTGCACAAAACAGTGCGACGCGCAAAATAGCGCGAGTGTGATCTGCACAAAACAGTGCGAAGTGCAAAATAGCGCGAGTGTCAACAGCACAGAACAGTGCGACTCGCAAAATAGCGCGAGTGTCAACTGCACAAAACAGTGCGACGCGCAAAATAGCGCGAGTGTGATCTGCACAAAACAGTGCGACGCGCAAAATAGCGCGAGTGTGATCCGGACAAAACAGTGCGACCCGCGAAATAGCGCGAGTGTCAACTGCCCAAAACAGTGGGACCCCAAAATAGCGCGAGTGTCAACTGCACAAAACAGTGCGACGCGCAAAATAGCGCGAGTGTCAACTGCACAAAACAGTGCGACTCGCAAAATAGCGCGAGTGTCAACTGCACAAAACAGTGCGACGCGCAAAATAGCGCGAGTGTGATCTGCACAAAACAGTGCAACGCGCAAAATAGGGCCAGTGTGAATAGCACAAAACAGTGCGACGCGCAAAATAGGGCCAGTGTGAACAGCGCAAAACAATGCGACGCGCAAAATAGCGCGAGTGTCAACTGCACAAAACAGTGCGACGCGCAAAATAGCGCGAATGTGATCTGCACAAAACAGTGCGACGCGCAAAATAGCGCGAGTGTCAACTGCACAAAACAGTGCGACGCGCAAAATAGCGTTAGTGTCAACTCCACAAAAGAGTGCGACGCGCAAAATAACGCGAGTGTGATCTGCACAAAACAGTGCGACGCGCAAAATAGCGCGAGTGTCAACTGCACAAAACAGTGCGACGCGCAAAATAGCGCGAGTGTGATCTGCACAAAACAGTGCGAAGTGCAAAATAGCGCGAGTGTCAACAGCACAGAACAGTGCGACTCGTAAAATAGCGCGAGTGTCAACTTCACAAAACAGTGCGACGCGCAAAATAGCGCGAGTGTCAACTGCACAAAACAGTGCGACGCGCAAAATAGCGCGAGTGTGATCTGCACAAAACAGTACGACGCGCAAAATAGCGCGAGTGTGATCTGCACAAAACAGTGCGAAGTGCAAAATAGCGCGAGTGTCAACAGCACAGAACAGTGCGACTCGCAAAATAGCGCGAGTGTCAACTGCACAAAACAGTGCGACGCGCAAAATAGCGCGAGTGTGATCTGCACAAAACAGTGCGACGCGCAAAATAGCGCGAGTGTGATCTGCACAAAACAGTGCGACGCGCAAAATAGCGCGAGTGTCAACTGCACAAAACAGTGCGACCCCAAAATAGCGCGAGTGTCAACTGCACAAAACAGTGCGACGCGCAAAATAGCGCGAGTGTCAACTGCACAAAACAGTGCGACTCGCAAAATAGCGCGAGTGTCAACTGCACAAAACAGTGGGACGCGCAAAATAGCGCGAGTGTGATCTGCACAAAACAGTGCGACGCGCAAAATAGGGCCAGTGTGAACAGCACAAAACAGTGCGACGCGCAAAATAGCATGAGTGTCAACTGCACAAAACAGTGCGACGCGCAAAATAGCGCGAGTGTGATCTGCACAAAACAGTGCGACGCGCAAAATAGCGCGAGTGTGATCTGCACAAAACAGTGCGACCCGCGAAATAGCGCGAGTGTCAACTGCCCAAAACAGTGGGACCCCAAAATAGCGCGAGTGTCAACTGCACAAAACAGTGCGACGCGCAAAATAGCGCGAGTGTGATCTGCACAAAACAGTGCGACGCGCAAAATAGCGCGAGTGTCAACTGCACAAAACAGTGCGACGCGCAAAATAGCGTGAGTGTCAACTCCACAAAAGAGTGCGACGCGCAAAATAACGCGAGTGTGATCTGCACAAAACAGTGCGACGCGCAAAATAGCGCGAGTGTCAACTGCACAAAACAGTGCGACGCGCAAAATAGCGCGAGTGTGATCTGCACAAAACAGTGCGACGCGCAAAATAGCGCGAGTGTGATCTGCACAAAACAGTGCGAAGTGCAAAATAGCGCGAGTGTCAACAGCACAGAACAGTGCGACTCGCAAAATAGCGCGAGTGTCAACTGCACAAAACAGTGCGACGCGCAAAATAGCGCGAGTGTGATCTGCACAAAACAGTGCGACGCGCAAAATAGCGCGAGTGTGATCCGGACAAAACAGTGCGACCCGCGAAATAGCGCGAGTGTCAACTGCCCAAAACAGTGGGACCCCAAAATAGCGCGAGTGTCAACTGCACAAAACAGTGCGACGCGCAAAATAGCGCGAGTGTCAACTGCACAAAACAGTGCGACTCGCAAAATAGCGCGAGTGTCAACTGCACAAAACAGTGCGACGCGCAAAATAGCGCGAGTGTGATCTGCACAAAACAGTGCAACGCGCAAAATAGGGCCAGTGTGAATAGCACAAAACAGTGCGACGCGCAAAATAGGGCCAGTGTGAACAGCGCAAAACAATGCGACGCGCAAAATAGCGCGAGTGTCAACTGCACAAAACAGTGCGACGCGCAAAATAGCGCGAATGTGATCTGCACAAAACAGTGCGACGCGCAAAATAGCGCGAGTGTCAACTGCACAAAACAGTGCGACGCGCAAAATAGCGTTAGTGTCAACTCCACAAAAGAGTGCGACGCGCAAAATAACGCGAGTGTGATCTGCACAAAACAGTGCGACGCGCAAAATAGCGCGAGTGTCAACTGCACAAAACAGTGCGACGCGCAAAATAGCGCGAGTGTGATCTGCACAAAACAGTGCGAAGTGCAAAATAGCGCGAGTGTCAACAGCACAGAACAGTGCGACTCGTAAAATAGCGCGAGTGTCAAATTCACAAAACAGTGCGACGCGCAAAATAGCGCGAGTGTCAACTGCACAAAACAGTGCGACGCGCAAAATAGCGCGAGTGTGATCTGCACAAAACAGTACGACGCGCAAAATAGCGCGAGTGTGATCTGCACAAAACAGTGCGAAGTGCAAAATAGCGCGAGTGTCAACAGCACAGAACAGTGCGACTCGCAAAATAGCGCGAGTGTCAACTGCACAAAACAGTGCGACGCGCAAAATAGCGCGAGTGTGATCTGCACAAAACAGTGCGACGCGCAAAATAGCGCGAGTGTGATCTGCACAAAACAGTGCGACGCGCAAAATAGCGCGAGTGTCAACTGCACAAAACAGTGCGACCCCAAAATAGCGCGAGTGTCAACTGCACAAAACAGTGCGACGCGCAAAATAGCGCGAGTGTCAACTGCACAAAACAGTGCGACTCGCAAAATAGCGCGAGTGTCAACTGCACAAAACAGTGGGACGCGCAAAATAGCGCGAGTGTGATCTGCACAAAACAGTGCGACGCGCAAAATAGGGCCAGTGTGAACAGCACAAAACAGTGCGACGCGCAAAATAGCATGAGTGTCAACTGCACAAAACAGTGCGACGCGCAAAATAGCGCGAGTGTGATCTGCACAAAACAGTGCGACCCGCGAAATAGCGCGAGTGTCAACTGCCCAAAACAGTGGGACCCCAAAATAGCGCGAGTGTCAACTGCACAAAACAGTGCGACGCGCAAAATAGCGCGAGTGTGATCTGCACAAAACAGTGCAACGCGCAAAATAGCGCGAGTGTCAACTGCACAAAACAGTGCGACGCGCAAAATAGCGTGAGTGTCAACTCCACAAAAGAGTGCGACGCGCAAAATAACGCGAGTGTGATCTGCACAAAACAGTGCGACGCGCAAAATAGCGCGAGTGTCAACTGCACAAAACAGTGCGACGCGCAAAATAGCGCGAGTGTGATCTGCACAAAACAGTGCGACGCGCAAAATAGCGCGAGTGTGATCTGCACAAAACAGTGCGAAGTGCAAAATAGCGCGAGTGTCAACAGCACAGAACAGTGCGACTCGCAAAATAGCGCGAGTGTCAACTGCACAAAACAGTGCGACGCGCAAAATAGCGCGAGTGTGATCTGCACAAAACAGTGCGACGCGCAAAATAGCGCGAGTGTCAACTGCACAAAACAGTGCGACGCGCAAAATAGCGTGAGTGTCAACTCCACAAAAGAGTGCGACGCGCAAAATACCGCGAGTGTGATCTGCACAAAACAGTGCGACGCGCAAAATAGCGCGAGTGTCAACTGCACAAAACAGTGCGACGCGCAAAATAGCGCGAGTGTGATCTGCACAAAACAGTGCGACGCGCAAAATAGCGCGAGTGTGATCTGCACAAAACAGTGTGAAGTGCAAAATAGCGCGAGTGTCAACAGCACAGAACAGTGCGACTCGCAAAATAGCGCGAGTGTCAACTGCACAAAACAGTGCGACGCGCAAAATAGCGCGAGTGTGATCTGCACAAAACAGTGCGACGCGCAAAATAGCGCGAGTGTGATCTGCACAAAACAGTGCGACGCGCAAAATAGCGCGAGTGTCAACTGCACAAAACAGTGCGACCCCAAAATAGCGCGAGTGTCAACTGCACAAAACAGTGCGACGCGCAAAATAGCGCGAGTGTCAACTGCACAAAACAGTGCGACTCGCAAAATAGCGCGAGTGTCAATTGCACAAAACAGTGCGACGCGCAAAATAGCGCGAGTGTGATCTGCACAAAACAGTGCGACGCGCAAAATAGGGCCAGTGTGAACAGCACAAAACAGTGCGACGCGCAAAATAGCGTGAGTGTCAACTGCACAAAACAGTGCGACGCGCAAAATAGCGCGAGTGTGATCTGCACAAAACAGTGCGACGCGCAAAATAGCGCGAGTGTGATCTGGACAAAACAGTGCGACCCGCGAAATAGCGCGAGTGTCAACTGCCCAAAACAGTGGGACCCCAAAATAGCGCGAGTGTCAACTGCACAAAACAGTGCGACGCGCAAAATAGCGCGAGTGTCAACTGCACAAAACAGTGCGACTCGCAAAATAGCGCGAGTGTCAACTGCACAAAACAGTGCGACGCGCCAAATAGCGCGAGTGTGATCTGCACAAAACAGTGCAACGCGCAAAATAGGGCCAGTGTGAATAGCACCAAACAGTGCGACGCGCAAAATAGGGCCAGTGTGAACAGCGCAAAACAATGCGACGCGCAAAATAGCGCGAGTGTCAACTGCACAAAACAGTGCGACGCGCAAAATAGCGCGAGTGTGATCTGCACAAAACAGTGCGACGCGCAAAATAGCGCGAGTGTCAACTGCACAAAACAGTGCGACGCGCAAAATAGCGTGAGTGTCAACTCCACAAAAGAGTGCGACGCGCAAAATAACGCGAGTGTGATCTGCACAAAACAGTGCGACGCGCAAAATAGCGCGAGTGTCAACTGCACAAAACAGTGCGACGCGCAAAATAGCGCGAGTGTGATCTGCACAAAACAGTGCGACGCGCAAAATAGCGCGAGTGTGATCTGCACAAAACAGTGCGAAGTGCAAAATAGCGCGAGTGTCAACAGCACAGAACAGTGCGACTCGCAAAATAGCGCGAGTGTCAACTGCACACAACAGTGCGACGCGCAAAATAGCGCGAGTGTGATCTGCACAAAACAGTGCGACGCGCAAAATAGCGCGAGTGTGATCTGGACAAAACAGTGCGACCCGCGAAATAGCGCGAGTGTCAACTGCCCAAAACAGTGGGACCCCAAAATAGCGCGAGTGTCAACTGCACAAAACAGTGCGACGCGCAAAATAGCGCGAGTGTCAACTGCACAAAACAGTGCGACTCGCAAAATAGCGCGAGTGTGAACAGCACAAAACAGTGCGACGCGCAAAATAGCGTGAGTGTCAACTGCACAAAACAGTGCGACGCGCAAAATAGCGCGAGTGTGATCTGCACAAAACAGTGCGACGCGCAAAATAGTGCGAGTGTGATCTGCACAAAACAGTGCGACCCGCGAAATAGCGCGAGTGTCAACTGCCCAAAACAGTGGGACCCCAAAATAGCGCGAGTGTCAACTGCACAAAAACAGTGCGACGCGCAAAATAGCGCGAGTGTCAACTGCACAAAACAGTGCGACTCGCAAAATAGCGCGAGTGTCAACTGCACAAAACAGTGCGACGCGCAAAATAGCGCGAGTGTGATCTGCACAAAACAGTGCAACGCGCAAAATAGGGCCAGTGTGAATAGCACAAAACAGTGCGACGCGCAAAATAGGGCCAGTGTGAACAGCGCAAAACAATGCGACGCGCAAAATAGCGCGAGTGTCAACTGCACAAAACAGTGCGACGCGCAAAATAGCGCGAATGTGATCTGCACAAAACAGTGCGACGCGCAAAATAGCGCGAGTGTCAACTGCACAAAACAGTGCGACGCGCAAAATAGCGTTAGTGTCAACTCCACAAAAGAGTGCGACGCGCAAAATAACGCGAGTGTGATCTGCACAAAACAGTGCGACGCGCAAAATAGCGCGAGTGTCAACTGCACAAAACAGTGCGACGCGCAAAATAGCGCGAGTGTGATCTGCACAAAACAGTGCGACGCGCAAAATAGCGCGAGTGTGATCTGCACAAAACAGTGCGAAGTGCAAAATAGCGCGAGTGTCAGCAGCACAGAACAGTGCGACTCGCAAAATAGCGCGAGTGTCAACTGCACACAACAGTGCGACGCGCAAAATAGCGCGAGTGTGATCTGCACAAAACAGTGCGACGCGCAAAATAGCGCGAGTGTGATCTGGACAAAACAGTGCGACCCGCGATATAGCGCGAGTGTCAACTGCCCAAAACAGTGGGACCCCAAAATAGCGCGAGTGTCAACTGCACAAAACAGTGCGACGCGCAAAATAGCGCGAGTGTCAACTGCACAAAACAGTGCGACGCGCAAAATAGCGTGAGTGTCAACTCCACAAAAGAGTGCGACGCGCAAAATAACGCGAGTGTGATCTGCACAAAACAGTGCGACGCGAAAAATAGCGCGAGTGTCAACTGCACAAAACAGTGCGACGCGCAAAATAGCGCGAGTGTGATCTGCACAAAACAGTGCAACGCGCAAAATAGGGCCAGTGTGAATAGCACAAAACAGTGCGACGCGCAAAATAGGGCCAGTGTGAACAGCGCAAAACAATGCGACGCGCAAAATAGCGCGAGTGTCAACTGCACAAAACAGTGCGACGCGCAAAATAGCGCGAGTGTGATCTGCACAAAACAGTGCGACGCGCAAAATAGCGCGAGTGTGATCTGCACAAAACAGTGCGAAGTGCAAAATAGCGCGAGTGTCAACAGCACAGAACAGTGCGACTCGCAAAATAGCGCGAGTGTCAACTGCACAAAACAGTGCGACGCGCAAAATAGCGCGAGTGTGATCTGCACAAAACAGTGCGACGCGCAAAATAGCGCGAGTGTCAACTGCACAAAACAGTGCGACGCGCAAAATAGCGTGAGTGTCAACTCCACAAAAGAGTGCGACGCGCAAAATACCGCGAGTGTGATCTGCACAAAACAGTGCGACGCGCAAAATAGCGCGAGTGTCAACTGCACAAAACAGTGCGACGCGCAAAATAGCGCGAGTGTGATCTGCACAAAACAGTGCGACGCGCAAAATAGCGCGAGTGTGATCTGCACAAAACAGTGTGAAGTGCAAAATAGCGCGAGTGTCAACAGCACAGAACAGTGCGACTCGCAAAATAGCGCGAGTGTCAACTGCACAAAACAGTGCGACGCGCAAAATAGCGCGAGTGTGATCTGCACAAAACAGTGCGACGCGCAAAATAGCGCGAGTGTGATCTGCACAAAACAGTGCGACGCGCAAAATAGCGCGAGTGTCAACTGCACAAAACAGTGCGACCCCAAAATAGCGCGAGTGTCAACTGCACAAAACAGTGCGACGCGCAAAATAGCGCGAGTGTCAACTGCACAAAACAGTGCGACTCGCAAAATAGCGCGAGTGTCAATTGCACAAAACAGTGCGACGCGCAAAATAGCGCGAGTGTGATCTGCACAAAACAGTGCGACGCGCAAAATAGGGCCAGTGTGAACAGCACAAAACAGTGCGACGCGCAAAATAGCGTGAGTGTCAACTGCACAAAACAGTGCGACGCGCAAAATAGCGCGAGTGTGATCTGCACAAAACAGTGCGACGCGCAAAATAGCGCGAGTGTGATCTGGACAAAACAGTGCGACCCGCGAAATAGCGCGAGTGTCAACTGCCCAAAACAGTGGGACCCCAAAATAGCGCGAGTGTCAACTGCACAAAACAGTGCGACGCGCAAAATAGCGCGAGTGTCAACTGCACAAAACAGTGCGACTCGCAAAATAGCGCGAGTGTCAACTGCACAAAACAGTGCGACGCGCCAAATAGCGCGAGTGTGATCTGCACAAAACAGTGCAACGCGCAAAATAGGGCCAGTGTGAATAGCACCAAACAGTGCGACGCGCAAAATAGGGCCAGTGTGAACAGCGCAAAACAATGCGACGCGCAAAATAGCGCGAGTGTCAACTGCACAAAACAGTGCGACGCGCAAAATAGCGCGAGTGTGATCTGCACAAAACAGTGCGACGCGCAAAATAGCGCGAGTGTCAACTGCACAAAACAGTGCGACGCGCAAAATAGCGTGAGTGTCAACTCCACAAAAGAGTGCGACGCGCAAAATAACGCGAGTGTGATCTGCACAAAACAGTGCGACGCGCAAAATAGCGCGAGTGTCAACTGCACAAAACAGTGCGACGCGCAAAATAGCGCGAGTGTGATCTGCACAAAACAGTGCGACGCGCAAAATAGCGCGAGTGTGATCTGCACAAAACAGTGCGAAGTGCAAAATAGCGCGAGTGTCAACAGCACAGAACAGTGCGACTCGCAAAATAGCGCGAGTGTCAACTGCACACAACAGTGCGACGCGCAAAATAGCGCGAGTGTGATCTGCACAAAACAGTGCGACGCGCAAAATAGCGCGAGTGTGATCTGGACAAAACAGTGCGACCCGCGAAATAGCGCGAGTGTCAACTGCCCAAAACAGTGGGACCCCAAAATAGCGCGAGTGTCAACTGCACAAAACAGTGCGACGCGCAAAATAGCGCGAGTGTCAACTGCACAAAACAGTGCGACTCGCAAAATAGCGCGAGTGTGAACAGCACAAAACAGTGCGACGCGCAAAATAGCGTGAGTGTCAACTGCACAAAACAGTGCGACGCGCAAAATAGCGCGAGTGTGATCTGCACAAAACAGTGCGACGCGCAAAATAGTGCGAGTGTGATCTGCACAAAACAGTGCGACCCGCGAAATAGCGCGAGTGTCAACTGCCCAAAACAGTGGGACCCCAAAATAGCGCGAGTGTCAACTGCACAAAACAGTGCGACGCGCAAAATAGCGCGAGTGTCAACTGCACAAAACAGTGCGACTCGCAAAATAGCGCGAGTGTCAACTGCACAAAACAGTGCGACGCGCAAAATAGCGCGAGTGTGATCTGCACAAAACAGTGCAACGCGCAAAATAGGGCCAGTGTGAATAGCACAAAACAGTGCGACGCGCAAAATAGGGCCAGTGTGAACAGCGCAAAACAATGCGACGCGCAAAATAGCGCGAGTGTCAACTGCACAAAACAGTGCGACGCGCAAAATAGCGCGAATGTGATCTGCACAAAACAGTGCGACGCGCAAAATAGCGCGAGTGTCAACTGCACAAAACAGTGCGACGCGCAAAATAGCGTTAGTGTCAACTCCACAAAAGAGTGCGACGCGCAAAATAACGCGAGTGTGATCTGCACAAAACAGTGCGACGCGCAAAATAGCGCGAGTGTCAACTGCACAAAACAGTGCGACGCGCAAAATAGCGCGAGTGTGATCTGCACAAAACAGTGCGACGCGCAAAATAGCGCGAGTGTGATCTGCACAAAACAGTGCGAAGTGCAAAATAGCGCGAGTGTCAGCAGCACAGAACAGTGCGACTCGCAAAATAGCGCGAGTGTCAACTGCACACAACAGTGCGACGCGCAAAATAGCGCGAGTGTGATCTGCACAAAACAGTGCGACGCGCAAAATAGCGCGAGTGTGATCTGGACAAAACAGTGCGACCCGCGATATAGCGCGAGTGTCAACTGCCCAAAACAGTGGGACCCCAAAATAGCGCGAGTGTCAACTGCACAAAACAGTGCGACGCGCAAAATAGCGCGAGTGTCAACTGCACAAAACAGTGCGACGCGCAAAATAGCGTGAGTGTCAACTCCACAAAAGAGTGCGACGCGCAAAATAACGCGAGTGTGATCTGCACAAAACAGTGCGACGCGAAAAATAGCGCGAGTGTCAACTGCACAAAACAGTGCGACGCGCAAAATAGCGCGAGTGTGATCTGCACAAAACAGTGCGACGCGCAAAATAGCGCGAGTGTGATCTGCACAAAACAGTGCGAAGTGCAAAATAGCGCGAGTGTCAACAGCACAGAACAGTGCGACTCGCAAAATAGCGCGAGTGTCAACTGCACACAACAGTGCGACGCGCAAAATAGCGCGAGTGTGATCTGCACAAAACAGTGCGACGCGCAAAATAGCGCGAGTGTGATCTGGACAAAACAGTGCGACCCGCGAAATAGCGCGAGTGTCAACTGCCCAAAACAGTGGGACCCCAAAATAGCGCGAGTGTCAACTGCACAAAACAGTGCGACGCGCAAAATAGCGCGAGTGTCAACTGCACAAAACAGTGCGACTCGCAAAATAGCGCGAGTGTGATCTGCACAAAACAGTGCGACGCGCAAAATAGGGCCAGTGTGAACAGCACAAAACAGTGCGACGCGCAAAATAGCGTGAGTGTCAACTGCACAAAACAGTGCGACGCGCAAAATAGCGCGAGTGTGATCTGCACAAAACAGTGCGACGCGCAAAATAGCGCGAGTGTGATCTGCACAAAACAGTGCGACCCGCGAAATAGCGCGAGTGTCAACTGCCCAAAACAGTGGGACCCCAAAATAGCGCGAGTGTCAACTGCACAAAACAGTGCGACGCGCAAAATAGCGCGAGTGTCAACTGCACAAAACAGTGCGACTCGCAAAATAGCGCGAGTGTCAACTGCACAAAACAGTGCGACGCGCAAAATAGCGCGAGTGTGATCTGCACAAAACAGTGCAACGCGCAAAATAGGGCCAGTGTGAATAGCACAAAACAGTGCGACGCGCAAAATAGGGCCAGTGTGAACAGCGCAAAACAATGCGACGCGCAAAATAGCGCGAGTGTCAACTGCACAAAACAGTGCGACGCGCAAAATAGCGCGAATGTGATCTGCACAAAACAGTGCGACGCGCAAAATAGCGCGAGTGTCAACTGCACAAAACAGTGCGACGCGCAAAATAGCGTTAGTGTCAACTCCACAAAAGAGTGCGACGCGCAAAATAACGCGAGTGTGATCTGCACAAAACAGTGCGACGCGCAAAATAGCGCGAGTGTCAACTGCACAAAACAGTGCGACGCGCAAAATAGCGCGAGTGTGATCTGCACAAAACAGTGCGACGCGCAAAATAGCGCGAGTGTGATCTGCACAAAACAGTGCGAAGTGCAAAATAGCGCGAGTGTCAACAGCACAGAACAGTGCGACTCGCAAAATAGCGCGAGTGTCAACTGCACACAACAGTGCGACGCGCAAAATAGCGCGAGTGTGATCTGCACAAAACAGTGCGACGCGCAAAATAGCGCGAGTGTGATCTGCACAAAACAGTGCGACGCGCAAAATAGCGCGAGTGTGATCCGGACAAAACAGTGCGACCCGCGATATAGCGCGAGTGTCAACTGCCCAAAACAGTGGGACCCCAAAATAGCGCGAGTGTCAACTGCACAAAACAGTGCGACGCGCAAAATAGCGCGAGTGTCAACTGCACAAAACAGTGCGACTCGCAAAATAGCGCGAGTGTGATCTGCACAAAACAGTGCGACGCGCAAAATAGGGCCAGTGTGAACAGCACAAAACAGTGCGACGCGCAAAATAGCGTGAGTGTCAACTGCACAAAACAGTGCGACGCGCAAAATAGCGCGAGTGTGATCTGCACAAAAAAGTGCGACGCGCAAAATAGCGCGAGTGTGATCTGCACAAAACAGTGCGACCCGCGAAATAGCGCGAGTGTCAACTGCCCAAAACAGTGGGACCCCAAAATAGCGCGAGTGTCAACTGCACAAAACAGTGCGACGCGCAAAATAGCGCGAGTGTCAACTGCACAAAACAGTGCGACTCGCAAAATAGCGCGAGTGTCAACTGCACAAAACAGTGCGACGCGCAAAATAGCGCGAGTCTCAACTGCACAAAACAGTGCGACCCCAAAATAGCGCGAGTGTCAACTGCACAAAACAGTGCGACGCGCAAAATAGCGCGAGTGTCAACTGCACAAAACAGTGCGACTCGCAAAATAGCGCGAGTGTCAACTGCACAAAACAGTGGGACGCGCAAAATAGCGCGAGTGTGATCTGCACAAAACAGTGCGACGCGCAAAATAGGGCCAGTGTGAACAGCACAAAACAGTGCGACGCGCAAAATAGCATGAGTGTCAACTGCACAAAACAGTGCGACGCGTAAAATAGCGCGAGTGTCAACTGCACAAAACAGTGCGACGCGCAAAATAGCGCGAGTGTGATCTGCACAAAACAGTGCGACGCGCAAAATAGCGCGAGTGTGATCTGCACAAAACAGTGCGAAGTGTAAAATAGCGCGAGTGTCAACAGCACAGAACAGTGCGACTCGCAAAATAGCGCGAGTGTCAACTGCACAAAACAGTGCGACGCGCAAAATAGCGCGAGTGTCAACTGCACAAAACAGTGCGACGCGCAAAATAGCGTGAGTGTCAACTCCACAAAAGAGTGCGACGCGCAAAATAACGCGAGTGTGATCTGCACAAAACAGCGCGACGCGCAAAATAGCGCGAGTGTGATCTGCACAAAACAGTGCGACGCGCAAAATAGCGCGAGTGTCAACTGCACAAAACAGTGCGACGCGCAAAATAGCGCGAGTGTCAACTGCACAAACCCGTGCGACGCGCAAAATAGCGCGAGTGTGATCTGCACAAAACAGTGCGAAGTGCAAAATAGCGCGAGTGTCAACAGCACAGAACAGTGCGACTCGTAAAATAGCGCGAGTGTCAACTTCACAAAACAGTGCGACGCGCAAAATAGCGCGAGTGTCAACTGCACAAAACAGTGCGACGCGCAAAATAGCGCGAGTGTGATCTGCACAAAACAGTGCGACGCGCAAAATAGCGCGAGTGTGATCTGCACAAAACAGTGCGAAGTGCAAAATAGCGCGAGTGTCAACAGCACAGAACAGTGCGACTCGCAAAATAGCGCGAGTGTCAACTGCACAAAACAGTGCGACGCGCAAAATAGCGCGAGTGTGATCTGCACAAAACAGTGCGATGCGCAAAATAGCGCGAGTGTGATCTGCACAAAACAGTGCGACGCGCAAAATAGCGCGAGTCTCAACTGCACAAAACAGTGCGACCCCAAAATAGCGCGAGTGTCAACTGCACAAAACAGTGCGACGCGCAAAATAGCGCGAGTGTCAACTGCACAAAACAGTGCGACTCGCAAAATAGCGCGAGTGTCAACTGCACAAAACAGTGGGACGCGCAAAATAGCGCGAGTGTGATCTGCACAAAACAGTGCGACGCGCAAAATAGGGCCAGTGTGAACAGCACAAAACAGTGCGACGCGCAAAATAGCATGAGTGTCAACTGCACAAAACAGTGCGACGCGTAAAATAGCGCGAGTGTCAACTGCACAAAACAGTGCGACGCGCAAAATAGCGCGAGTGTGATCTGCACAAAACAGTGCGACGCGCAAAATAGCGCGAGTGTGATCTGCACAAAACAGTGCGAAGTGCAAAATAGCGCGAGTGTCAACAGCACAGAACAGTGCGACTCGCAAAATAGCGCGAGTGTCAACTGCACAAAACAGTGCGACGCGCAAAATAGCGCGAGTGTGATCTGCACAAAACAGTGCGACGCGCAAAATAGCGCGAGTGTGATCTGCACAAAACAGTGCGACGCGCAAAATAGCGCGAGTGTCAACGGCACAAAACAGTGCGACCCCAAAATAGCGCGAGTGTCAACTGCACAAAACAGTGCGACGCGCAAAATAGCGCGAGTGTCAACTGCACAAAACAGTGCGACTCGCAAAATAGCGCGAGTGTCAATTGCACAAAACAGTGCGACGCGCAAAATAGCGCGAGTGTGATCTGCACAAAACAGTGCGACGCGCAAAATAGGGCCAGTGTGAACAGCACAAAACAGTGCGACGCGCAAAATAGCGTGAGTGTCAACTGCACAAAACAGTGCGACGCGCAAAATAGCGCGAGTGTGATCTGCACAAAACAGTGCGACGCGCAAAATAGCGCGAGTGTGATCTGGACAAAACAGTGCGACCCGCGAAATAGCGCGAGTGTCAACTGCCCAAAACAGTGGGACCCCAAAATAGCGCGAGTGTCAACTGCACAAAACAGTGCGACGCGCAAAATAGCGCGAGTGTCAACTGCACAAAACAGTGCGACTCGCAAAATAGCGCGAGTGTCAACTGCACAAAACAGTGCGACGCGCCAAATAGCGCGAGTGTGATCTGCACAAAACAGTGCAACGCGCAAAATAGGGCCAGTGTGAATAGCACAAAACAGTGCGACGCGCAAAATAGGGCCAGTGTGAACAGCGCAAAACAATGCGACGCGCAAAATAGCGCGAGTGTCAACTGCACAAAACAGTGCGACGCGCAAAATAGCGCGAGTGTGATCTGCACAAAACAGTGCGACGCGCAAAATAGCGCGAGTGTCAACTGCACAAAACAGTGCGACGCGCAAAATAGCGTGAGTGTCAACTCCACAAAAGAGTGCGACGCGCAAAATAACGCGAGTGTGATCTGCACAAAACAGTGCGACGCGCAAAATAGCGCGAGTGTCAACTGCACAAAACAGTGCGACGCGCAAAATAGCGCGAGTGTGATCTGCACAAAACAGTGCGACGCGCAAAATAGCGCGAGTGTGATCTGCACAAAACAGTGCGAAGTGCAAAATAGCGCGAGTGTCAGCAGCACAGAACAGTGCGACTCGCAAAATAGCGCGAGTGTCAACTGCACACAACAGTGCGACGCGCAAAATAGCGCGAGTGTGATCTGCACAAAATAGTGCGACGCGCAAAATAGCGCGAGTGTGATCTGGACAAAACAGTGCGACCCGCGATATAGCGCGAGTGTCAACTGCCCAAAACAGTGGGACCCCAAAATAGCGCGAGTGTCAACTGCACAAAACAGTGCGACGCGCAAAATAGCGCGAGTGTCAACTGCACAAAACAGTGCGACGCGCAAAATAGCGTGAGTGTCAACTCCACAAAAGAGTGCGACGCGCAAAATAACGCGAGTGTGATCTGCACAAAACAGTGCGACGCGCAAAATAGCGCGAGTGTCAACTGCACAAAACAGTGCGACGCGCAAAATAGCGCGAGTGTGATCTGCACAAAACAGTGCGACGCGCAAAATAGCGCGAGTGTGATCTGCACAAAACAGTGCGAAGTGCAAAATAGCGCGAGTGTCAACAGCACAGAACAGTGCGACTCGCAAAATAGCGCGAGTGTCAACTGCACACAACAGTGCGACGCGCAAAATAGCGCGAGTGTGATCTGCACAAAACAGTGCGACGCGCAAAATAGCGCGAGTGTGATCTGGACAAAACAGTGCGACCCGCGAAATAGCGCGAGTGTCAACTGCCCAAAACAGTGGGACCCCAAAATAGCGCGAGTGTCAACTGCACAAAACAGTGCGACGCGCAAAATAGCGCGAGTGTCAACTGCACAAAACAGTGCGACTCGCAAAATAGCGCGAGTGTGATCTGCACAAAACAGTGCGACGCGCAAAATAGGGCCAGTGTGAACAGCACAAAACAGTGCGACGCGCAAAATAGCGTGAGTGTCAACTGCACAAAACAGTGCGACGCGCAAAATAGCGCGAGTGTGATCTGCACAAAACAGTGCGACGCGCAAAATAGCGCGAGTGTGATCTGCACAAAACAGTGCGACCCGCGAAATAGCGCGAGTGTCAACTGCCCAAAACAGTGGGACCCCAAAATAGCGCGAGTGTCAACTGCACAAAACAGTGCGACGCGCAAAATAGCGCGAGTGTCAACTGCACAAAACAGTGCGACTCGCAAAATAGCGCGAGTGTCAACTGCACAAAACAGTGCGACGCGCAAAATAGTGCGAGTGTGATCTGCACAAAACAGTGCAACGCGCAAAATAGGGCCAGTGTGAATAGCACAAAACAGTGCGACGCGCAAAATAGGGCCAGTGTGAACAGCGCAAAACAATGCGACGCGCAAAATAGCGCGAGTGTCAACTGCACAAAACAGTGCGACGCGCAAAATAGCGCGAATGTGATCTGCACAAAACAGTGCGACGCGCAAAATAGCGCGAGTGTCAACTGCACAAAACAGTGCGACGCGCAAAATAGCGTTAGTGTCAACTCCACAAAAGAGTGCGACGCGCAAAATAACGCGAGTGTGATCTGCACAAAACAGTGCGACGCGCAAAATAGCGCGAGTGTCAACAGCACAAAACAGTGCGACGCGCAAAATAGCGCGAGTGTGATCTGCACAAAACAGTGCGACGCGCAAAATAGCGCGAGTGTGATCTGCACAAAACAGTGCGAAGTGCAAAATAGCGCGAGTGTCAGCAGCACAGAACAGTGCGACTCGCAAAATAGCGCGAGTGTCAACTGCACACAACAGTGCGACGCGCAAAATAGCGCGAGTGTGATCTGCACAAAACAGTGCGACGCGCAAAATAGCGCGAGTGTGATCTGGACAAAACAGTGCGACCCGCGATATAGCGCGAGTGTCAACTGCCCAAAACAGTGGGACCCCAAAATAGCGCGAGTGTCAACTGCACAAAACAGTGCGACGCGCAAAATAGCGCGAGTGTCAACTGCACAAAACAGTGCGACTCGCAAAATAGCGCGAGTGTGATCTGCACAAAACAGTGCGACGCGCAAAATAGGGCCAGTGTGAACAGCACAAAACAGTGCGACGCGCAAAATAGCGTGAGTGTCAACTGCACAAAACAGTGCGACGCGCAAAATAGCGCGAGTGTGATCTGCACAAAAAAGTGCGACGCGCAAAATAGCGCGAGTGTGATCTGCACAAAACAGTGCGACCCGCGAAATAGCGCGAGTGTCAACTGCCCAAAACAGTGGGACCCCAAAATAGCGCGAGTGTCAACTGCACAAAACAGTGCGACGCGCAAAATAGCGCGAGTGTCAACTGCACAAAACAGTGCGACTCGCAAAATAGCGCGAGTGTCAACTGCACAAAACAGTGCGACGCGCAAAATAGCGCGAGTGTGATCTGCACAAAATAGTGCAACGCGCAAAATAGGGCCAGTGTGAACAGCACAAAACAGTGCGACGCGCAAAATAGGGCCAGTGTGAACAGCACAAAACAGTGCGACGCGCAAAATAGCGTGAGTGTGATCTGCACAAAACAGTGCGACGCGCAAAATAGCGCGAGTGTCAACTGCACAAAACAGTGCGACGCGCAAAATAGCGTGAGTGTCAACTCCACAAAAGAGTGCGACGCGCAAAATAACGCGAGTGTGATCTGCACAAAACAGTGCGACGCGCAAAATAGCGCGAGTGTCAACTGCACAAAACAGTGCGACGCGCAAAATAACGCGAGTGTGATCTGCACAAAACAGTGCGACGCGCAAAATAGCGCGAGTGTGATCTGCACAAAACAGTGCGAAGTGTAAAATAGCGCGAGTGTCAACAGCACAGAACAGTGCGACTCGCAAAATAGCGCGAGTGTCAACTGCACAAAACAGTGCGACGCGCAAAATAGCGCGAGTGTCAACTGCACAAAACAGTGCGACGCGCAAAATAGCGCGAATGTGATCTGCACAAAACAGTGCGACGCGCAAAATAGCGCGAGTGTCAACTGCACAAAACAGTGCGACGCGCAAAATAGCGTTAGTGTCAACTCCACAAAAGAGTGCGACGCGCAAAATAACGCGAGTGTGATCTGCACAAAACAGTGCGACGCGCAAAATAGCGCGAGTGTCAACAGCACAAAACAGTGCGACGCGCAAAATAGCGCGAGTGTGATCTGCACAAAACAGTGCGACGCGCAAAATAGCGCGAGTGTGATCTGCACAAAACAGTGCGAAGTGCAAAATAGCGCGAGTGTCAGCAGCACAGAACAGTGCGACTCGCAAAATAGCGCGAGTGTCAACTGCACACAACAGTGCGACGCGCAAAATAGCGCGAGTGTGATCTGCACAAAACAGTGCGACGCGCAAAATAGCGCGAGTGTGATCTGGACAAAACAGTGCGACCCGCGATATAGCGCGAGTGTCAACTGCCCAAAACAGTGGGACCCCAAAATAGCGCGAGTGTCAACTGCACAAAACAGTGCGACGCGCAAAATAGCGCGAGTGTCAACTGCACAAAACAGTGCGACTCGCAAAATAGCGCGAGTGTGATCTGCACAAAACAGTGCGACGCGCAAAATAGGGCCAGTGTGAACAGCACAAAACAGTGCGACGCGCAAAATAGCGTGAGTGTCAACTGCACAAAACAGTGCGACGCGCAAAATAGCGCGAGTGTGATCTGCACAAAAAAGTGCGACGCGCAAAATAGCGCGAGTGTGATCTGCACAAAACAGTGCGACCCGCGAAATAGCGCGAGTGTCAACTGCCCAAAACAGTGGGACCCCAAAATAGCGCGAGTGTCAACTGCACAAAACAGTGCGACGCGCAAAATAGCGCGAGTGTCAACTGCACAAAACAGTGCGACTCGCAAAATAGCGCGAGTGTCAACTGCACAAAACAGTGCGACGCGCAAAATAGCGCGAGTGTGATCTGCACAAAATAGTGCAACGCGCAAAATAGGGCCAGTGTGAACAGCACAAAACAGTGCGACGCGCAAAATAGGGCCAGTGTGAACAGCACAAAACAGTGCGACGCGCAAAATAGCGTGAGTGTGATCTGCACAAAACAGTGCGACGCGCAAAATAGCGCGAGTGTCAACTGCACAAAACAGTGCGACGCGCAAAATAGCGTGAGTGTCAACTCCACAAAAGAGTGCGACGCGCAAAATAACGCGAGTGTGATCTGCACAAAACAGTGCGACGCGCAAAATAGCGCGAGTGTCAACTGCACAAAACAGTGCGACGCGCAAAATAACGCGAGTGTGATCTGCACAAAACAGTGCGACGCGCAAAATAGCGCGAGTGTGATCTGCACAAAACAGTGCGAAGTGTAAAATAGCGCGAGTGTCAACAGCACAGAACAGTGCGACTCGCAAAATAGCGCGAGTGTCAACTGCACAAAACAGTGCGACGCGCAAAATAGCGCGAGTGTCAACTGCACAAAACAGTGCGACGCGCAAAATAGCGTGAGTGTCAACTCCACAAAAGAGTGCGACGCGCAAAATAACGCGAGTGTGATCTGCACAAAACAGCGCGACGCGCAAAATAGCGCGAGTGTGATCTGCACAAAACAGTGCGACGCGCAAAATAGCGCGAGTGTCAACTGCACAAAACAGTGCGACGCGCAAAATAGCGCGAGTGTCAACTGCACAAACCCGTGCGACGCGCAAAATAGCGCGAGTGTGATCTGCACAAAACAGTGCGAAGTGCAAAATAGCGCGAGTGTCAACAGCACAGAACAGTGCGACTCGTAAAATAGCGCGAGTGTCAACTTCACAAAACAGTGCGACGCGCAAAATAGCGCGAGTGTCAACTGCACAAAACAGTGCGACGCGCAAAATAGCGCGAGTGTGATCTGCACAAAACAGTGCGACGCGCAAAATAGCGCGAGTGTGATCTGCACAAAACAGTGCGAAGTGCAAAATAGCGCGAGTGTCAACAGCACAGAACAGTGCGACTCGCAAAATAGCGCGAGTGTCAACTGCACAAAACAGTGCGACGCGCAAAATAGCGCGAGTGTGATCTGCACAAAACAGTGCGACGCGCAAAATAGCGCGAGTGTGATCTGGACAAAACAGTGCGACCCGCGAAATAGCGCGAGTGTCAACTGCCCAAAACAGTGGGACCCCAAAATAGCGCGAGTGTCAACTGCACAAAACAGTGCGACGCGCAAAATAGCGCGAGTGTCAACTGCACAAAACAGTGCGACTCGCAAAATAGCGCGAGTGTGATCTGCACAAAACAGTGCGACGCGCAAAATAGGGCCAGTGTGAACAGCACAAAACAGTGCGACGCGCAAAATAGCGTGAGTGTCAACTGCACAAAACAGTGCGACGCGCAAAATAGCGCGAGTGTGATCTGCACAAAACAGTGCGACGCGCAAAATAGCGCGAGTGTGATCTGCACAAAACAGTGCGACCCGCGAAATAGCGCGAGTGTCAACTGCCCAAAACAGTGGGTCCCCAAAATAGCGCGAGTGTCAACTGCACAAAACAGTGCGACGCGCAAAATAGCGCGAGTGTCAACTGCACAAAACAGTGCGACTCGCAAAATAGCGCGAGTGTCAACTGCACAAAATAGTGCGACGCGCAAAATAGCGCGAGTGTGATCTGCACAAAACAGTGCAACGCGCAAAATAGGGCCAGTGTGAATAGCACAAAACAGTGCGACGCGCAAAATAGGGCCAGTGTGAACAGCGCAAAACAATGCGACGCGCAAAATAGCGCGAGTGTCAACTGCACAAAACAGTGCGACGCGCAAAATAGCGCGAATGTGATCTGCACAAAACAGTGCGACGCGCAAAATAGCGCGAGTGTCAACTGCACAAAACAGTGCGACGCGCAAAATAGCGTTAGTGTCAACTCCACAAAAGAGTGCGACGCGCAAAATAACGCGAGTGTGATCTGCACAAAACAGTGCGACGCGCAAAATAGCGCGAGTGTCAACTGCACAAAACAGTGCGACGCGCAAAATAGCGCGAGTGTGATCTGCACAAAACAGTGCGACGCGCAAAATAGCGCGAGTGTGATCTGCACAAAACAGTGCGAAGTGCAAAATAGCGCGAGTGTCAGCAGCACAGAACAGTGCGACTCGCAAAATAGCGCGAGTGTCAACTGCACACAACAGTGCGACGCGCAAAATAGCGCGAGTGTGATCTGCACAAAACAGTGCGACGCGCAAAATAGCGCGAGTGTGATCTGGACAAAACAGTGCGACCCGCGATATAGCGCGAGTGTCAACTGCCCAAAACAGTGGGACCCCAAAATAGCGCGAGTGTCAACTGCACAAAACAGTGCGACGCGCAAAATAGCGCGAGTGTCAACTGCACAAAACAGTGCGACTCGCAAAATAGCGCGAGTGTGATCTGCACAAAACAGTGCGACGCGCAAAATAGGGCCAGTGTGAACAGCACAAAACAGTGCGACGCGCAAAATAGCGTGAGTGTCAACTGCACAAAACAGTGCGACGCGCAAAATAGCGCGAGTGTGATCTGCACAAAAAAGTGCGACGCGCAAAATAGCGCGAGTGTGATCTGCACAAAACAGTGCGACCCGCGAAATAGCGCGAGTGTCAACTGCCCAAAACAGTGGGACCCCAAAATAGCGCGAGTGTCAACTGCACAAAACAGTGCGACGCGCAAAATAGCGCGAGTGTCAACTGCACAAAACAGTGCGACTCGCAAAATAGCGCGAGTGTCAACTGCACAAAACAGTGCGACGCGCAAAATAGCGCGAGTGTGATCTGCACAAAATAGTGCAACGCGCAAAATAGGGCCAGTGTGAACAGCACAAAACAGTGCGACGCGCAAAATAGGGCCAGTGTGAACAGCACAAAACAGTGCGACGCGCAAAATAGCGTGAGTGTGATCTGCACAAAACAGTGCGACGCGCAAAATAGCGCGAGTGTCAACTGCACAAAACAGTGCGACGCGCAAAATAGCGTGAGTGTCAACTCCACAAAAGAGTGCGACGCGCAAAATAACGCGAGTGTGATCTGCACAAAACAGTGCGACGCGCAAAATAGCGCGAGTGTCAACTGCACAAAACAGTGCGACGCGCAAAATAACGCGAGTGTGATCTGCACAAAACAGTGCGACGCGCAAAATAGCGCGAGTGTGATCTGCACAAAACAGTGCGAAGTGTAAAATAGCGCGAGTGTCAACAGCACAGAACAGTGCGACTCGCAAAATAGCGCGAGTGTCAACTGCACAAAACAGTGCGACGCGCAAAATAGCGCGAGTGTCAACTGCACAAAACAGTGCGACGCGCAAAATAGCGTGAGTGTCAACTCCACAAAAGAGTGCGACGCGCAAAATAACGCGAGTGTGATCTGCACAAAACAGCGCGACGCGCAAAATAGCGCGAGTGTGATCTGCACAAAACAGTGCGACGCGCAAAATAGCGCGAGTGTCAACTGCACAAAACAGTGCGACGCGCAAAATAGCGCGAGTGTCAACTGCACAAACCCGTGCGACGCGCAAAATAGCGCGAGTGTGATCTGCACAAAACAGTGCGAAGTGCAAAATAGCGCGAGTGTCAACAGCACAGAACAGTGCGACTCGTAAAATAGCGCGAGTGTCAACTTCACAAAACAGTGCGACGCGCAAAATAGCGCGAGTGTCAACTACACAAAACGGTGCGACGCGCAAAATAGCGCGAGTGTGATCTGCACAAAACAGTGCGACGCGCAAAATAGCGCGAGTGTGATCTGCACAAAACAGTGCGAAGTGCAAAATAGCGCGAGTGTCAACAGCACAGAACAGTGCGACTCGCAAAATAGCGCGAGTGTCAACTGCACAAAACAGTGCGACGCGCAAAATAGCGCGAGTGTGCTCTGCACAAAACAGTGCGACGCGCAAAATAGCGCGAGTGTGATCTGCACAAAACAGTGCGACGCGCAAAATAGCGCGAGTGTCAACTGCACAAAACAGTGCGACCCCAAAATAGCGCGAGTGTCAACTGCACAAAACAGTGCGACGCGCAAAATAGCGCGAGTGTCAACTGCACAAAACTGTGCGACTCGCAAAATAGCGCGAGTGTCAACTGCACAAAACAGTGGGACGCGCAAAATAGCGCGAGTGTGATCTGCACAAAACAGTGCGACGCGCAAAATAGGGCCAGTGTGAACAGCACAAAACAGTGCGACGCGCAAAATAGCATGAGTGTCAACTGCACAAAACAGTGCGACGCGCAAAATAGCGCGAGTGTGATCTGCACAAAACAGTGCGACGCGCAAAATAGCGCGAGTGTGATCTGCACAAAACAGTGCGACCCGCGAAATAGCGCGAGTGTCAACTGCCCAAAACAGTGGGACCCCAAAATAGCGCGAGTGTCAACTGCACAAAACAGTGCGACGCGCAAAATAGCGCGAGTGTGATCTGCACAAAACAGTGCGACGCGCAAAATAGCGCGAGTGTCAACTGCACAAAACAGTGCGACGCGCAAAATAGCGTGAGTGTCAACTCCACAAAAGAGTGCGACGCGCAAAATAACGCGAGTGTGATCTGCACAAAACAGTGCGACGCGCAAAATAGCGCGAGTGTCAACTGCACAAAACAGTGCGACGCGCAAAATAGCGCGAGTGTGATCTGCACAAAACAGTGCGACGCGCAAAATAGCGCGAGTGTGATCTGCACAAAACAGTGCGAAGTGCAAAATAGCGCGAGTGTCAACAGCACAGAACAGTGCGACTCGTAAAATAGCGCGAGTGTCAACTGCACAAAACAGTGCGACGCGCAAAATAGCGCGAGTGTGATCTGCACAAAACAGTGCGACGCGCAAAATAGCGCGAGTGTCAACTGCACAAAACAGTGCGACGCGCAAAATAGCGTGAGTGTCAACTCCACAAAAGAGTGCGACGCGCAAAATAACGCGAGTGTGATCTGCACAAAACAGTGCGACGCGCAAAATAGCGCGAGTGTCAACTGCACAAAACAGTGCGACGCGCAAAATAGCGCGAGTGTGATCTGCACAAAACAGTGCGACGCGCAAAATAGCGCGAGTGTGATCTGCACAAAACAGTGCGAAGTGCAAAATAGCGCGAGTGTCAACAGCACAGAACAGTGCGACTCGCAAAATAGCGCGAGTGTCAACTGCACAAAACAGTGCGATGCGCAAAATAGCGCGAGTGTGATCTGCACAAAACAGTGCGACGCGCAAAATAGCGCGAGTGTGATCTGCACAAAACAGTGCGACGCGCAAAATAGCGCGAGTGTCAACTGCACAAAACAGTGCGACCCCAAAATAGCGCGAGTGTCAACTGCACAAAACAGTGCGACGCGCAAAATAGCGCGAGTGTCAACTGCACAAAACAGTGCGACTCGCAAAATAGCGCGAGTGTCAATTGCACAAAACAGTGCGACGCGCAAAATAGCGCGAGTGTGATCTGCACAAAACAGTGCGACGCGCAAAATAGCGCGAGTGTCAACTGCACAAAACAGTGCGACGCGCAAAATAGCGCGAGTGTGATCTGCACAAAACAGTGCGACGCGCAAAATAGCGCGAGTGTGATCTGCACAAAACAGTGCGAAGTGCAAAATAGCGCGAGTGTCAATTGCACAAAACAGTGCGACGCGCAAAATAGCGCGAGTGTCAACTGCACAAAACAGTGCGACGCGCAAAATAGCGCGAGTGTGATCTGCACAAAACAGTGCGACGCGCAAAATAGCGCGAGTGTGATCTGCACAAAACAGTGCGACGCGCAAAATAGGGCCAGTGTGAACAGCACAAAACAGTGCGACGCGCAAAATAGCGTGAGTGTCAACTGCACAAAACAGTGCGACGCGCAAAATAGCGCGAGTGTGATCTGCACAAAACAGTGCGACGCGCAAAATAGCGCGAGTGTGATCTGGACAAAACAGTGCGACCCGCGAAATAGCGCGAGTGTCAACTGCCCAAAACAGTGGGACCCCAAAATAGCGCGAGTGTCAACTGCACAAAACAGTGCGACGCGCAAAATAGCGCGAGTGTCAACTGCACAAAACAGTGCGACTCGCAAAATAGCGCGAGTGTCAACTGCACAAAACAGTGCGACGCGCCAAATAGCGCGAGTGTGATCTGCACAAAACAGTGCAACGCGCAAAATAGGGCCAGTGTGAATAGCACAAAACAGTGCGACGCGCAAAATAGGGCCAGTGTGAACAGCGCAAAACAATGCGACGCGCAAAATAGCGCGAGTGTCAACTGCACAAAACAGTGCGACGCGCAAAATAGCGCGAGTGTGATCTGCACAAAACAGTGCGACGCGCAAAATAGCGCGAGTGTCAACTGCACAAAACAGTGCGACGCGCAAAATAGCGTGAGTGTCAACTCCACAAAAGAGTGCGACGCGCAAAATAACGCGAGTGTGATCTGCACAAAACAGTGCGACGCGCAAAATAGCGCGAGTGTCAACTGCACAAAACAGTGCGACGCGCAAAATAGCGCGAGTGTGATCTGCACAAAACAGTGCGACGCGCAAAATAGCGCGAGTGTGATCTGCACAAAACAGTGCGAAGTGCAAAATAGCGCGAGTGTCAACAGCACAGAACAGTGCGACTCGTAAAATAGCGCGAGTGTCAACTTCACAAAACAGTGCGACGCGCAAAATAGCGCGAGTGTCAACTGCACAAAACAGTGCGACGCGCAAAATAGCGCGAGTGTGATCTGCACAAAACAGTGCGACGCGCAAAATAGCGCGAGTGTGATCTGCACAAAACAGTGCGAAGTGCAAAATAGCGCGAGTGTCAACAGCACAGAACAGTGCGACTCGCAAAATAGCGCGAGTGTCAACTGCACAAAACAGTGCGACGCGCAAAATAGCGCGAGTGTGATCTGCACAAAACAGTGCGACGCGCAAAATAGCGCGAGTGTGATCTGCACAAAACAGTGCGACGCGCAAAATAGCGCGAGTGTCAACTGCACAAAACAGTGCGACCCCAAAATAGCGCGAGTGTCAACTGCACAAAACAGTGCGACGCGCAAAATAGCGCGAGTGTCAACTGCACAAAACAGTGCGACTCGCAAAATAGCGCGAGTGTGATCTGCACAAAACAGTGCGACGCGCAAAATAGCGCGAGTGTGATCTGCACAAAACAGTGCGAAGTGCAAAATAGCGCGAGTGTCAACAGCACAGAACAGTGCGACTCGTAAAATAGCGCGAGTGTCAACTTCACAAAACAGTGCGACGCGCAAAATAGCGCGAGTGTCAACTGCACAAAACAGTGCGACGCGCAAAATAGCGCGAGTGTGATCTGCACAAAACAGTGCGACGCGCAAAATAGCGCGAGTGTGATCTGCACAAAACAGTGCGAAGTGCAAAATAGCGCGAGTGTCAACAGCACAGAACAGTGCGACTCGCAAAATAGCGCGAGTGTCAACTGCACAAAACAGTGCGACGCGCAAAATAGCGCGAGTGTGATCTGCACAAAACAGTGCGACGCGCAAAATAGCGCGAGTGTGATCTGCACAAAACAGTGCGACGCGCAAAATAGCGCGAGTGTCAACTGCACAAAACAGTGCGACCCCAAAATAGCGCGAGTGTCAACTGCACAAAACAGTGCGACGCGCAAAATAGCGCGAGTGTCAACTGCACAAAACAGTGCGACTCGCAAAATAGCGCGAGTGTCAACTGCACAAAACAGTGGGACGCGCAAAATAGCGCGAGTGTGATCTGCACAAAACAGTGCGACGCGCAAAATAGGGCCAGTGTGAACAGCACAAAACAGTGCGACGCGCAAAATAGCATGAGTGTCAACTGCACAAAACAGTGCGACGCGCAAAATAGCGCGAGTGTGATCTGCACAAAACAGTGCGACGCGCAAAATAGCGCGAGTGTGATCTGCACAAAACAGTGCGACCCGCGAAATAGCGCGAGTGTCAACTGCCCAAAACAGTGGGACCCCAAAATAGCGCGAGTGTCAACTGCACAAAACAGTGCGACGCGCAAAATAGCGCGAGTGTGATCTGCACAAAACAGTGCGACGCGCAAAATAGCGCGAGTGTCAACTGCACAAAACAGTGCGACGCGCAAAATAGCGTGAGTGTCAACTCCACAAAAGAGTGCGACGCGCAAAATAACGCGAGTGTGATCTGCACAAAACAGTGCGACGCGCAAAATAGCGCGAGTGTCAACTGCACAAAACAGTGCGACGCGCAAAATAGCGCGAGTGTGATCTGCACAAAACAGTGCGACGCGCAAAATAGCGCGAGTGTGATCTGCACAAAACAGTGCGAAGTGCAAAATAGCGCGAGTGTCAACAGCACAGAACAGTGCGACTCGTAAAATAGCGCGAGTGTCAACTGCACAAAACAGTGCGACGCGCAAAATAGCGCGAGTGTGATCTGCACAAAACAGTGCGACGCGCAAAATAGCGCGAGTGTCAACTGCACAAAACAGTGCGACGCGCAAAATAGCGTGAGTGTCAACTCCACAAAAGAGTGCGACGCGCAAAATAACGCGAGTGTGATCTGCACAAAACAGTGCGACGCGCAAAATAGCGCGAGTGTCAACTGCACAAAACAGTGCGACGCGCAAAATAGCGCGAGTGTGATCTGCACAAAACAGTGCGACGCGCAAAATAGCGCGAGTGTGATCTGCACAAAACAGTGCGAAGTGCAAAATAGCGCGAGTGTCAACAGCACAGAACAGTGCGACTCGCAAAATAGCGCGAGTGTCAACTGCACAAAACAGTGCGACGCGCAAAATAGCGCGAGTGTGATCTGCACAAAACAGTGCGACGCGCAAAATAGCGCGAGTGTGATCTGCACAAAACAGTGCGACGCGCAAAATAGCGCGAGTGTCAACTGCACAAAACAGTGCGACCCCAAAATAGCGCGAGTGTCAACTGCACAAAACAGTGCGACGCGCAAAATAGCGCGAGTGTCAACTGCACAAAACAGTGCGACTCGCAAAATAGCGCGAGTGTCAATTGCACAAAACAGTGCGACGCGCAAAATAGCGCGAGTGTGATCTGCACAAAACAGTGCGACGCGCAAAATAGGGCCAGTGTGAACAGCACAAAACAGTGCGACGCGCAAAATAGCGTGAGTGTCAACTGCACAAAACAGTGCGACGCGCAAAATAGCGCGAGTGTGATCTGCACAAAACAGTGCGACGCGCAAAATAGCGCGAGTGTGATCTGGACAAAACAGTGCGACCCGCGAAATAGCGCGAGTGTCAACTGCCCAAAACAGTGGGACCCCAAAATAGCGCGAGTGTCAACTGCACAAAACAGTGCGACGCGCAAAATAGCGCGAGTGTCAACTGCACAAAACAGTGCGACTCGCAAAATAGCGCGAGTGTCAACTGCACAAAACAGTGCGACGCGCCAAATAGCGCGAGTGTGATCTGCACAAAACAGTGCAACGCGCAAAATAGGGCCAGTGTGAATAGCACAAAACAGTGCGACGCGCAAAATAGGGCCAGTGTGAACAGCGCAAAACAATGCGACGCGCAAAATAGCGCGAGTGTCAACTGCACAAAACAGTGCGACGCGCAAAATAGCGCGAGTGTGATCTGCACAAAACAGTGCGACGCGCAAAATAGCGCGAGTGTCAACTGCACAAAACAGTGCGACGCGCAAAATAGCGTGAGTGTCAACTCCACAAAAGAGTGCGACGCGCAAAATAACGCGAGTGTGATCTGCACAAAACAGTGCGACGCGCAAAATAGCGCGAGTGTCAACTGCACAAAACAGTGCGACGCGCAAAATAGCGCGAGTGTGATCTGCACAAAACAGTGCGACGCGCAAAATAGCGCGAGTGTGATCTGCACAAAACAGTGCGAAGTGCAAAATAGCGCGAGTGTCAACAGCACAGAACAGTGCGACTCGCAAAATAGCGCGAGTGTCAACTGCACACAACAGTGCGACGCGCAAAATAGCGCGAGTGTGATCTGCACAAAACAGTGCGACGCGCAAAATAGCGCGAGTGTGATCTGGACAAAACAGTGCGACCCGCGAAATAGCGCGAGTGTCAACTGCCCAAAACAGTGGGACCCCAAAATAGCGCGAGTGTCAACTGCACAAAACAGTGCGACGCGCAAAATAGCGCGAGTGTCAACTGCACAAAACAGTGCGACTCGCAAAATAGCGCGAGTGTGATCTGCACAAAACAGTGCGACGCGCAAAATAGGGCCAGTGTGAACAGCACAAAACAGTGCGACGCGCAAAATAGCGGGAGTGTCAACTGCACAAAACAGTGCGACGCGCAAAATAGCGCGAGTGTGATCTGCACAAAACAGTGCGACGCGCAAAATAGCGCGAGTGTGATCTGCACAAAACAGTGCGACCCGCGAAATAGCGCGAGTGTCAACTGCCCAAAACAGTGGGACCCCAAAATAGCGCGAGTGTCAACTGCACAAAACAGTGCGACGCGCAAAATAGCGCGAGTGTCAACTGCACAAAACAGTTCGACTCGCAAAATAGCGCGAGTGTCAACTGCACAAAACAGTGCGACGCGCAAAATAGCGCGAGTGTGATCTGCACAAAATAGTGCAACGCGCAAAATAGGGCCAGTGTGAAGAGCACAAAACAGTGCGACGCGCAAAATAGGGCCAGTGTGAACAGCACAAAACAGTGCGACGCGCAAAATAGCGTGAGTGTGATCTGCACAAAACAGTGCGACGCGCAAAATAGCGCGAGTGTCAACTGCACAAAACAGTGCGACGCGCAAAATAGCGTGAGTGTCAACTCCACAAAAGAGTGCGACGCGCAAAATAACGCGAGTGTGATCTGCACAAAACAGTGCGACGCGCAAAATAGCGCGAGTGTCAACTGCACAAAACAGTGCGACGCGCAAAATAACGCGAGTGTGATCTGCACAAAACAGTGCGACGCGCAAAATAGCGCGAGTGTGACCTGCACAAAACAGTGCGAAGTGCAAAATAGCGCGAGTGTCAACAGCACAGAACAGTGCGACTCGCAAAATAGCGCGAGTGTCAACTGCACAAAACAGTGCGACGCGCAAAATAGCGCGAGTGTGATCTGCACAAAACAGTGCGACGCGCAAAATAGCGCGAGTGTGATCTGCACAAAACAGTGCGACGCGCAAAATAGCGCGAGTGTCAACTGCACAAAACAGTGCGACCCCAAAATAGCGCGAGTGTCAACTGCACAAAACAGTGCGACGCGCAAAATAGCGCGAGTGTCAACTGCACAAAGCAGTGCGACTCGCAAAATAGCGCGAGTGTCAACTGCACAAAACAGTGCGACGCGCAAAATAGCGCGAGTGTGATCTGCACAAAACAGTGCGACGCGCAAAATAGGGCCAGTGTGAACAGCACAAAACAGTGCGACGCGCAAAATAGCGTGAGTGTCAACTGCACAAAACAGTGCGACGCGCAAAATAGCGCGAGTGTGATCTGCACAAAACAGTGCGACGCGCAAAATAGCGCGAGTGTGATCTGCACAAAACAGTGCGACGCGCAAAATAGCGCGAGTGTGATCTGCACAAAACAGTGCGACCCGCGAAATAGCGCGAGTGTCAACTGCCCAAAACAGTGGGACCCCAAAATAGCGCGAGTGTCAACTGCACAAAACAGTGCGACGCGCAAAATAGCGCGAGTGTGATCTGCCCAAAACAGTGCGACGCGCAAAATAGCGCGAGTGTCAACTGCACAAAACAGTGCGACGCGCAAAATAGCGTGAGTGTCAACTCCACAAAAGAGTGCGACGCGCAAAATAACGCGAGTGTGATCTGCCCAAAACAGTGCGACGCGCAAAATAGCGCGAGTGTCAACTGCACAAAACAGTGCGACGCGCAAAATAGCGCGAGTGTGATCTGCACAAAACAGTGCGACGCGCAAAATAGCGCGAGTGTGATCTGCACAAAACAGTGCGAAGTGCAAAATAGCGCGAGTGTCAACAGCACAGAACAGTGCGACTCGCAAAATAGCGCGAGTGTCAACTGCACACAACAGTGCGACGCGCAAAATAGCGCGAGTGTCAACTGCACAAAACAGTGCGACGCGCAAAATAGCGTGAGTGTCAACTCCACAAAAGAGTGCGACGCGCAAAATAACGCGAGTGTGATCTGCACAAAACAGTGCGACGCGCAAAATAGCGCGAGTGCCAACTGCACAAAACAGTGCGACGCGCAAAATAGCGCGAGTGTGATCTGCACAAAACAGTGCGACGCGCAAAATAGCGCGAGTGTGACCTGCACAAAACAGTGCGAAGTGCAAAATAGCGCGAGTGTCAACAGCACAGAACAGTGCGACTCGCAAAATAGCGCGAGTGTCAACTGCACAAAACAGTGCGACGCGCAAAATAGCGCGAGTGTGATCTGCACAAAATAGTGCAACGCGCAAAATAGGGCCAGTGTGAAGAGCACAAAACAGTGCGACGCGCAAAATAGGGCCAGTGTGAACAGCACAAAACAGTGCGACGCGCAAAATAGCGTGAGTGTGATCTGCACAAAACAGTGCGACGCGCAAAATAGCGCGAGTGTCAACTGCACAAAACAGTGCGACGCGCAAAATAGCGTGAGTGTCAACTCCACAAAAGAGTGCGACGCGCAAAATAACGCGAGTGTGATCTGCACAAAACAGTGCGACGCGCAAAATAGCGCGAGTGTCAACTGCACAAAACAGTGCGACGCGCAAAATAACGCGAGTGTGATCTGCACAAAACAGTGCGACGCGCAAAATAGCGCGAGTGTGACCTGCACAAAACAGTGCGAAGTGCAAAATAGCGCGAGTGTCAACAGCACAGAACAGTGCGACTCGCAAAATAGCGCGAGTGTCAACTGCACAAAACAGTGCGACGCGCAAAATAGCGCGAGTGTGATCTGCACAAAACAGTGCGACGCGCAAAATAGCGCGAGTGTGATCTGCACAAAACAGTGCGACGCGCAAAATAGCGCGAGTGTCAACTGCACAAAACAGTGCGACCCCAAAATAGCGCGAGTGTCAACTGCACAAAACAGTGCGACGCGCAAAATAGCGCGAGTGTCAACTGCACAAAGCAGTGCGACTCGCAAAATAGCGCGAGTGTCAACTGCACAAAACAGTGCGACGCGCAAAATAGCGCGAGTGTGATCTGCACAAAACAGTGCGACGCGCAAAATAGGGCCAGTGTGAACAGCACAAAACAGTGCGACGCGCAAAATAGCGTGAGTGTCAACTGCACAAAACAGTGCGACGCGCAAAATAGCGCGAGTGTGATCTGCACAAAACAGTGCGACGCGCAAAATAGCGCGAGTGTGATCTGCACAAAACAGTGCGACGCGCAAAATAGCGCGAGTGTGATCTGCACAAAACAGTGCGACCCGCGAAATAGCGCGAGTGTCAACTGCCCAAAACAGTGGGACCCCAAAATAGCGCGAGTGTCAACTGCACAAAACAGTGCGACGCGCAAAATAGCGCGAGTGTGATCTGCCCAAAACAGTGCGACGCGCAAAATAGCGCGAGTGTCAACTGCACAAAACAGTGCGACGCGCAAAATAGCGTGAGTGTCAACTCCACAAAAGAGTGCGACGCGCAAAATAACGCGAGTGTGATCTGCACAAAACAGTGCGACGCGCAAAATAGCGCGAGTGTCAACTGCACAAAACAGTGCGACGCGCGAAATAGCGCGAGTGTCAACTGCCCAAAACAGTGGGACCCCAAAATAGCGCGAGTGTCAACTGCACAAAACAGTGCGACGCGCAAAATAGCGCGAGTGTGATCTGCCCAAAACAGTGCGACGCGCAAAATAGCGCGAGTGTCAACTGCACAAAACAGTGCGACGCGCAAAATAGCGTGAGTGTCAACTCCACAAAAGAGTGCGACGCGCAAAATAGCGCGAGTGTGATCTGCACAAAACAGTGCGACGCGCAAAATAGCGCGAGTGTGATCTGCACAAAACAGTGCGACCCACGAAATAGCGCGAGTGTCAACTGCCCAAAACAGTGGGACCCCAAAATAGCGCGAGTGTCAACTGCACAAAACAGTGCGACGCGCAAAATAGCGCGAGTGTGATCTGCCCAAAACAGTGCGACGCGCAAAATAGCGCGAGTGTCAACTGCACAAAACAGTGCGACGCGCAAAATAGCGTGAGTGTCAACTCCACAAAAGAGTGCGACGCGCAAAATAGCGCGAGTGTGATCTGCACAAAACAGTGCGACGCGCAAAATAGCGCGAGTGTGATCTGCACAAAACAGTGCGACCCGCGAAATAGCGCGAGTGTCAACTGCCCAAAACAGTGGGACCCCAAAATAGCGCGAGTGTCAACTGCACAAAACAGTGCGACGCGCAAAATAGCGCGAGTGTGATCTGCCCAAAACAGTGCGACGCGCAAAATAGCGCGAGTGTCAACTGCACAAAACAGTGCGACGCGCAAAATAGCGTGAGTGTCAACTCCACAAAAGAGTGCGACGCGCAAAATAACGCGAGTGTGATCTGCCCAAAACAGTGCGACGCGCAAAATAGCGCGAGTGTCAACTGCACAAAACAGTGCGACGCGCAAAATAGCGCGAGTGTGATCTGCACAAAACAGTGCGACGCGCAAAATAGCGCGAGTGTGATCTGCACAAAACAGTGCGAAGTGCAAAATAGCGCGAGTGTCAACAGCACAGAACAGTGCGACTCGCAAAATAGCGCGAGTGTCAACTGCACACAACAGTGCGACGCGCAAAATAGCGCGAGTGTCAACTGCACAAAACAGTGCGACGCGCAAAATAGCGTGAGTGTCAACTCCACAAAAGAGTGCGACGCGCAAAATAACACGAGTGTGATCTGCACAAAACAGTGCGACGCGCAAAATAGCGCGAGTGCCAACTGCACAAAACAGTGCGACGCGCAAAATAGCGCGAGTGTGATCTGCACAAAACAGTGCGACGCGCAAAATAGCGCGAGTGTGACCTGCACAAAACAGTGCGAAGTGCAAAATAGCGCGAGTGTCAACAGCACAGAACAGTGCGACTCGCAAAATAGCGCGAGTGTCAACTGCACAAAACAGTGCGACGCGCAAAATAGCGCGAGTGTGATCTGCACAAAATAGTGCAACGCGCAAAATAGGGCCAGTGTGAAGAGCACAAAACAGTGCGACGCGCAAAATAGGGCCAGTGTGAACAGCACAAAACAGTGCGACGCGCAAAATAGCGTGAGTGTGATCTGCACAAAACAGTGCGACGCGCAAAATAGCGCGAGTGTCAACTGCACAAAACAGTGCGACGCGCAAAATAGCGTGAGTGTCAACTCCACAAAAGAGTGCGACGCGCAAAATAACGCGAGTGTGATCTGCACAAAACAGTGCGACGCGCAAAATAGCGCGAGTGTCAACTGCACAAAACAGTGCGACGCGCAAAATAACGCGAGTGTGATCTGCACAAAACAGTGCGACGCGCAAAATAGCGCGAGTGTGACCTGCACAAAACAGTGCGAAGTGCAAAATAGCGCGAGTGTCAACAGCACAGAACAGTGCGACTCGCAAAATAGCGCGAGTGTCAACTGCACAAAACAGTGCGACGCGCAAAATAGCGCGAGTGTGATCTGCACAAAACAGTGCGACGCGCAAAATAGCGCGAGTGTGATCTGCACAAAACAGTGCGACGCGCAAAATAGCGCGAGTGTCAACTGCACAAAACAGTGCGACCCCAAAATAGCGCGAGTGTCAACTGCACAAAACAGTGCGACGCGCAAAATAGCGCGAGTGTCAACTGCACAAAGCAGTGCGACTCGCAAAATAGCGCGAGTGTCAACTGCACAAAACAGTGCGACGCGCAAAATAGCGCGAGTGTGATCTGCACAAAACAGTGCGACGCGCAAAATAGGGCCAGTGTGAACAGCACAAAACAGTGCGACGCGCAAAATAGCGTGAGTGTCAACTGGCACAAAACAGTGCGACGCGCAAAATAGCGCGAGTGTGATCTGCACAAAACAGTGCGACGCGCAAAATAGCGCGAGTGTGATCTGCACAAAACAGTGCGACGCGCAAAATAGCGCGAGTGTGATCTGCACAAAACCAGTGCCGACCCCGCGAAATAGCGCGAGTGTCAACTGCCCAAAACAGGACCCCAAAATAGCGCGAGTGTCAACTGCACAAAACAGTGCGACGCGCAAAATAGCGCGAGTGTGATCTGCCCAAAACAGTGCGACGCGCAAAATAGCGCGAGTGTCAACTGCACAAAACAGTGCGACGCGCAAAATAGCGTGAGTGTCAACTCCACAAAAGAGTGCGACGCGCAAAATAACGCGAGTGTGATCTGCACAAAACAGTGCGACGCGCAAAATAGCGCGAGTGTCAACTGCACAAAACAGTGCGACGCGCAAAATAGCGCGAGTGTGATCTGCACAAAACAGTGCGACGCGCAAAATAGCGCGAGTGTGATCTGCACAAAACAGTGCGAAGTGCAAAATAGCGCGAGTGTCAACAGCACAGAACAGTGCGACTCGCAAAATAGCGCGAGTGTCAACTGCACACAACAGTGCGACGCGCAAAATAGCGCGAGTGTCAACTGCACAAAACAGTGCGACGCGCAAAATAGCGTGAGTGTCAACTCCACAAAAGAGTGCGACGCGCAAAATAACGCGAGTGTGATCTGCACAAAACAGTGCGACGCGCAAAATAGCGCGAGTGCCAACTGCACAAAACAGTGCGACGCGCAAAATAGCGCGAGTGTGATCTGCACAAAACAGTGCGACGCGCAAAATAGCGCGAGTGTGATCTGCACAAAACAGTGCGAAGTGCAAAATAGCGCGAGTGTCAACAGCACAGAACAGTGCGACTCGCAAAATAGCGCGAGTGTCAACTGCACAAAACAGTGCGACGCGCAAAATAGCGCGAGTGTGATCTGCACAAAACAGTGCGACGCGCAAAATAGCGGGAGTGTGATCTGCACAAAACAGTGCGACGCGCAAAATAGCGCGAGTGTCAACTGCACAAAACAGTGCGACCCCAAAATAGCGCGAGTGTCAACTGCACAAAACAGTGCGACGCGCAAAATAGCGCGAGTGTCAACTGCACAAAACAGTACGACTCGCAAAATAGCGCGAGTGTCAACTGCACAAAACAGTGCGACGCGCAAAATAGCGCGAGTGTGATCTGCACAAAACAGTGCGACGCGCAAAATAGGGCCAGTGTGAACAGCACAAAACAGTGCGACGCGCAAAATAGCGTGAGTGTCAACTGCACAAAACAGTGCGACGCGCAAAATAGCGCGAGTGTGATCTGCACAAAACAGTGCGACGCGCAAAATAGCGCGAGTATGATCTGGACAAAACAGTGCGACCCGCGAAATAGCGCGAGTGTCAACTGCCCAAAACAGTGGGACCCCAAAATAGCGCGAGTGTCAACTGCACAAAACAGTGCGACGCGCAAAATAGCGCGAGTGTCAACTGCACAAAACAGTGCGACTCGCAAAATAGCGCGAGTGTCAACTGCACAAAACAGTGCGACGCGCAAAATAGCGCGAGTGTGATCTGCACAAAACAGTGCAACGCGCAAAATAGGGCCAGTGTGAATAGCACAAAACAGTGTGACGCGCAAAATAGGGCCAGTGTGAACAGCGCAAAACATTGCGACGCGCAAAATAGCGCGAGTGTGATCTGCACAAAACAGTGCGACGCGCAAAATAGCGCGAGTGTCAACTGCACAAAACAGTGCGACGCGCAAAATAGCGTGAGTGTCAACTCCACAAAAGAGTGCGACGCGCAAAATAACGCGAGTGTGATCTGCACAAAACAGTGCGACGCGCAAAATAGCGCGAGTGTCAACTGCACAAAACAGTGCGACGCGCAAAATAGCGCGAGTGTGATCTGCACAAAACAGTGCGACGCGCAAAATAGCGCGAGTGTGATCTGCACAAAACAGTGCGAAGTGCAAAATAGCGCGAGTGTCAACAGCACAGAACAGTGCGACTCGCAAAATAGCGCGAGTGTCAACTGCACAAAACAGTGCGACGCGCAAAATAGCGCGAGTGTGATCTGCACAAAACAGTGCGACGCGCAAAATAGCGCGAGTGTGATCTGCACAAAACAGTGCGACGCGCAAAATAGCGCGAGTGTCAACTGCACAAAACAGTGCGACCCCAAAATAGCGCGAGTGTCAACTGCACAAAACAGTGCGACGCGCAAAATAGCGCGAGTGTCAACTGCACAAAGCAGTGCGACTCGCAAAATAGCGCGAGTGTCAACTGCACAAAACAGTGCGACGCGCAAAATAGCGCGAGTGTGATCTGCACAAAACAGTGCGACGCGCAAAATAGGGCCAGTGTGAACAGCACAAAACAGTGCGACGCGCAAAATAGCGTGAGTGTCAACTGCACAAAACAGTGCGACGCGCAAAATAGCGCGAGTGTGATCTGCACAAAACAGTGCGACGCGCAAAATAGCGCGAGTGTGATCTGCACAAAACAGTGCGACGCGCAAAATAGCGCGAGTGTGATCTGCACAAAACAGTGCGACCCGCGAAATAGCGCGAGTGTCAACTGCCCAAAACAGTGGGACCCCAAAATAGCGCGAGTGTCAACTGCACAAAACAGTGCGACGCGCAAAATAGCGCGAGTGTGATCTGCCCAAAACAGTGCGACGCGCAAAATAGCGCGAGTGTCAACTGCACAAAACAGTGCGACGCGCAAAATAGCGTGAGTGTCAACTCCACAAAAGAGTGCGACGCGCAAAATAACGCGAGTGTGATCTGCACAAAACAGTGCGACGCGCAAAATAGCGCGAGTGTCAACTGCACAAAACAGTGCGACGCGCAAAATAGCGCGAGTGTGATCTGCACAAAACAGTGCGACGCGCAAAATAGCGCGAGTGTGATCTGCACAAAACAGTGCGAAGTGCAAAATAGCGCGAGTGTCAACAGCACAGAACAGTGCGACTCGCAAAATAGCGCGAGTGTCAACTGCACACAACAGTGCGACGCGCAAAATAGCGCGAGTGTCAACTGCACAAAACAGTGCGACGCGCAAAATAGCGTGAGTGTCAACTCCACAAAAGAGTGCGACGCGCAAAATAACGCGAGTGTGATCTGCACAAAACAGTGCGACGCGCAAAATAGCGCGAGTGCCAACTGCACAAAACAGTGCGACGCGCAAAATAGCGCGAGTGTGATCTGCACAAAACAGTGCGACGCGCAAAATAGCGCGAGTGTGATCTGCACAAAACAGTGCGAAGTGCAAAATAGCGCGAGTGTCAACAGCACAGAACAGTGCGACTCGCAAAATAGCGCGAGTGTCAACTGCACAAAACAGTGCGACGCGCAAAATAGCGCGAGTGTGATCTGCACAAAACAGTGCGACGCGCAAAATAGCGGGAGTGTGATCTGCACAAAACAGTGCGACGCGCAAAATAGCGCGAGTGTCAACTGCACAAAACAGTGCGACCCCAAAATAGCGCGAGTGTCAACTGCACAAAACAGTGCGACGCGCAAAATAGCGCGAGTGTCAACTGCACAAAACAGTACGACTCGCAAAATAGCGCGAGTGTCAACTGCACAAAACAGTGCGACGCGCAAAATAGCGCGAGTGTGATCTGCACAAAACAGTGCGACGCGCAAAATAGGGCCAGTGTGAACAGCACAAAACAGTGCGACGCGCAAAATAGCGTGAGTGTCAACTGCACAAAACAGTGCGACGCGCAAAATAGCGCGAGTGTGATCTGCACAAAACAGTGCGACGCGCAAAATAGCGCGAGTATGATCTGGACAAAACAGTGCGACCCGCGAAATAGCGCGAGTGTCAACTGCCCAAAACAGTGGGACCCCAAAATAGCGCGAGTGTCAACTGCACAAAACAGTGCGACGCGCAAAATAGCGCGAGTGTCAACTGCACAAAACAGTGCGACTCGCAAAATAGCGCGAGTGTCAACTGCACAAAACAGTGCGACGCGCAAAATAGCGCGAGTGTGATCTGCACAAAACAGTGCAACGCGCAAAATAGGGCCAGTGTGAATAGCACAAAACAGTGTGACGCGCAAAATAGGGCCAGTGTGAACAGCGCAAAACATTGCGACGCGCAAAATAGCGCGAGTGTGATCTGCACAAAACAGTGCGACGCGCAAAATAGCGCGAGTGTCAACTGCACAAAACAGTGCGACGCGCAAAATAGCGTGAGTGTCAACTCCACAAAAGAGTGCGACGCGCAAAATAACGCGAGTGTGATCTGCACAAAACAGTGCGACGCGCAAAATAGCGCGAGTGTCAACTGCACAAAACAGTGCGACGCGCAAAATAGCGCGAGTGTGATCTGCACAAAACAGTGCGACGCGCAAAATAGCGCGAGTGTGATCTGCACAAAACAGTGCGAAGTGCAAAATAGCGCGAGTGTCAACAGCACAGAACAGTGCGACTCGCAAAATAGCGCGAGTGTCAACTGCACAAAACAGTGCGACGCGCAAAATAGCGCGAGTGTGATCTGCACAAAACAGTGCGACGCGCAAAATAGCGCGAGTGTGATCTGCACAAAACAGTGCGACCCGCGAAATAGCGCGAGTGTCAACTGCCCAAAACAGTGGGACCCCAAAATAGCGCGAGTGTCAACTGCACAAAACAGTGCGACGCGCAAAATAGCGCGAGTGTCAACTGCACAAAACAGTTCGACTCGCAAAATAGCGCGAGTGTCAACTGCACAAAACAGTGCGACGCGCAAAATAGCGCGAGTGTGATCTGCACAAAATAGTGCAACGCGCAAAATAGGGCCAGTGTGAAGAGCACAAAACAGTGCGACGCGCAAAATAGGGCCAGTGTGAACAGCACAAAACAGTGCGACGCGCAAAATAGCGTGAGTGTGATCTGCACAAAACAGTGCGACGCGCAAAATAGCGCGAGTGTCAACTGCACAAAACAGTGCGACGCGCAAAATAGCGTGAGTGTCAACTCCACAAAAGAGTGCGACGCGCAAAATAACGCGAGTGTGATCTGCACAAAACAGTGCGACGCGCAAAATAGCGCGAGTGTCAACTGCACAAAACAGTGCGACGCGCAAAATAGCGCGAGTGTGATCTGCACAAAACAGTGCGACGCGCAAAATAGCGCGAGTGTGATCTGCACAAAACAGTGCGAAGTGCAAAATAGCGCGAGTGTCAACAGCACAGAACAGTGCGACTCGCAAAATAGCGCGAGTGTCAACTGCACAAAACAGTGCGACGCGCAAAATAGCGCGAGTGTGATCTGCACAAAACAGTGCGACGCGCAAAATAGCGCGAGTGTGATCTGCACAAAACAGTGCGACGCGCAAAATAGCGCGAGTGTCAACTGCACAAAACAGTGCGACCCCAAAATAGCGCGAGTGTCAACTGCACAAAACAGTGCGACGCGCAAAATAGCGCGAGTGTCAACTGCACAAAGCAGTGCGACTCGCAAAATAGCGCGAGTGTCAACTGCACAAAACAGTGCGACGCGCAAAATAGCGCGAGTGTGATCTGCACAAAACAGTGCGACGCGCAAAATAGGGCCAGTGTGAACAGCACAAAACAGTGCGACGCGCAAAATAGCGTGAGTGTCAACTGCACAAAACAGTGCGACGCGCAAAATAGCGCGAGTGTGATCTGCACAAAACAGTGCGACGCGCAAAATAGCGCGAGTGTGATCTGCACAAAACAGTGCGACGCGCAAAATAGCGCGAGTGTGATCTGCACAAAACAGTGCGACCCGCGAAATAGCGCGAGTGTCAACTGCCCAAAACAGTGGGACCCCAAAATAGCGCGAGTGTCAACTGCACAAAACAGTGCGACGCGCAAAATAGCGCGAGTGTGATCTGCCCAAAACAGTGCGACGCGCAAAATAGCGCGAGTGTCAACTGCACAAAACAGTGCGACGCGCAAAATAGCGTGAGTGTCAACTCCACAAAAGAGTGCGACGCGCAAAATAACGCGAGTGTGATCTGCACAAAACAGTGCGACGCGCAAAATAGCGCGAGTGTCAACTGCACAAAACAGTGCGACGCGCAAAATAGCGCGAGTGTGATCTGCACAAAACAGTGCGACGCGCAAAATAGCGCGAGTGTGATCTGCACAAAACAGTGCGAAGTGCAAAATAGCGCGAGTGTCAACAGCACAGAACAGTGCGACTCGCAAAATAGCGCGAGTGTCAACTGCACACAACAGTGCGACGCGCAAAATAGCGCGAGTGTCAACTGCACAAAACAGTGCGACGCGCAAAATAGCGTGAGTGTCAACTCCACAAAAGAGTGCGACGCGCAAAATAACGCGAGTGTGATCTGCACAAAACAGTGCGACGCGCAAAATAGCGCGAGTGCCAACTGCACAAAACAGTGCGACGCGCAAAATAGCGCGAGTGTGATCTGCACAAAACAGTGCGACGCGCAAAATAGCGCGAGTGTGATCTGCACAAAACAGTGCGAAGTGCAAAATAGCGCGAGTGTCAACAGCACAGAACAGTGCGACTCGCAAAATAGCGCGAGTGTCAACTGCACAAAACAGTGCGACGCGCAAAATAGCGCGAGTGTGATCTGCACAAAACAGTGCGACGCGCAAAATAGCGGGAGTGTGATCTGCACAAAACAGTGCGACGCGCAAAATAGCGCGAGTGTCAACTGCACAAAACAGTGCGACCCCAAAATAGCGCGAGTGTCAACTGCACAAAACAGTGCGACGCGCAAAATAGCGCGAGTGTCAACTGCACAAAACAGTACGACTCGCAAAATAGCGCGAGTGTCAACTGCACAAAACAGTGCGACGCGCAAAATAGCGCGAGTGTGATCTGCACAAAACAGTGCGACGCGCAAAATAGGGCCAGTGTGAACAGCACAAAACAGTGCGACGCGCAAAATAGCGTGAGTGTCAACTGCACAAAACAGTGCGACGCGCAAAATAGCGCGAGTGTGATCTGCACAAAACAGTGCGACGCGCAAAATAGCGCGAGTATGATCTGGACAAAACAGTGCGACCCGCGAAATAGCGCGAGTGTCAACTGCCCAAAACAGTGGGACCCCAAAATAGCGCGAGTGTCAACTGCACAAAACAGTGCGACGCGCAAAATAGCGCGAGTGTCAACTGCACAAAACAGTGCGACTCGCAAAATAGCGCGAGTGTCAACTGCACAAAACAGTGCGACGCGCAAAATAGCGCGAGTGTGATCTGCACAAAACAGTGCAACGCGCAAAATAGGGCCAGTGTGAATAGCACAAAACAGTGTGACGCGCAAAATAGGGCCAGTGTGAACAGCGCAAAACATTGCGACGCGCAAAATAGCGCGAGTGTGATCTGCACAAAACAGTGCGACGCGCAAAATAGCGCGAGTGTCAACTGCACAAAACAGTGCGACGCGCAAAATAGCGTGAGTGTCAACTCCACAAAAGAGTGCGACGCGCAAAATAACGCGAGTGTGATCTGCACAAAACAGTGCGACGCGCAAAATAGCGCGAGTGTCAACTGCACAAAACAGTGCGACGCGCAAAATAGCGCGAGTGTGATCTGCACAAAACAGTGCGACGCGCAAAATAGCGCGAGTGTGATCTGCACAAAACAGTGCGAAGTGCAAAATAGCGCGAGTGTCAACAGCACAGAACAGTGCGACTCGCAAAATAGCGCGAGTGTCAACTGCACAAAACAGTGCGACGCGCAAAATAGCGCGAGTGTGATCTGCACAAAACAGTGCGACGCGCAAAATAGCGCGAGTGTGATCTGCACAAAACAGTGCGACCCGCGAAATAGCGCGAGTGTCAACTGCCCAAAACAGTGGGACCCCAAAATAGCGCGAGTGTCAACTGCACAAAACAGTGCGACGCGCAAAATAGCGCGAGTGTCAACTGCACAAAACAGTTCGACTCGCAAAATAGCGCGAGTGTCAACTGCACAAAACAGTGCGACGCGCAAAATAGCGCGAGTGTGATCTGCACAAAATAGTGCAACGCGCAAAATAGGGCCAGTGTGAAGAGCACAAAACAGTGCGACGCGCAAAATAGGGCCAGTGTGAACAGCACAAAACAGTGCGACGCGCAAAATAGCGTGAGTGTGATCTGCACAAAACAGTGCGACGCGCAAAATAGCGCGAGTGTCAACTGCACAAAACAGTGCGACGCGCAAAATAGCGTGAGTGTCAACTCCACAAAAGAGTGCGACGCGCAAAATAACGCGAGTGTGATCTGCACAAAACAGTGCGACGCGCAAAATAGCGCGAGTGTCAACTGCACAAAACAGTGCGACGCGCAAAATAACGCGAGTGTGATCTGCACAAAACAGTGCGACGCGCAAAATAGCGCGAGTGTGACCTGCACAAAACAGTGCGAAGTGCAAAATAGCGCGAGTGTCAACAGCACAGAACAGTGCGACTCGCAAAATAGCGCGAGTGTCAACTGCACAAAACAGTGCGACGCGCAAAATAGCGCGAGTGTGATCTGCACAAAACAGTGCGACGCGCAAAATAGCGCGAGTGTGATCTGCACAAAACAGTGCGACGCGCAAAATAGCGCGAGTGTCAACTGCACAAAACAGTGCGACCCCAAAATAGCGCGAGTGTCAACTGCACAAAACAGTGCGACGCGCAAAATAGCGCGAGTGTCAACTGCACAAAACAGTACGACTCGCAAAATAGCGCGAGTGTCAACTGCACAAAACAGTGCGACGCGCAAAATAGCGCGAGTGTGATCTGCACAAAACAGTGCGACGCGCAAAATAGGGCCAGTGTGAACAGCACAAAACAGTGCGACGCGCAAAATAGCGTGAGTGTCAACTGCACAAAACAGTGCGACGCGCAAAATAGCGCGAGTGTGATCTGCACAAAACAGTGCGACGCGCAAAATAGCGCGAGTATGATCTGGACAAAACAGTGCGACCCGCGAAATAGCGCGAGTGTCAACTGCCCAAAACAGTGGGACCCCAAAATAGCGCGAGTGTCAACTGCACAAAACAGTGCGACGCGCAAAATAGCGCGAGTGTCAACTGCACAAAACAGTGCGACTCGCAAAATAGCGCGAGTGTCAACTGCACAAAACAGTGCGACGCGCAAAATAGCGCGAGTGTGATCTGCACAAAACAGTGCAACGCGCAAAATAGGGCCAGTGTGAATAGCACAAAACAGTGTGACGCGCAAAATAGGGCCAGTGTGAACAGCGCAAAACATTGCGACGCGCAAAATAGCGCGAGTGTGATCTGCACAAAACAGTGCGACGCGCAAAATAGCGCGAGTGTCAACTGCACAAAACAGTGCGACGCGCAAAATAGCGTGAGTGTCAACTCCACAAAAGAGTGCGACGCGCAAAATAACGCGAGTGTGATCTGCACAAAACAGTGCGACGCGCAAAATAGCGCGAGTGTCAACTGCACAAAACAGTGCGACGCGCAAAATAGCGCGAGTGTGATCTGCACAAAACAGTGCGACGCGCAAAATAGCGCGAGTGTGATCTGCACAAAACAGTGCGAAGTGCAAAATAGCGCGAGTGTCAACAGCACAGAACAGTGCGACTCGCAAAATAGCGCGAGTGTCAACTGCACAAAACAGTGCGACGCGCAAAATAGCGCGAGTGTGATCTGCACAAAACAGTGCGACGCGCAAAATAGCGCGAGTGTGATCTGCACAAAACAGTGCGACCCGCGAAATAGCGCGAGTGTCAACTGCCCAAAACAGTGGGACCCCAAAATAGCGCGAGTGTCAACTGCACAAAACAGTGCGACGCGCAAAATAGCGCGAGTGTCAACTGCACAAAACAGTTCGACTCGCAAAATAGCGCGAGTGTCAACTGCACAAAACAGTGCGACGCGCAAAATAGCGCGAGTGTGATCTGCACAAAATAGTGCAACGCGCAAAATAGGGCCAGTGTGAAGAGCACAAAACAGTGCGACGCGCAAAATAGGGCCAGTGTGAACAGCACAAAACAGTGCGACGCGCAAAATAGCGTGAGTGTGATCTGCACAAAACAGTGCGACGCGCAAAATAGCGCGAGTGTCAACTGCACAAAACAGTGCGACGCGCAAAATAGCGTGAGTGTCAACTCCACAAAAGAGTGCGACGCGCAAAATAACGCGAGTGTGATCTGCACAAAACAGTGCGACGCGCAAAATAGCGCGAGTGTCAACTGCACAAAACAGTGCGACGCGCAAAATAACGCGAGTGTGATCTGCACAAAACAGTGCGACGCGCAAAATAGCGCGAGTGTGACCTGCACAAAACAGTGCGAAGTGCAAAATAGCGCGAGTGTCAACAGCACAGAACAGTGCGACTCGCAAAATAGCGCGAGTGTCAACTGCACAAAACAGTGCGACGCGCAAAATAGCGCGAGTGTGATCTGCACAAAACAGTGCGACGCGCAAAATAGCGCGAGTGTGATCTGCACAAAACAGTGCGACGCGCAAAATAGCGCGAGTGTCAACTGCACAAAACAGTGCGACCCCAAAATAGCGCGAGTGTCAACTGCACAAAACAGTGCGACGCGCAAAATAGCGCGAGTGTCAACTGCACAAAGCAGTGCGACTCGCAAAATAGCGCGAGTGTCAACTGCACAAAACAGTGCGACGCGCAAAATAGCGCGAGTGTGATCTGCACAAAACAGTGCGACGCGCAAAATAGGGCCAGTGTGAACAGCACAAAACAGTGCGACGCGCAAAATAGCGTGAGTGTCAACTGCACAAAACAGTGCGACGCGCAAAATAGCGCGAGTGTGATCTGCACAAAACAGTGCGACGCGCAAAATAGCGCGAGTGTGATCTGCACAAAACAGTGCGACGCGCAAAATAGCGCGAGTGTGATCTGCACAAAACAGTGCGACCCGCGAAATAGCGCGAGTGTCAACTGCCCAAAACAGTGGGACCCCAAAATAGCGCGAGTGTCAACTGCACAAAACAGTGCGACGCGCAAAATAGCGCGAGTGTGATCTGCCCAAAACCGTGCGACGCGCAAAATAGCGCGAGTGTCAACTGCACAAAACAGTGCGACGCGCAAAATAGCGTGAGTGTCAACTCCACAAAAGAGTGCGACGCGCAAAATAACGCGAGTGTGATCTGCACAAAACAGTGCGACGCGCAAAATAGCGCGAGTGTCAACTGCACAAAACAGTGCGACGCGCAAAATAGCGCGAGTGTGATCTGCACAAAACAGTGCGACGCGCAAAATAGCGCGAGTGTGATCTGCACAAAACAGTGCGAAGTGCAAAATAGCGCGAGTGTCAACAGCACAGAACAGTGCGACTCGCAAAATAGCGCGAGTGTCAACTGCACACAACAGTGCGACGCGCAAAATAGCGCGAGTGTCAACTGCACAAAACAGTGCGACGCGCAAAATAGCGTGAGTGTCAACTCCACAAAAGAGTGCGACGCGCAAAATAACGCGAGTGTGATCTGCACAAAACAGTGCGACGCGCAAAATAGCGCGAGTGCCAACTGCACAAAACAGTGCGACGCGCAAAATAGCGCGAGTGTGATCTGCACAAAACAGTGCGACGCGCAAAATAGCGCGAGTGTGACCTGCACAAAACAGTGCGAAGTGCAAAATAGCGCGAGTGTCAACAGCACAGAACAGTGCGACTCGCAAAATAGCGCGAGTGTCAACTGCACAAAACAGTGCGACGCGCAAAATAGCGCGAGTGTGATCTGCACAAAATAGTGCAACGCGCAAAATAGGGCCAGTGTGAAGAGCACAAAACAGTGCGACGCGCAAAATAGGGCCCGTGTGAACAGCACAAAACAGTGCGACGCGCAAAATAGCGGGAGTGTGATCTGCACAAAACAGTGCGACGCGCAAAATAGCGCGAGTGTCAACTGCACAAAACAGTGCGACGCGCAAAATAGCGCGAGTGTGATCTGCACAAAACAGTGCGACGCGCAAAATAGCGCGAGTGTGATCTGCACAAAACAGTGCGACGCGCAAAATAGCGCGAGTGTCAACTGCACAAAACAGTGCGACCCCAAAATAGCGCGAGTGTCAACTGCACAAAACAGTGCGACGCGCAAAATAGCGCGAGTGTCAACTGCACAAAGCAGTGCGACTCGCAAAATAGCGCGAGTGTCAACTGCACAAAACAGTGCGACGCGCAAAATAGCGCGAGTGTGATCTGCACAAAACAGTGCGACGCGCAAAATAGGGCCAGTGTGAACAGCACAAAACAGTGCGACGCGCAAAATAGCGTGAGTGTCAACTGCACAAAACAGTGCGACGCGCAAAATAGCGCGAGTGTGATCTGCACAAAACAGTGCGACGCGCAAAATAGCGCGAGTGTGATCTGCACAAAACAGTGCGACGCGCAAAATAGCGCGAGTGTGATCTGCACAAAACAGTGCGACCCGCGAAATAGCGCGAGTGTCAACTGCCCAAAACAGTGGGACCCCAAAATAGCGCGAGTGTCAACTGCACAAAACAGTGCGACGCGCAAAATAGCGCGAGTGTGATCTGCCCAAAACCGTGCGACGCGCAAAATAGCGCGAGTGTCAACTGCACAAAACAGTGCGACGCGCAAAATAGCGTGAGTGTCAACTCCACAAAAGAGTGCGACGCGCAAAATAACGCGAGTGTGATCTGCACAAAACAGTGCGACGCGCAAAATAGCGCGAGTGTCAACTGCACAAAACAGTGCGACGCGCAAAATAGCGCGAGTGTGATCTGCACAAAACAGTGCGACGCGCAAAATAGCGCGAGTGTGATCTGCACAAAACAGTGCGAAGTGCAAAATAGCGCGAGTGTCAACAGCACAGAACAGTGCGACTCGCAAAATAGCGCGAGTGTCAACTGCACACAACAGTGCGACGCGCAAAATAGCGCGAGTGTCAACTGCACAAAACAGTGCGACGCGCAAAATAGCGTGAGTGTCAACTCCACAAAAGAGTGCGACGCGCAAAATAACGCGAGTGTGATCTGCACAAAACAGTGCGACGCGCAAAATAGCGCGAGTGCCAACTGCACAAAACAGTGCGACGCGCAAAATAGCGCGAGTGTGATCTGCACAAAACAGTGCGACGCGCAAAATAGCGCGAGTGTGACCTGCACAAAACAGTGCGAAGTGCAAAATAGCGCGAGTGTCAACAGCACAGAACAGTGCGACTCGCAAAATAGCGCGAGTGTCAACTGCACAAAACAGTGCGACGCGCAAAATAGCGCGAGTGTGATCTGCACAAAATAGTGCAACGCGCAAAATAGGGCCAGTGTGAAGAGCACAAAACAGTGCGACGCGCAAAATAGGGCCCGTGTGAACAGCACAAAACAGTGCGACGCGCAAAATAGCGGGAGTGTGATCTGCACAAAACAGTGCGACGCGCAAAATAGCGCGAGTGTCAACTGCACAAAACAGTGCGACGCGCAAAATAGCGTGAGTGTCAACTCCACAAAAGAGTGCGACGCGCAAAATAACGCGAGTGTGATCTGCACAAAACAGTGCGACGCGCAAAATAGCGCGAGTGTCAACTGCACAAAACAGTGCGACGCGCAAAATAACGCGAGTGTGATCTGCACAAAACAGTGCGACGCGCAAAATAGCGCGAGTGTGACCTGCACAAAACAGTGCGAAGTGCAAAATAGCGCGAGTGTCAACAGCACAGAACAGTGCGACTCGCAAAATAGCGCGAGTGTCAACTGCACAAAACAGTGCGACGCGCAAAATAGCGCGAGTGTGATCTGCACAAAACAGTGCGACGCGCAAAATAGCGCGAGTGTGATCTGCACAAAACAGTGCGACGCGCAAAATAGCGCGAGTGTCAACTGCACAAAACAGTGCGACCCCAAAATAGCGCGAGTGTCAACTGCACAAAACAGTGCGACGCGCAAAATAGCGCGAGTGTCAACTGCACAAAGCAGTGCGACTCGCAAAATAGCGCGAGTGTCAACTGCACAAAACAGTGCGACGCGCAAAATAGCGCGAGTGTGATCTGCACAAAACAGTGCGACGCGCAAAATAGGGCCAGTGTGAACAGCACAAAACAGTGCGACGCGCAAAATAGCGTGAGTGTCAACTGCACAAAACAGTGCGACGCGCAAAATAGCGCGAGTGTGATCTGCACAAAACAGTGCGACGCGCAAAATAGCGCGAGTGTGATCTGCACAAAACAGTGCGACGCGCAAAATAGCGCGAGTGTGATCTGCACAAAACAGTGCGACCCGCGAAATAGCGCGAGTGTCAACTGCCCAAAACAGTGGGACCCCAAAATAGCGCGAGTGTCAACTGCACAAAACAGTGCGACGCGCAAAATAGCGCGAGTGTGATCTGCCCAAAACAGTGCGACGCGCAAAATAGCGCGAGTGTCAACTGCACAAAACAGTGCGACGCGCAAAATAGCGTGAGTGTCAACTCCACAAAAGAGTGCGACGCGCAAAATAACGCGAGTGTGATCTGCACAAAACAGTGCGACGCGCAAAATAGCGCGAGTGTCAACTGCACAAAACAGTGCGACGCGCAAAATAGCGCGAGTGTGATCTGCACAAAACAGTGCGACGCGCAAAATAGCGCGAGTGTGATCTGCACAAAACAGTGCGAAGTGCAAAATAGCGCGAGTGTCAACAGCACAGAACAGTGCGACTCGCAAAATAGCGCGAGTGTCAACTGCACACAACAGTGCGACGCGCAAAATAGCGCGAGTGTCAACTGCACAAAACAGTGCGACGCGCAAAATAGCGTGAGTGTCAACTCCACAAAAGAGTGCGACGCGCAAAATAACGCGAGTGTGATCTGCACAAAACAGTGCGACGCGCAAAATAGCGCGAGTGCCAACTGCACAAAACAGTGCGACGCGCAAAATAGCGCGAGTGTGATCTGCACAAAACAGTGCGACGCGCAAAATAGCGCGAGTGTGATCTGCACAAAACAGTGCGAAGTGCAAAATAGCGCGAGTGTCAACAGCACAGAACAGTGCGACTCGCAAAATAGCGCGAGTGTCAACTGCACAAAACAGTGCGACGCGCAAAATAGCGCGAGTGTGATCTGCACAAAACAGTGCGACGCGCAAAATAGCGCGAGTGTGATCTGCACAAAACAGTGCGACGCGCAAAATAGCGCGAGTGTCAACTGCACAAAACAGTGCGACCCCAAAATAGCGCGAGTGTCAACTGCACAAAACAGTGCGACGCGCAAAATAGCGCGAGTGTCAACTGCACAAAACAGTACGACTCGCAAAATAGCGCGAGTGTCAACTGCACAAAACAGTGCGACGCGCAAAATAGCGCGAGTGTGATCTGCACAAAACAGTGCGACGCGCAAAATAGGGCCAGTGTGAACAGCACAAAACAGTGCGACGCGCAAAATAGCGTGAGTGTCAACTGCACAAAACAGTGCGACGCGCAAAATAGCGCGAGTGTGATCTGCACAAAACAGTGCGACGCGCAAAATAGCGCGAGTATGATCTGGACAAAACAGTGCGACCCGCGAAATAGCGCGAGTGTCAACTGCCCAAAACAGTGGGACCCCAAAATAGCGCGAGTGTCAACTGCACAAAACAGTGCGACGCGCAAAATAGCGCGAGTGTCAACTGCACAAAACAGTGCGACTCGCAAAATAGCGCGAGTGTCAACTGCACAAAACAGTGCGACGCGCAAAATAGCGCGAGTGTGATCTGCACAAAACAGTGCAACGCGCAAAATAGGGCCAGTGTGAATAGCACAAAACAGTGCGACGCGCAAAATAGGGCCAGTGTGAACAGCGCAAAACATTGCGACGCGCAAAATATCGCGAGTGTCAACTGCACAAAACAGTGCGACGCGCAAAATAGCGCGAGTGTGATCTGCACAAAACAGTGCGACGCGCAAAATAGCGCGAGTGTCAACTGCACAAAACAGTGCGACGCGCAAAATAGCGTGAGTGTCAACTCCACAAAAGAGTGCGACGCGCAAAATAACGCGAGTGTGATCTGCACAAAACAGTGCGACGCGCAAAATAGCGCGAGTGTCAACTGCACAAAACAGTGCGACGCGCAAAATAGCGCGAGTGTGATCTGCACAAAACAGTGCGACGCGCAAAATAGCGCGAGTGTGATCTGCACAAAACAGTGCGAAGTGCAAAATAGCGCGAGTGTCAACAGCACAGAACAGTGCGACTCGCAAAATAGCGCGAGTGTCAACTGCACACAACAGTGCGACGCGCAAAATAGCGCGAGTGTGATCTGCACAAAACAGTGCGACGCGCAAAATAGCGCGAGTGTGATCTGGACAAAACAGTGCGACCCGCGAAATAGCGCGAGTGTCAACTGCCCAAAACAGTGGGACCCCAAAATAGCGCGAGTGTCAACTGCACAAAACAGTGCGACGCGCAAAATAGCGCGAGTGTCAACTGCACAAAACAGTGCGACTCGCAAAATAGCGCGAGTGTGATCTGCACAAAACAGTGCGACGCGCAAAATAGGGCCAGTGTGAACAGCACAAAACAGTGCGACGCGCAAAATAGCGTGAGTGTCAACTGCACAAAACAGTGCGACGCGCAAAATAGCGCGAGGGTGATCTGCACAAAACAGTGCGACGCGCAAAATAGCGCGAGCGTGATCTGCACAAAACAGTGCGACCCGCGAAATAGCGCGAGTGTCAACTGCCCAAAACAGTGGGACCCCAAAATAGCGCGAGTGTCAACTACACAAAACAGTGCGACGCGCAAAATAGCGCGAGTGTCAACTGCACAAAACAGTGCGACTCGCAAAATTGCGCGAGTGTCAACTGCACAAAACAGTGCGACGCGCAAAATAGCGCGAGTGTGATCTGCACAAAATAGTGCAACGCGCAAAATATGGCCAGTGTGAATAGCACAAAACAGTGCGACGCGCAAAATAGCGCCAGTGTGAACAGCACAAAACAGTGCGACGCGCAAAATAGCGTGAGTGTGATCTGCACAAAACAGTGCGACGCGCAAAATAGCGCGAGTGTCAACTGCACAAAACAGTGCGACGCGCAAAATAGCGTGAGTGTCAACTCCACAAAAGAGTGCGACGCGCAAAATAGCGTGAGTGTCAACTCCACAAAAGAGTGCGACGCGCAAAATAACGCGAGTGTGATCTGCACAAAACAGTGCGACGCGCAAAATAGCGCGAGTGTCAACTGCACAAAACAGTGCGACGCGCAAAATAACGCGAGTGTGATCTGCACAAAACAGTGCGACGCGAAAAATAGCGCGAGTGCGATCTGCACAAAACAGTGCGAAGTGCAAAATAGCGCGAGTGTCAACAGCACAGAACAGTGCGACTCGCAAAATAGCGCGAGTGTCAACTGCACACAACAGTGCGACGCGCAAAATAGCGCGAGTGTCAACTGCACAAAACAGTGCGACGCGCAAAATAGCGTGAGTGTCAACTCCACAAAAGAGTGCGACGCGCAAAATAACGCGAGTGTGATCTGCACAAAACAGTGCGACGCGCAAAATAGCGCGAGTGCCAACTGCACAAAACAGTGCGACGCGCAAAATAGCGCGAGTGTGATCTGCACAAAACAGTGCGACGCGCAAAATAGCGCGAGTGTGACCTGCACAAAACAGTGCGAAGTGCAAAATAGCGCGAGTGTCAACAGCACAGAACAGTGCGACTCGCAAAATAGCGCGAGTGTCAACTGCACAAAACAGTGCGACGCGCAAAATAGCGCGAGTGTGATCTGCACAAAATAGTGCAACGCGCAAAATAGGGCCAGTGTGAAGAGCACAAAACAGTGCGACGCGCAAAATAGGGCCAGTGTGAACAGCACAAAACAGTGCGACGCGCAAAATAGCGGGAGTGTGATCTGCACAAAACAGTGCGACGCGCAAAATAGCGCGAGTGTCAACTGCACAAAACAGTGCGACGCGCAAAATAGCGTGAGTGTCAACTCCACAAAAGAGTGCGACGCGCAAAATAAGGCGAGTGTGATCTGCACAAAACAGTGCGACGCGCAAAATAGCGCGAGTGTCAACTGCACAAAACAGTGCGACGCGCAAAATAACGCGAGTGTGATCTGCACAAAACAGTGCGACGCGCAAAATAGCGCGAGTGTGACCTGCACAAAACAGTGCGAAGTGCAAAATAGCGCGAGTGTCAACAGCACAGAACAGTGCGACTCGCAAAATAGCGCGAGTGTCAACTGCACAAAACAGTGCGACGCGCAAAATAGCGCGAGTGTGATCTGCACAAAACAGTGCGACGCGCAAAATAGCGCGAGTGTGATCTGCACAAAACAGTGCGACGCGCAAAATAGCGCGAGTGTCAACTGCACAAAACAGTGCGACCCCAAAATAGCGCGAGTGTCAACTGCACAAAACAGTGCGACGCGCAAAATAGCGCGAGTGTCAACTGCACAAAGCAGTGCGACTCGCAAAATAGCGCGAGTGTCAACTGCACAAAACAGTGCGACGCGCAAAATAGCGCGAGTGTGATCTGCACAAAACAGTGCGACGCGCAAAATAGGGCCAGTGTGAACAGCACAAAACAGTGCGACGCGCAAAATAGCGTGAGTGTCAACTGCACAAAACAGTGCGACGCGCAAAATAGCGCGAGTGTGATCTGCACAAAACAGTGCGACGCGCAAAATAGCGCGAGTGTGATCTGCACAAAACAGTGCGACGCGCAAAATAGCGCGAGTGTGATCTGCACAAAACAGTGCGACCCGCGAAATAGCGCGAGTGTCAACTGCCCAAAACAGTGGGACCCCAAAATAGCGCGAGTGTCAACTGCACAAAACAGTGCGACGCGCAAAATAGCGCGAGTGTGATCTGCCCAAAACAGTGCGACGCGCAAAATAGCGCGAGTGTCAACTGCACAAAACAGTGCGACGCGCAAAATAGCGTGAGTGTCAACTCCACAAAAGAGTGCGACGCGCAAAATAACGCGAGTGTGATCTGCACAAAACAGTGCGACGCGCAAAATAGCGCGAGTGTCAACTGCACAAAACAGTGCGACGCGCAAAATAGCGCGAGTGTGATCTGCACAAAACAGTGCGACGCGCAAAATAGCGCGAGTGTGATCTGCACAAAACAGTGCGAAGTGCAAAATAGCGCGAGTGTCAACAGCACAGAACAGTGCGACTCGCAAAATAGCGCGAGTGTCAACTGCACACAACAGTGCGACGCGCAAAATAGCGCGAGTGTCAACTGCACAAAACAGTGCGACGCGCAAAATAGCGTGAGTGTCAACTCCACAAAAGAGTGCGACGCGCAAAATAACGCGAGTGTGATCTGCACAAAACAGTGCGACGCGCAAAATAGCGCGAGTGCCAGCTGCACAAAACAGTGCGACGCGCAAAATAGCGCGAGTGTGATCTGCACAAAACAGTGCGACGCGCAAAATAGCGCGAGTGTGATCTGCACAAAACAGTGCGAAGTGCAAAATAGCGCGAGTGTCAACAGCACAGAACAGTGCGACTCGCAAAATAGCGCGAGTGTCAACTGCACAAAACAGTGCGACGCGCAAAATAGCGCGAGTGTGATCTGCACAAAACAGTGCGACGCGCAAAATAGCGCGAGTGTGATCTGCACAAAACAGTGCGACGCGCAAAATAGCGCGAGTGTCAACTGCACAAAACAGTGCGACCCCAAAATAGCGCGAGTGTCAACTGCACAAAACAGTGCGACGCGCAAAATAGCGCGAGTGTCAACTGCACAAAACAGTACGACTCGCAAAATAGCGCGAGTGTCAACTGCACAAAACAGTGCGACGCGCAAAATAGCGCGAGTGTGATCTGCACAAAACAGTGCGACGCGCAAAATAGGGCCAGTGTGAACAGCACAAAACAGTGCGACGCGCAAAATAGCGTGAGTGTCAACTGCACAAAACAGTGCGACGCGCAAAATAGCGCGAGTGTGATCTGCACAAAACAGTGCGACGCGCAAAATAGCGCGAGTATGATCTGGACAAAACAGTGCGACCCGCGAAATAGCGCGAGTGTCAACTGCCCAAAACAGTGGGACCCCAAAATAGCGCGAGTGTCAACTGCACAAAACAGTGCGACGCGCAAAATAGCGCGAGTGTCAACTGCACAAAACAGTGCGACTCGCAAAATAGCGCGAGTGTCAACTGCACAAAACAGTGCGACGCGCAAAATAGCGCGAGTGTGATCTGCACAAAACAGTGCAACGCGCAAAATAGGGCCAGTGTGAATAGCACAAAACAGTGCGACGCGCAAAATAGGGCCAGTGTGAACAGCGCAAAACATTGCGACGCGCAAAATATCGCGAGTGTCAACTGCACAAAACAGTGCGACGCGCAAAATAGCGCGAGTGTGATCTGCACAAAACAGTGCGACGCGCAAAATAGCGCGAGTGTCAACTGCACAAAACAGTGCGACGCGCAAAATAGCGTGAGTGTCAACTCCACAAAAGAGTGCGACGCGCAAAATAACGCGAGTGTGATCTGCACAAAACAGTGCGACGCGCAAAATAGCGCGAGTGTCAACTGCACAAAACAGTGCGACGCGCAAAATAGCGCGAGTGTGATCTGCACAAAACAGTGCGACGCGCAAAATAGCGCGAGTGTGATCTGCACAAAACAGTGCGAAGTGCAAAATAGCGCGAGTGTCAACAGCACAGAACAGTGCGACTCGCAAAATAGCGCGAGTGTCAACTGCACACAACAGTGCGACGCGCAAAATAGCGCGAGTGTGATCTGCACAAAACAGTGCGACGCGCAAAATAGCGCGAGTGTGATCTGGACAAAACAGTGCGACCCGCGAAATAGCGCGAGTGTCAACTGCCCAAAACAGTGGGACCCCAAAATAGCGCGAGTGTCAACTGCACAAAACAGTGCGACGCGCAAAATAGCGCGAGTGTCAACTGCACAAAACAGTGCGACTCGCAAAATAGCGCGAGTGTGATCTGCACAAAACAGTGCGACGCGCAAAATAGGGCCAGTGTGAACAGCACAAAACAGTGCGACGCGCAAAATAGCGTGAGTGTCAACTGCACAAAACAGTGCGACGCGCAAAATAGCGCGAGGGTGATCTGCACAAAACAGTGCGACGCGCAAAATAGCTCGAGCGTGATCTGCACAAAACAGTGCGACCCGCGAAATAGCGCGAGTGTCAACTGCCCAAAACAGTGGGACCCCAAAATAGCGCGAGTGTCAACTGCACAAAACAGTGCGACGCGCAAAATAGCGCGAGTGTCAACTGCACAAAACAGTGCGACTCGCAAAATAGCGCGAGTGTCAACTGCACAAAACAGTGCGACGCGCAAAATAGCGCGAGTGTGATCTGCACAAAATAGTGCAACGCGCAAAATATGGCCAGTGTGAATAGCACAAAACAGTGCGACGCGCAAAATAGCGCCAGTGTGAACAGCACAAAACAGTGCGACGCGCAAAATAGCGTGAGTGTGATCTGCACAAAACAGTGCGACGCGCAAAATAGCGCGAGTGTCAACTGCACAAAACAGTGCGACGCGCAAAATAGCGTGAGTGTCAACTCCACAAAAGAGTGCGACGCGCAAAATAGCGTGAGTGTCAACTCCACAAAAGAGTGCGACGCGCAAAATAACGCGAGTGTGATCTGCACAAAACAGTGCGACGCGCAAAATAGCGCGAGTGTCAACTGCACAAAACAGTGCGACGCGCAAAATAGCGCGAGTGTGATCTGCACAAAACAGTGCGACGCGCAAAATAGCGCGAGTGTGATCTACACAAAATAGTGCGAAGTGCAAAATAGCGCGAGTGTCAACAGCACAGAACAGTGCGACTCGCAAAATAGCGCGAGTGTCAACTGCACAAAACAGTGCGACGCGCAAAATAGCGCGAGTGTGATCTGCACAAAACAGTGCGACGCGCAAAATAGCGCGAGTGTGATCTGCACAAAACAGTGCGACGCGCAAAATAGCGCGAGTGTCAACTGCACAAAACAGTGCGACCCCAAAATAGCGCGAGTGTCAACTGCACAAAACAGTGCGACGCGCAAAATAGCGCGAGTGTCAACTGCACAAAACAGTACGACTCGCAAAATAGCGCGAGTGTCAACTGCACAAAACAGTGCGACGCGCAAAATAGCGCGAGTGTGATCTGCACAAAACAGTGCGACGCGCAAAATAGGGCCAGTGTGAACAGCACAAAACAGTGCGACGCGCAAAATAGCGGGAGTGTCAACTGCACAAAACAGTGCGACGCGCAAAATAGCGCGAGTGTGATCTGCACAAAACAGTGCGACGCGCAAAATAGCGCGAGTGTGATCTGGACAAAACAGTGCGACCCGCGAAATAGCGCGAGTGTCAACTGCCCAAAACAGTGGGACCCCAAAATAGCGCGAGTGTCAACTGCACAAAACAGTGCGACGCGCAAAATAGCGCGAGTGTGATCTGCCCAAAACAGTGCGACGCGCAAAATAGCGCGAGTGTCAACTGCACAAAACAGTGCGACGCGCAAAATAGCGTGAGTGTCAACTCCACAAAAGAGTGCGACGCGCAAAATAACGCGAGTGTGATCTGCACAAAACAGTGCGACGCGCAAAATAGCGCGAGTGTCAACTGCACAAAACAGTGCGACGCGCAAAATAGCGCGAGTGTGATCTGCACAAAACAGTGCGACGCGCAAAATAGCGCGAGTGTGATCTGCACAAAACAGTGCGAAGTGCAAAATAGCGCGAGTGTCAACAGCACAGAACAGTGCGACTCGCAAAATAGCGCGAGTGTCAACTGCACACAACAGTGCGACGCGCAAAATAGCGCGAGTGTCAACTGCACAAAACAGTGCGACGCGCAAAATAGCGTGAGTGTCAACTCCACAAAAGAGTGCGACGCGCAAAATAACGCGAGTGTGATCTGCACAAAACAGTGCGACGCGCAAAATAGCGCGAGTGCCAACTGCACAAAACAGTGCGACGCGCAAAATAGCGCGAGTGTGATCTGCACAAAACAGTGCGACGCGCAAAATAGCGCGAGTGTGATCTGCACAAAACAGTGCGAAGTGCAAAATAGCGCGAGTGTCAACAGCACAGAACAGTGCGACTCGCAAAATAGCGCGAGTGTCAACTGCACAAAACAGTGCGACGCGCAAAATAGCGCGAGTGTGATCTGCACAAAACAGTGCGACGCGCAAAATAGCGCGAGTGTGATCTGCACAAAACAGTGCGACGCGCAAAATAGCGCGAGTGTCAACTGCACAAAACAGTGCGACCCCAAAATAGCGCGAGTGTCAACTGCACAAAACAGTGCGACGCGCAAAATAGCGCGAGTGTCAACTGCACAAAACAGTACGACTCGCAAAATAGCGCGAGTGTCAACTGCACAAAACAGTGCGACGCGCAAAATAGCGCGAGTGTGATCTGCACAAAACAGTGCGACGCGCAAAATAGCGCGAGTGTCAACTGCACAAAACAGTGCGACGCGCAAAATAGCGCGAGTGTGATCTGCACAAAACAGTGCGACGCGCAAAATAGCGCGAGTGTGATCTGCACAAAACAGTGCGAAGTGCAAAATAGCGCGAGTGTCAACAGCACAGAACAGTGCGACTCGCAAAATAGCGCGAGTGTCAACTGCACACAACAGTGCGACGCGCAAAATAGCGCGAGTGTGATCTGCACAAAACAGTGCGACGCGCAAAATAGCGCGAGTGTGATCTGGACAAAACAGTGCGACCCGCGAAATAGCGCGAGTGTCAACTGCCCAAAACAGTGGGACCCCAAAATAGCGCGAGTGTCAACTGCACAAAACAGTGCGACGCGCAAAATAGCGCGAGTGTCAACTGCACAAAACAGTGCGACTCGCAAAATAGCGCGAGTGTGATCTGCACAAAACAGTGCGACGCGCAAAATAGGGCCAGTGTGAACAGCACAAAACAGTGCGACGCGCAAAATAGCGTGAGTGTCAACTGCACAAAACAGTGCGACGCGCAAAATAGCGCGAGGGTGATCTGCACAAAACAGTGCGACGCGCAAAATAGCTCGAGCGTGATCTGCACAAAACAGTGCGACCCGCGAAATAGCGCGAGTGTCAACTGCCCAAAACAGTGGGACCCCAAAATAGCGCGAGTGTCAACTGCACAAAACAGTGCGACGCGCAAAATAGCGCGAGTGTCAACTGCACAAAACAGTGCGACTCGCAAAATAGCGCGAGTGTCAACTGCACAAAACAGTGCGACGCGCAAAATAGCGCGAGTGTGATCTGCACAAAATAGTGCAACGCGCAAAATATGGCCAGTGTGAATAGCACAAAACAGTGCGACGCGCAAAATAGCGCCAGTGTGAACAGCACAAAACAGTGCGACGCGCAAAATAGCGTGAGTGTGATCTGCACAAAACAGTGCGACGCGCAAAATAGCGCGAGTGTCAACTGCACAAAACAGTGCGACGCGCAAAATAGCGTGAGTGTCAACTCCACAAAAGAGTGCGACGCGCAAAATAGCGTGAGTGTCAACTCCACAAAAGAGTGCGACGCGCAAAATAACGCGAGTGTGATCTGCACAAAACAGTGCGACGCGCAAAATAGCGCGAGTGTCAACTGCACAAAACAGTGCGACGCGCAAAATAGCGCGAGTGTGATCTGCACAAAACAGTGCAACGCGCAAAATAGCGCGAGTGTGATCTACACAAAATAGTGCGAAGTGCAAAATAGCGCGAGTGTCAACAGCACAGAACAGTGCGACTCGCAAAATAGCGCGAGTGTCAACTGCACAAAACAGTGCGACGCGCAAAATAGCGCGAGTGTGATCTGCACAAAACAGTGCGACGCGCAAAATAGCGCGAGTGTGATCTGCACAAAACAGTGCGACGCGCAAAATAGCGCGAGTGTCAACTGCACAAAACAGTGCGACCCCAAAATAGCGCGAGTGTCAACTGCACAAAACAGTGCGACGCGCAAAATAGCGCGAGTGTCAACTGCACAAAACAGTACGACTCGCAAAATAGCGCGAGTGTCAACTGCACAAAACAGTGCGACGCGCAAAATAGCGCGAGTGTGATCTGCACAAAACAGTGCGACGCGCAAAATAGGGCCAGTGTGAACAGCACAAAACAGTGCGACGCGCAAAATAGCGGGAGTGTCAACTGCACAAAACAGTGCGACGCGCAAAATAGCGCGAGTGTGATCTGCACAAAACAGTGCGACGCGCAAAATAGCGCGAGTGTGATCTGGACAAAACAGTGCGACCCGCGAAATAGCGCGAGTGTCAACTGCCCAAAACAGTGGGACCCCAAAATAGCGCGAGTGTCAACTGCACAAAACAGTGCGACGCGCAAAATAGCGCGAGTGTGATCTGCCCAAAACAGTGCGACGCGCAAAATAGCGCGAGTGTCAACTGCACAAAACAGTGCGACGCGCAAAATAGCGTGAGTGTCAACTCCACAAAAGAGTGCGACGCGCAAAATAACGCGAGTGTGATCTGCACAAAACAGTGCGACGCGCAAAATAGCGCGAGTGTCAACTGCACAAAACAGTGCGACGCGCAAAATAGCGCGAGTGTGATCTGCACAAAACAGTGCGACGCGCAAAATAGCGCGAGTGTGATCTGCACAAAACAGTGCGAAGTGCAAAATAGCGCGAGTGTCAACAGCACAGAACAGTGCGACTCGCAAAATAGCGCGAGTGTCAACTGCACACAACAGTGCGACGCGCAAAATAGCGCGAGTGTCAACTGCACACAACAGTGCGACGCGCAAAATAGCGTGAGTGTCAACTCCACAAAAGAGTGCGACGCGCAAAATAACGCGAGTGTGATCTGCACAAAACAGTGCGACGCGCAAAATAGCGCGAGTGCCAACTGCACAAAACAGTGCGACGCGCAAAATAGCGCGAGTGTGATCTGCACAAAACAGTGCGACGCGCAAAATAGCGCGAGTGTGATCTGCACAAAACAGTGCGAAGTGCAAAATAGCGCGAGTGTCAACAGCACAGAACAGTGCGACTCGCAAAATAGCGCGAGTGTCAACTGCACAAAACAGTGCGACGCGCAAAATAGCGCGAGTGTGATCTGCACAAAACAGTGCGACGCGCAAAATAGCGCGAGTGTGATCTGCACAAAACAGTGCGACGCGCAAAATAGCGCGAGTGTCAACTGCACAAAACAGTGCGACCCCAAAATAGCGCGAGTGTCAACTGCACAAAACAGTGCGACGCGCAAAATAGCGCGAGTGTCAACTGCAGAAAACAGTACGACTCGCAAAATAGCGCGAGTGTCAACTGCACAAAACAGTGCGACGCGCAAAATAGCGCGAGTGTGATCTGCACAAAACAGTGCGACGCGCAAAATAGGGCCAGTGTGAACAGCACAAAACAGTGCGACGCGCAAAATAGCGTGAGTGTCAACTGCACAAAACAGTGCGACGCGCAAAATAGCGCGAGTGTGATCTGCACAAAACAGTGCGACGCGCAAAATAGCGCGAGTATGATCTGGACAAAACAGTGCGACCCGCGAAATAGCGCGAGTGTCAACTGCCCAAAACAGTGGGACCCCAAAATAGCGCGAGTGTCAACTGCACAAAACAGTGCGACGCGCAAAATAGCGCGAGTGTCAACTGCACAAAACAGTGCGACTCGCAAAATAGCGCGAGTGTCAACTGCACAAAACAGTGCGACGCGCAAAATAGCGCGAGTGTGATCTGCACAAAACAGTGCAACGCGCAAAATAGGGCCAGTGTGAATAGGACAAAACAGTGCGACGCGCAAAATAGGGCCAGTGTGAACAGCGCAAAACATTGCGACGCGCAAAATATCGCGAGTGTCAACTGCACAAAACAGTGCGACGCGCAAAATAGCGCGAGTGTGATCTGCACAAAACAGTGCGACGCGCAAAATAGCGCGAGTGTCAACTGCACAAAACAGTGCGACGCGCAAAATAGCGTGAGTGTCAACTCCACAAAAGAGTGCGACGCGCAAAATAACGCGAGTGTGATCTGCACAAAACAGTGCGACGCGCAAAATAGCGCGAGTGTCAACTGCACAAAACAGTGCGACGCGCAAAATAGCGCGAGTGTGATCTGCACAAAACAGTGCGACGCGCAAAATAGCGCGAGTGTGATCTGCACAAAACAGTGCGAAGTGCAAAATAGCGCGAGTGTCAACAGCACAGAACAGTGCGACTCGCAAAATAGCGCGAGTGTCAACTGCACACAACAGTGCGACGCGCAAAATAGCGCGAGTGTGATCTGCACAAAACAGTGCGACGCGCAAAATAGCGCGAGTGTGATCTGGACAAAACAGTGCGACCCGCGAAATAGCGCGAGTGTCAACTGCCCAAAACAGTGGGACCCCAAAATAGCGCGAGTGTCAACTGCACAAAACAGTGCGACGCGCAAAATAGCGCGAGTGTCAACTGCACAAAACAGTGCGACTCGCAAAATAGCGCGAGTGTGATCTGCACAAAACAGTGCGACGCGCAAAATAGGGCCAGTGTGAACAGCACAAAACAGTGCGACGCGCAAAATAGCGTGAGTGTCAACTGCACAAAACAGTGCGACGCGCAAAATAGCGCGAGGGTGATCTGCACAAAACAGTGCGACGCGCAAAATAGCGCGAGCGTGATCTGCACAAAACAGTGCGACCCGCGAAATAGCGCGAGTGTCAACTGCCCAAAACAGTGGGACCCCAAAATAGCGCGAGTGTCAACTGCACAAAACAGTGCGACGCGCAAAATAGCGCGAGTGTCAACTGCACAAAACAGTGCGACTCGCAAAATAGCGCGAGTGTCAACTGCACAAAACAGTGCGACGCGCAAAATAGCGCGAGTGTGATCTGCACAAAATAGTGCAACGCGCAAAATATGGCCAGTGTGAATAGCACAAAACAGTGCGACGCGCAAAATAGCGCCAGTGTGAACAGCACAAAACAGTGCGACGCGCAAAATAGCGTGAGTGTGATCTGCACAAAACAGTGCGACGCGCAAAATAGCGCGAGTGTCAACTGCACAAAACAGTGCGACGCGCAAAATAGCGCGAGTGTCAACTGCACAAAACAGTGCGACGCGCAAAATAGCGTGAGTGTCAACTCCACAAAAGAGTGCGACGCGCAAAATAACGCGAGTGTGATCTGCACAAAACAGTGCGACGCGCAAAATAGCGCGAGTGTCAACTGCACAAAACAGTGCGACGCGCAAAATAGCGCGAGTGTGATCTGCACAAAACAGTGCGACGCGCAAAATAGCGCGAGTGTGATCTGCACAAAACAGTGCGAAGTGCAAAATAGCGCGAGTGTCAACAGCACAGAACAGTGCGACTCGCAAAATAGCGCGAGTGTCAACTGCACACAACAGTGCGACGCGCAAAATAGCGCGAGTGTGATCTGCACAAAACAGTGCGACGCGCAAAATAGCGCGAGTGTGATCTGGACAAAACAGTGCGACCCGCGAAATAGCGCGAGTGTCAACTGCCCAAAACAGTGGGACCCCAAAATAGCGCGAGTGTCAACTGCACAAAACAGTGCGACGCGCAAAATAGCGCGAGTGTCAACTGCACAAAACAGTGCGACTCGCAAAATAGCGCGAGTGTGATCTGCACAAAACAGTGCGACGCGCAAAATAGGGCCAGTGTGAACAGCACAAAACAGTGCGACGCGCAAAATAGCGTGAGTGTCAACTGCACAAAACAGTGCGACGCGCAAAATAGCGCGAGGGTGATCTGCACAAAACAGTGCGACGCGCAAAATAGCGCGAGCGTGATCTGCACAAAACAGTGCGACCCGCGAAATAGCGCGAGTGTCAACTGCCCAAAACAGTGGGACCCCAAAATAGCGCGAGTGTCAACTGCACAAAACAGTGCGACGCGCAAAATAGCGCGAGTGTCAACTGCACAAAACAGTGCGACTCGCAAAATAGCGCGAGTGTCAACTGCACAAAACAGTGCGACGCGCAAAATAGCGCGAGTGTGATCTGCACAAAATAGTGCAACGCGCAAAATATGGCCAGTGTGAATAGCACAAAACAGTGCGACGCGCAAAATAGCGCCAGTGTGAACAGCACAAAACAGTGCGACGCGCAAAATAGCGTGAGTGTGATCTGCACAAAACAGTGCGACGCGCAAAATAGCGCGAGTGTCAACTGCACAAAACAGTGCGACGCGCAAAATAGCGTGAGTGTCAACTCCACAAAAGAGTGCGACGCGCAAAATAGCGTGAGTGTCAACTCCACAAAAGAGTGCGACGCGCAAAATAACGCGAGTGTGATCTGCACAAAACAGTGCGACGCGCAAAATAGCGCGAGTGTCAACTGCACAAAACAGTGCGACGCGCAAAATAACGCGAGTGTGATCTGCACAAAACAGTGCGACGCGCAAAATAGCGCGAGTGCGATCTGCACAAAACAGTGCGAAGTGCAAAATAGCGCGAGTGTCAACAGCACAGAACAATGCGACTCGCAAAATAGCGCGAGTGTCAACTGCACAAAACAGTGCGACACGCAAAATAGCGCGAGTGTCAACTGCACAAAACAGTGCGACGCGCAAAATAGCGTGAGTGTCAACTCCACAAAAGAGTGCGACGCGCAAAATAACGCGAGTGTGATCTGCACAAAACAGTGCGACGCGCAAAATAGCGCGAGTGTCAACTGCACAAAACAGTGCGACGCGCAAAATAGCGCGAGTGTGATCTGCACAAAACAGTGCGACGCGCAAAATAGCGCGAGTGTGATCTACACAAAATAGTGCGAAGTGCAAAATAGCGCGAGTGTCAACAGCACAGAACAGTGCGACTCGCAAAATAGCGCGAGTGTCAACTGCACAAAACAGTGCGACGCGCAAAATAGCGCGAGTGTGATCTGCACAAAACAGTGCGACGCGCAAAATAGCGCGAGTGTGATCTGCACAAAACAGTGCGACGCGCAAAATAGCGCGAGTGTCAACTGCACAAAACAGTGCGACCCCAAAATAGCGCGAGTGTCAACTGCACAAAACAGTGCGACGCGCAAAATAGCGCGAGTGTCAACTGCACAAAACAGTACGACTCGCAAAATAGCGCGAGTGTCAACTGCACAAAACAGTGCGACGCGCAAAATAGCGCGAGTGTGATATGCACAAAACAGTGCGACGCGCAAAATAGGGCCAGTGTGAACAGCACAAAACAGTGCGACGCGCAAAATAGCGGGAGTGTCAACTGCACAAAACAGTGCGACGCGCAAAATAGCGCGAGTGTGATCTGCACAAAACAGTGCGACGCGCAAAATAGCGCGAGTGTGATCTGGACAAAACAGTGCGACCCGCGAAATAGCGCGAGTGTCAACTGCCCAAAACAGTGGGACCCCAAAATAGCGCGAGTGTCAACTGCAGAAAACAGTGCGACGCGCAAAATAGCGCGAGTGTCAACTGCACAAAACAGTGCGACTCGCAAAATAGCGCGAGTGTCAACTGCACAAAACAGTGCGACGCGCAAAATAGCGCGAGTGTGATCTGCACAAAACAGTGCCACGCGCAAAATAGGGCCAGTGTGAATAGCACAAAACAGTGCGACGCGCAAAATAGGGCCAGTGTGAACAGCGCAAAACATTGCGACGCGCAAAATAGCGCGAGTGTCAACTGCACAAAACAGTGCGACGCGCAAAATAGCGCGAGTGTGATCTGCACAAAACAGTGCGACGCGCAAAATAGCGCGAGTGTCAACTGCACAAAACAGTGCGACGCGCAAAATAGCGTGAGTGTCAACTCCACAAAAGAGTGCGACGCGCAAAATAACGCGAGTGTGATCTGCACAAAACAGTGCGACGCGCAAAATAGCGCGAGTGTCAACTGCACAAAACAGTGCGACGCGCAAAATAGCGCGAGTGTGATCTGCACAAAACAGTGCGACGCGCAAAATAGCGCGAGTGTGATCTGCACAAAACAGTGCGAAGTGCAAAATAGCGCGAGTGTCAACAGCACAGAACAGTGCGACTCGCAAAATAGCGCGAGTGTCAACTGCACAAAACAGTGCGACGCGCAAAATAGCGCGAGTGTCAACTGCACAAAACAGTGCGACTCGCAAAATAGCGCGAGTGTGATCTGCACAAAACAGTGCGACGCGCAAAATAGGGCCAGTGTGAACAGCACAAAACAGTGCGACGCGCAAAATAGCGTTAGTGTCAACTGCACAAAACAGTGCGACGCGCAAAATAGCGCGAGGGTGATCTGCACAAAACAGTGCGACGCGCAAAATAGCGCGAGCGTGATCTGCACAAAACAGTGCGACCCGCGAAATAGCGCGAGTGTCAACTGCCCAAAACAGTGGGACCCCAAAATAGCGCGAGTGTCAACTGCACAAAACAGTGCGACGCGCAAAATAGCGCGAGTGTCAACTGCACAAAACAGTGCGACTCGCAAAATAGCGCGAGTGTCAACTGCACAAAACAGTGCGACGCGCAAAATAGCGCGAGTGTGATCTGCACAAAATAGTGCAACGCGCAAAATATGGCCAGTGTGAATAGCACAAAACAGTGCGACGCGCAAAATAGGGCCAGTGTGAACAGCGCAAAACAGTGCGACGCGCAAAATAGCGCGAGTGTCAACTGCACAAAACAGTGCGACGCGCAAAATAGCGCGAGTGTGATCTGCACAAAACAGTGCGACGCGCAAAATAGCGCGAGTGTCAACTGCACAAAACAGTGCGACGCGCAAAATAGCGTGAGTGTCAACTCCACAAAAGAGTGCGACGCGCAAAATAACGCGAGTGTGATCTGCACAAAACAGTGCGACGCGCAAAATAGCGCGAGTGTCAACTGCACAAAACAGTGCGACGCGCAAAATAGCGCGAGTGTGATCTGCACAAAACAGTGCGACGCGCAAAATAGCGCGAGTGTGATCTGCACAAAACAGTGCGAAGTGCAAAATAGCGCGAGTGTCAACAGCACAGAACAGTGCGACTCGCAAAATAGCGCGAGTGTCAACTGCACACAACAGTGCGACGCGCAAAATAGCGCGAGTGTGATCTGCACAAAACAGTGCGACGCGCAAAATAGCGCGAGTGTGATCTGGACAAAACAGTGCGACCCGCGAAATAGCGCGAGTGTCAACTGCCCAAAACAGTGGGACCCCAAAATAGCGCGAGTGTCAACTGCACAAAACAGTGCGACGCGCAAAATAGCGCGAGTGTCAACTGCACAAAACAGTGCGACTCGCAAAATAGCGCGAGTGTGATCTGCACAAAACAGTGCGACGCGCAAAATAGGGCCAGTGTGAACAGCACAAAACAGTGCGACGCGCAAAATAGCGTGAGTGTCAACTGCACAAAACAGTGCGACGCGCAAAATAGCGCGAGGGTGATCTGCACAAAACAGTGCGACGCGCAAAATAGCGCGAGCGTGATCTGCACAAAACAGTGCGACCCGCGAAATAGCGCGAGTGTCAACTGCCCAAAACAGTGGGACCCCAAAATAGCGCGAGTGTCAACTGCACAAAACAGTGCGACGCGCAAAATAGCGCGAGTGTCAACTGCACAAAACAGTGCGACTCGCAAAATAGCGCGAGTGTCAACTGCACAAAACAGTGCGACGCGCAAAATAGCGCGAGTGTGATCTGCACAAAATAGTGCAACGCGCAAAATATGGCCAGTGTGAATAGCACAAAACAGTGCGACGCGCAAAATAGCGCCAGTGTGAACAGCACAAAACAGTGCGACGCGCAAAATAGCGTGAGTGTGATCTGCACAAAACAGTGCGACGCGCAAAATAGCGCGAGTGTCAACTGCACAAAACAGTGCGACGCGCAAAATAGCGTGAGTGTCAACTCCACAAAAGAGTGCGACGCGCAAAATAGCGTGAGTGTCAACTCCACAAAAGAGTGCGACGCGCAAAATAACGCGAGTGTGATCTGCACAAAACAGTGCGACGCGCAAAATAGCGCGAGTGTCAACTGCACAAAACAGTGCGACGCGCAAAATAACGCGAGTGTGATCTGCACAAAACAGTGCGACGCGCAAAATAGCGCGAGTGCGATCTGCACAAAACAGTGCGAAGTGCAAAATAGCGCGAGTGTCAACAGCACAGAACAATGCGACTCGCAAAATAGCGCGAGTGTCAACTGCACAAAACAGTGCGACACGCAAAATAGCGCGAGTGTCAACTGCACAAAACAGTGCGACGCGCAAAATAGCGTGAGTGTCAACTCCACAAAAGAGTGCGACGCGCAAAATAACGCGAGTGTGATCTGCACAAAACAGTGCGACGCGCAAAATAGCGCGAGTGTCAACTGCACAAAACAGTGCGACGCGCAAAATAGCGCGAGTGTGATCTGCACAAAACAGTGCGACGCGCAAAATAGCGCGAGTGTGATCTACACAAAATAGTGCGAAGTGCAAAATAGCGCGAGTGTCAACAGCACAGAACAGTGCGACTCGCAAAATAGCGCGAGTGTCAACTGCACAAAACAGTGCGACGCGCAAAATAGCGCGAGTGTGATCTGCACAAAACAGTGCGACGCGCAAAATAGCGCGAGTGTGATCTGCACAAAACAGTGCGACGCGCAAAATAGCGCGAGTGTCAACTGCACAAAACAGTGCGACCCCAAAATAGCGCGAGTGTCAACTGCACAAAACAGTGCGACGCGCAAAATAGCGCGAGTGTCAACTGCACAAAACAGTACGACTCGCAAAATAGCGCGAGTGTCAACTGCACAAAACAGTGCGACGCGCAAAATAGCGCGAGTGTGATCTGCACAAAACAGTGCGACGCGCAAAATAGGGCCAGTGTGAACAGCACAAAACAGTGCGACGCGCAAAATAGCGGGAGTGTCAACTGCACAAAACAGTGCGACGCGCAAAATAGCGCGAGTGTGATCTGCACAAAACAGTGCGACGCGCAAAATAGCGCGAGTGTGATCTGGACAAAACAGTGCGACCCGCGAAATAGCGCGAGTGTCAACTGCCCAAAACAGTGGGACCCCAAAATAGCGCGAGTGTCAACTGCACAAAACAGTGCGACGCGCAAAATAGCGCGAGTGTCAACTGCACAAAACAGTGCGACTCGCAAAATAGCGCGAGTGTCAACTGCACAAAACAGTGCGACGCGCAAAATAGCGCGAGTGTGATCTGCACAAAACAGTGCCACGCGCAAAATAGGGCCAGTGTGAATAGCACAAAACAGTGCGACGCGCAAAATAGGGCCAGTGTGAACAGCGCAAAACATTGCGACGCGCAAAATAGCGCGAGTGTCAACTGCACAAAACAGTGCGACGCGCAAAATAGCGCGAGTGTGATCTGCACAAAACAGTGCGACGCGCAAAATAGCGCGAGTGTCAACTGCACAAAACAGTGCGACGCGCAAAATAGCGTGAGTGTCAACTCCACAAAAGAGTGCGACGCGCAAAATAACGCGAGTGTGATCTGCACAAAACAGTGCGACGCGCAAAATAGCGCGAGTGTCAACTGCACAAAACAGTGCGACGCGCAAAATAGCGCGAGTGTGATCTGCACAAAACAGTGCGACGCGCAAAATAGCGCGAGTGTGATCTGCACAAAACAGTGCGAAGTGCAAAATAGCGCGAGTGTCAACAGCACAGAACAGTGCGACTCGCAAAATAGCGCGAGTGTCAACTGCACAAAACAGTGCGACGCGCAAAATAGCGCGAGTGTGATATGCACAAAACAGTGCGACGCGCAAAATAGCGCGAGTGTGATCTGCACAAAACAGTGCGACGCGCAAAATAGCGCGAGTGTCAACTGCACAAAACAGTGCGACCCCAAAATAGCGCGAGTGTCAACTGCACAAAACAGTGCGACGCGCAAAATAGCGCGAGTGTCAACTGCACAAAACAGTACGACTCGCAAAATAGCGCGAGTGTCAACTGCACAAAACAGTGCGACGCGCAAAATAGCGCGAGTGTGATCTGCACAAAACAGTGCGACGCGCAAAATAGGGCCAGTGTGAACAGCACAAAACAGTGCGACGCGCAAAATAGCGGGAGTGTCAACTGCACAAAACAGTGCGACGCGCAAAATAGCGCGAGTGTGATATGCACAAAACAGTGCGACGCGCAAAATAGCGCGAGTGTGATCTGGACAAAACAGTGCGACCCGCGAAATAGCGCGAGTGTCAACTGCCCAAAACAGTGGGACCCCAAAATAGCGCGAGTGTCAACTGCACAAAACAGTGCGACGCGCAAAATAGCGCGAGTGTCAACTGCACAAAACAGTGCGACTCGCAAAATAGCGCGAGTGTCAACTGCACAAAACAGTGTGACGCGCAAAATAGCGCGAGTGTGATCTGCACAAAACAGTGCAACGCGCAAAATAGGGCTAGTGTGAATAGCACAAAACAGTGCGACGCGCAAAATAGGGCCAGTGTGAACAGCGCAAAACATTGCGACGCGCAAAATAGCGCGAGTGTCAACTGCACAAAACAGTGCGACGCGCAAAATAGCGCGAGTGTGATCTGCACAAAACAGTGCGACGCGCAAAATAGCGCGAGTGTCAACTGCACAAAACAGTGCGACGCGCAAAATAGCGTGAGTGTCAACTCCACAAAAGAGTGCGACGCGCAAAATAACGCGAGTGTGATCTGCACAAAACAGTGCGACGCGCAAAATAGCGCGAGTGTGATCTGCACAAAACAGTGCGACGCGCAAAATAGCGCGAGTGTGATCTGCACAAAACAGTGCGAAGTGCAAAATAGCGCGAGTGTCAACAGCACAGAACAGTGCGACTCGCAAAATAGCGCGAGTGTCAACTGCACACAACAGTGCGACGCGCAAAATAGCGCGAGTGTGATCTGCACAAAACAGTGCGACGCGCAAAATAGCGCGAGTGTGATCTGGACAAAACAGTGCGACCCGCGAAATAGCGCGAGTGTCAACTGCCCAAAACAGTGGGACCCCAAAATAGCGCGAGTGTCAACTGCACAAAACAGTGCGACGCGCAAAATAGCGCGAGTGTCAACTGCACAAAACAGTGCGACTCGCAAAATAGCGCGAGTGTGATCTGCACAAAACAGTGCGACGCGCAAAATAGGGCCAGTGTGAACAGCACAAAACAGTGCGACGCGCAAAATAGCGTGAGTGTCAACTGCACAAAACAGTGCGACGCGCAAAATAGCGCGAGTGTGATCTGCACAAAACAGTGCGACGCGCAAAATAGCGCGAGTGTGATCTGCACAAAACAGTGCGACCCGCGAAATAGCGCGAGTGTCAACTGCCCAAAACAGTGGGACCCCAAAATAGCGCGAGTGTCAACTGCACAAAACAGTGCGACGCGCAAAATAGCGCGAGTGTCAACTGCACAAAACAGTGCGACTCGCAAAATAGCGCGAGTGTCAACTGCAAAAAACAGTGCGACGCGCAAAATAGCGCGAGTGTGATCTGCACAAAATAGTGCAACGCGCAAAATATGGCCAGTGTGAATAGCACAAAACAGTGCGACGCGCAAAATAGGGCCAGTGTGAACAGCACAAAACAGTGCGACGCGCAAAATAGCGTGAGTGTGATCTGCACAAAACAGTGCGACGCGCAAAATAGCGCGAGTGTCAACTGCACAAAACAGTGCGACGCGCAAAATAGCGCGAGTGTCAACTCCACAAAAGAGTGCGACGCGCAAAATAACGCGAGTGTGATCTGCACAAAACAGCGCGAAGTGCAAAATAGCGCGAGTGTCAACAGCACAGAACAGTGCGACTCGCAAAATAGCGCGAGTGTCAACTGCACAAAACAGTGCGACGCGCAAAATAGCGCGAGTGTGATCTGCACAAAACAGTGCGACGCGCAAAATAGCGCGAGTGTGATCTGCACAAAACAGTGCGACGCGCAAAATAGCGCGAGTGTCAACTGCACAAAACAGTGCGACCCCAAAATAGCGCGAGTGTCAACTGCACAAAACAGTGCGACGCGCAAAATAGCGCGAGTGTCAACTGCACAAAACAGTGCGACTCGCAAAATAGCGCGAGTGTCAACTGCACAAAACAGTGCGACGCGCAAAATAGCGCGAGTGTGATCTGCACAAAACAGTGCGACGCGCAAAATAGGGCCAGTGTGAACAGCACAAAACAGTGCGACGCGCAAAATAGCGTGAGTGTCAACTGCACAAAACAGTGCGACGCGCAAAATAGCGCGAGTGTGATCTGCACAAAACAGTGCGACCCGCGAAATAGCGCGAGTGTCAACTGCCCAAAACAGTGGGACCCCAAAATAGCGCGAGTGTCAACCGCACAAAACAGTGCGACGCGCAAAATAGCGCGAGTGTGATCTGCCCAAAACAGTGCGACGCGCAAAATAGCGCGAGTGTCAACTGCACAAAACAGTGCGACGCGCAAAATAGCGTGAGTGTCAACTCCACAAAAGAGTGCGACGCGCAAAATAACGCGAGTGTGATCTGCACAAAACAGTGCGACGCGCAAAATAGCGCGAGTGTCAACTGCACAAAACAGTGCGACGCGCAAAATAGCGCCAGTGTGATCTGCACAAAACAGTGCGACGCGCAAAATAGCGCGAGTGTGATCTGCACAAAACAGTGCGAAGTGCAAAATAGAGCGAGTGTCAACAGCACAGAACAGTGCGACTCGCAAAATAGCGCGAGTGTCAACTGCACAAAACAGTGCGACGCGCAAAATAGCGCGAGTGTCAACTGCACAAAACAGTGCGACGCGCAAAATAGCGTGAGTGTCAACTCCACAAAAGAGTGCGACGCGCAAAATAACGCGAGTGTGATCTGCACAAAACAGTGCGACGCGCAAAATAGCGCGAGTGTCAACTGCACAAAACAGTGCGACGCGCAAAATAGCGCGAGTGTGATCTGCACAAAACAGTGCGACGCGCAAAATAGCGCGAGTGTGATCTGCACAAAACAGTGCGATGCGCAAAATAGCGCGAGTGTCAACTGCACAAAACAGTGCGACCCCAAAATAGCGCGAGTGTCAACTGCACAAAACAGTGCGACGCGCAAAATAGCGCGAGTGTCAACTGCACAAAACAGTACGACTCGCAAAATAGCGCGAGTGTCAACTGCACAAAACAGTGCGACGCGCAAAATAGCGCGAGTGTGATCTGCACAAAACAGTGCGACGCGCAAAATAGGGCCAGTGTGAACAGCACAAAACAGTGCGACGCGCAAAATAGCGTGAGTGTCAACTGCACAAAACAGTGCGACGCGCAAAATAGCGCGAGTGTGATCTGCACAAAACAGTGCGACGCGCAAAATAGCGCGAGTGTGATCTGGACAAAACAGTGCGACCCGCGAAATAGCGCGAGTGTCAACTGCCCAAAACAGTGGGACCCCAAAATAGCGCGAGTGTCAACTGCACAAAACAGTGCGACGCGCAAAATAGCGCGAGTGTCAACTGCACAAAACAGTGCGACTCGCAAAATAGCGCGAGTGTCAACTGCACAAAACAGTGTGACGCGCAAAATAGCGCGAGTGTGATCTGCACAAAACAGTGCAACGCGCAAAATAGGGCCAGTGTGAATAGCACAAAACAGTGCGACGCGCAAAATAGGGCCAGTGTGAACAGCGCAAAACAGTGCGACGCGCAAAATAGCGCGAGTGTCAACTGCACAAAACAGTGCGACGCGCAAAATAGCGCGAGTGTGATCTGCACAAAACAGTGCGACGCGCAAAATAGCGCGAGTGTCAACTGCACAAAACAGTGCGACGCGCAAAATAGCGTGAGTGTCAACTCCACAAAACAGTGCGACGCGCAAAATAGCGTGAGTGTCAACTCCACAAAAGAGTGCGACGCGCAAAATAACGCGAGTGTGATCTGCACAAAACAGTGCGACGCGCAAAATAGCGCGAGTGTCAACTGCACAAAACAGTGCGACGCGCAAAATAGCGCGAGTGTGATCTGCACAAAACAGTGCGACGCGCAAAATAGCGCGAGTGTGATCTGCACAAAACAGTGCGAAGTGCAAAATAGCGCGAGTGTCAACAGCACAGAACAGTGCGACTCGCAAAATAGCGCGAGTGTCAACTGCACAAAACAGTGCGACGCGCAAAATAGCGCGAGTGTGATCTGCACAAAACAGTGCGACGCGCAAAATAGCGCGAGTGCGATCTGGACAAAACAGTGCGACCCGCGAAATAGCGCGAGTGTCAACTGCCCAAAACAGTGCGACGCGCAAAATAGCGCGAGTGTCAACTGCACAAAACAGTGCGACTCGCAAAATAGCGCGAGTGTGATCTGCACAAAACAGTGCGACGCGCAAAATAGGGCCAGTGTGAACAGCACAAAACAGTGCGACGCGCAAAATAGCGTGAGTGTCAACTGCACAAAACAGTGCGACGCGCAAAATAGCGCGAGTGTGATCTGCACAAAACAGTGCGACGCGCAAAATAGCGCGAGTGTGATCTGCACAAAACAGTGCGACCCGCGAAATAGCGCGAATGTCAACTGCCCAAAACAGTGGGACCCCAAAATAGCGCGAGTGTCAACTGCACAAAACAGTGCGACGCGCAAAATAGCGCGAGTGTCAACTGCACAAAACAGTGCGACTCGCAAAATAGCGCGAGTGTCAACTGCACAAAACAGTGCGACGCGCAAAATAGTGCGAGTGTGATCTGCACAAAACAGTGCGACGCGCAAAATAGGGCCAGTGTGAACAGCACAAAACAGTGCGACGCGCAAAATAGCGTGAGTGTCAACTGCACAAAACAGTGCGACGCGCAAAATAGCGCGAGTGTGATCTGCACAAAACAGTGCGACGCGCAAAATAGCGCGAGTGTGATCTGCACAAAACAGTGCGACCCGCGAAATAGCGCGAGTGTCAACTGCCCAAAACAGTGGGACCCCAAAATAGCGCGAGTGTCAACCGCACAAAACAGTGCGACGCGCAAAATAGCGCGAGTGTGATCTGCCCAAAACAGTGCGACGCGCAAAATAGCGCGAGTGTGATCTGCACAAAATAGTGCAACGCGCAAAATAGGGCCAGTGTGAATAGCACAAAACAGTGCGACGCGCAAAATAGGGCCAGTGTGAACAGCACAAAACAGTGCGACGCGCAAAATAGCGCGAGTGTGAACAGCACAAAACAATGCGACACGCAAAATAGCGCGAGTGTCAACTGCACAAAACAGTGCGACGCGCAAAATAGCGTGAGTGTCCACTCCACAAAAGAGTGCGATGCGCAAAATAACGCGAGTGTGATCTGCACAAAACAGTGCGACGCGCAAAATAGCGCGAGTGTCAACTGCACAAAACAGTGCGACGCGCAAAATAGCGCGAGTGTGATCTGCACAAAACAGTGCGACGCGCAAAATAGCGCGAGTGTGATCTGCACAAAACAGTGCGAAGTGCAAAATAGCGCGAGTGTCAACAGCACAGAACAGTGCGACTCGCAAAATAGCGCGAGTGTCAACTGCACAAAACAGTGCGACGCGCAAAATAGCGCGAGTGTGATCTGCACAAAACAGTGCGACGCGCAAAATAGCGCGAGTGTGATCTGCACAAAACAGTGCGACGCGCAAAATAGCGCGAGTGTCAACTGCACAAAACAGTGCGACCCCAAAATAGCGCGAGTGTCAACTGCACAAAACAGTGCGACGCGCAAAATAGCGCGAGTGTCAACTGCACAAAACAGTGCGACTCGCAAAATAGCGCGAGTGTCAACTGCACAAAACAGTGCGACGCGCAAAATAGCGCGAGTGTGATCTGCACAAAACAATGCGACGCGCAAAATAGGGCCAGTGTGAACAGCACAAAACAGTGCGACGCGCAAAATAGCGTGAGTGTCAACTGCACAAAACAGTGCGACGCGCAAAATAGCGCGAGTGTGATCTGCACAAAACAGTGCGACGCGCAAAATAGCGCGAGTGTGATCTGCACAAAACAGTGCGACGCGCAAAATAGCGCGAGTGTGATCTGCACAAAACAGTGCGACCCGCGAAATAGCGCGAGTGTCAACTGCCCAAAACAGTGGGACCCCAAAATAGCGCGAGTGTCAACTGCACAAAACAGTGCGACGCGCAAAATAGCGCGAGTGTCAACTGCACAAAACAGTGCGACTCGCAAAATAGCGCGAGTGTCAACTGCACAAAACAGTGCGACGCGCAAAATAGCGCGAGTGTGATCTGCACAAAACAGTGCCACGCGCAAAATAGGGCCAATGTGAATAGCACAAAACAGTGCGACGCGCAAAATAGGGCCAGTGTGAACAGCGCAAAACAGTACGACGCGCAAAATAGCGCGAGTGTCAACTGCACAAAACAGTGCGACGCGCAAAATAGCGCGAGTGTGATCTGCACAAAACAGTGCGACGCGCAAAATAGCGCGAGTGTCAACTGCACAAAACAGTGCGACGCGCAAAATAGCGTGAGTGTCAACTCCACAAAAGAGTGCGACGCGCAAAATAACGCGAGTGTGATCTGCACAAAACAGTGCGACGCGCAAAATAGCGCGAGTGTCAACTGCACAAAACAGTGCGACGCGCAAAATAGCGCGAGTGTGATCTGCACAAAACAGTGCGACGCGCAAATAGCGCGAGTGTCAACAGCACAGAACAGTGCGACTCGCAAAATAGCGCGAGTGTCAACTGCACAAAACAGTGCGACGCGCAAAATAGCGCGAGTGTGATCTGCACAAAACAGTGGGACGCGTAAAATAGCGCGAGTGTGATCTGCACAAAACAGTGCGACGCGCAAAATAGCGCGAGTGTCAACTGCACAAAACAGTGCGACCCCAAAATAGCGCGAGTGTCAACTGCACAAAACAGTGCGACGCGCAAAATAGCGCGAGTGTCAACTGCACAAAACAGTGCGACTCGCAAAATAGCGCGAGTGTCAACTGCACAAAACAGTGCGACGCGCAAAATAGCGCGAGTGTGATCTGCACAAAACAGTGCGACGCGCAAAATAGGGCCAGTGTGAACAGCACAAAACAGTGCGACGCGCAAAATAGCGTGAGTGTCAACTGCACAAAACAGTGCGACGCGCAAAATAGCGCGAGTGTGATCTGCACAAAATTGTGCGACGCGCAAAATAGCGCGAGTGTGATCTGCACAAAACAGTGCGACCCGCGAAATAGCGCGAGTGTCAACTGCCCAAAATAGTGGGACCCCAAAATAGCGCGAGTGTCAACTGCACAAAACAGTGCGACGCGCAAAATAGCGCGAGTGTGATCTGCCCAAAACAGTGCGACGCGCAAAATAGCGCGAGTGTCAACTGCACAAAACAGTGCGACGCGCAAAATAGCGTGAGTGTCAACTCCACAAAAGAGTGCGACGCGCAAAATAACGCGAGTGTGATCTGCACAAAACAGTGCGACGCGCAAAATAGCGCGAGTGTCAACTGCACAAAACAGTGCGACGCGCAAAATAGCGCGAGTGTGATCTGCACAAAACAGTGCGACGCGCAAAATAGCGCGAGTGTGATCTGCACAAAACAGTGCGAAGTGCAAAATAGCGCGAGTGTCAACAGCACAGAACAGTGCGACTCGCAAAATAGCGCGAGTGTCAACTGCACAAAACAGTGCGACGCGCAAAATAGCGCGAGTGTCAACTGCACAAAATAGTGCAACGCGCAAAATAGGGCCAGTGTGAATAGCACAAAACAGTGCGACGCGCAAAATAGGGCCAGTGTGAACAGCACAAAACAGTGCGACGCGCAAAATAGCGCGAGTGTGAACAGCACAAAACAATGCGACACGCAAAATAGCGCGAGTGTCAACTGCACAAAACAGTGCGACGCGCAAAATAGCGTGAGTGTCCACTCCACAAAAGAGTGCGACGCGCAAAATAACGCGAGTGTGATCTGCACAAAACAGTGCGACGCGCAAAATAGCGCGAGTGTCAACTGCACAAAACAGTGCGACGCGCAAAATAGCGCGAGTGTGATCTGCACAAAACAGTGCGACGCGCAAAATAGCGCGAGTGTGATCTGCACAAAACAGTGCGAAGTGCAAAATAGCGCGAGTGTCAACAGCACAGAACAGTGCGACTCGCAAAATAGCGCGAGTGTCAACTGCACAAAACAGTGCGACGCGCAAAATAGCGCGAGTGTGATCTGCACAAAACAGTGCGACGCCCAAAATAGCGCGAGTGTGATCTGCACAAAACAGTGCGACGCGCAAAATAGCGCGAGTGTCAACTGCACAAAACAGTGCGACCCCAAAATAGCGCGAGTGTCAACTGCACAAAACAGTGCGACGCGCAAAATAGCGCGAGTGTCAACTGCACAAAACAGTGCGACTCGCAAAATAGCGCGAGTGTCAACTGCACAAAACAGTGCGACGCGCAAAATAGCGCGAGTGTGATCTGCACAAAACAGTGCGACGCGCAAAATAGGGCCAGTGTGAACAGCACAAAACAGTGCGACGCGCAAAATAGCGTGAGTGTCAACTGCACAAAACAGTGCGACGCGCAAAATAGCGCGAGTGTGATCTGCACAAAACAGTGCGACGCGCAAAATAGCGCGAGTGTGATCTGCACAAAACAGTGCGACCCGCGAAATAGCGCGAGTGTCAACTGCCCAAAACAGTGGGACCCCAAAATAGCGCGAGTGTCAACTGCACAAAACAGTGCGACGCGCAAAATAGCGCGAGTGTCAACTGCACAAAACAGTGCGACTCGCAAAATAGCGCGAGTGTCAACTGCACAAAACAGTGCGACGCGCAAAATAGCGCGAGTGTGATCTGCACAAAACAGTGCCACGCGCAAAATAGGGCCAATGTGAATAGCACAAAACAGTGCGACGTGCAAAATAGGGCCAGTGTGAACAGCGCAAAACAGTGCGACGCGCAAAATAGCGCGAGTGTCAACTGCACAAAACAGTGCGACGCGCAAAATAGCGCGAGTGTGATCTGCACAAAACAGTGCGACGCGCAAAATAGCGCGAGTGTCAACTGCACAAAACAGTGCGACGCGCAAAATAGCGTGAGTGTCAACTCCACAAAAGAGTGCGACGCGCAAAATAACGCGAGTGTGATCTGCACAAAACAGTGCGACGCGCAAAATAGCGCGAGTGTCAACTGCACAAAACAGTGCGACGCGCAAAATAGCGCGAGTGTGATCTGCACAAAACAGTGCGACGCGCAAATAGCGCGAGTGTCAACAGCACAGAACAGTGCGACTCGCAAAATAGCGCGAGTGTCAACTGCACAAAACAGTGCGACGCGCAAAATAGCGCGAGTGTGATCTGCACAAAACAGTGGGACGCGTAAAATAGCGCGAGTGTGATCTGCACAAAACAGTGCGACGCGCAAAATAGCGCGAGTGTCAACTGCACAAAACAGTGCGACCCCAAAATAGCGCGAGTGTCAACTGCACAAAACAGTGCGACGCGCAAAATAGCGCGAGTGTCAACTGCACAAAACAGTGCGACTCGCAAAATAGTGCGAGTGTCAACTGCACAAAACAGTGCGACGCGCAAAATAGCGCGAGTGTGATCTGCACAAAACAGTGCGACGCGCAAAATAGGGCCAGTGTGAACAGCACAAAACAGTGCGACGCGCAAAATAGCGTGAGTGTCAACTGCACAAAACAGTGCGACGCGCAAAATAGCGCGAGTGTGATCTGCACAAAACTGTGCGACGCGCAAAATAGCGCGAGTGTGATCTGCACAAAACAGTGCGACCCGCGAAATAGCGCGAGTGTCAACTGCCCAAAATAGTGGGACCCCAAAATAGCGCGAGTGTCAACTGCAGAAAACAGTGCGACGCGCAAAATAGCGCGAGTGTGATCTGCCCAAAACAGTGCGACGCGCAAAATAGCGCGAGTGTCAACTGCACAAAACAGTGCGACGCGCAAAATAGCGTGAGTGTCAACTCCACAAAAGAGTGCGACGCGCAAAATAACGCGAGTGTGATCTGCACAAAACAGTGCGACGCGCAAAATAGCGCGAGTGTCAACTGCACAAAACAGTGCGACGCGCAAAATAGCGCGAGTGTGATCTGCACAAAACAGTGCGACGCGCAAAATAGCGCGAGTGTGATCTGCACAAAACAGTGCGAAGTGCAAAATAGCGCGAGTGTCAACAGCACAGAACAGTGCGACTCGCAAAATAGCGCGAGTGTCAACTGCACAAAACAGTGCGACGCGCAAAATAGCGCGAGTGTCAACTGCACAAAACAGTGCGACGCGCAAAATAGCGTGAGTGTCAACTCCACAAAAGAGTGCGACGCGCAAAATAACGCGAGTGTGATCTGCACAAAACAGTGCGACGCGCAAAATAGCGCGAGTGTCAACTGCACAAAACAGTGCGACGCGCAAAATAGCGCGAGTGTCAACTGCCCAAAACAGTGGGACCCCAAAATAGCGCGAGTGTCAACTGCACAAAACAGTGCGACGCGCAAAATAGCGCGAGTGTCAACTGCACAAAACAGTGCGACTCGCAAAATAGCGCGAGTGTGATCTGCACAAAACAGTGCGACGCGCAAAATAGGGCCAGTGTGAACAGCACAAAACAGGGCGACGCGCAAAATAGCGTGAGTGTCAACTGCACAAAACAGTGCGACGCGCAAAATAGCGCGAGTGTGATCTGCACAAAACAGTGCGACGCGCAAAATAGCGCGAGTGTGATCTGCACAAAACAGTGCGACCCGCGAAATAGCGCGAGTGTCAACTGCCCAAAACAGTGGGACCCCAAAATAGCGCGAGTGTCAACTGCACAAAACAGTGCGACGCGCAAAATAGCGCGAGTGTCAACTGCACAAAACAGTGCGACTCGCAAAATAGCGCGAGTGTCAACTGCACAAAACAGTGCGACGCGCAAAATAGCGCGAGTGTGATCTGCACAAAACAGTGCCACGCGCAAAATAGGGCCAATGTGAATAGCACAAAACAGTGCGACGCGCAAAATAGGGCCAGTGTGAACAGCGCAAAACAGTGCGACGCGCAAAATAGCGCGAGTGTCAACTGCACAAAACAGTGCGACGCGCAAAATAGCGCGAGTGTGATCTGCACAAAACAGTGCGACGCGCAAAATAGCGCGAGTGTCAACTGCACAAAACAGTGCGACGCGCAAAATAGCGTGAGTGTCAACTCCACAAAAGAGTGCGACGCGCAAAATAACGCGAGTGTGATCTGCACAAAACAGTGCGACGCGCAAAATAGCGCGAGTGTCAACTGCACAAAACAGTGCGACGCGCAAAATAGCGCGAGTGTGATCTGCACAAAACAGTGCGACGCGCAAATAGCGCGAGTGTCAACAGCACAGAACAGTGCGACTCGCAAAATAGCGCGAGTGTCAACTGCACAAAACAGTGCGACGCGCAAAATAGCGCGAGTGTGATCTGCACAAAACAGTGTGACGCGTAAAATAGCGCGAGTGTGATCTGCACAAAACAGTGCGACGCGCAAAATAGCGCGAGTGTCAACTGCACAAAACAGTGCGACCCCAAAATAGCGCGAGTGTCAACTGCACAAAACAGTGCGACGCGCAAAATAGCGCGAGTGTCAACTGCACAAAACAGTGCGACTCGCAAAATAGCGCGAGTGTCAACTGCACAAAACAGTGCGACGCGCAAAATAGCGCGAGTGTGATCTGCACAAAACAGTGCGACGCGCAAAATAGGGCCAGTGTGAACAGCACAAAACAGTGCGACGCGCAAAATAGCGTGAGTGTCAACTGCACAAAACAGTGCGACGCGCAAAATAGCGCGAGTGTGATCTGCACAAAACTGTGCGACGCGCAAAATAGCGCGAGTGTGATCTGCACAAAACAGTGCGACCCGCGAAATAGCGCGAGTGTCAACTGCCCAAAATAGTGGGACCCCAAAATAGCGCGAGTGTCAACTGCACAAAACAGTGCGACGCGCAAAATAGCGCGAGTGTGATCTGCCCAAAACAGTGCGACGCGCAAAATAGCGCGAGTGTCAACTGCACAAAACAGTGCGACGCGCAAAATAGCGTGAGTGTCAACTCCACAAAAGAGTGCGACGCGCAAAATAACGCGAGTGTGATCTGCACAAAACAGTGCGACGCGCAAAATAGCGCGAGTGTCAACTGCACAAAACAGTGCGACGCGCAAAATAGCGCGAGTGTGATCTGCACAAAACAGTGCGACGCGCAAAATAGCGTGAGTGTGATCTGCACAAAACAGTGCGAAATGCAAAATAGCGCGAGTGTCAACAGCACAGAACAGTGCGACTCGCAAAATAGCGCGAGTGTCAACTGCACAAAACAGTGCGACGCGCAAAATAGCGCGAGTGTCAACTGCACAAAACAGTGCGACGCGCAAAATAGCGTGAGTGTCAACTCCACAAAAGAGTGCGACGCGCAAAATAACGCGAGTGTGATCTGCACAAAACAGTGCGACGCGCAAAATAGCGCGAGTGTCAACTGCACAAAACAGTGCGACGCGCAAAATAGCGCGAGTGTCAACTGCCCAAAACAGTGGGACCCCAAAATAGCGGGAGTGTCAACTGCACAAAACAGTGCGACGCGCAAAATAGCGCGAGTGTCAACTGCACAAAACAGTGCGACTCGCAAAATAGCGCGAGTGTGATCTGCACAAAACAGTGCGACGCGCAAAATAGGGCCAGTGTGAACAGCACAAAACAGTGCGACGCGCAAAATAGCGTGAGTGTCAACTGCACAAAACAGTGCGACGCGCAAAATAGCGCGAGTGTGATCTGCACAAAACAGTGCGACGCGCAAAATAGCGCGAGTGTGATCTGCACAAAACAGTGCGACCCGCGAAATAGCGCGAGTGTCAACTGCCCAAAACAGTGGGACCCCAAAATAGCGCGAGTGTCAACTGCACAAAACAGTGCGACGCGCAAAATAGCGCGAGTGTCAACTGCACAAAACAGTGCGACTCGCAAAATAGCGCGAGTGTCAACTGCACAAAACAGTGCGACGCGCAAAATAGCGCGAGTGTGATCTGCACAAAACAGTGCCACGCGCAAAATAGGGCCAATGTGAATAGCACAAAACAGTGCGACGCGCAAAATAGGGCCAGTGTGAACAGCGCAAAACAGTGCGACGCGCAAAATAGCGCGAGTGTCAACTGCACAAAACAGTGCGACGCGCAAAATAGCGCGAGTGTGATCTGCACAAAACAGTGCGACGCGCAAAATAGCGCGAGTGTCAACTGCACAAAACAGTGCGACGCGCAAAATAGCGTGAGTGTCAACTCCACAAAAGAGTGCGACGCGCAAAATAACGCGAGTGTGATCTGCACAAAACAGTGCGACGCGCAAAATAGCGCGAGTGTCAACTGCACAAAACAGTGCGACGCGCAAAATAGCGCGAGTGTGATCTGCACAAAACAGTGCGACGCGCAAATAGCGCGAGTGTCAACAGCACAGAACAGTGCGACTCGCAAAATAGCGCGAGTGTCAACTGCACAAAACAGTGCGACGCGCAAAATAGCGCGAGTGTGATCTGCACAAAACAGTGTGACGCGTAAAATAGCGCGAGTGTGATCTGCACAAAACAGTGCGACGCGCAAAATAGCGCGAGTGTCAACTGCACAAAACAGTGCGACCCCAAAATAGCGCGAGTGTCAACTGCACAAAACAGTGCGACGCGCAAAATAGCGCGAGTGTCAACTGCACAAAACAGTGCGACTCGCAAAATAGCGCGAGTGTCAACTGCACAAAACAGTGCGACGCGCAAAATAGCGCGAGTGTGATCTGCACAAAACAGTGCGACGCGCAAAATAGGGCCAGTGTGAACAGCACAAAACAGTGCGACGCGCAAAATAGCGTGAGTGTCAACTGCACAAAACAGTGCGACGCGCAAAATAGCGCGAGTGTGATCTGCACAAAACTGTGCGACGCGCAAAATAGCGCGAGTGTGATCTGCACAAAACAGTGCGACCCGCGAAATAGCGCGAGTGTCAACTGCCCAAAATAGTGGGACCCCAAAATAGCGCGAGTGTCAACTGCACAAAACAGTGCGACGCGCAAAATAGCGCGAGTGTGATCTGCCCAAAACAGTGCGACGCGCAAAATAGCGCGAGTGTCAACTGCACAAAACAGTGCGACGCGCAAAATAGCGTGAGTGTCAACTCCACAAAAGAGTGCGACGCGCAAAATAACGCGAGTGTGATCTGCACAAAACAGTGCGACGCGCAAAATAGCGCGAGTGTCAACTGCACAAAACAGTGCGACGCGCAAAATAGCGCGAGTGTGATCTGCACAAAACAGTGCGACGCGCAAAATAGCGTGAGTGTGATCTGCACAAAACAGTGCGAAATGCAAAATAGCGCGAGTGTCAACAGCACAGAACAGTGCGACTCGCAAAATAGCGCGAGTGTCAACTGCACAAAACAGTGCGACGCGCAAAATAGCGCGAGTGTCAACTGCACAAAACAGTGCGACGCGCAAAATAGCGTGAGTGTCAACTCCACAAAAGAGTGCGACGCGCAAAATAACGCGAGTGTGATCTGCACAAAACAGTGCGACGCGCAAAATAGCGCGAGTGTCAACTGCACAAAACAGTGCGACGCGCAAAATAGCGCGAGTGTCAACTGCCCAAAACAGTGGGACCCCAAAATAGCGCGAGTGTCAACTGCACAAAACAGTGCGACGCGCAAAATAGCGCGAGTGTCAACTGCACAAAACAGTGCGACTCGCAAAATAGCGCGAGTGTGATCTGCACAAAACAGTGCGACGCGCAAAATAGGGCCAGTGTGAACAGCACAAAACAGTGCGACGCGCAAAATAGCGTGAGTGTCAACTGCACAAAACAGTGCGACGCGCAAAATAGCGCGAGTGTGATCTGCACAAAACAGTGCGACGCGCAAAATAGCGCGAGTGTGATCTGCACAAAACAGTGCGACCCGCGAAATAGCGCGAGTGTCAACTGCCCAAAACAGTGGGACCCCAAAATAGCGCGAGTGTCAACTGCACAAAACAGTGCGACGCGCAAAATAGCGCGAGTGTCAACTGCACAAAACAGTGCGACTCGCAAAATAGCGCGAGTGTCAACTGCACAAAACAGTGCGACGCGCAAAATAGCGCGAGTGTGATCTGCACAAAATAGTGCAACGCGCAAAATAGGGCCAGTGTGAATAGCACAAAACAGTGCGACGCGCAAAATAGGGCCAGTGTGAACAGCACAAAACAGTGCGACGCGCAAAATAGCGCGAGTGTGAACAGCACAAAACAATGCGACACGCAAAATAGCGCGAGTGTCAACTGCACAAAACAGTGCGACGCGCAAAATAGCGTGAGTGTCCACTCCACAAAAGAGTGCGACGCGCAAAATAACGCGAGTGTGATCTGCACAAAACAGTGCGACGCGCAAAATAGCGCGAGTGTCAACTGCACAAAACAGTGCGACGCGCAAAATAGCGCGAGTGTGATCTGCACAAAACAGTGCGACGCGCAAAATAGCGCGAGTGTGATCTGCACAAAACAGTGCGAAGTGCAAAATAGCGCGAGTGTCAACAGCACAGAACAGTGCGACTCGCAAAATAGCGCGAGTGTCAACTGCACAAAACAGTGCGACGCGCAAAATAGCGCGAGTGTGATCTGCACAAAACAGTGCGACGCGCAAAATAGCGCGGGTGTGATCTGCACAAAACAGTGCGACGCGCAAAATAGCGCGAGTGTCAACTGCACAAAACAGTGCGACCCCAAAATAGCGCGAGTGTCAACTGCACAAAACAGTGCGACGCGCAAAATAGCGCGAGTGTCAACTGCACAAAACAGTGCGACTCGCAAAATAGCGCGAGTGTCAACTGCACAAAACAGTGCGACGCGCAAAATAGCGCGAGTGTGATCTGCACAAAGCAGTGCGACGCGCAAAATAGGGCCAGTGTGAACAGCACAAAACAGTGCGACGCGCAAAATAGCGTGAGTGTCAACTGCACAAAACAGTGCGACGCGCAAAATAGCGCGAGTGTGATCTGCACAAAACAGTGCGACGCGCAAAATAGCGCGAGTGTGATCTGCACAAAACAGTGCGACCCGCGAAATAGCGCGAGTGTCAACTGCCCAAAACAGTGGGACCCCAAAATAGCGCGAGTGTCAACTGCACAAAACAGTGCGACGCGCAAAATAGCGCGAGTGTCAACTGCACAAAACAGTGCGACTCGCAAAATAGCGCGAGTGTCAACTGCACAAAACAGTGCGACGCGCAAAATAGCGCGAGTGTGATCTGCACAAAACAGTGCCACGCGCAAAATAGGGCCAATGTGAATAGCACAAAACAGTGCGACGCGCAAAATAGGGCCAGTGTGAACAGCGCAAAACAGTGCGACGCGCAAAATAGCGCGAGTGTCAACTGCACAAAACAGTGCGACGCGCAAAATAGCGCGAGTGTGATCTGCACAAAACAGTGCGACGCGCAAAATAGCGCGAGTGTCAACTGCACAAAACAGTGCGACGCGCAAAATAGCGTGAGTGTCAACTCCACAAAAGAGTGCGACGCGCAAAATAACGCGAGTGTGATCTGCACAAAACAGTGCGACGCGCAAAATAGCGCGAGTGTCAACTGCACAAAACAGTGCGACGCGCAAAATAGCGCGAGTGTGATCTGCACAAAACAGTGCGACGCGCAAATAGCGCGAGTGTCAACAGCACAGAACAGTGCGACTCGCAAAATAGCGCGAGTGTCAACTGCACAAAACAGTGCGACGCGCAAAATAGCGCGAGTGTGATCTGCACAAAACAGTGTGACGCGCTAAATAGCGCGAGTGTGATCTGCACAAAACAGTGCGACGCGCAAAATAGCGCGAGTGTCAACTGCACAAAACAGTGCGACCCCAAAATAGCGCGAGTGTCAACTGCACAAAACAGTGCGACGCGCAAAATAGCGCGAGTGTCAACTGCACAAAACAGTGCGACTCGCAAAATAGCGCGAGTGTCAACTGCACAAAACAGTGCGACGCGCAAAATAGCGCGAGTGTGATTTGCACAAAACAGTGCGACGCGCAAAATAGGGCCAGTGTGAACAGCACAAAACAGTGCGACGCGCAAAATAGCGTGAGTGTCAACTGCACAAAACAGTGCGACGCGCAAAATAGCGCGAGTGTGATCTGCACAAAACTGTGCGACGCGCAAAATAGCGCGAGTGTGATCTGCACAAAACAGTGCGACCCGCGAAATAGCACGAGTGTCAACTGCCCAAAATAGTGGGACCCCAAAATAGCGCGAGTGTCAACTGCACAAAATAGTGCGACGCGCAAAATAGCGCGAGTGTGATCTGCCCAAAACAGTGCGACGCGCAAAATAGCGCGAGTGTCAACTGCACAAAACAGTGCGACGCGCAAAATAGCGTGAGTGTCAACTCCACAAAAGAGTGCGACGCGCAAAATAACGCGAGTGTGATCTGCACAAAACAGTGCGACGCGCAAAATAGCGCGAGTGTCAACTGCACAAAACAGTGCGACGCGCAAAATAGCGCGAGTGTGATCTGCACAAAACAGTGCGAAGTGCAAAATAGCGCGAGTGTCAACAGCACAGAACAGTGCGACTCGCAAAATAGCGCGAGTGTCAACTGCACAAAACAGTGCGACGCGCAAAATAGCGCGAGTGTCAACTGCACAAAACAGTGCGACGCGCAAAATAGCGTGAGTGTCAACTCCACAAAAGAGTGCGACGCGCAAAATAACGCGAGTGTGATCTGCACAAAACAGTGCGACGCGCAAAATAGCGCGAGTGTCAACTGCACAAAACAGTGCGACGCGCAAAATAGCGCGAGTGTCAACTGCACAAAACAGTGCGACTCGCAAAATAGCGCGAGTGTCAACTGCACAAAACAGTGCGACGCGCAAAATAGCGCGAGTGTGATCTGCACAAAACAGTGCGACGCGCAAAATAGGGCCAGTGTGAACAGCACAAAACAGTGCGACGCGCAAAATAGCGTGAGTGTCAACTGCACAAAACAGTGCGACGCGCAAAATAGCGCGAGTGTGATCTGCACAAAACTGTGCGACGCGCAAAATAGCGCGAGTGTGATCTGCACAAAACAGTGCGACCCGCGAAATAGCACGAGTGTCAACTGCCCAAAATAGTGGGACCCCAAAATAGCGCGAGTGTCAACTGCACAAAATAGTGCGACGCGCAAAATAGCGCGAGTGTGATCTGCCCAAAACAGTGCGACGCGCAAAATAGCGCGAGTGTCAACTGCACAAAACAGTGCGACGCGCAAAATAGCGTGAGTGTCAACTCCACAAAAGAGTGCGACGCGCAAAATAACGCGAGTGTGATCTGCACAAAACAGTGCGACGCGCAAAATAGCGCGAGTGTCAACTGCACAAAACAGTGCGACGCGCAAAATAGCGCGAGTGTGATCTGCACAAAACAGTGCGAAGTGCAAAATAGCGCGAGTGTCAACAGCACAGAACAGTGCGACTCGCAAAATAGCGCGAGTGTCAACTGCACAAAACAGTGCGACGCGCAAAATAGCGCGAGTGTCAACTGCACAAAACAGTGCGACGCGCAAAATAGCGTGAGTGTCAACTCCACAAAAGAGTGCGACGCGCAAAATAACGCGAGTGTGATCTGCACAAAACAGTGCGACGCGCAAAATAGCGCGAGTGTCAACTGCACAAAACAGTGCGACGCGCAAAATAGCGCGAGTGTCAACTGCACAAAACAGTGCGACTCGCAAAATAGCGCGAGTGTCAACTGCACAAAACAGTGCGACGCGCAAAATAGCGCGAGTGTGATCTGCACAAAACAGTGCGACGCGCAAAATAGGGCCAGTGTGAACAGCACAAAACAGTGCGACGCGCAAAATAGCGTGAGTGTCAACTGCACAAAACAGTGCGACGCGCAAAATAGCGCGAGTGTGATCTGCACAAAACAGTGCGACGCGCAAAATAGCGCGAGTGTGATCTGCACAAAACAGTGCGACCCGCGAAATAGCGCGAGTGTCAACTGCCCAAAACAGTGGGACCCCAAAATAGCGCGAGTGTCAACTGCACAAAACAGTGCGACGCGCAAAATAGCGCGAGTGTCAACTGCACAAAACAGTGCGACTCGCAAAATAGCGCGAGTGTCAACTGCACAAAACAGTGCGACGCGCAAAATAGCGCGAGTGTGATCTGCACAGAACAGTGCCACGCGCAAAATAGGGCCAGTGTGAATAGCACAAAACAGTGCGACGCGCAAAATAGGGCCAGTGTGAACAGCGCAAAACAGTGCGACGCGCAAAATAGCGCAAGTGTCAACTGCACAAAACAGTGCGACGCGCAAAATAGCGCGAGTGTGATCTGCACAAAATAGTGCGACGCGCAAAATAGCGCGAGTGTCAACTGCACAAAACAGTGCGACGCGCAAAATAGCGTGAGTGTCAACTCCACAAAAGAGTGCGACGCGCAAAATAACGCGAGTGTGATCTGCACAAAACAGTGCGACGCGCAAAATAGCGCGAGTGTCAACTGCACAAAACAGTGCGACGCGCAAAATAGCGCGAGTGTGATCTGCACAAAACAGTGCGACGCGCAAATAGCGCGAGTGTCAACAGCACAGAACAGTGCGACTCGCAAAATAGCGCGAGTGTCAACTGCACAAAACAGTGCGACGCGCAAAATAGCGCGAGTGTGATCTGCACAAAACAGTGCGACGCGCAAAATAGCGCGAGTGTCAACTGCACAAAACAGTGCGACCCCAAAATAGCGCGAGTGTCAACTGCACAAAACAGTGCGACGCGCAAAATAGCGCGAGTGTCAACTGCACAAAACAGTGCGACTCGCAAAATAGCGCGAGTGTCAACTGCACAAAACAGTGCGACGCGCAAAATAGCGCGAGTGTGATCTGCACAAAACAGTGCGACGCGCAAAATAGGGCCAGTGTGAACAGCACAAAACAGTGCGACGCGCAAAATAGCGTGAGTGTCAACTGCACAAAACAGTGCGACGCGCAAAATAGCGCGAGTGTGATCTGCACAAAACAGTGCGACGCGCAAAATAGCGCGAGTGTGATCTGCACAAAACAGTGCGACCCGCGAAATAGCGCGAGTGTCAACTGCCCAAAATAGTGGGACCCCAAAATAGCACGAGTGTCAACTGCACAAAACAGTGCGACGCGCAAAATAGCGCGAGTGTGATCTGCCCAAAACAGTGCGACGCGCAAAATAGCGCGAGTGTCAACTGCACAAAACAGTGCGACGCGCAAAATAGCGTGAGTGTCAACTCCACAAAAGAGTGCGACGCGCAAAATAACGCGAGTGTGATCTGCACAAAACAGTGCGACGCGCAAAATAGCGCGAGTGTCAACTGCACAAAACAGTGCGACGCGCAAAATAGCGCGAGTGTGATCTGCACAAAACAGTGCGACGCGCAAAATAGCGCGAGTGTGATCTGCACAAAACAGTGCGACGCGCAAAATAGCGCGAGTGTCAACTGCACAAAACAGTGCGACCCCAAAATAGCGCGAGTGTCAACTGCACAAAACAGTGCGACGCGCAAAATAGCGCGAGTGTGATCTGCACAAAACAGTGCGACGCGCAAATAGCGCGAGTGTCAACAGCACAGAACAGTACGACTCGCAAAATAGCGCGAGTGTCAACTGCACAAAACAGTGCGACGCGCAAAATAGCGCGAGTGTGATCTGCACAAAACAGTGTGACGCGCAAAATAGCGCGAGTGTGATCTGCACAAAACAGTGCGACGCGCAAAATAGCGCGAGTGTCAACTGCACAAAACAGTGCGACCCCAAAATAGCGCGAGTGTCAACTGCACAAAACAGTGCGACGCGCAAAATAGCGCGAGTGTCAACTGCACAAAACAGTGCGACTCGCAAAATAGCGCGAGTGTCAACTGCACAAAACAGTGCGACGCGCAAAATAGCGCGAGTGTGATCTGCACAAAACAGTGCGACGCGCAAAATAGGGCCAGTGTGAACAGCACAAAACAGTGCGACGCGCAAAATAGCGTGAGTGTCAACTGCACAAAACAGTGCGACGCGCAAAATAGCGCGAGTGTGATCTGCACAAAACAGTGCGACGCGCAAAATAGCGCGAGTGTGATCTGCACAAAACAGTGCGACCCGCGAAATAGCGCGAGTGTCAACTGCCCAAAATAGTGGGACCCCAAAATAGCGCGAGTGTCAACTGCACAAAACAGTGCGACGCGCAAAATAGCGCGAGTGTGATCTACCCAAAACAGTGCGACGCGCAAAATAGCGCGAGTGTCAACTGCACAAAACAGTGCGACGCGCAAAATAGCGTGAGTGTCAACTCCACAAAAGAGTGCGACGCGCAAAATAACGCGAGTGTGATCTGCACAAAACAGTGCGACGCGCAAAATAGCGCGAGTGTCAACTGCACAAAACAGTGCGACGCGCAAAATAGCGCGAGTGTGATCTGCACAAAACAGTGCGACGCGCAAAATAGCGCGAGTGTGATCTGCACAAAACAGTGCGAAGTGCAAAATAGCGCGAGTGTCAACAGCACAGAACAGTGCGACTCGCAAAATAGCGCGAGTGTCAACTGCACAAAACAGTGCGACGCGCAAAATAGCGCGAGTGTCAACTGCACAAAACAGTGCGACGCGCAAAATAGCGTGAGTGTCAACTCCACAAAAGAGTGCGACGCGCAAAATAACGCGAGTGTGATCTGCACAAAACAGTGCGACGCGCAAAATAGCGCGAGTGTCAACTGCACAAAACAGTGCGACGCGCAAAATAGCGCGAGTGTCAACTGCACAAAACAGTGCGACTCGCAAAATAGCGCGAGTGTCAACTGCACAAAACAGTGCGACGCGCAAAATAGCGCGAGTGTGATCTGCACAAAACAGTGCGACGCGCAAAATAGGGCCAGTGTGAACAGCACAAAACAGTGCGACGCGCAAAATAGCGGGAGTGTCAACTGCACAAAACAGTGCGACGCGCAAAATAGCGCGAGTGTGATCTGCACAAAACAGTGCGACGCGCAAAATAGCGCGAGTGTGATCTGCACAAAATAGTGCGACCCGCGAAATAGCGCGAGTGTCAACTGCCCAAAACAGTGGGACCCCAAAATAGCGCGAGTGTCAACTGCACAAAACAGTGCGACGCGCAAAATAGCGCGAGTGTCAACTGCACAAAACAGTGCGACTCGCAAAATAGCGCGAGTGTCAACTGCACAAAACAGTGCGACGCGCAAAATAGCGCGAGTGTGATCTGCACAAAACAGTGCCACGCGCAAAATAGGGCCAGTGTGAATAGCACAAAACAGTGCGACGCGCAAAATAGGGCCAGTGTGAACAGCGCAAAACAGTGCGACGCGCAAAATAGCGCGAGTGTCAACTGCACAAAACAGTGCGACGCGCAAAATAGCGCGAGTGTGATCTGCACAAAACAGTGCGACGCGCAAAATAGCGCGAGTGTCAACTGCACAAAACAGTGCGACGCGCAAAATAGCGTGAGTGTCAACTCCACAAAAGAGTGCGACGCGCAAAATAACGCGAGTGTGATCTGCACAAAACAGTGCGACGCGCAAAATAGCGCGAGTGTCAACTGCACAAAACAGTGCGACCCCAAAATAGCGCGAGTGTGATCTGCACAAAACAGTGCGACGCGCAAATAGCGCGAGTGTCAACAGCACAGAACAGTGCGACTCGCAAAATAGCGCGAGTGTCAACTGCACAAAACAGTGCGACGCGCAAAATAGCGCGAGTGTGATCTGCACAAAACAGTGCGACGCGCAAAATAGCGCGAGTGTCAACTGCACAAAACAGTGCGACCCCAAAATAGCGCGAGTGTCAACTGCACAAAACAGTGCGACGCGCAAAATAGCGCGAGTGTCAACTGCACAAAACAGTGCGACTCGCAAAATAGCGCGAGTGTCAACTGCACAAAAGAGTGCGACGCGCAAAATAGCGCGAGTGTGATCTGCACAAAACAGTGCGACGCGCAAAATAGGGCCAGTGTGAACAGCACAAAACAGTGCGACGCGCAAAATAGCGTGAGTGTCAACTGCACAAAACAGTGCGACGCGCAAAATAGCGCGAGTGTGATCTGCACAAAACTGTGCGACGCGCAAAATAGCGCGAGTGTGATCTGCACAAAACAGTGCGACCCGCGAAATAGCGCGAGTGTCAACTGCCCAAAATAGTGGGACCCCAAAATAGCGCGAGTGTCAACTGCACAAAACAGTGCGACGCGCAAAATAGCGCGAGTGTGATCTGCCCAAAACAGTGCGACGCGCAAAATAGCGCGAGTGTCAACTGCACAAAACAGTGCGACGCGCAAAATAGCGTGAGTGTCAACTCCACAAAAGAGTGCGACGCGCAAAATAACGCGAGTGTGATCTGCACAAAACAGTGCGACGCGCAAAATAGCGCGAGTGTCAACTGCACAAAACAGTGCGACGCGCAAAATAGCGCGAGTGTGATCTGCACAAAACAGTGCGACGCGCAAAATAGCGCGAGTGTGATCTGCACAAAACAGTGCGAAGTACAAAATAGCGCGAGTGTCAACAGCACAGAACAGTGCGACTCGCAAAATAGCGCGAGTGTCAACTGCACAAAACAGTGCGACGCGCAAAATAGCGCGAGTGTCAACTGCACAAAACAGTGCGACGCGCAAAATAGCGTGAGTGTCAACTCCACAAAAGAGTGCGACGCGCAAAATAACGCGAGTGTGATCTGCACAAAACCGTGCGACGCGCAAAATAGCGCGAGTGTCAACTGCACAAAACAGTGCGACGCGCAAAATAGCGCGAGTGTCAACTGCACAAAACAGTGCGACTCGCAAAATAGCGCGAGTGTCAACTGCACAAAACAGTGCGACGCGCAAAATAGCGCGAGTGTGATCTGCACAAAACAGTGCGACGCGCAAAATAGGGCCAGTGTGAACAGCCCAAAACAGTGCGACGCGCAAAATAGCGGGAGTGTCAACTGCACAAAACAGTGCGACGCGCAAAATAGCGCGAGTGTGATCTGCACAAAACAGTGCGACGCGCAAAATAGCGCGAGTGTGATCTGCACAAAACAGTGCGACCCGCGAAATAGCGCGAGTGTCAACTGCCCAAAACAGTGGGACCCCAAAATAGCGCGAGTGTCAACTGCACAAAACAGTGCGACGCGCAAAATAGCGCGAGTGTCAACTGCACAAAACAGTGCGACTCGCAAAATAGCGCGAGTGTCAACTGCACAAAACAGTGCGACGCGCAAAATAGCGCGAGTGTGATCTGCACAAAACAGTGCCACGCGCAAAATAGGGCCAGTGTGAATAGCACAAAACAGTGCGACGCGCAAAATAGGGCCAGTGTGAACAGCGCAAAACAGTGCGACGCGCAAAATAGCGCGAGTGTCAACTGCACAAAACAGTGCGACGCGCAAAATAGCGCGAGTGTGATCTGCACAAAACAGTGCGACGCGCAAAATAGCGCGAGTGTCAACTGCACAAAACAGTGCGACGCGCAAAATAGCGTGAGTGTCAACTCCACAAAAGAGTGCGACGCGCAAAATAACGCGAGTGTGATCTGCACAAAACAGTGCGACGCGCAAAATAGCGCGAGTGTCAACTGCACAAAACAGTGCGACGCGCAAAATAGCGCGAGTGTGATCTGCACAAAACAGTGCGACGCGCAAATAGCGCGAGTGTCAACAGCACAGAACAGTGCGACTCGCAAAATAGCGCGAGTGTCAACTGCACAAAACAGTGCGACGCGCAAAATAGCGCGAGTGTGATCTGCACAAAACAGTGCGACGCGCAAAATAGCGCGAGTGTCAACTGCACAAAACAGTGCGACCCCAAAATAGCGCGAGTGTCAACTGCACAAAACAGTGCGACGCGCAAAATAGCGCGAGTGTCAACTGCACAAAACAGTGCGACTCGCAAAATAGCGCGAGTGTCAACTGCACAAAACAGTGCGACGCGCAAAATAGCGCGAGTGTGATCTGCACAAAACAGTGCGACGCGCAAAATAGGGCCAGTGTGAACAGCACAAAACAGTGCGACGCGCAAAATAGCGTGAGTGTCAACTGCACAAAACAGTGCGACGCGCAAAATAGCGCGAGTGTGATCTGCACAAAACTGTGCGACGCGCAAAATAGCGCGAGTGTGATCTGCACAAAACAGTGCGACCCGCGAAATAGCGCGAGTGTCAACTGCCCAAAATAGTGGGACCCCAAAATAGCGCGAGTGTCAACTGCACAAAACAGTGCGACGCGCAAAATAGCGCGAGTGTGATCTGCCCAAAACAGTGCGACGCGCAAAATAGCGCGAGTGTCAACTGCACAAAACAGTGCGACGCGCAAAATAGCGTGAGTGTCAACTCCACAAAAGAGTGCGACGCGCAAAATAACGCGAGTGTGATCTGCACAAAACAGTGCGACGCGCAAAATAGCGCGAGTGTCAACTGCACAAAACAGTGCGACGCGCAAAATAGCGCGAGTATGATCTGCACAAAACAGTGCGACGCGCAAAATAGCGCGAGTGTGATCTGCACAAAACAGTGCGAAGTGCAAAATAGCGCGAGTGTCAACAGCACAGAACAGTGCGACTCGCAAAATAGCGCGAGTGTCAACTGCACAAAACAGTGCGACGCGCAAAATAGCGCGAGTGTCAACTGCACAAAACAGTGCGACGCGCAAAATAGCGTGAGTGTCAACTCCACAAAAGAGTGCGACGCGCAAAATAACGCGAGTGTGATCTGCACAAAACAGTGCGACGCGCAAAATAGCGCGAGTGTCAACTGCACAAAACAGTGCGACGCGCAAAATAGCGCGAGTGTCAACTGCACAAAACAGTGCGACTCGCAAAATAGCGCGAGTGTCAACTGCACAAAACAGTGCGACGCGCAAAATAGCGCGAGTGTGATCTGCACAAAACAGTGCGACGCGCAAAATAGGGCCAGTGTGAACAGCACAAAACAGTGCGACGCGCAAAATAGCGTGAGTGTCAACTGCACAAAACAGTGCGACGCGCAAAATAGCGCGAGTGTGATCTGCACAAAACAGTGCGACGCGCAAAATAGCGCGAGTGTGATCTGCACAAAACAGTGCGACCCGCGAAATAGCGCGAGTGTCAACTGCCCAAAACAGTGGGACCCCAAAATAGCGCGAGTGTCAACTGCACAAAACAGTGCGACGCGCAAAATAGCGCGAGTGTCAACTGCACAAAACAGTGCGACTCGCAAAATAGCGCGAGTGTCAACTGCACAAAACAGTGCGACGCGCAAAATAGCGCGAGTGTGATCTGCACAAAACAGTGCCACGCGCAAAATAGGGCCAGTGTGAATAGCACAAAACAGTGCGACGCGCAAAATAGGGCCAGTGTGAACAGCGCAAAACAGTGCGACGCGCAAAATAGCGCGAGTGTCAACTGCACAAAACAGTGCGACGCGCAAAATAGCGCGAGTGTGATCTGCACAAAACAGTGCGACGCGCAAAATAGCGCGAGTGTCAACTGCACAAAACAGTGCGACGCGCAAAATAGCGTGAGTGTCAACTCCACAAAAGAGTGCGACGCGCAAAATAACGCGAGTGTGATCTGCACAAAACAGTGCGACGCGCAAAATAGCGCGAGTGTCAACTGCACAAAACAGTGCGACGCGCAAAATAGCGCGAGTGTGATCTGCACAAAACAGTGCGACGCGCAAATAGCGCGAGTGTCAACAGCACAGAACAGTGCGACTCGCAAAATAGCGCGAGTGTCAACTGCACAAAACAGTGCGACGCGCAAAATAGCGCGAGTGTGATCTGCACAAAACAGTGCGACGCGCAAAATAGCGCGAGTGTCAACTGCACAAAACAGTGCGACCCCAAAATAGCGCGAGTGTCAACTGCACAAAACAGTGCGACGCGCAAAATAGCGCGAGTGTCAACTGCACAAAACAGTGCGACTCGCAAAATAGCGCGAGTGTCAACTGCACAAAACAGTGCGACGGGCAAAATAGCGCGAGTGTGATCTGCACAAAACAGTGCGACGCGCAAAATAGGGCCAGTGTGAACAGCACAAAACAGTGCGACGCGCAAAATAGCGTGAGTGTCAACTGCACAAAACAGTGCGACGCGCAAAATAGCGCGAGTGTGATCTGCACAAAACAGTGCGACGCGCAAAATAGCGCGAGTGTGATCTGCACAAAACAGTGCGACCCGCGAAATAGCGCGAGTGTCAACTGCCCAAAATAGTGGGACCCCAAAATAGCGCGAGTGTCAACTGCACAAAACAGTGCGACGCGCAAAATAGCGCGAGTGTGATCTGCCCAAAACAGTGCGACGCGCAAAATAGCGCGAGTGTCAACTGCACAAAACAGTGCGACGCGCAAAATAGCGTGAGTGTCAACTCCACAAAAGAGTGCGACGCGCAAAATAACGCGAGTGTGATCTGCACAAAACAGTGCGACGCGCAAAATAGCGCGAGTGTCAACTGCACAAAACAGTGCGACGCGCAAAATAGCGCGAGTGTGATCTGCACAAAACAGTGCGACGCGCAAAATAGCGCGAGTGTGATCTGCACAAAACAGTGCGAAGTGCAAAATAGCGCGAGTGTCAACAGCACAGAACAGTGCGACTCGCAAAATAGCGCGAGTGTCAACTGCACAAAACAGTGCGACGCGCAAAATAGCGCGAGTGTCAACTGCACAAAACAGTGCGACGCGCAAAATAGCGTGAGTGTCAACTCCACAAAAGAGTGCGACGCGCAAAATAACGCGAGTGTGATCTGCACAAAACAGTGCGACGCGCAAAATAGCGCGAGTGTCAACTGCACAAAACAGTGCGACGCGCAAAATAGCGCGAGTGTGATCTGCACAAAACAGTGCGACGCGCAAAATAGCGCGAGTGTGATCTGCACAAAACAGTGCGAAGTGCAAAATAGCGCGAGTGTCAACAGCACAGAACAGTGCGACTCGCAAAATAGCGCGAGTGTCAACTGCACAAAACAGTGCGACGCGCAAAATAGCGCGAGTGTGATCTGCACAAAACAGTGCGACGCGCAAAATAGCGCGAGTGTGATCTGCACAAAACAGTGCGACGCGCAAAATAGCGCGAGTGTCAACTGCACAAAACAGTGCGACCCCAAAATAGCGCGAGTGTCAACTGCACAAAACAGTGCGACGCGTAAAATAGCGCGAGTGTCAACTGCACAAAACAGTGCGACTCGCAAAATAGCGCGAGTGTCAACTGCACAAAACAGTGCGACGCGCAAAATAGCGCGAGTGTGATCTGCACAAAACAGTGCGACGCGCAAAATAGGGCCAGTGTGAACAGCACAAAACCGTGCGACGCGCAAAATAGCGTGAGTGTCAACTGCACAAAACAGTGCGACGCGCAAAATAGCGCGAGTGTGATCTGCACAAAACAGTGCGACGCGCAAAATAGCGCGAGTGTGATCTGGACAAAAAAGTGCGACCCGCGAAATAGCGCGAGTGTCAACTGCCCAAAACAGTGGGACCCCAAAATAGCGCGAGTGTCAACTGCACAAAACAGTGCGACGCGCAAAATAGCGCGAGTGTCAACTGCACAAAACAGTGCGACTCGCAAAATAGCGCGAGTGTCAACTGCACAAAACAGTGCGACGCGCAAAATAGCGCGAGTGTGATCTGCACAAAATAGTGCAACGCGCAAAATAGGGCCAGTGTGAATAGCACAAAACAGTGCGACGCGCAAAATAGGGTCAGTGTGAACAGCACAAAACAGTGCGACGCGCAAAATAGCGTGAGTGTCAACTGCACAAAACAGTGCGACGCGCAAAATAGCGCGAGTGTGATCTGCACAAAACAGTGCGAAGTGCAAAATAGCGCGAGTGTCAACAGCACAGAACAGTGCGACTCGCAAAATAGCGCGAGTGTCAACTGCACAAAACAGTGCGACGCGCAAAATAGCGCGAGTGTGATCTGCACAAAACAGTGCGACGCGCAAAATAGCGCGAGTGTCAACTGCACAAAACAGTGCGACCCCAAAATAGCGCGAGTGTCGACTGCACAAAACAGTGCGACGCGCAAAATAGCGCGAGTGTCAACTGCACAAAACAGTGCGACGCGCAAAATAGCGCGAGTGTGATCTGCACAAAACAGTGCGACGCGCAAAATAGGGCCAGTGTGAACAGCACAAAACAGTGCGACGCGCAAAATAGCGTGAGTGTCAACTGCACAAAACAGTGCGACGCGCAAAATAGCGCGAGTGTGATCTGCACAAAACAGTGCGACGCGCAAAATAGCGCGAGTGTGATCTGGACAAAACAGTGCGACCCGCGAAATAGCGCGAGTGTCAACTGCCCAAAACAGTGGGACCCCAAAATAGCGCGAGTGTCAACTGCACAAAACAGTGCGACTCGCAAAATAGCGCGAGTGTCAACTACACAAAACAGTGCGACGCGCAAAATAGCGCGAGTGTGATCTGCACAAAACAGTGCAACGCGCAAAATAGGGCCAGTGTGAATAGCACAAAACAGTGCGACGCGCAAAATAGGGCCAGTGTGAACAGCGCAAAACAGTGCGACGCGCAAAATAGCGCGAGTGTCAACTGCACAAAACAGTGCGACGCGCAAAATAGCGCGAGTGTGATCTGCACAAAACAGTGCGACGCGCAAAATAGCGCGAGTGTCAACTGCACAAAACAGTGCGACGCGCAAAATAGCGTGAGTGTCAACTCCACAAAACAGTGCGACGCGCAAAATAGCGGGAGTGTGATCTGCACAAAACAGTGCGACGCGCAAAATAGCGCGAGTGTCAACTGCACAAAACAGTGCGACGCGCAAAATAGCGCGAGTGTCAACTGCACAAAACAGTGCGACGCGCAAAATAGCGCGAGTGTGATCTGCACAAAACAGTGCGACGCGCAAAATAGCGCGAGTGTGATCTACACAAAACAGTGCGAAGTGCAAAATAGCGCGAGTGTCAACAGCACAGAACAGTGCGACTCGCAAAATAGCGCGAGTGTCAACTGCACAAAACAGTGCGACGCGCAAAATAGCGCGAGTGTGATCTGCACAAAACAGTGCGACGCGCAAAATAGCGCGAGTGTCAACTGCACAAAACAGTGCGACGCGCAAAATAGCGTGAGTGTCAACTCCACAAAAGAGTGCGACGCGCAAAATAACGCGAGTGTGATCTGCACAAAACAGTGCGATGCGCAAAATAGCGCGAGTGTCAACTGCACAAAACAGTGCGACTCGCAAAATAGCGCGAGTGTGATCTGCACAAAACAGTGCGACGCGCAAAATAGGGCCAGTGTGAACAGCACAAAACAGTGCGACGCGCAAAATAGCGGGAGTGTCAACTGCACAAAACAGTGCGACGCGCAAAATAGCGCGAGTGTGATCTGCACAAAACAGTGCGACGCGCAAAATAGCGCGAGTGTGATCTGCACAAAACAGTGCGACCCGCGAAATAGCGCGAGTGTCAACTGCCCAAAACAGTGGGACCCCAAAATAGCGCGAGTGTCAACTGCACAAAACAGTGCGACGCGCAAAATAGCGCGAGTGTCAATTGCACAAAACAGTGCGACTCGCAAAATAGCGCGAGTGTCAACTGCACAAAACAGTGCGACGCGCAAAATAGCGCGAGTGTGATCTGCACAAAACAGTGCAACGCGCAAAATAGGGCCAGTGTGAATAGCACAAAACAGTGCGACGCGCAAAATAGGGCCAGTGTGAACAGCGCAAAACAGTGCGACGCGCAAAATAGCGCGAGTGTCAACTGCACAAAACAGTGCGACGCGCAAAATAGCGTGAGTGTCAACTCCACAAAAGAGTGCGACGCGCAAAATAACGCGAGTGTGATCTGCACAAAACAGTGCGACGCGCAAAATAGCGCGAGTGTCAACTGCACAAAACAGTGCGACGCGCAAAATAGCGCGAGTGTGATCTGCACAAAACAGTGCGACGCGCAAAATAGCGCGAGTGTGATCTGCACAAAACAGTGCGACGCGCAAAATAGCGCGAGTGTCAACTGCACAAAACAGTGCGACGCGCAAAATAGCGTGAGTGTCAACTCCACAAAAGAGTGCGACGCGCAAAATAACGCGAGTGTGATCTGCACAAAACAGTGCGACGCGCAAAATAGCGCGAGTGTCAACTGCACAAAACAGTGCGACGCGCAAAATAGCGCGAGTGTGATCTGCACAAAACAGTGCGACGCGCAAAATAGCGCGAGTGTGATCTGCACAAAACAGTGCGAAGGGCAAAATAGCGCGAGTGTCAACAGCACAGAACAGTGCGACTCGCAAAATAGCGCGAGTGTCAACTGCACAAAACAGTGCGACGCGCAAAATAGCGCGAGTGTGATCTGCACAAAACAGTGCGACGCGCAAAATAGCGCGAGTGTGATCTGCACAAAACAGTGCGACGCGCAAAATAGCGCGAGTGTCAACTGCACAAAACAGTGCGACCCCAAAATAGCGCGAGTGTCAACTGCACAAAACAGTGCGACGCGCAAAATAGCGCGAGTGTCAACTGCACAAAACAGTGCGACTCGCAAAATAGCGCGAGTGTCAACTGCACAAAACAGTGCGACGCGCAAAATAGCGCGAGTGTGATCTGCACAAAACAGTGCGACGCGCAAAATAGGGCCAGTGTGAACAGCACAAAACAGTGCGACGCGCAAAATAGCGGGAGTGTCAACTGCACAAAACAGTGCGACGCGCAAAATAGCGCGAGTGTGATCTGCACAAAACAGTGCGACGCGCAAAATAGCGCGAGTGTGATCTGCACAAAACAGTGCGACCCGCGAAATAGCGCGAGTGTCAACTGCCCAAAACAGTGGGACCCCAAAATAGCGCGAGTGTCAACTGCACAAAACAGTGCGACGCGCAAAATAGCGCGAGTGTCAACTGCACAAAACAGTGCGACTCGCAAAATAGCGCGAGTGTCAACTGCACAAAACAGTGCGACGCGCAAAATAGCACGAGTGTGATCTGCACAAAACAGTGCGACGCGCAAAATAGCGCGAGTGTGATCTGCACAAAACAGTGCCACGCGCAAAATAGCGCGAGTGTGATCTGCACAAAACAGTGCGACCCGCGAAATAGCGCGAGTGTCAACTGCCCAAAACAGTGGGACCCCAAAATAGCGCGAGTGTCAACTGCACAAAACAGTGCGACGCGCAAAATAGCGCGAGTGTCAACTGCACAAAACAGTGCGACTCGCAAAATAGCGCGAGTGTCAACTGCACAAAACAGTGCGACGCGCAAAATAGCGCGAGTGTGATCTGCACAAAACAGTGCGACGCGCAAAATAGCGCGAGTGTGATCTGCACAAAACAGTGCGACGCGCAAAATAGCGCGAGTGTCAACTGCACAAAACAGTGCGACGCGCAAAATAGCGTGAGTGTCAACTCCACAAAAGAGTGCGACGCGCAAAATAACGCGAGTGTGATCTGCACAAAACAGTGCGACGCGCAAAATAGCGCGAGTGTCAACTGCACAAAACAGTGCGACACGCAAAATAGCGCGAGTGTGATCTGCACAAAACAGTGCGACGCGCAAAATAGCGCGAGTGTGATCTGCACAAAACAGTGCGAAGGGCAAAATAGCGCGAGTGTCAACAGCACAGAACAGTGCGACTCGCAAAATAGCGCGAGTGTCAACTGCACAAAACAGTGCGACGCGCAAAATAGCGCGAGTGTGATCTGCACAAAACAGTGCGACGCGCAAAATAGCGCGAGTGTGATCTGCACAAAACAGTGCGACGCGCAAAATAGCGCGAGTGTCAACTGCACAAAACAGTGCGACCCCAAATAGCGCGAGTGTCAACTGCACAAAACAGTGCGACGCGCAAAATAGCGCGAGTGTCAACTGCACAAAACAGTGCGACTCGCAAAATAGCGCGAGTGTCAACTGCACAAAACAGTGCGACGCGCAAAATAACGCGAGTGTGATCTGCACAAAACAGTGCGACGCGCAAAATAGGGCCAGTGTGAACAGCACAAAACAGTGCGACGCGCAAAATAGCGGGAGTGTCAACTGCACAAAACAGTGCGACGCGCAAAATAGCGCGAGTGTGATCTGCACAAAACAGTGCGACGCGCAAAATAGCGCGAGTGTGATCTGCACAAAACAGTGCGACCCGCGAAATAGCGCGAGTGTCAACTGCCCAAAACAGTGGGACCCCAAAATAGCGCGAGTGTCAACTGCACAAAACAGTGCGACGCGCAAAATAGCGCGAGTGTCAACTGCACAAAACAGTGCGACTCGCAAAATAGCGCGAGTGTCAACTGCACAAAACAGTGCGACGCGCAAAATAGCGCGAGTGTGATCTGCACAAAACAGTGCGACGCGCAAAATAGCGCGAGTGTGATCTGCACAAAACAGTGCGACGCGCAAAATAGCGCGAGTGTGATCTGCACAAAACAGTGCGACCCGCGAAATAGCGCGAGTGTCAACTGCCCAAAACAGTGGGACCCCAAAATAGCGCGAGTGTCAACTGCACAAAACAGTGCGACGCGCAAAATAGCGCGAGTGTCAACTGCACAAAACAGTGCGACTCGCAAAATAGCGCGAGTGTCAACTGCACAAAACAGTGCGACGCGCAAAATAGCGCGAGTGTGATCTGCACAAAATAGTGCAACGCGCAAAATAGGGCCAGTGTGAATAGCACAAAACAGTGCGACGCGCAAAATAGGGCCAGTGTGAACAGCACAAAACAGTGCGACGCGCAAAATAGCGTGAGTGTCAACTGCACAAAACAGTGCGACGCGCAAAATAGCGCGAGTGTGATCTGCACAAAACAGTGCGAAGTGCAAAATAGCGCGAGTGTCAACAGCACAGAACAGTGCGACTCGCAAAATAGCGCGAGTGTCAACTGCACAAAACAGTGCGACGCGCAAAATAGCGCGAGTGTGATCTGCACAAAACAGTGCGACGCGCAAAATAGCGCGAGTGTCAACTGCACAAAACAGTGCGACCCCAAAATAGCGCGAGTGTCGACTGCACAAAACAGTGCGACGCGCAAAATAGCGCGAGTGTCAACTGCACAAAACAGTGCGACGCGCAAAATAGCGCGAGTGTGATCTGCACAAAACAGTGCGACGCGCAAAATAGGGCCAGTGTGAACAGCACAAAACAGTGCGACGCGCAAAATAGCGTGAGTGTCAACTGCACAAAACAGTGCGACGCGCAAAATAGCGCGAGTGTGATCTGCACAAAACAGTGCGACGCGCAAAATAGCGCGAGTGTGATCTGCACAAAACAGTGCGAAGTGCAAAATAGCGCGAGTGTCAACAGCACAGAACAGTGCGACTCGCAAAATAGCGCGAGTGTCAACTGCACAAAACAGTGCGACGCGCAAAATAGCGCGAGTGTGATCTGCACAAAACAGTGCGACGCGCAAAATAGCGCGAGTGTCAACTGCACAAAACAGTGCGACGCGCAAAATAGCGTGAGTGTCAACTCCACAAAAGAGTGCGACGCGCAAAATAACGCGAGTGTGATCTGCACAAAACAGTGCGATGCGCAAAATAGCGCGAGTGTCAACTGCACAAAACAGTGCGACTCGCAAAATAGCGCGAGTGTGATCTGCACAAAACAGTGCGACGCGCAAAATAGGGCCAGTGTGAACAGCACAAAACAGTGCGACGCGCAAAATAGCGGAAGTGTCAACTGCACAAAACAGTGCGACGCGCAAAATAGCGCGAGTGTGATCTGCACAAAACAGTGCGACGCGCAAAATAGCGCGAGTGTGATCTGCACAAAACAGTGCGACCCGCGAAATAGCGCGAGTGTCAACTGCCCAAAACAGTGGGACCCCAAAATAGCGCGAGTGTCAACTGCACAAAACAGTGCGACGCGCAAAATAGCGCGAGTGTCAACTGCACAAAACAGTGCGACTCGCAAAATAGCGCGAGTGTCAACTGCACAAAACAGTGCGACGCGCAAAATAGCGCGAGTGTGATCTGCACAAAACAGTGCGACGCGCAAAATAGCGCGAGTGTGATCTGCACAAAACAGTGCGACGCGCAAAATAGCGCGAGTGTCAACTGCACAAAACAGTGCGACGCGCAAAATAGCGTGAGTGTCAACTCCACAAAAGAGTGCGACGCGCAAAATAACGCGAGTGTGATCTGCACAAAACAGTGCGACGCGCAAAATAGCGCGAGTGTCAACTGCACAAAACAGTGCGACGCGCAAAATAGCGCGAGTGTGATCTGCACAAAACAGTGCGACGCGCAAAATAGCGCGAGTGTGATCTGCACAAAACAGTGCGAAGGGCAAAATAGCGCGAGTGTCAACAGCACAGAACAGTGCGACTCGCAAAATAGCGCGAGTGTCAACTGCACAAAACAGTGCGACGCGCAAAATAGCGCGAGTGTGATCTGCACAAAACAGTGCGACGCGCAAAATAGCGCGAGTGTGATCTGCACAAAACAGTGCGACGCGCAAAATAGCGCGAGTGTCAACTGCACAAAACAGTGCGACCCCAAATAGCGCGAGTGTCAACTGCACAAAACAGTGCGACGCGCAAAATAGCGCGAGTGTCAACTGCACAAAACAGTGCGACTCGCAAAATAGCGCGAGTGTCAACTGCACAAAACAGTGCGACGCGCAAAATAGCGCGAGTGTGATCTGCACAAAACAGTGCGACGCGCAAAATAGGGCCAGTGTGAACAGCACAAAACAGTGCGACGCGCAAAATAGCGGGAGTGTCAACTGCACAAAACAGTGCGACGCGCAAAATAGCGCGAGTGTGATCTGCACAAAACAGTGCGACGCGCAAAATAGCGCGAGTGTGATCTGCACAAAACAGTGCGACCCGCGAAATAGCGCGAGTGTCAACTGCCCAAAACAGTGGGACCCCAAAATAGCGCGAGTGTCAACTGCACAAAACAGTGCGACGCGCAAAATAGCGCGAGTGTCAACTGCACAAAACAGTGCGACTCGCAAAATAGCGCGAGTGTCAACTGCACAAAACAGTGCGACGCGCAAAATAGCGCGAGTGTGATCTGCACAAAACAGTGCGACGCGCAAAATAGCGCGAGTGTGATCTGCACAAAACAGTGCGACGCGCAAAATAGCGCGAGTGTGATCTGCACAAAACAGTGCGACCCGCGAAATAGCGCGAGTGTCAACTGCCCAAAACAGTGGGACCCCAAAATAGCGCGAGTGTCAACTGCACAAAACAGTGCGACGCGCAAAATAGCGCGAGTGTCAACTGCACAAAACAGTGCGACTCGCAAAATAGCGCGAGTGTCAACTGCACAAAACAGTGCGACGCGCAAAATAGCGCGAGTGTGATCTGCACAAAATAGTGCAACGCGCAAAATAGGGCCAGTGTGAATAGCACAAAACAGTGCGACGCGCAAAATAGGGCCAGTGTGAACAGCACAAAACAGTGCGACGCGCAAAATAGCGTGAGTGTCAACTGCACAAAACAGTGCGACGCGCAAAATAGCGCGAGTGTGATCTGCACAAAACAGTGCGAAGTGCAAAATAGCGCGAGTGTCAACAGCACAGAACAGTGCGACTCGCAAAATAGCGCGAGTGTCAACTGCACAAAACAGTGCGACGCGCAAAATAGCGCGAGTGTGATCTGCACAAAACAGTGCGACGCGCAAAATAGCGCGAGTGTCAACTGCACAAAACAGTGCGACCCCAAAATAGCGCGAGTGTCGACTGCACAAAACAGTGCGACGCGCAAAATAGCGCGAGTGTCAACTGCACAAAACAGTGCGACGCGCAAAATAGCGCGAGTGTGATCTGCACAAAACAGTGCGACGCGCAAAATAGGGCCAGTGTGAACAGCACAAAACAGTGCGACGCGCAAAATAGCGTGAGTGTCAACTGCACAAAACAGTGCGACGCGCAAAATAGCGCGAGTGTGATCTGCACAAAACAGTGCGACGCGCAAAATAGCGCGAGTGTGATCTGCACAAAACAGTGCGAAGTGCAAAATAGCGCGAGTGTCAACAGCACAGAACAGTGCGACTCGCAAAATAGCGCGAGTGTCAACTGCACAAAACAGTGCGACGCGCAAAATAGCGCGAGTGTGATCTGCACAAAACAGTGCGACGCGCAAAATAGCGCGAGTGTCAACTGCACAAAACAGTGCGACGCGCAAAATAGCGTGAGTGTCAACTCCACAAAAGAGTGCGACGCGCAAAATAACGCGAGTGTGATCTGCACAAAACAGTGCGATGCGCAAAATAGCGCGAGTGTCAACTGCACAAAACAGTGCGACTCGCAAAATAGCGCGAGTGTGATCTGCACAAAACAGTGCGACGCGCAAAATAGGGCCAGTGTGAACAGCACAAAACAGTGCGACGCGCAAAATAGCGGGAGTGTCAACTGCACAAAACAGTGCGACGCGCAAAATAGCGCGAGTGTGATCTGCACAAAACAGTGCGACGCGCAAAATAGCGCGAGTGTGATCTGCACAAAACAGTGCGACCCGCGAAATAGCGCGAGTGTCAACTGCCCAAAACAGTGGGACCCCAAAATAGCGCGAGTGTCAACTGCACAAAACAGTGCGACGCGCAAAATAGCGCGAGTGTCAACTGCACAAAACAGTGCGACTCGCAAAATAGCGCGAGTGTCAACTGCACAAAACAGTGCGACGCGCAAAATAGCGCGAGTGTGATCTGCACAAAACAGTGCGACGCGCAAAATAGCGCGAGTGTGATCTGCACAAAACAGTGCGACGCGCAAAATAGCGCGAGTGTCAACTGCACAAAACAGTGCGACGCGCAAAATAGCGTGAGTGTCAACTCCACAAAAGAGTGCGACGCGCAAAATAACGCGAGTGTGATCTGCACAAAACAGTGCGACGCGCAAAATAGCGCGAGTGTCAACTGCACAAAACAGTGCGACGCGCAAAATAGCGCGAGTGTGATCTGCACAAAACAGTGCGACGCGCAAAATAGCGCGAGTGTGATCTGCACAAAACAGTGCGAAGGGCAAAATAGCGCGAGTGTCAACAGCACAGAACAGTGCGACTCGCAAAATAGCGCGAGTGTCAACTGCACAAAACAGTGCGACGCGCAAAATAGCGCGAGTGTGATCTGCACAAAACAGTGCGACGCGCAAAATAGCGCGAGTGTGATCTGCACAAAACAGTGCGACGCGCAAAATAGCGCGAGTGTCAACTGCACAAAACAGTGCGACCCCAAATAGCGCGAGTGTCAACTGCACAAAACAGTGCGACGCGCAAAATAGCGCGAGTGTCAACTGCACAAAACAGTGCGACTCGCAAAATAGCGCGAGTGTCAACTGCACAAAACAGTGCGACGCGCAAAATAGCGCGAGTGTGATCTGCACAAAACAGTGCGACGCGCAAAATAGGGCCAGTGTGAACAGCACAAAACAGTGCGACGCGCAAAATAGCGGGAGTGTCAACTGCACAAAACAGTGCGACGCGCAAAATAGCGCGAGTGTGATCTGCACAAAACAGTGCGACGCGCAAAATAGCGCGAGTGTGATCTGCACAAAACAGTGCGACCCGCGAAATAGCGCGAGTGTCAACTGCCCAAAACAGTGGGACCCCAAAATAGCGCGAGTGTCAACTGCACAAAACAGTGCGACGCGCAAAATAGCGCGAGTGTCAACTGCACAAAACAGTGCGACTCGCAAAATAGCGCGAGTGTCAACTGCACAAAACAGTGCGACGCGCAAAATAGCGCGAGTGTGATCTGCACAAAACAGTGCGACGCGCAAAATAGCGCGAGTGTGATCTGCACAAAACAGTGCGACGCGCAAAATAGCGCGAGTGTGATCTGCACAAAACAGTGCGACCCGCGAAATAGCGCGAGTGTCAACTGCCCAAAACAGTGGGACCCCAAAATAGCGCGAGTGTCAACTGCACAAAACAGTGCGACGCGCAAAATAGCGCGAGTGTCAACTGCACAAAACAGTGCGACTCGCAAAATAGCGCGAGTGTCAACTGCACAAAACAGTGCGACGCGCAAAATAGCGCGAGTGTGATCTGCACAAAATAGTGCAACGCGCAAAATAGGGCCAGTGTGAATAGCACAAAACAGTGCGACGCGCAAAATAGGGCCAGTGTGAACAGCACAAAACAGTGCGACGCGCAAAATAGCGTGAGTGTCAACTGCACAAAACAGTGCGACGCGCAAAATAGCGCGAGTGTGATCTGCACAAAACAGTGCGAAGTGCAAAATAGCGCGAGTGTCAACAGCACAGAACAGTGCGACTCGCAAAATAGCGCGAGTGTCAACTGCACAAAACAGTGCGACGCGCAAAATAGCGCGAGTGTGATCTGCACAAAACAGTGCGACGCGCAAAATAGCGCGAGTGTCAACTGCACAAAACAGTGCGACCCCAAAATAGCGCGAGTGTCGACTGCACAAAACAGTGCGACGCGCAAAATAGCGCGAGTGTCAACTGCACAAAACAGTGCGACGCGCAAAATAGCGCGAGTGTGATCTGCACAAAACAGTGCGACGCGCAAAATAGGGCCAGTGTGAACAGCACAAAACAGTGCGACGCGCAAAATAGCGTGAGTGTCAACTGCACAAAACAGTGCGACGCGCAAAATAGCGCGAGTGTGATCTGCACAAAACAGTGCGACGCGCAAAATAGCGCGAGTGTGATCTGGACAAAACAGTGCGACCCGCGAAATAGCGCGAGTGTCAACTGCCCAAAACAGTGGGACCCCAAAATAGCGCGAGTGTCAACTGCACAAAACAGTGCGACTCGCAAAATAGCGCGAGTGTCAACTACACAAAACAGTGCGACGCGCAAAATAGCGCGAGTGTGATCTGCACAAAACAGTGCAACGCGCAAAATAGGGCCAGTGTGAATAGCACAAAACAGTGCGACGCGCAAAATAGGGCCAGTGTGAACAGCGCAAAACAGTGCGACGCGCAAAATAGCGCGAGTGTCAACTGCACAAAACAGTGCGACGCGCAAAATAGCGCGAGTGTGATCTGCACAAAACAGTGCGACGCGCAAAATAGCGCGAGTGTCAACTGCACAAAACAGTGCGACGCGCAAAATAGCGTGAGTGTCAACTCCACAAAAGAGTGCGACGCGCAAAATAACGCGAGTGTGATCTGCACAAAACAGTGCGACGCGCAAAATAGCGCGAGTGTCAACTGCACAAAACAGTGCGACGCGCAAAATAGCGAGAGTGTGATCTGCACAAAACAGTGCGACGCGCAAATAGCGCGAGTGTCAACAGCACAGAACAGTGCGACTCGTAAAATAGCGCGAGTGTCAACTGCACAAAACAGTGCGACGCGCAAAATAGCGCGAGTGTGATCTGCACAAAACAGTGCGACGCGCAAAATAGCGCGAGTGTGATCTGCACAAAACAGTGCGACGTGCAAAATAGCGCGAGTGTCAACTGCACAAAACAGTGCGACCCCAAAATAGCGCGAGTGTCAACTGCACAAAACAGCGCGACGCGCAAAATAGCGCGAGTGTCAACTGCACAAAACAGTGCGACTCGCAAAATAGCGCGAGTGTCAACTGCACAAAACAGTGCGACGCGCAAAATAGCGCGAGTGTGATCTGCACAAAAGAGTGCGACGCGCAAAATAGGGCCACTGTGAACAGCACAAAACAGTGCGACGCGCAAAATAGCGTGAGTGTCAACTGCACAAAACAGTGCGACGCGCAAAATAGCGCGAGTGTGATCTGCACAAAACAGTGCGAAGTGCAAAATAGCGCGAGTGTCAACAGCACAGAACAGTGCGACTCGCAAAATAGCGCGAGTGTCAACTGCACAAAACAGTGCGACGCGCAAAATAGCGCGAGTGTGATCTGCACAAAACAGTGCGACGCGCAAAATAGCGCGAGTGTCAACTGCACAAAACAGTGCGACCCCAAAATAGCGCGAGTGTCGACTGCACAAAACTGTGCGACGCGCAAAATAGCGCGAGTGTCAACTGCACAAAACAGTGCGACGCGCAAAATAGCGCGAGTGTGATCTGCACAAAACAGTGCGACGCGCAAAATAGGGCCAGTGTGAACAGCACAAAACAGTGCGACGCGCAAAATAGCGTGAGTGTCAACTGCACAAAACAGTGCGACGCGCAAAATAGCGCGAGTGTGATCTGCACAAAACAGTGCGACGCGCAAAATAGCGCGAGTGTGATCTGGACAAAACAGTGCGACCCGCGAAATAGCGCGAGTGTCAACTGCCCAAAACAGTGGGACCCCAAAATAGCGCGAGTGTCAACTGCACAAAACAGTGCGACGCGCAAAATAGCGCGAGTGTCAACTGCACAAAACAGTACGACTCGCAAAATAGCGCGAGTGTCAACTGCACAAAACAGTGCGACGCGCAAAATAGCGCGAGTGTGATCTGCACAAAACAGTGCAACGCGCAAAATAGGGCCAGTGTGAATAGCACAAAACAGTGCGACGCGCAAAATAGGGCCAGTGTGAACAGCGCAAAACAGTGCGACGCGCAAAATAGCGCGAGTGTCAACTGCACAAAACAGTGCGACGCGCAAAATAGCGCGAGTGTGATCTGCACAAAACAGTGCGACGCGCAAAATAGCGCGAGTGTCAACTGCACAAAACAGTGCGACGCGCAAAATAGCGTGAGTGTCAACTCCACAAAAGAGTGCGACGCGCAAAATAACGCGAGTGTGATCTGCACAAAACAGTGCGACGCGCAAAATAGCGCGAGTGTCAACTGCACAAAACAGTGCGACGCGCAAAATAGCGCGAGTGTGATCTGCACAAAACAGTGCGACGCGCAAAATAGCGCGAGTGTGATCTGCACAAAACAGTGCGAAGTGCAAAATAGCGCGAGTGTCAACAGCACAGAACAGTGCGACTCGCAAAATAGCGCGAGTGTCAACTGCACAAAACAGTGCGACGCGCAAAATAGCGCGAGTGTGATCTGCACAAAACAGTGCGACGCGCAAAATAGCGCGAGTGTCAACTGCACAAAACAGTGCGACGCGCAAAATAGCGTGAGTGTCAACTCCACAAAAGAGTGCGACGCGCAAAATAACGCGAGTGTGATCTGCACAAAACAGTGGGACGCGCAAAATAGCGCGAGTGTCAACTGCACAAAACAGTGCGACTCGCAAAATAGCGCGAGTGTCAACTGCACAAAACAGTGCGACGCGAAAAATAGCGCGAGTGTGATCTGCACAAAACAGTGCGACGCGCAAAATAGCGCGAGTGTCAACTGCACAAAACAGTGCGACTCGCAAAATAGCGCGAGTGTCAACTGCACAAAACAGTGCGACGCGCAAAATAGCGCGAGTGTGATCTGCACAAAACAGTGCAACGCGCAAAATAGGGCCAGTGTGAATAGCACAAAACAGTGCGACGCGCAAAATAGGGCCAGTGTGAACAGCGCAAAACAGTGCGACGCGCAAAATAGCGCGAGTGTCAACTGCACAAAACAGTGCGACGCGCAAAATAGCGCGAGTGTGATCTGCACAAAACAGTGCGACGCGCAAAATAGCGCGAGTGTCAACTGCACAAAACAGTGCGACGCGCAAAAGAGCGTGAGTGTCAACTCCACAAAAGAGTGCGACGCGCAAAATAACGCGAGTGTGATCTGCACAAAACAGTGCGACGCGCAAAATAGCGCGAGTGTCAACTGCACAAAACAGTGCGACGCGCAAAATAGCGCGAGTGTGATCTGCACAAAACAGTGCGACGCGCAAAATAGCGCGAGTGTGATCTGCACAAAACAGTGCGAAGTGCAAAATAGCGCGAGTGTCAACAGCACAGAACAGTGCGACTCGCAAAATAGCGCGAGTGTCAACTGCACAAAACAGTGCGACGCGCAAAATAGCGCGAGTGTGATCTGCACAAAACAGTGCGACGCGCAAAATAGCGCGAGTGTGATCTGCACAAAACAGTGCGACGCGCAAAATAGCGCGATTGTCAACTGCACAAAACAGTGCGACCCCAAAATAGCGCGAGTGTCAACTGCACAAAACAGTGCGACGCGCAAAATAGCGCGAGTGTCAACTGCACAAAACAGTGCGACTCGCAAAATAGCGCGAGTGTCAACTGCACAAAACAGTGCGACGCGAAAAATAGCGCGAGTGTGATCTGCACAAAACAGTGCGACGCGCAAAATAGGGCCAGTGTGAACAGCACAAAACAGTGCGACGCGCAAAATAGCGTGAGTGTCAACTGCACAAAACAGTGCGACGCGCAAAATAGCGCGAGTGTGATCTGCACAAAACAGTGCGACGCGCAAAATAGCGCGAGTGTGATCTGCACAAAACAGTGCGACCCGCGAAATAGCGCGAGTGTCAACTGCCCAAAACAGTGGGACCCCAAAATAGCGCGAGTGTCAACTGCACAAAACAGTGCGACGCGCAAAATAGCGCGAGTGTCAACTGCACAAAACAGTGCGACGCGCAAAATAGCGCGAGTGTCAACTGCACAAAACAGTGCGACGCGCAAAATAGCGCGAGTGTCAACTGCACAAAACAGTGCGACTCGCAAAATAGCGCGAGTGTCAACTGCACAAAACAGTGCGACGCGCAAAATAGCGCGAGTGTGATCTGCACAAAACAGTGCAACGCGCAAAATAGGGCCAGTGTGAATAGCACAAAACAGTGCGACGCGCAAAATAGGGCCAGTGTGAACAGCGCAAAACAGTGCGACGCGCAAAATAGCGCGAGTGTCAACTGCACAAAACAGTGCGACGCGCAAAATAGCGCGAGTGTGATCTGCACAAAACAGTGCGACGCGCAAAATAGCGCGAGTGTCAACTGCACAAAACAGTGCGACGTGCAAAATAGCGTGAGTGTCAACTCCACAAAAGAGTGCGACGCGCAAAATAACGCGAGTGTGATCTGCACAAAACAGTGCGACGCGCAAAATAGCGCGAGTGTCAACTGCACAAAACAGTGCGACGCGCAAAATAGCGCGAGTGTGATCTGCACAAAACAGTGCGACGCGCAAAATAGCGCGAGTGTGATCTGCACAAAACAGTGCGAAGTGCAAAATAGCGCGAGTGTCAACAGCACAGAACAGTGCGACTCGCAAAATAGCGCGAGTGTCAACTGCACAAAACAGTGCGACGCGCAAAATAGCGCGAGTGTGATCTGCACAAAACAGTGCGACGCGCAAAATAGCGCGAGTGTGATCTGCACAAAACAGTGCGACGTGCAAAATAGCGCGAGTGTCAACTGCACAAAACAGTGCGACCCCAAAATAGCGCGAGTGTCAACTGCACAAAACAGTGCGACGCGCAAAATAGCGCGAGTGTGATCTGCACAAAACAGTGCGACGCGCAAAATAGGGCCAGTGTGAACAGCACAAAACAGTGCGACGCGCAAAATAGCGGGAGTGTCAACTGCACAAAACAGTGCGACGCGCAAAATAGCGCGAGTGTGATCTGCACAAAACAGTGCGACGCGCAAAATAGCGCGAGTGTGATCTGCACAAAACAGTGCGACCCGCGAAATAGCGCGAGTGTCAACTGCCCAAAACAGTGGGACCCCAAAATAGCGCGAGTGTCAACTGCACAAAACAGTGCGACGCGCAAAATAGCGCGAGTGTGATCTGCACAAAACAGTGCGACGCGCAAAATAGCGCGAGTGTCAACTGCACAAAACAGTGCGACGCGCAAAATAGCGTGAGTGTCAACTCCACAAAAGAGTGCGACGCGCAAAATAACGCGAGTGTGATCTGCACAAAACAGTGCGACGCGCAAAATAGCGCGAGTGTCAACTGCACAAAACAGTGCGACGCGCAAAATAGCGCGAGTGTGATCTGCACAAAACAGTGCGACGCGCAAAATAGCGCGAGTGTGATCTGCACAAAACAGTGCGAAGTGCAAAATAGCGCGAGTGTCAACAGCACAGAACAGTGCGACTCGCAAAATAGCGCGAGTGTCAACTGCACAAAACAGTGCGACGCGCAAAATAGCGCGAGTGTGATCTGCACAAAACAGTGCGACGCGCAAAATAGCGCGAGTGTCAACTGCACAAAACAGTGCGACCCCAAAATAGCGCGAGTGTCAACTGCACAAAACAGTGCGACGCGCAAAATAGCGCGAGTGTCAACTGCACAAAACAGTGCAACTCGCAAAATAGCGCGAGTGTCAACCGCACAAAATAGTGCGACGCGCAAAATAGCGCGAGTGTGATCTGCACAAAACAGTGCGACGCGCAAAATAGGGCCAGTGTGAACAGCACAAAACAGTGCGACGCGGAAAATAGCGTGAGTGTCAACTGCACAAAACAGTGCGACGCGCAAAATAGCGCGAGTGTGATCTGCACAAAACAGTGCGACGCGCAAAATAGCGCGAGTGTGATCTGCACAAAACAGTGCGACCCGCGAAATAGCGCGAGTGTCAACTGCCCAAAACAGTGGGACCCCAAAATAGCGCGAGTGTCAACTGCACAAAACAGTGCGACGCGCAAAATAGCGCGAGTGTCAACTGCACAAAACAGTGCGACTCGCAAAATAGCGCGAGTGTCAACTGCACAAAACAGTGCGACGCGCAAAATAGCGCGAGTGTGATCTGCACAAAACAGTGCAACGCGCAAAATAGGGCCAGTGTGAATAGCACAAAACAGTGCGACGCGCAAAATAGGGCCAGTGTGAACAGCGCAAAACAGTGCGACGCGCAAAATAGCGCGAGTGTCAACTGCACAAAACAGTGCGACGCGCAAAATAGCGCGAGTGTGATCTGCACAAAACGGTGCGACGCGCAAAATAGCGCGAGTGTCAACTGCACAAAACAGTGCGACGCGCAAAATAGCGTGAGTGTCAACTCCACAAAAGAGTGCGACGCGCAAAATAACGCGAGTGTGATCTGCACAAAACAGTGCGACGCGCAAAATAGCGCGAGTGTCAACTGCACAAAACAGTGCGACGCGCAAAATAGCGCGAGTGTGATCTGCACAAAACAGTGCGACGCGCAAAATAGCGCGAGTGTGATCTGCACAAAACAGTGCAACGCGCAAAATAGGGCCAGTGTGAATAGCACAAAACAGTGCGACGCGCAAAATAGGGCCAGTGTGAACAGCGCAAAACAGTGCGACGCGCAAAATAGCGCGAGTGTCAACTGCACAAAATAGTGCGACGCGCAAAATAGCGCGAGTGTGATCTGCACAAAACAGTGCGACGCGCAAAATAGCGCGAGTGTCAACTGCACAAAACAGTGCGACGCGCAAAATAGCGCGAGTGTGATCTGCACAAAACAGTGCGACGCGCAAAATAGCGCGAGTGTGATCTGCACAAAACAGTGCGAACTGCAAAATAGCGCGAGTGTCAACAGCACAGAACAGTGCGACTCGCAAAATAGCGCGAGTGTCAACTGCACAAAACAGTGCGACGCGCAAAATAGCGCAAGTGTGATCTGCACAAAACAGTGCGACGCGCAAAATAGCGCGAGTGTCAACTGCACAAAACAGTGCGACGCGCAAAATAGCGCGAGTGTGATCTGCACAAAACAGTGCGACGCGCAAAATAGCGCGAGTGTGATCTGCACAAAACAGTGCGAACTGCAAAATAGCGCGAGTGTCAACAGCACAGAACAGTGCGACTCGCAAAATAGCGCGAGTGTGATCTGCACAATACAGTGCGACGCGCAAAATAGCGCGAGTGTGATCTGCACAAAATAGTGCAACGCGCAAAATAGGGCCAGTGTGAATAGCACAAAACAGTGCGACGCGCAAAATAGGGCCAGTGTGAACAGCACAAAACAGTGCGACGCGCAAAATAGCGCGAGTGTGATCTGCACAAAACAGTGCGACGCGCAAAATAGCGCGAGTGTCAACTGCACAAAACAGTGCGACGCGCAAAATAGCGTGAGTGTCAACTCCACAAAAGAGTGCGACGCGCAAAATAACGCGAGTGTGATCTGCACAAAACAGTGCGACGCGCAAAATAGCGCGAGTGTCAACTGCACAAAACAGTGCGACGCGCAAAATAGCGCGAGTGTGATCTGCACAAAATAGTGCGACGCGCAAAATAGCGCGAGTGTGATCTGCACAAAACAGTGCGAAGTGCAAAATAGCGCGAGGGTCAACAGCACAGAACAGTGCGACTCGCAAAATAGCGCGAGTGTCAACTGCACAAAACAGTGCGACGCGCAAAATAGCGCGAGTGTGATCTGCACAAAACAGTGCGACGCGCAAAATAGCGCGAGTGTCAACTACACAAAACAGTGCGACGCGCAAAATAGCGTGAGTGTCAACTCCACAAAAGAGTGCGACGCGCAAAATAACGCGAGTGTGATCTGCACAAAACAGTGCGACGCGCAAAATAGCGCGAGTGTCAACTGCACAAAACAGTGCGACGCGCAAAATAGCGCGAGTGTGATCTGCACAAAACAGTGCGACGCGCAAAATAGCGCGAGTGTGATCTGCACAAAACAGTGCGAACTGCAAAATAGCGCGAGTGTCAACAGCACAGAACAGTGCGACTCGCAAAATAGCGCGAGTGTCAACTGCACAAAACAGTGCGACGCGCAAAATAGCGCGAGTGTGATCTGCACAAAACAGTGCGACGCGCAAAATAGCGCGAGTGTCAACTGCACAAAACAGTGCGACCCCAAAATAGCGCGAGTGTCAACTGCACAAAACAGTGCGACGCGCAAAATAGCGCGAGTGTCAACTGCACAAAACAGTGCGACTCGCAAAATAGCGCGAGTGTCAACTGCACAAAACAGTGCGACGCGCAAAATAGCGCGAGTGTGATCTGCACAAAACAGTGCGACGCGCAAAATAGGGCCAGTGTGAACAGCACAAAACAGTGCGACGCGCAAAATAGCGTGAGTGTCAACTGCACAAAACAGTGCGACGCGCAAAATAGCGCGAGTGTGATCTGCACAAAACAGTGCGACGCGCAAAATAGCGCGAGTGTGATCTGGACAAAACAGTGCGACCCGCGAAATAGCGCGAGTGTCAACTGCCCAAAACAGTGGGACCCCAAAATAGCGCGAGTGTCAACTGCACAAAACAGTGCGACGCGCAAAATAGCGCGAGTGTCAACTGCACAAAACAGTGCGACGCGCAAAATAGCGCGAGTGTGATCTGCACAAAACAGTGCGACGCGCAAAATAGCGCGAGTGTGATCTGCACAAAACAGTGCGAACTGCAAAATAGCGCGAGTGTCAACAGCACAGAACAGTGCGACTCGCAAAATAGCGCGAGTGTGATCTGCACAAAACAGTGCGACGCGCAAAATAGCGCGAGTGTGATCTGCACAAAATAGTGCAACGCGCAAAATAGGGCCAGTGTGAATAGCACAAAACAGTGCGACGCACAAAATAGGGCCAGTGTGAACAGCACAAAACAGTGCGACGCGCAAAATAGCGCGAGTGTGATCTGCACAAAACAGAGCGACGCGCAAAATAGCGCGAGTGTCAACTGCACAAAACAGTGCGACGCGCAAAATAGCGTGAGTGTCAACTCCACAAAAGAGTGCGACGCGCAAAATAACGCTAGTGTGATCTGCACAAAACAGTGCGACGCGCAAAATAGCGCGAGTGTCAACTGCACAAAACAGTGCGACGGGCAAAATAGCGCGAGTGTGATCTGCACAAAATAGTGCGACGCGCAAAATAGCGCGAGTGTGATCTGCACAAAACAGTGCGAAGTGCAAAATAGCGCGAGGGTCAACAGCACAGAACAGTGCGACTCGCAAAATAGCGCGAGTGTCAACTGCACAAAACAGTGCGACGCGCAAAATAGCGCGAGTGTGATCTGCACAAAACAGTGCGACGCGCAAAATAGCGCGAGTGTCAACTACACAAAACAGTGCGACGCGCAAAATAGCGTGAGTGTCAACTCCACAAAAGAGTGCGACGCGCAAAATAACGCGAGTGTGATCTGCACAAAACAGTGCGACGCGCAAAATAGCGCGAGTGTCAACTGCACAAAACAGTGCGACGCGCAAAATAGCGCGAGTGTGATCTGCACAAAACAGTGCGACGCGCAAAATAGCGCGAGTGTGATCTGCACAAAACAGTGCGAACTGCAAAATAGCGCGAGTGTCAACAGCACAGAACAGTGCGACTCGCAAAATAGCGCGAGTGTCAACTGCACAAAACAGTGCGACGCGCAAAATAGCGCGAGTGTGATCTGCACAAAACAGTGCGACGCGCAAAATAGCGCGAGTGTCAACTACACAAAACAGTGCGACGCGCAAAATAGCGTGAGTGTCAACTCCACAAAAGAGTGCGACGCGCAAAATAACGCGAGTGTGATCTGCACAAAACAGTGCGACGCGCAAAATAGCGCGAGTGTCAACTGCACAAAACAGTGCGACGCGCAAAATAGCGCGAGTGTGATCTGCACAAAACAGTGCGACGCGCAAAATAGCGCGAGTGTGATCTGCACAAAACAGTGCGAACTGCAAAATAGCGCGAGTGTCAACAGCACAGAACAGTGCGACTCGCAAAATAGCGCGAGTGTCAACTGCACAAAACAGTGCGACGCGCAAAATAGCGCGAGTGTGATCTGCACAAAACAGTGCGACGCGCAAAATAGCGCGAGTGTCAACTGCACAAAACAGTGCGACCCCAAAATAGCGCGAGTGTCAACTGCACAAAACAGTGCGACGCGCAAAATAGCGCGAGTGTCAACTGCACAAAACAGTGCGACTCGCAAAATAGCGCGAGTGTCAACTGCACAAAACAGTGCGACGCGCAAAATAGCGCGAGTGTGATCTGCACAAAACAGTGCGACGCGTAAAATAGGGCCAGTGTGAACAGCACAAAACAGTGCGACGCGCAAAATAGCGTGAGTGTCAACTGCACAAAACAGTGCGACGCGCAAAATAGCGCGAGTGTGATCTGCACAAAACAGTGCGACGCGCAAAATAGCGCGAGTGTGATCTGGACAAAACAGTGCGACCCGCGAAATAGCGCGAGTGTCAACTGCCCAAAACAGTGGGACCCCAAAATAGCGCGAGTGTCAACTGCACAAAACAGTGCGACGCGCAAAATAGCGCGAGTGTCAACTGCACAAAACAGTGCGACGCGCAAAATAGCGCGAGTGTGATCTGCACAAAACAGTGCGACGCGCAAAATAGCGCGAGTGTCAACTACACAAAACAGTGCGACGCGCAAAATAGCGTGAGTGTCAACTCCACAAAAGAGTGCGACGCGCAAAATAACGCGAGTGTGATCTGCACAAAACAGTGCGACGCGCAAAATAGCGCGAGTGTCAACTGCACAAAACAGTGCGACGCGCAAAATAGCGCGAGTGTGATCTGCACAAAACAGTGCGACGCGCAAAATAGCGCGAGTGTGATCTGCACAAAACAGTGCGAACTGCAAAATAGCGCGAGTGTCAACAGCACAGAACAGTGCGACTCGCAAAATAGCGCGAGTGTCAACTGCACAAAACAGTGCGACGCGCAAAATAGCGCGAGTGTGATCTGCACAAAACAGTGCGACGCGCAAAATAGCGCGAGTGTCAACTACACAAAACAGTGCGACGCGCAAAATAGCGTGAGTGTCAACTCCACAAAAGAGTGCGACGCGCAAAATAACGCGAGTGTGATCTGCACAAAACAGTGCGACGCGCAAAATAGCGCGAGTGTCAACTGCACAAAACAGTGCGACGCGCAAAATAGCGCGAGTGTGATCTGCACAAAACAGTGCGACGCGCAAAATAGCGCGAGTGTGATCTGCACAAAACAGTGCGAACTGCAAAATAGCGCGAGTGTCAACAGCACAGAACAGTGCGACTCGCAAAATAGCGCGAGTGTCAACTGCACAAAACAGTGCGACGCGCAAAATAGCGCGAGTGTGATCTGCACAAAACAGTGCGACGCGCAAAATAGCGCGAGTGTCAACTGCACAAAACAGTGCGACCCCAAAATAGCGCGAGTGTCAACTGCACAAAACAGTGCGACGCGCAAAATAGCGCGAGTGTCAACTGCACAAAACAGTGCGACTCGCAAAATAGCGCGAGTGTCAACTGCACAAAACAGTGCGACGCGCAAAATAGCGCGAGTGTGATCTGCACAAAACAGTGCGACGCGTAAAATAGGGCCAGTGTGAACAGCACAAAACAGTGCGACGCGCAAAATAGCGTGAGTGTCAACTGCACAAAACAGTGCGACGCGCAAAATAGCGCGAGTGTGATCTGCACAAAACAGTGCGACGCGCAAAATAGCGCGAGTGTGATCTGGACAAAACAGTGCGACCCGCGAAATAGCGCGAGTGTCAACTGCCCAAAACAGTGGGACCCCAAAATAGCGCGAGTGTCAACTGCACAAAACAGTGCGACGCGCAAAATAGCGCGAGTGTCAACTGCACAAAACAGTGCGACGCGCAAAATAGCGCGAGTGTGATCTGCACAAAACAGTGCGACGCGCAAAATAGCGCGAGTGTCAACTACACAAAACAGTGCGACGCGCAAAATAGCGTGAGTGTCAACTCCACAAAAGAGTGCGACGCGCAAAATAACGCGAGTGTGATCTGCACAAAACAGTGCGACGCGCAAAATAGCGCGAGTGTCAACTGCACAAAACAGTGCGACGCGCAAAATAGCGCGAGTGTGATCTGCACAAAACAGTGCGACGCGCAAAATAGCGCGAGTGTGATCTGCACAAAACAGTGCGAACTGCAAAATAGCGCGAGTGTCAACAGCACAGAACAGTGCGACTCGCAAAATAGCGCGAGTGTCAACTGCACAAAATAGTGCGACGCGCAAAATAGCGCGAGTGTGATCTGCACAAAACAGTGCGACGCGCAAAATAGCGCGAGTGTCAACTACACAAAACAGTGCGACGCGCAAAATAGCGTGAGTGTCAACTCCACAAAAGAGTGCGACGCGCAAAATAACGCGAGTGTGATCTGCACAAAACAGTGCGACGCGCAAAATAGCGCGAGTGTCAACTGCACAAAACAGTGCGACGCGCAAAATAGCGCGAGTGTGATCTGCACAAAACAGTGCGACGCGCAAAATAGCGCGAGTGTGATCTGCACAAAACAGTGCGAACTGCAAAATAGCGCGAGTGTCAACAGCACAGAACAGTGCGACTCGCAAAATAGCGCGAGTGTCAACTGCACAAAACAGTGCGACGCGCAAAATAGCGCGAGTGTGATCTGCACAAAACAGTGCGACGCGCAAAATAGCGCGAGTGTCAACTGCACAAAACAGTGCGACCCCAAAATAGCGCGAGTGTCAACTGCACAAAACAGTGCGACGCGCAAAATAGCGCGAGTGTCAACTGCACAAAACAGTGCGACTCGCAAAATAGCGCGAGTGTCAACTGCACAAAACTGTGCGACGCGCAAAATTGCGCGAGTGTGATCTGCACAAAACAGTGCGACGCGCAAAATAGGGCCAGTGTGAACAGCACAAAACAGTGCGACGCGCAAAATAGCGTGAGTGTCAACTGCACAAAACAGTGCGACGCGCAAAATAGCGCGAGTGTGATCTGCACAAAACAGTGCGACGCGCAAAATAGCGCGAGTGTGATCTGGACAAAACAGTGCGACCCGCGAAATAGCGCGAGTGTCAACTGCCCAAAACAGTGGGACCCCAAAATAGCGCGAGTGTCAACTGCACAAAACAGTGCGACGCGCAAAATAGCGCGAGTGTCAACTGCACAAAACAGTGCGACGCGCAAAATAGCGCGAGTGTGATCTGCACAAAACAGTGCGAACTGCAAAATAGCGCGAGTGTCAACAGCACAGAACAGTGCGACTCGCAAAATAGCGCGAGTGTCAACTGCACAAAACAGTGCGACGCGCAAAATAGCGCGAGTGTGATCTGCACAAAACAGTGCGACGCGCAAAATAGCGCGAGTGTCAACTGCACAAAACAGTGCGACGCGCAAAATAGCGTGAGTGTGATCTGCACAAAACAGTGCGACGCGCAAAATAGCGCGAGTGTCAACTGCACAAAACAGTGCGACGCGCAAAATAGCGTGAGTGTCAACTCCACAAAAGAGTGCGACGCGCAAAATAACGCGAGTGTGATCTGCACAAAACAGTGCGACGCGCAAAATAGCGCGAGTGTCAACTGCACAAAACAGTGCGACGCGCAAAATAGCGCGAGTGTGATCTGCACAAAACAGTGCGACGCGCAAAATAGCGCGAGTGTGATCTGCACAAAACAGTGCGAAGTGCAAAATAGCGCGAGTGTCAACAGCACAGAACAGTGCGACTCGCAAAATAGCGCGAGTGTCAACTGCACAAAACAGTGCAACGCGCAAAATAGCGCGAGTGTGATCTGCACAAAACAGTGCGACGCGCAAAATAGCGCGAGTGTGATCTGGACAAAACAGTGCGACCCGCGAAATAGCGCGAGTGTCAACTGCCCAAAACAGTGGGACCCCAAAATAGCGCGAGTGTCAACTGCACAAAACAGTGCGACGCGAAATAGCGCGAGTGTCAACTGCCCAAAACAGTGGGACCCCAAAATAGCGCGAGTGTGATCTGCACAAAACAGTGCGACGCGCAAAATAGCGCGAGTGTGATCTGCACAAAACAGTGCGACCCGCGAAATAGCGCGAGTGTCAACTGCCCAAAACAGTGGGACCCCAAAATAGCGCGAGTGTCAACTGCACAAAACAGTGCGACGCGCAAAATAGCGCGAGTGTGATCTGCGCAAAACAGTGCCACGCGCAAAATAGGGCCAGTGTGAATAGCACAAAACAGTGCGACGCGCAAAATTGGGCCAGTGTGAACAGCGCAAAACAGTGCGACGCGCAAAATAGCGCGAGTGTCAACTGCACAAAACAGTGCGACGCGCAAAATAGCGCGAGTGTGATCTGCACAAAACAGTGCGACGCGCAAAATAGCGCGAGTGTCAACTGCACAAAACAGTGCGACGCGCAAAATAGCGTGAGTGTCAACTCCACAAAAGAGTGCGACGCGCAAAATAACGCGAGTGTGATCTGCACAAAACAGTGCGACGCGCAAAATAGCGCGAGTGTCAACTGCACAAAACAGTGCGACGCGCAAAATAGCGCGAGTGTGATCTGCACAAAACAGTGCGACGCGCAAAATAGCGCGAGTGTGATCTGCACAAAACAGTGCGAAGTGCAAAATAGCGCGAGTGTCAACAGCACAGAACAGTGCGACTCGCAAAATAGCGCGAGTGTCAACTGCACAAAACAGTGCAACGCGCAAAATAGCGCGAGTGTGATCTGGACAAAACAGTGCGACCCGCGAAATAGCGCGAGTGTCAACTGCCCAAAACAGTGGGACCCCAAAATAGCGCGAGTGTCAACTGCACAAAACAGTGCGACGCGCGAAATAGCGCGAGTGTCAACTGCCCAAAACAGTGGGACCCCAAAATAGCGCGAGTGTGATCTGCACAAAACAGTGCGACGCGCAAAATAGCGCGAGTGTGATCTGCACAAAACAGTGCGACCCGCGAAATAGCGCGAGTGTCAACTGCCCAAAACAGTGGGACCCCAAAATAGCGCGAGTGTCAACTGCACAAAACAGTGCGACGCGCAAAATAGCGCGAGTGTCCACTGCACAAAACAGTGCGACGCGCAAAATAGCGTGAGTGTCAACTCCACAAAAGAGTGCGACGCGCAAAATAACGCGAGTGTGATCTGCACAAAACAGTGCGACGCGCAAAATAGCGCGAGTGTCAACTGCACAAAACAGTGCGACGCGCAAAATAGCGCGAGTGTGATCTGCAAAAACAGTGCGACGCGCAAAATAGCGCGAGTGTGATCTGCACAAAACAGTGCGAAGTGCAAAATAGCGCGAGTGTCAACAGCACAGAACAGTGCGACTCGCAAAATAGCGCGAGTGTCAACTGCACAAAACAGTGCAACGCGCAAAATAGCGCGAGTGTGATCTGCACAAAACAGTGCGACGCGCAAAATAGCGCGAGTGTGATCTGGACAAAACAGTGCGACCCGCGAAATAGCGCGAGTGTCAACTGCCCAAAACAGTGGGACCCCAAAATAGCGCGAGTGTCAACTGCACAAAACAGTGCGACGCGAAATAGCGCGAGTGTCAACTGCCCAAAACAGTGGGACCCCAAAATAGCGCGAGTGTGATCTGCACAAAACAGTGCGACGCGCAAAATAGCGCGAGTGTGATCTGCACAAAACAGTGCGACCCGCGAAATAGCGCGAGTGTCAACTGCCCAAAACAGTGGGACCCCAAAATAGCGCGAGTGTCAACTGCACAAAACAGTGCGACGCGCAAAATAGCGCGAGTGTGATCTGCGCAAAACAGTGCCACGCGCAAAATAGGGCCAGTGTGAATAGCACAAAACAGTGCGACGCGCAAAATAGGGCCAGTGTGAACAGCGTAAAACAGTGCGACGCGCAAAATAGCGCGAGTGTCAACTGCACAAAACAGTGCGACGCGCAAAATAGCGCGAGTGTGATCTGCACAAAACAGTGCGACGCGCAAAATAGCGCGAGTGTCAACTGCACAAAACAGTGCGACGCGCAAAATAGCGTGAGTGTCAACTCCACAAAAGAGTGCGACGCGCAAAATAACGCGAGTGTGATCTGCACAAAACAGTGCGACGCGCAAAATAGCGCGAGTGTCAACTGCACAAAACAGTGCGACGCGCAAAATAGCGCGAGTGTGATCTGCACAAAACAGTGCGACGCGCAAAATAGCGCGAGTGTGATCTGCACAAAACAGTGCGAAGTGCAAAATAGCGCGAGTGTCAACAGCACAGAACAGTGCGACTCGCAAAATAGCGCGAGTGTCAACTGCACAAAACAGTGCAACGCGCAAAATAGCGCGAGTGTGATCTGGACAAAACAGTGCGACCCGCGAAATAGCGCGAGTGTCAACTGCCCAAAACAGTGGGACCCCAAAATAGCGCGAGTGTCAACTGCACAAAACAGTGCGACGCGCGAAATAGCGCGAGTGTCAACTGCCCAAAACAGTGGGACCCCAAAATAGCGCGAGTGTGATCTGCACAAAACAGTGCGACGCGCAAAATAGCGCGAGTGTGATCTGCACAAAACAGTGCGACCCGCGAAATAGCGCGAGTGTCAACTGCCCAAAACAGTGGGACCCCAAAATAGCGCGAGTGTCAACTGCACAAAACAGTGCGACGCGCAAAATAGCGCGAGTGTCCACTGCACAAAACAGTGCGACGCGCAAAATAGCGTGAGTGTCAACTCCACAAAAGAGTGCGACGCGCAAAATAACGCGAGTGTGATCTGCACAAAACAGTGCGACGCGCAAAATAGCGCGAGTGTCAACTGCACAAAACAGTGCGACGCGCAAAATAGCGCGAGTGTGATCTGCAAAAACAGTGCGACGTGCAAAATAGCGCGAGTGTGATCTGCACAAAACAGTGCGAAGTGCAAAATAGCGCGAGTGTCAACAGCACAGAACAGTGCGACTCGCAAAATAACGCGAGTGTCAACTGCACAAAACAGGGCGACGCGCAAAATAGCGCGAGTGTGATCTGCACAAAACAGTGCGACGCGCAAAATAGCGCGAGTGTGATCTGCACAAAACAGTGCGACGCGCAAAATAGCGCGAGTGTCAACTGCACAAAACAGTGCGACCCCAAAATAGCGCGAGTGTCAACTGCACAAAACAGTGCGACGCGCAAAATAGCGCGAGTGTCAACTGCACAAAACAGTGCGACTCGCAAAATAGCGCGAGTGTCAACTGCACAAAACAGTGCGACGCGCAAAATAGCGCGAGTGTGATCTGCACAAAACAGTGCGACGCGCAAAATAGGGCCAGTGTGAACAGCACAAAACAGTGCGACGCCCAAAATAGCGCGAGTGTCAACTGCACAAAACAGTGCGACTCGCAAAATAGCGCGAGTGTCAACTGCACAAAACAGTGCGACGCGCAAAATAGCGCGAGTGTGATCTGCACAAAACAGTGCAACGCGCAAAATAGCGCGAGTGTGATCTGCACAAAACAGTGCGACGCGCAAAATAGGGCCAGTGTGAACAGCACAAAACAGTGCGACGCCCAAAATAGCGCGAGTGTCAACTGCACAAAACAGTGCGACTCGCAAAATAGCGCGAGTGTCAACTGCACAAAACAGTGCGACGCGCAAAATAGCGCGAGTGTGATCTGCACAAAACAGTGCGACGCGCAAAATAGCGCGAGTGTGATCTGCACAAAACAGTGCGACCCGCGAAATAGCGCGAGTGTCAACTGGCCAAAACAGTGGGACCCCAAAATAGCGCGAGTGTCAACTGCACAAAACAGTGCGACTAGCAAAATTGCGCGAGTGTCAACTGCACAAAACAGTGCGACTCGCAAAATAGCGCGAGTGTCAACTGCACAAAACAGTGCGACGCGCAAAATAGCGCGAGTGTGATCTGCACAAAACAGTGCAACGCGCAAAATAGGGCCAGTGTGAATAGCACAAAACAGTGCGACGCGCAAAATAGGGCCAGTGTGAACAGCGCAAAACAGTGCGACGCGCAAAATAGCGCGAGTGTCAACTGCACAAAACAGTGCGACGCGCAAAATAGCGCGAGTGTGATCTGCACAAAACAGTGCGACGCGCAAAATAGCGCGAGTGTCAACTGCACAAAACAGTGCGACGCGCAAAATAGCGTGAGTGTCAACTCCACAAAAGAGTGCGACGCGCAAAATAACGCGAGTGTGATCTGCACAAAGCAGTGCGACGCGCAAAATAGCGCGAGTGTCAACTGCACAAAACAGTGCGACGCGCAAAATAGCGCGAGTGTGATCTGCACAAAACAGTGCGACGCGCAAATAGCGCGAGTGTCAACAGCACAGAACAGTGCGACTCGCAAAATAGCGCGAGTGTCAACTGCACAAAACAGTGCGACGCGCAAAATAGCGCGAGTGTGATCTGCACAAAACAGTGCGACGCGCAAAATAGCGCGAGTGTGATCTGCACAAAACAGTGCGACGCGCAAAATAGCGCGAGTGTCAACTGCACAAAACAGTGCGACCCCAAAATAGCGCGAGTGTCAACTGCACAAAACAGTGCGACGCACAAAATAGCGCGAGTGTCAACTGCACAAAACAGTGCGACTCGCAAAGTAGCGCGAGTGTGATCTGCACAAAACAGTGCGACGCGCAAAATAGCGCGAGTGTGATCTGCACAAAACAGTGCGACCCGCGAAATAGCGCGAGTGTCAACTGCCCAAAACAGTGGGACCCCAAAATAGCGCGAGTGTCAACTGCACAAAACAGTGCGACGCGCAAAATAGCGCGAGTGTCAACTGCACAAAACAGTGCGACTCGCAAAATAGCGCGAGTGTCAACTGCACAAAACAGTGCGACGCGCAAAATAGCGCGAGTGTGATCTGCACAAAATAGTGCAACACGCGCAAAATAGGGCCAGTGTGAATAGCACAAAACAGTGCAACGCGCAAAATAGGGCCAGTGTGAACAGCACAAAACAGTGCGACGCGCAAAATAGCGCGAGTGTGATCTGCACAAAACAGTGCGACGCGCAAAATAGCGCGAGTGTCCACTGCACAAAACAGTGCGACGCGCAAAATAGCGTGAGTGTCAACTCCACAAAAGAGTGCGACGCGCAAAATAACGCGAGTGTGATCTGCACAAAACAGTGCGACGCGCAAAATAGCGCGAGTGTCAACTGCACAAAACAGTGCGACGCGCAAAATAGCGCGAGTGCGATCTGCAAAAACAGTGCGACGCGCAAAATAGCGCGAGTGTGATCTGCACAAAACAGTGCGAAGTGCAAAATAGCGCGAGTGTCAACAGCACAGAACAGTGCGACTCGCAAAATAGCGCGAGTGTCAACTGCACAAAACAGTGCGACGCGCAAAATAGCGCGAGTGTGATCTGCACAAAACAGTGCGACGCGCAAAATAGCGCGAGTGTGATCTGCACAAAACAGTGCGACGCGCAAAATAGCGCGAGTGTCAACTGCACAAAACAGTGCGACCCCAAAATAGCGCGAGTGTCAACTGCACAAAACAGTGCGACGCGCAAAATAGCGCGAGTGTCAACTGCACAAAACAGTGCGACTCGCAAAATAGCGCGAGTGTCAACTGCACAAAACAGTGCGACGCGCAAAATAGCGCGAGTGTGATCTGCACAAAATAGTGCAACGCGCAAAATAGGGCCAGTGTGAATAGCACAAAACAGTGCAACGCGCAAAATAGGGCCAGTGTGAACAGCACAAAACAGTGCGACGCGCAAAATAGCGCGAGTGTGATCTGCACAAAACAGTGCGACGCGCAAAATAGCGCGAGTGTCCACTGCACAAAACAGTGCGACGCGCAAAATAGCGTGAGTGTCAACTCCACAAAAGAGTGCGACGCGCAAAATAATGCGAGTGTGATCTGCACAAAACAGTGCGACGCGCAAAATAGCGCGAGTGTCAACTGCACAAAACAGTGCGACGCGCAAAATAGCGCGAGTGCGATCTGCAAAAACAGTGTGACGCGCAAAATAGCGCGAGTGTGATCTGCACAAAACAGTGCGAAGTGCAAAATAGCGCGAGTGTCAACAGCACAGAACAGTGCGACTCGCAAAATAGCGCGAGTGTCAACTGCACAAAACAGTGCAACGCGCAAAATAGCGCGAGTGTGATCTGGACAAAACAGTGCGACCCGCGAAATAGCGCGAGTGTCAACTGCCCAAAACAGTGGGACCCCAAAATAGCGCGAGTGTCAACTGCACAAAACAGTGCGACGCGCGAAATAGCGCGAGTGTCAACTGCCCAAAACAGTGGGACCCCAAAATAGCGCGAGTGTGATCTGCACAAAACAGTGCGACGCGCAAAATAGCGCGAGTGTGATCTGCACAAAACAGTGCGACCCGCGAAATAGCGCGAGTGTCAACTGCCCAAAACAGTGGGACCCCAAAATAGCGCGAGTGTCAACTGCACAAAACAGTGCGACGCGCAAAATAGCGCGAGTGTGATCTGCACAAAACAGTGCGACGCGCAAAATAGCGCGAGTGTCAACTACACAAAACAGTGCGACGCGCAAAATAGCGTGAGTGTCAACTCCACAAAAGAGTGCGACGCGCAAAATAACGCGAGTGTGATCTGCACAAAACAGTGCGACGCGCAAAATAGCGCGAGTGTCAACTGCACAAAACAGTGCGACGCGCAAAATAGCGCGAGTGTGATCTGCAAAAACAGTGCGACGCGCAAAATAGCGCGAGTGTGATCTGCACAAAACAGTGCGAAGTGCAAAATAGCGCGAGTGTCAACAGCACAGAACAGTGCGACTCGCAAAATAACGCGAGTGTCAACTGCACAAAACAGGGCGACGCGCAAAATAGCGCGAGTGTGATCTGCACAAAACAGTGCGACGCGCAAAATAGCGCGAGTGTGATCTGCACAAAACAGTGCGACGCGCAAAATAGCGCGAGTGTCAACTGCACAAAACAGTGCGACCCCAAAATAGCGCGAGTGTCAACTGCACAAAACAGTGCGACGCGCAAAATAGCGCGAGTGTCAACTGCACAAAACAGTGCGACTCGCAAAATAGCGCGAGTGTCAACTGCACAAAACAGTGCGACGCGCAAAATAGCGCGAGTGTGATCTGCACAAAACAGTGCGACGCGCAAAATAGGGCCAGTGTGAACAGCACAAAACAGTGCGACGCCCAAAATAGCGCGAGTGTCAACTGCACAAAACAGTGCGACTCGCAAAATAGCGCGAGTGTCAACTGCACAAAACAGTGCGACGCGCAAAATAGCGCGAGTGTGATCTGCACAAAACAGTGCGACGCGCAAAATAGCGCGAGTGTGATCTGCACAAAACAGTGCGACGCGCAAAATAGGGCCAGTGTGAACAGCACAAAACAGTGCGACGCCCAAAATAGCGCGAGTGTCAACTGCACAAAACAGTGCGACTCGCAAAATAGCGCGAGTGTCAACTGCACAAAACAGTGCGACGCGCAAAATAGCGCGAGTGTGATCTGCACAAAACAGTGCGACGCGCAAAATAGCGCGAGTGTGATCTGCACAAAACAGTGCGACCCGCGAAATAGCGCGAGTGTCAACTGGCCAAAACAGTGGGACCCCAAAATAGCGCGAGTGTCAACTGCACAAAACAGTGCGACGCGCAAAATAGCGCGAGTGTCAACTGCACAAAACAGTGCGACTCGCAAAATAGCGCGAGTGTCAACTGCACAAAACAGTGCGACGCGCAAAATAGCGCGAGTGTGATCTGCACAAAACAGTGCAACGCGCAAAATAGGGCCAGTGTGAATAGCACAAAACAGTGCGACGCGCAAAATAGGGCCAGTGTGAACAGCGCAAAACAGTGCGACGCGCAAAATAGCGCGAGTGTCAACTGCACAAAACAGTGCGACGCGCAAAATAGCGCGAGTGTGATCTGCACAAAACAGTGCGACGCGCAAAATAGCGCGAGTGTCAACTGCACAAAACAGTGCGACGCGCAAAATAGCGTGAGTGTCAACTCCACAAAAGAGTGCGACGCGCAAAATAACGCGAGTGTGATCTGCACAAAGCAGTGCGACGCGCAAAATAGCGCGAGTGTCAACTGCACAAAACAGTGCGACGCGCAAAATAGCGCGAGTGTGATCTGCACAAAACAGTGCGACGCGCAAATAGCGCGAGTGTCAACAGCACAGAACAGTGCGACTCGCAAAATAGCGCGAGTGTCAACTGCACAAAACAGTGCGACGCGCAAAATAGCGCGAGTGTGATCTGCACAAAACAGTGCGACGCGCAAAATAGCGCGAGTGTGATCTGCACAAAACAGTGCGACGCCCAAAATAGCGCGAGTGTCAACTGCACAAAACAGTGCGACCCCAAAATAGCGCGAGTGTCAACTGCACAAAACAGTGCGACGCACAAAATAGCGCGAGTGTCAACTGCACAAAACAGTGCGACTCGCAAAATAGCGCGAGTGTGATCTGCACAAAACAGTGCGACGCGCAAAATAGCGCGAGTGTGATCTGCACAAAACAGTGCGACCCGCGAAATAGCGCGAGTGTCAACTGCCCAAAACAGTGGGACCCCAAAATAGCGCGAGTGTCAACTGCACAAAACAGTGCGACGCGCAAAATAGCGCGAGTGTCAACTGCACAAAACAGTGCGACTCGCAAAATAGCGCGAGTGTCAACTGCACAAAACAGTGCGACGCGCAAAATAGCGCGAGTGTGATCTGCACAAAATAGTGCCACGCGCAAAATAGGGCCAGTGTGAATAGCACAAAACAGTGCAACGCGCAAAATAGGGCCAGTGTGAACAGCACAAAACAGTGCGACGCGCAAAATAGCGCGAGTGTGATCTGCACAAAACAGTGCGACGCGCAAAATAGCGCGAGTGTCCACTGCACAAAACAGTGCGACGCGCAAAATAGCGTGAGTGTCAACTCCACAAAAGAGTGCGACGCGCAAAATAACGCGAGTGTGATCTGCACAAAACAGTGCGACGCGCAAAATAGCGCGAGTGTCAACTGCACAAAACAGTGCGACGCGCAAAATAGCGCGAGTGCGATCTGCAAAAACAGTGTGACGCGCGAAATAGCGCGAGTGTGATCTGCACAAAACAGTGCGAAGTGCAAAATAGCGCGAGTGTCAACAGCACAGAACAGTGCGACTCGCAAAATAGCGCGAGTGTCAACTGCACAAAACAGTGCGACGCGCAAAATAGCGCGAGTGTGATCTGCACAAAACAGTGCGACGCGCAAAATAGCGCGAGTGTGATCTGCACAAAACAGTGCGACGCGCAAAATAGCGCGAGTGTCAACTGCACAAAACAGTGCGACCCCAAAATAGCGCGAGTGTCAACTGCACAAAACAGTGCGACGCGCAAAATAGCGCGAGTGTCAACTGCACAAAACAGTGCGACTCGCAAAATAGCGCGAGTGTCAACTGCACAAAACAGTGCGACGCGCAAAATACCGCGAGTGTGATCTGCACAAAACAGTGCGACGCGCAAAATAGGGCCAGTGTGAACAGCACAAAACAGTGCGACGCGCAAAATAGCGTGAGTGTCAACTGCACAAAACAGTGCGACGCGCAAAATAGCGCGAGTGTGATCTGCACAAAACAGTGCGACGCGCAAAATAGCGCGAGTGTGATCTGCACAAAACAGTGCGACCCGCGAAATAGCGCGAGTGTCAACTGCCCAAAACAGTGGGACCCCAAAATAGCGCGAGTGTCAACTGCACAAAACAGTGCGACGCGCAAAATAGCGCGAGTGTCAACTGCACAAAACAGTGCGACTCGCAAAATAGCGCGAGTGTCAACTGCACAAAACAGTGCGACGCGCAAAATAGCGCGAGTGTGATCTGCACAAAACAGTGCAACGCGCAAAATAGGGCCAGTGTGAATAGCACAAAACAGTGCGACGCGCAAAATAGGGCCAGTGTGAACAGCGCAAAACAGTGCGACGCGCAAAATAGCGCGAGTGTCAACTGCACAAAACAGTGCGACGCGCAAAATAGCGCGAGTGTGATCTGCACAAAACAGTGCGACGCCCAAAATAGCGCGAGTGTCAACTGCACAAAACAGTGCGACTCGCAAAATAGCGCGAGTGTCAACTGCACAAAACAGTGCGACGCGCAAAATAGCGCGAGTGTGATCTGCACAAAACAGTGCGACGCGCAAAATAGCGCGAGTGTGATCTGCACAAAACAGTGCGACCCGCGAAATAGCGCGAGTGTCAACTGGCCAAAACAGTGGGACCCCAAAATAGCGCGAGTGTCAACTGCACAAAACAGTGCGACGCGCAAAATAGCGCGAGTGTCAACTGCACAAAACAGTGCGACTCGCAAAATAGCGCGAGTGTCAACTGCACAAAACAGTGCGACGCGCAAAATAGCGCGAGTGTGATCTGCACAAAACAGTGCCACGCGGAAAATAGGGCCAGTGTGAATAGCACAAAACAGTGCGACGCGCAAAATAGGGCCAGTGTGAACAGCGCAAAACAGTGCGACGCGCAAAATAGCGCGAGTGTCAACTGCACAAAACAGTGCGACGCGCAAAATAGCGCGAGTGTGATCTGCACAAAACAGTGCGACGCGCAAAATAGCGCGAGTGTCAACTGCACAAAACAGTGCGACGCGCAAAATAGCGTGAGTGTCAACTCCACAAAAGAGTGCGACGCGCAAAATAACGCGAGTGTGATCTGCACAAAGCAGTGCGACGCGCAAAATAGCGCGAGTGTCAACTGCACAAAACAGTGCGACGCGCAAAATAGCGCGAGTGTGATCTGCACAAAACAGTGCGACGCGCAAATAGCGCGAGTGTCAACAGCACAGAACAGTGCGACTCGCAAAATAGCGCGAGTGTCAACTGCACAAAACAGTGCGACGCGCAAAATAGCGCGAGTGTGATCTGCACAAAACAGTGCGACGCGCAAAATAGCGCGAGTGTGATCTGCACAAAACAGTGCGACGCGCAAAATAGCGCGAGTGTCAACTGCACAAAACAGTGCGACCCCAAAATAGCGCGAGTGTCAACTGCACAAAACAGTGCGACGCACAAAATAGCGCGAGTGTCAACTGCACAAAACAGTGCGACTCGCAAAATAGCGCGAGTGTGATCTGCACAAAACAGTGCGACGCGCAAAATAGCGCGAGTGTGATCTGCACAAAACAGTGCGACCCGCGAAATAGCGCGAGTGTCAACTGCCCAAAACAGTGGGACCCCAAAATAGCGCGAGTGTCAACTGCACAAAACAGTGCGACTCGCAAAATAGCGCGAGTGTCAACTGCACAAAACAGTGCGACGCGCAAAATAGCGCGAGTGTGATCTGCACAAAATAGTGCCACGCGCAAAATAGGGCCAGTGTGAATAGCACAAAACAGTGCAACGCGCAAAATAGGGCCAGTGTGAACAGCACAAAACAGTGCGACGCGCAAAATAGCGCGAGTGTGATCTGCACAAAACAGTGCGACGCGCAAAATAGCGCGAGTGTCCACTGCACAAAACAGTGCGACGCGCAAAATAGCGTGAGTGTCAACTCCACAAAAGAGTGCGACGCGCAAAATAACGCGAGTGTGATCTGCACAAAACAGTGCGACGCGCAAAATAGCGCGAGTGTCAACTGCACAAAACAGTGCGACGCGCAAAATAGCGCGAGTGCGATCTGCAAAAACAGTGCGACGCGCAAAATAGCGCGAGTGTGATCTGCACAAAACAGTGCGAAGTGCAAAATAGCGCGAGTGTCAACAGCACAGAACAGTGCGACTCGCAAAATAGCGCGAGTGTCAACTGCACAAAACAGTGCGACGCGCAAAATAGCGCGAGTGTGATCTGCACAAAACAGTGCGACGCGCAAAATAGCGCGAGTGTGATCTGCACAAAACAGTGCGACGCGTAAAATAGCGCGAGTGTCAACTGCACAAAACAGTGCGACCCCAAAATAGCGCGAGTGTCAACTGCACAAAACAGTGCGACGCGCAAAATAGCGCGAGTGTCAACTGCACAAAACAGTGCGACTCGCAAAATAGCGCGAGTGTCAACTGCACAAAACAGTGCGACGCGCAAAATAGCGCGAGTGTGATCTGCACAAAATAGTGCAACGCGCAAAATAGGGCCAGTGTGAATAGCACAAAACAGTGCAACGCGCAAAATAGGGCCAGTGTGAACAGCACAAAACAGTGCGACGCGCAAAATAGCGCGAGTGTGATCTGCACAAAACAGTGCGACGCGCAAAATAGCGCGAGTGTCCACTGCACAAAACAGTGCGACGCGCAAAATAGCGTGAGTGTCAACTCCACAAAAGAGTGCGACGCGCAAAATAACGCGAGTGTGATCTGCACAAAACAGTGCGACGCGCAAAATAGCGCGAGTGTCAACTGCACAAAACAGTGCGACGCGCAAAATAGCGCGAGTGCGATCTGCAAAAACAGTGTGACGCGCGAAATAGCGCGAGTGTGATCTGCACAAAACAGTGCGAAGTGCAAAATAGCGCGAGTGTCAACAGCACAGAACAGTGCGACTCGCAAAATAGCGCGAGTGTCAACTGCACAAAACAGTGCGACGCGCAAAATAGCGCGAGTGTGATCTGCACAAAACAGTGCGACGCGCAAAATAGCGCGAGTGTGATCTGCACAAAACAGTGCGACGCGCAAAATAGCGCGAGTGTCAACTGCACAAAACAGTGCGACCCCAAAATAGCGCGAGTGTCAACTGCACAAAACAGTGCGACGCGCAAAATAGCGCGAGTGTCAACTGCACAAAACAGTGCGACTCGCAAAATAGCGCGAGTGTCAACTGCACAAAACAGTGCGACGCGCAAAATACCGCGAGTGTGATCTGCACAAAACAGTGCGACGCGCAAAATAGGGCCAGTGTGAACAGCACAAAACAGTGCGACGCGCAAAATAGCGTGAGTGTCAACTGCACAAAACAGTGCGACGCGCAAAATAGCGCGAGTGTGATCTGCACAAAACAGTGCGACGCGCAAAATAGCGCGAGTGTGATCTGCACAAAACAGTGCGACCCGCGAAATAGCGCGAGTGTCAACTGCCCAAAACAGTGGGACCCCAAAATAGCGCGAGTGTCAACTGCACAAAACAGTGCGACGCGCAAAATAGCGCGAGTGTCAACTGCACAAAACAGTGCGACTCGCAAAATAGCGCGAGTGTCAACTGCACAAAACAGTGCGACGCGCAAAATAGCGCGAGTGTGATCTGCACAAAACAGTGCAACGCGCAAAATAGGGCCAGTGTGAATAGCACAAAACAGTGCGACGCGCAAAATAGGGCCAGTGTGAACAGCGCAAAACAGTGCGACGCGCAAAATAGCGCGAGTGTCAACTGCACAAAACAGTGCGACGCGCAAAATAGCGCGAGTGTGATCTGCACAAAACAGTGCGACGCGCAAAATAGCGCGAGTGTCAACTGCACAAAACAGTGCGACGCGCAAAATAGCGTGAGTGTCAACTCCACAAAAGAGTGCGACGCGTAAAATAACGCGAGTGTGATCTGCACAAAACAGTGCGACGCGCAAAATAGCGCGAGTGTCAACTGCACAAAACAGTGCGACGCGCAAAATAGCGCGAGTGTGATCTGCACAAAACAGTGCGACGCGCAAATAGCGCGAGTGTCAACAGCACAGAACAGTGCGACTCGCAAAATAGCGCGAGTGTCAACTGCACAAAACAGTGCGACGCGCAAAATAGCGCGAGTGTGATCTGCACAAAACAGTGCGACGCGCAAAATAGCGCGAGTGTGATCTGCACAAAACAGTGCGACGCGCAAAATAGCGCGAGTGTCAACTGCACAAAACAGTGCGACCCCAAAATAGCGTGAGTGTCAACTGCACAAAACAGTGCGACGCACAAAATAGCGCGAGTGTCAACTGCACAAAACAGTGCGACTCGCAAAATAGCGCGAGTGTCAACTGCACAAAACAGTGCGACGCGCAAAATAGCGCGAGTGTGGTCTGCACAAAATAGTGCAACGCGCAAAATAGGGCCAGTGTGAATAGCACAAAACAGTGCGACGCGCAAAATAGGGCCAGTGTGAACAGCACAAAACAGTGCGACGCGCAAAATAGCGCGAGTGCGATCTGCAAAAACAGTGCGACGCGCAAAATAGCGCGAGTGTGATCTGCACAAAACAGTGCGAAGTGCAAAATAGCGCGAGTGTCAACAGCACAGAACAGTGCGACTCGCAAAATAGCGCGAGTGTCAACTGCACAAAACAGTGCGACGCGCAAAATAGCGCGAGTGTGATCTGCACAAAACTGTGCGACGCGCAAAATAGCGCGAGTGTGATCTGCACAAAACAGTGCGACGCGCAAAATAGCGCGAGTGTCAACTGCACAAAACAGTGCGACCCCAAAATAGCGCGAGTGTCAACTGCACAAAACAGTGCGACGCGCAAAATAGCGCGAGTGTCAACTGCACAAAACAGTGCGACTCGCAAAATAGCGCGAGTGTCAACTGCACAAAACAGTGCGACGCGCAAAATAGCGCGAGTGTGATCTGCACAAAACAGTGCGACGCGCAAAATAGGGCCAGTGTGAACAGCACAAAACAGTGCGACGCGCAAAATAGCGCGAGTGTGATCTGCACAAAACAGTGCGACGCGCAAAATAGTGCGAGTGTGATCTGCACAAAACAGTGCGACCCGCGAAATAGCGCGAGTGTCAACTGCCCAAAACAGTGGGACCCCAAAATAGCGCGAGTGTCAACTGCACAAAACAGTGCGACGCGCAAAATAGCGCGAGTGTCAACTGCACAAAACAGTGCGACTCGCAAAATAGCGCGAGTGTCAACTGCACAAAACAGTGCGACGCGCAAAATAGCGCGAGTGTGATCTGCACAAAACAGTGCAACGCGCAAAATAGGGCCAGTGTGAATAGCACAAAACAGTGCGACGCGCAAAATAGGGCCAGTGTGAACAGCGCAAAACAGTGCGACGCGCAAAATAGCGCGAGTGCCAACTGCACAAAACAGTGCGACGCGCAAAATAGCGCGAGTGTGATCTGCACAAAACAGTGCGACGCGCAAAATAGCGCGAGTGTCAACTGCACAAAACAGTGCGACGCGCAAAATAGCGTGAGTGTCAACTCCACAAAAGAGTGCGACGCGCAAAATAACGCGAGTGTGATCTGCACAAAACAGTGCGACGCGCAAAATACCGCGAGTGTCAACTGCACAAAACAGTGCGACGCGCAAAATAGCGCGAGTGTGATCTGCACAAAACAGTGCGACGCGCAAAATAGGGCCAGTGTGAACAGCACAAAACAGTGCGACGCGCAAAATAGCGTGAGTGTCAACTGCACAAAACAGTGCGACGCACAAAATAGCGCGAGTGTGATCTGCACAAAACAGTGCGACGCGCAAAATAGCGCGAGTGTGATCTGCACAAAACAGTGCGACCCGCGAAATAGCGCGAGTGTCAACTGCCCAAAACAGTGGGACCCCAAAATAGCGCGAGTGTCAACTGCACAAAACAGTGCGACGCGCAAAATAGCGCGAGTGTCCACTGCACAAAACAGTGCGACGCGCAAAATAGCGTGAGTGTCAACTCCACAAAAGAGTGCGACGCGCAAAATAACGCGAGTGTGATCTGCACAGAACAGTGCGACGCGCAAAATAGCGCGAGTGTCAACTGCACAAAACAGTGCGACGCGCAAAATAGCGCGAGTGTGATCTGCACAAAACAGTGCGACGCGCAAAATAGCGCGAGTGTGATCTGCACAAAACAGTGCGACGCGCAAAATAGCGCGAGTGTCAACTGCACAAAACAGTGCGACCCCAAAATAGCGCGAGTGTCAACTGCACAAAACAGTGCGACGCGCAAAATAGCGCGAGTGTCAACTGCACAAAACAGTGCGACTCGCAAAATAGCGCGAGTGTCAACTGCACAAAACAGTGCGACGCGCAAAATAGCGCGAGTGTGATCTGCACAAAACAGTGCGACGCGCAAAATAGCGCGAGTGTGATCTGCACAAAACAGTGCGACGCGCAAAATAGCGCGAGTGTCAACTGTACAAAACAGTGCGACCCCAAAATAGCGCGAGTGTCAACTGCACAAAACAGTGCGACGCACAAAATAGCGCGAGTGTCAACTGCACAAAACAGTGCGACTCGCAAAATAGCGCGAGTGTCAACTGCACAAAACAGTGCGACGCGCAAAATAACGCGAGTGTGATCTGCACAAAACAGTGCGACGCGCAAAATAGCGCGAGTGTGATCTGCACAAAACAGTGCGACCCGCGAAATAGCGCGAGTGTCAACTGCCCAAAACAGTGGGACCCCAAAATAGCGCGAGTGTCAACTGCACAAAACAGTGCGACGCGCAAAATAGCGCGAGTGTCAACTGCACAAAACAGTGCGACTCGCAAAATAGCGCGAGTGTCAACTGCACAAAACAGTGCGACGCGCAAAATAGCGCGAGTGTGATCTGCACAAAACAGTGCCACGCGCAAAATAGGGCCAGTGTGAATAGCACAAAACAGTGCGACGCGCAAAATAGGGCCAGTGTGAACAGCGCAAAACAGTGCGACGCGCAAAATAGCGCGAGTGTCAACTGCACAAAACAGTGCGACGCGCAAAATAGCGCGAGTGTGATCTGCACAAAACAGTGCGACGCGCAAAATAGCGCGAGTGTCAACTGCACAAAACAGTGCGACGCGCAAAATAGCGTGAGTGTCAACTCCACAAAAGAGTGCGACGCGCAAAATAACGCGAGTGTGATTTGCACAAAACAGTGCGACGCGCAAAATAGCGCGAGTGTCAACTGCACAAAACAGTGCGACGCGCAAAATAGCGCGAGTGTGATCTGCACAAAACAGTGCGACGCGCAAATAGCGCGAGTGTCAACAGCACAGAACAGTGCGACTCGCAAAATAGCGCGAGTGTCAACTGCACAAAACAGTGCGACGCGCAAAATAGCGCGAGTGTGATCTGCACAAAACAGTGCGACGCGCAAAATAGCGCGAGTGTGATCTGCACAAAACAGTGCGACGCGCAAAATAGCGCGAGTGTCAACTGCACAAAACAGTGCGACCCCAAAATAGCGCGAGTGTCAACTGCACAAAACAGTGCGACGCACAAAATAGCGCGAGTGTCAACTGCACAAAACAGTGCGACTCGCAAAATAGCGCGAGTGTCAACTGCACAGAACAGTGCGACGCGCAAAATAGCCTGAGTGTCAACTCCACAAAAGAGTGCGACGCGCAAAATAACGCGAGTGTGATCTGCACAAAACAGTGCGACACGCAAAATAGCGCGAGTGTCAACTGCACAAAACAGTGCGACGCGCAAAATAGCGCGAGTGTGATCTGCAAAAACAGTGCGACGCGCAAAATAGCGCGAGTGTGATCTGCACAAAACAGTGCGAAGTGCAAAATAGCGCGAGTGTCAACAGCACAGAACAGTGCGACTCGCAAAGTAGCGCGAGTGTCAACTGCACAAAACAGTGCGACGCGCAAAATAGCGCGAGTGTGATCTGCACAAAACAGTGCGACGCGCAAAATAGCGCGAGTGTGATCTGCACAAAACAGTGCGACGCGCAAAATAGCGCGAGTGTCAACTGCACAAAACAGTGCGACCCCAAAATAGCGCGAGTGTCAACTGCACAAAACAGTGCGACGCGCAAAATAGCGCGAGTGTCAACTGCACAAAACAGTGCGACTCGCAAAATAGCGCGAGTGTCAACTGCACAAAACAGTGCGACGCGCAAAATAGCGCGAGTGTGATCTGCACAAAACAGTGCGACGCGCAAAATAGCGTGAGTGTCAACTGCACAAAACAGTGCGACGCGCAAAATAGCGCGAGTGTGATCTGCACAAAACAGTGCGACGCGCAAAATAGCGCGAGTGTCAACTGCACAAAACAGTGCGACGCGCAAAATAGCGTGAGTGTCAACTCCACAAAAGAGTGCGACGCGCAAAATAACGCGAGTGTGATCTGCACAAAACAGTGCGACGCGCAAAATAGCGCGAGTGTCAACTGCACAAAACCGTGCGACGCGCAAAATAGCGCGAGTGTGATCTGCACAAAACAGTGCGACGCGCAAATAGCGCGAGTGTCAACAGCACAGAACAGTGCGACTCGCAAAATAGCGCGAGTGTCAACTGCACAAAACAGTGCGACGCGCAAAATAGCGCGAGTGTGATCTGCACAAAACAGTGCGACGCGCAAAATAGCGCGAGTGTGATCTGCACAAAACAGTGCGACGCGCAAAATAGCGCGAGTGTCAACTGCACAAAACAGTGCGACCCCAAAATAGCGTGAGTGTCAACTGCACAAAACAGTGCGACGCACAAAATAGCGCGAGTGTCAACTGCACAAAACAGTGCGACTCGCAAAATAGCGCGAGTGTCAACTGCACAAAACAGTGCGACGCGCAAAATAGCGCGAGTGTGGTCTGCACAAAATAGTGCAACGCGCAAAATAGGGCCAGTGTGAATAGCACAAAACAGTGCGACGCGCAAAATAGGGCCAGTGTGAACAGCACAAAACAGTGCGACGCGCAAAATAGCGCGAGTGCGATCTGCAAAAACAGTGCGACGCGCAAAATAGCGCGAGTGTGATCTGCACAAAACAGTGCGAAGTGCAAAATAGCGCGAGTGTCAACAGCACAGAACAGTGCGACTCGCAAAATAGCGCGAGTGTCAACTGCACAAAACAGTGCGACGCGCAAAATAGCGCGAGTGTGATCTGCACAAAACTGTGCGACGCGCAAAATAGCGCGAGTGTGATCTGCACAAAACAGTGCGACGCGCAAAATAGCGCGAGTGTCAACTGCACAAAACAGTGCGACCCCAAAATAGCGCGAGTGTCAACTGCACAAAACAGTGCGACGCGCAAAATAGCGCGAGTGTCAACTGCACAAAACAGTGCGACTCGCAAAATAGCGCGAGTGTCAACTGCACAAAACAGTGCGACGCGCAAAATAGCGCGAGTGTGATCTGCACAAAACAGTGCGACGCGCAAAATAGGGCCAGTGTGAACAGCACAAAACAGTGCGACGCGCAAAATAGCGCGAGTGTGATCTGCACAAAACAGTGCGACGCGCAAAATAGCGCGAGTGTGATCTGCACAAAACAGTGCGACCCGCGAAATAGCGCGAGTGTCAACTGCCCAAAACAGTGGGACCCCAAAATAGCGCGAGTGTCAACTGCACAAAACAGTGCGACGCGCAAAATAGCGCGAGTGTCAACTGCACAAAACAGTGCGACTCGCAAAATAGCGCGAGTGTCAACTGCACAAAACAGTGCGACGCGCAAAATAGCGCGAGTGTGATCTGCACAAAACAGTGCAACGCGCAAAATAGGGCCAGTGTGAATAGCACAAAACAGTGCGACGCGCAAAATAGGGCCAGTGTGAACAGCGCAAAACAGTGCGACGCGCAAAATAGCGCGAGTGTCAACTGCACAAAACAGTGCGACGCGCAAAATAGCGCGAGTGTGATCTGCACAAAACAGTGCGACGCGCAAAATAGCGCGAGTGTCAACTGCACAAAACAGTGCGACGCGCAAAATAGCGTGAGTGTCAACTCCACAAAAGAGTGCGACGCGCAAAATAACGCGAGTGTGATCTGCACAAAACAGTGCGACGCGCAAAATACCGCGAGTGTCAACTGCACAAAACAGTGCGACGCGCAAAATAGCGCGAGTGTGATCTGCACAAAACAGTGCGACGCGCAAAATAGGGCCAGTGTGAACAGCACAAAACAGTGCGACGCGCAAAATAGCGTGAGTGTCAACTGCACAAAACAGTGCGACGCACAAAATAGCGCGAGTGTGATCTGCACAAAACAGTGCGACGCGCAAAATAGCGCGAGTGTGATCTGCACAAAACAGTGCGACCCGCGAAATAGCGCGAGTGTCAACTGCCCAAAACAGTGGGACCCCAAAATAGCGCGAGTGTCAACTGCACAAAACAGTGCGACGCGCAAAATAGCGCGAGTGTCCACTGCACAAAACAGTGCGACGCGCAAAATAGCGTGAGTGTCCACTCCACAAAAGAGTGCGACGCGCAAAATAACGCGAGTGTGATCTGCACAGAACAGTGCGACGCGCAAAATAGCGCGAGTGTCAACTGCACAAAACAGTGCGACGCGCAAAATAGCGCGAGTGTGATCTGCACAAAACAGTGCGACGCGCAAAATAGCGCGAGTGTGATCTGCACAAAACAGTGCGACGCGCAAAATAGCGCGAGTGTCAACTGCACAAAACAGTGCGACCCCAAAATAGCGCGAGTGTCAACTGCACAAAACAGTGCGACGCGCAAAATAGCGCGAGTGTCAACTGCACAAAACAGTGCGACTCGCAAAATAGCGCGAGTGTCAACTGCACAAAACAGTGCGACGCGCAAAATAGCGCGAGTGTGATCTGCACAAAACAGTGCGACGCGCAAAATAGCGCGAGTGTGATCTGCACAAAACAGTGCGACGCGCAAAATAGCGCGAGTGTCAACTGTACAAAACAGTGCGACCCCAAAATAGCGCGAGTGTCAACTGCACAAAACAGTGCGACGCACAAAATAGCGCGAGTGTCAACTGCACAAAACAGTGCGACTCGCAAAATAGCGCGAGTGTCAACTGCACAAAACAGTGCGACGCGCAAAATAACGCGAGTGTGATCTGCACAAAACAGTGCGACGCGCAAAATAGCGCGAGTGTGATCTGCACAAAACAGTGCGACCCGCGAAATAGCGCGAGTGTCAACTGCCCAAAACAGTGGGACCCCAAAATAGCGCGAGTGTCAACTGCACAAAACAGTGCGACGCGCAAAATAGCGCGAGTGTCAACTGCACAAAACAGTGCGACTCGCAAAATAGCGCGAGTGTCAACTGCACAAAACAGTGCGACGCGCAAAATAGCGCGAGTGTGATCTGCACAAAACAGTGCCACGCGCAAAATAGGGCCAGTGTGAATAGCACAAAACAGTGCGACGCGCAAAATAGGGCCAGTGTGAACAGCGCAAAACAGTGCGACGCGCAAAATAGCGCGAGTGTCAACTGCACAAAACAGTGCGACGCGCAAAATAGCGCGAGTGTGATCTGCACAAAACAGTGCGACGCGCAAAATAGCGCGAGTGTCAACTGCACAAAACAGTGCGACGCGCAAAATAGCGTGAGTGTCAACTCCACAAAAGAGTGCGACGCGCAAAATAACGCGAGTGTGATTTGCACAAAACAGTGCGACGCGCAAAATAGCGCGAGTGTCAACTGCACAAAACAGTGCGACGCGCAAAATAGCGCGAGTGTGATCTGCACAAAACAGTGCGACGCGCAAATAGCGCGAGTGTCAACAGCACAGAACAGTGCGACTCGCAAAATAGCGCGAGTGTCAACTGCACAAAACAGTGCGACGCGCAAAATAGCGCGAGTGTGATCTGCACAAAACAGTGCGACGCGCAAAATAGCGCGAGTGTCAACTGCACAAAACAGTGCGACCCCAAAATAGCGCGAGTGTCAACTGCACAAAACAGTGCGACGCACAAAATAGCGCGAGTGTCAACTGCACAAAACAGTGCGACTCGCAAAATAGCGCGAGTGTCAACTGCACAGAACAGTGCGACGCGCAAAATAGCCTGAGTGTCAACTCCACAAAAGAGTGCGACGCGCAAAATAACGCGAGTGTGATCTGCACAAAACAGTGCGACGCGCAAAATAGCGCGAGTGTCAACTGCACAAAACAGTGCGACGCGCAAAATAGCGCGAGTGTGATCTGCAAAAACAGTGCGACGCGCAAAATAGCGCGAGTGTGATCTGCACAAAACAGTGCGAAGTGCAAAATAGCGCGAGTGTCAACAGCACAGAACAGTGCGACTCGCAAAGTAGCGCGAGTGTCAACTGCACAAAACAGTGCGACGCGCAAAATAGCGCGAGTGTGATCTGCACAAAACAGTGCGACGCGCAAAATAGCGCGAGTGTGATCTGCACAAAACAGTGCGACGCGCAAAATAGCGCGAGTGTCAACTGCACAAAACAGTGCGACCCCAAAATAGCGCGAGTGTCAACTGCACAAAACAGTGCGACGCGCAAAATAGCGCGAGTGTCAACTGCACAAAACAGTGCGACTCGCAAAATAGCGCGAGTGTCAACTGCACAAAACAGTGCGACGCGCAAAATAGCGCGAGTGTGATCTGCACAAAACAGTGCGACGCGCAAAATAGGGCCAGTGTGAACAGCACAAAACAGTGCGACGCGCAAAATAGCGTGAGTGTCAACTGCACAAAACAGTGCGACGCGCAAAATAGCGCGAGTGTGATCTGCACAAAACAGTGCGACGCGCAAAATAGCGCGAGTGTCAACTGCACAAAACAGTGCGACGCGCAAAATAGCGTGAGTGTCAACTCCACAAAAGAGTGCGACGCGCAAAATAACGCGAGTGTGATCTGCACAAAACAGTGCGACGCGCAAAATAGCGCGAGTGTCAACTGCACAAAACCGTGCGACGCGCAAAATAGCGCGAGTGTGATCTGCACAAAACAGTGCGACGCGCAAATAGCGCGAGTGTCAACAGCACAGAACAGTGCGACTCGCAAAATAGCGCGAGTGTCAACTGCACAAAACAGTGCGACGCGCAAAATAGCGCGAGTGTGATCTGCACAAAACAGTGCGACGCGCAAAATAGCGCGAGTGTGATCTGCACAAAACAGTGCGACGCGCAAAATAGCGCGAGTGTCAACTGCACAAAACAGTGCGACCCCAAAATAGCGCGAGTGTCAACTGCACAAAACAGTGCGACGCACAAAATAGCGCGAGTGTCAACTGCACAAAACAGTGCGACTCGCAAAATAGCGCGAGTGTCAACTGCACAAAACAGTGCGACGCGCAAAATAGCGCGAGTGTGATCTGCACAAAATAGTGCAACGCGCAAAATAGGGCCAGTGTGAATAGCACAAAACATTGCGACGCGCAAAATAGGGCCAGTGTGAACAGCACAAAACAGTGCGACGCGCAAAATAGCGCGAGTGTGATCTGCACAAAACAGTGCGACGCGCAAAATAGCGCGAGTGTCCACTGCACAAAACAGTGTGACGCGCAAAATAGCGTGAGTGTCAACTCCACAAAAGAGTGCGACGCGCAAAATAACGCGAGTGTGATCTGCACAAAACAGTGCGACGCGCAAAATAGCGCGAGTGTCAACTGCACAAAACAGTGCGACGCGCAAAATAGCACGAGTGTGATCTGCACAAAACAGTGCGACGCGCAAAATAGCGCGAGTGTGATCTGCACAAAACAGTGCGACGCGCAAAATAGCGCGAGTGTCAACTGCACAAAACAGTGCGACGCGCAAAATAGCGTGAGTGTCAACTCCACAAAAGAGTGCGACGCGCAAAATAACGCGAGTGTGATCTGCACAAAACAGTGCGACGCGCAAAATAGCGCGAGTGTCAACTGCACAAAACAGTGCGACGCGCAAAATAGCGCGAGTGTGATCTGCACAAAACAGTGCGACGCGCAAATAGCGCGAGTGTCAACAGCACAGAACAGTGCGACTCGCAAAATAGCGCGAGTGTCAACTGCACAAAACAGTGCGACGCGCAAAATAGCGCGAGTGTGATCTGCACAAAACAGTGCGACGCGCAAAATAGCGCGAGTGTGATCTGCACAAAACAGTGCGACGCGCAAAATAGCGCGAGTGTCAACTGCACAAAACAGTGCGACCCCAAAATAGCGCGAGTGTCAACTGCACAAAACAGTGCGACGCACAAAATAGCGCGAGTGTCAACTGCACAAAACAGTGCGACTCGCAAAATAGCGCGAGTGTCAACTGCACAAAACAGTGCGACGCGCAAAATAGCGCGAGTGTGATCTGCACAAAATAGTGCCACGCGCAAAATAGGGCCAGTGTGAATAGCACAAAACATTGCGACGCGCAAAATAGGGCCAGTGTGAACAGCACAAAACAGTGCGACGCGCAAAATAGCGCGAGTGTGATCTGCACAAAACAGTGCGACGCGCAAAATAGCGCGAGTGTCCACTGCACAAAACAGTGTGACGCGCAAAATAGCGTGAGTGTCAACTCCACAAAAGAGTGCGACGCGCAAAATAACGCGAGTGTGATCTGCACAAAACAGTGCGACGCGCAAAATAGCGCGAGTGTCAACTGCACAAAACAGTGCGACGCGCAAAATAGCACGAGTGTGATCTGCACAAAACAGTGCGACGCGCAAAATAGCGCGAGTGTGATCTGCACAAAACAGTGCGATGCGCAAAATAGCGCGAGTGTCAACTGCACAAAACAGTGCGACCCCAAAATAGCGCGAGTGTCAACTGCACAAAACAGTGCGACGCGCAAAATAGCGCGAGTGTCAACTGCACAAAACAGTGCGACTCGCAAAATAGCGCGAGTGTCAACTGCACAAAACAGTGCGACGCGCAAAATAGCGCGAGTGTGATCTGCACAAAACAGTGCGACGCGCAAAATAGCGCGAGTGTGATCTGCACAAAACAGTGCGACGCGCAAAATAGCGCGAGTGTCAACTGCACAAAACAGTGCGACCCCAAAATAGCGCGAGTGTCAACTGCACAAAACAGTGCGACGCACAAAATAGCGCGAGTGTCAACTGCACAAAACAGTGCGACTCGCAAAATAGCGCGAGTGTCAACTGCACAAAACAGTGCGACGCGCAAAATAGCGCGAGTTTGATCTGCACAAAACAGTGCGACGCGCAAAATAGCGCGAGTGTGATCTGCACAAAACAGTGCGACCCGCGAAATAGCGCGAGTGTCAACTGCCCAAAACAGTGGGACCCCAAAATAGCGCGAGTGTCAACTGCACAAAACAGTGCGACGCGCAAAATAGCGCGAGTGTCAACTGCACAAAACAGTGCGACTCGCAAAATAGCGCGAGTGTCAACTGCACAAAACAGTGCGACGCGCAAAATAGCGCGAGTGTGATCTGCACAAAACAGTGCAACGCGCAAAATAGGGCCAGTGTGAATAGCACAAAACAGTGCGACGCGCAAAATAGGGCCAGTGTGAACAGCGCAAAACAGTGCGACGCGCAAAATAGCGCGAGTGTCAACTGCACAAAACAGTGCGACGCGCAAAATAGCGCGAGTGTGATCTGCACAAAACAGTGCGACGCGCAAAATAGCGCGAGTGTCCACTGCACAAAACAGTGCGAAGGGCAAAATAGCGTGAGTGTCAACTCCACAAAAGAGTGCGACGCGCAAAATAACGCGAGTGTGATCTGCACAAAACAGTGCGACGCGCAAAATAGCGCGAGTGTCAACTGCACAAAACAGTGCGACGCGCAAAATAGCGCGAGTGTGATCTGCACAAAACAGTGCGACGCGCAAATAGCGCGAGTGTCAACAGCACAGAACAGTGCGACTCTCAAAATAGCGCGAGTGTCAACTGCACAGAACTGTGCGACGCGCAAAATAGCGCGAGTGTGATCTGCACAAAACAGTGCGACGCGCAAAATAGCGCGAGTGTGATCTGCACAAAACAGTGCGACGCGCAAAATAGCGCGAATGTCCACTGCACAAAACAGTGCGACGCGCAAAATAGCGTGAGTGTCAACTCCACAAAAGAGTGCGACGCGCAAAATAACGCGAGTGTGATCTGCACAAAACAGTGCGACGCGCAAAATAGCGCGAGTGTCAACTGCACAAAACAGTGCGACGCGCAAAATAGCGCGAGTGTGATCTGCACAAAACAGTGCGACGCGCAAAATAGCGCGAGTGTGATCTGCACAAAACAGTGCGACGCGCAAAATAGCGCGAGTGTCAACTGCACAAAACAGTGCGACCCCAAAATAGCGCGAGTGTCAACTGCACAAAACAGTGCGACGCGCAAAATAGCGCGTGTGTCAACTGCACAAAACAGTGCGACGCGCAAAATAGCGCGAGTGTCAACTGCACAGAACAGTGCGACTCGCAAAATAGCGCGAGTGTCAACTGCACAAAACAGTGCGACGCGCAAAATAGCGCGAGTGTGATCTGCACAAAACAGTGCGACGCGCAAAATAGCGCGAGTGTCAACTGCACAAAACAGTGCGACCCCAAAATAGCGCGAGTGTCAACTGCACAAAACAGTGCGACGCGCAAAATAGCGCGAGTGTCAACTGCACAAAACAGTGCGACTCGCAAAATAGCGCGAGTGTCAACTGCACAAAACAGTGCGACGCGCAAAATAGCGCGAGTGTGATCTGCACAAAACAGTGCGACGCGCAAAATAGCGCGAGTGTCAACTGCACAAAACAGTGCGACGCGCAAAATAGCGTGAGTGTCAACTCCACAAAAGAGTGCGACGCGCAAAATAACGCGAGTGTGATCTGCACAAAACAGTGCGACGCGCAAAATAGCGCGAGTGTCAACTGCACAAAACAGTGCGACGCGCAAAATAGCGCGAGTGTGATCTGCACAAAACAGTGCGACGCGCAAATAGCGCGAGTGTCAACAGCACAGAACAGTGCGACTCGCAAAATAGCGCGAGTGTCAACTGCACAGAACTGTGCGACGCGCAAAATAGCGCGAGTGTGATCTGCACAAAACAGTGCGACGCGCAAAATAGCGCGAGTGTGATCTGCACAAAACAGTGCGACGCGCAAAATAGCGCGAGTGTCAACTGCACAAAACAGTGCGACCCCAAAATAGCGCGAGTGTCAACTGCACAAAACAGTGCGACGCACAAAATAGCGCGAGTGTCAACTGCACAAAACAGTGCGACTCGCAAAATAGCGCGAGTGTCAACTGCACAAAACAGTGCGACGCGTAAAATAGCGCGAGTGTGATCTGCACAAAATAGTGCCACGCGCAAAATAGGGCCTGTGTGAAGAGCACAAAACAGTGCGACGCGCAAAATAGGGCCAGTGTGAACAGCACAAAACAGTGCGACGCGCAAAATAGCGCGAGTGTGATCTGCACAAAACAGTGCGACGCGCAAAATAGCGCGAATGTCCACTGCACAAAACAGTGCGACGCGCAAAATAGCGTGAGTGTCAACTCCACAAAAGAGTGCGACGCGCAAAATAACGCGAGTGTGATCTGCACAAAACAGTGCGACGCACAAAATAGCGCGAGTGTCAACTGCACAAAACAGTGCGACGCGCAAAATAGCGCGAGTGTGATCTGCAAAAACAGTGCGACGCGCAAAATAGCGCGAGTGTGATCTGCACAAAACAGTGCGAAGTGCAAAATAGCGCGAGTGTCAACAGCACAGAACAGTGCGACTCGCAAAGTAGCGCGAGTCTCAACTGCACAAAACAGTGCGACGCGCAAAATAGCGCGAGTGTGATCTGCACAAAACAGTGCGACGCGCAAAATAGCGCGAGTGTGATCTGCACAAAACAGTGCGACGCGCAAAATAGCGCGAGTGTCAACTGCACAAAACAGTGCGACCCCAAAATAGCGCGAGTGTCAACTGCACAAAACAGTGCGACGCGCAAAATAGCGCGAGTGTCAACTGCACAAAACAGTGCGACGCGCAAAATAGCGCGAGTGTGATCTGCACAAAACAGTGCAACGCGCAAAATAGGGCCAGTGTGAATAGCACAAAACAGTGCGACGCGCAAAATAGGGCCAGTGTGAACAGCGCAAAACAGTGCGACGCGCAAAATAGCGCGAGTGTCAACTGCACAAAACAGTGCGACGCGCAAAATAGCGCGAGTGTGATCTGCACAAAACAGTGCGACGCGCAAAATAGCGCGAGTGTCCACTGCACAAAACAGTGCGAAGGGCAAAATAGCATGAGTGTCAACTCCACAAAAGAGTGCGACGCGCAAAATAACGCGAGTGTGATCTGCACAAAACAGTGCGACGCGCAAAATAGCGCGAGTGTCAACTGCACAAAACAGTGCGACGCGCAAAATAGCGCGAGTGTGATCTGCACAAAACAGTGCGACGCGCAAATAGCGCGAGTGTCAACAGCACAGAACAGTGCGACTCGCAAAATAGCGCGAGTGTCAACTGCACAGAACTGTGCGACGCGCAAAATAGCGCGAGTGTGATCTGCACAAAACAGTGCGACGCGCAAAATAGCGCGAGTGTGATCTGCACAAAACAGTGCGACGCGCAAAAGAGCGCGAATGTCCACTGCACAAAACAGTGCGACGCGCAAAATAGCGTGAGTGTCAACTCCACAAAAGAGTGCGACGCGCAAAATAACGCGAGTGTGATCTGCACAAAACAGTGCGACGCGCAAAATAGCGCGAGTGTCAACTGCACAAAACAGTGCGACGCGCAAAATAGCGCGAGTGTGATCTGCAAAAACAGTGCCACGCGCAAAATAGCGCGAGTGTGATCTGCACAAAACAGTGCGAAGTGCAAAATAGCGCGAGTGTCAACAGCACAGAACAGTGCGACTCGCAAAATAGCGCGAGTGTCAACTGCACAAAACAGTGCGACGCGCAAAATAGCGCGAGTGTGATCTGCACAAAACAGTGCGACGCGCAAAATAGCGCGAGTGTGATCTGCACAAAACAGTGCGACGCGCAAAATAGCGCGAGTGTCAACTGCACAAAACAGTGCGACCCCAAAATAGCGCGAGTGTCAACTGCACAAAACAGTGCGACGCGCAAAATAGCGCGAGTGTCAACCGCACAAAACAGTGCGACTCGCAAAATAGCGCGAGTGTCAACTGCACAAAACAGTGCGACGCGCAAAATAGCGCGAGTGTGATCTGCACAAAACAGTGCAACGCGCAAAATAGGGCCAGTGTGAAAAGCACAAAACAGTGCGACGCGCAAAATAGGGCCAGTGTGAACAGCGCAAAACAGTGCGACGCGCAAAATAGCGCGAGTGTCAACTGCACAAAACAGTGCGACGCGCAAAATAGCGCGAGTGTGATCTGCACAAAACAGTGCGACGCGCAAAATAGCGCGAGTGTCAACTGCACAAAACAGTGCGACGCGCAAAATAGCGCGAATGTCCACTGCACAAAACAGTGCGACGCGCAAAATAGCGTGAGTGTCAACTCCACAAAAGAGTGCGACGCGCAAAATAACGCGAGTGTGATCTGCACAAAACAGTGCGACGCGCAAAATAGCGCGAGTGTCAACTGCACAAAACAGTGCGACGCGCAAAATAGCGCGAGTGTGATCTGCAAAAACAGTGCGACGCGCAAAATAGCGCGAGTGTGATCTGCACAAAACAGTGCGAAGTGCAAAATAGCGCGAGTGTCAACAGCACAGAACAGTGCGACTCGCAAAGTAGCGCGAGTCTCAACTGCACAAAACAGTGCGACGCGCAAAATAGCGCGAGTGTGATCTGCACAAAACAGTGCGACGCGCAAAATAGCGCGAGTGTGATCTGCACAAAACAGTGCGACGCGCAAAATAGCGCGAGTGTCAACTGCACAAAACAGTGCGACCCCAAAATAGCGCGAGTGTCAACTGCACAAAACAGTGCGACGCGCAAAATAGCGCGAGTGTCAACTGCACAAAACAGTGCGACGCGCAAAATAGCGCGAGTATGATCTGCACAAAACAGTGCAACGCGCAAAATAGGGCCAGTGTGAATAGCACAAAACAGTGCGACGCGCAAAATAGGGCCAGTGTGAACAGCGCAAAACAGTGCGACGCGCAAAATAGCGCGAGTGTCAACTGCACAAAACAGTGCGACGCGCAAAATAGCGCGAGTGTGATCTGCACAAAACAGTGCGACGCGCAAAATAGCGCGAGTGTCCACTGCACAAAACAGTGCGAAGGGCAAAATAGCGTGAGTGTCAACTCCACAAAAGAGTGCGACGCGCAAAATAACGCGAGTGTGATCTGCACAAAACAGTGCGACGCGCAAAATAGCGCGAGTGTCAACTGCACAAAACAGTGCGACGCGCAAAATAGCGCGAGTGTGATCTGCACAAAACAGTGCGACGCGCAAATAGCGCGAGTGTCAACAGCACAGAACAGTGCGACTCGCAAAATAGCGCGAGTGTCAACTGCACAGAACTGTGCGACGCGCAAAATAGCGCGAGTGTGATCTGCACAAAACAGTGCGACGCGCAAAATAGCGCGAGTGTGATCTGCACAAAACAGTGCGACGCGCAAAATAGCGCGAATGTCCACTGCACAAAACAGTGCGACGCGCAAAATAGCGTGAGTGTCAACTCCACAAAAGAGTGCGACGCGCAAAATAACGCGAGTGTGATCTGCACAAAACAGTGCGACGCGCAAAATAGCGCGAGTGTCAACTGCACAAAACAGTGCGACGCGCAAAATAGCGCGAGTGTGATCTGCAAAAACAGTGCCACGCGCAAAATAGCGCGAGTGTGATCTGCACAAAACAGTGCGAAGTGCAAAATAGCGCGAGTGTCAACAGCACAGAACAGTGCGACTCGCAAAATAGCGCGAGTGTCAACTGCACAAAACAGTGCGACGCGCAAAATAGCGCGAGTGTGATCTGCACAAAACAGTGCGACGCGCAAAATAGCGCGAGTGTGATCTGCACAAAACAGTGCGACGCGCAAAATAGCGCGAGTGTCAACTGCACAAAACAGTGCGACCCCAAAATAGCGCGAGTGTCAACTGCACAAAACAGTGCGACGCGCAAAATAGCGCGAGTGTCAACCGCACAAAACAGTGCGACTCGCAAAATAGCGCGAGTGTCAACTGCACAAAACAGTGCGACGCGCAAAATAGCACGAGTGTGATCTGCACAAAACAGTGCAACGCGCAAAATAGGGCCAGTGTGAAAAGCACAAAACAGTGCGACGCGCAAAATAGGGCCAGTGTGAACAGCGCAAAACAGTGCGACGCGCAAAATAGCGCGAGTGTCAACTGCACAAAACAGTGCGACGCGCAAAATAGCGCGAGTGTGATCTGCACAAAACAGTGCGACGCGCAAAATAGCGCGAGTGTCAACTGCACAAAACAGTGCGACGCGCAAAATAGCGTGAGTGTCAACTCCACAAAAGAGTGCGACGCGCAAAATAACGCGAGTGTGATCTGCACAAAACAGTGCGACGCGCAAAATAGCGCGAGTGTCAACTGCACAAAACAGTGCGACGCGCAAAATAGCGCGAGTGTGATCTGCACAAAACAGTGCGACGCGCAAATAGCGCGAGTGTCAACAGCACAGAACAGTGCGACTCGCAAAATAGCGCGAGTGTCAACTGCACAGAACTGTGCGACGCGCAAAATAGCGCGAGTGTGATCTGCACAAAACAGTGCGACGCGCAAAATAGCGCGAGTGTGATCTGCACAAAACAGTGCGACGCGCAAAATAGCGCGAGTGTCAACTGCACAAAACAGTGCGACCCCAAAATAGCGCGAGTGTCAACTGCACAAAACAGTGCGACGCACAAAATAGCGCGAGTGTCAACTGCACAAAACAGTGCGACTCGCAAAATAGCGCGAGTGTCAACTGCACAAAACAGTGCGACGCGTAAAATAGCGCGAGTGTGATCTGCACAAAATAGTGCCACGCGCAAAATAGGGCCAGTGTGAAGAGCACAAAACAGTGCGACGCGCAAAATAGGGCCAGTGTGAACAGCACAAAACAGTGCGACGCGCAAAATAGCGCGAGTGTGATCTGCACAAAACAGTGCGACGCGCAAAATAGCGCGAATGTCCACTGCACAAAACAGTGCGACGCGCAAAATAGCGTGAGTGTCAACTCCACAAAAGAGTGCGACGCGCAAAATAACGCGAGTGTGATCTGCACAAAACAGTGCGACGCGCAAAATAGCGCGAGTGTCAACTGCACAAAACAGTGCGACGCGCAAAATAGCGCGAGTGTGATCTGCAAAAACAGTGCGACGCGCAAAATAGCGCGAGTGTGATCTGCACAAAACAGTGCGAAGTGCAAAATAGCGCGAGTGTCAACAGCACAGAACAGTGCGACTCGCAAAGTAGCGCGAGTCTCAACTGCACAAAACAGTGCGACGCGCAAAATAGCGCGAGTGTGATCTGCACAAAACAGTGCGACGCGCAAAATAGCGCGAGTGTGATCTGCACAAAACAGTGCGACGCGCAAAATAGCGCGAGTGTCAACTGCACAAAACAGTGCGACCCCAAAATAGCGCGAGTGTCAACTGCACAAAACAGTGCGACGCGCAAAATAGCGCGAGTGTGATCTGCACAAAACAGTGCGACGCGCAAAATAGGGCCAGTGTGAACAGCACAAAACAGTGCGACGCGCAAAATAGCGTGAGTGTCAACTGCACAAAACAGTGCGACGCGCAAAATAGCGCGAGTGTGATCTGCACAAAACAGTGCGACGCGCAAAATAGCGCGAGTGTCAACTGCACAAAACAGTGCGACGCGCAAAATAGCGTGAGTCTCAACTCCACAAAAGAGTGCGACGCGCAAAATAACGCGAGTGTGATCTGCACAAAACAGTGCGACGCGCAAAATAGCGCGAGTGTCAACTGCACAAAACAGTGCGACGCGCAAAATAGCGCGAGTGTGATCTGCACAAAACAGTGCGACGCGCAAATAGCGCGAGTGTCAACAGCACAAAACAGTGCGACTCGCAAAATAGCGCGAGTGTCAACTGCACAAAACAGTGCGACGCGCAAAATAGCGCGAGTGTGATCTGCACAAAACAGTGCGACGCGCAAAATAGCGCGAGTGTGATCTGCACAAAACAGTGCGACGCGCAAAATAGCGCGAGTGTCAACTGCACAAAACAGTGCGACCCCAAAATAGCGCGAGTGTCAACTGCACAAAACAGTGCGACGCACAAAATAGCGCGAGTGTCAACTGCACAAAACAGTGCGACTCGCAAAATAGCGCGAGTGTCAACTGCACAAAACAGTGCGACGCGCAAAATAGCGCGAGTGTGATCTGCACAAAATAGTGCAACGCGCAAAATAGGGCCAGTGTGAATAGCACAAAACATTGCGACGCGCAAAATAGGGCCAGTGTGAACAGCACAAAACAGTGCGACGCGCAAAATAGCGCGAGTGTGATCTGCACAAAACAGTGCGACGCGCAAAATAGCGCGAGTGTCCACTGCACAAAACAGTGTGACGCACAAAATAGCGTGAGTGTCAACTCCACAAAAGAGTGCGACGCGCAAAATAACGCGAGTGTGATCTGCACAAAACAGTGCGACGCGCAAAATAGCGCGAGTGTCAACTGCACAAAACAGTGCGACGCGCAAAATAGCACGAGTGTGATCTGCACAAAACAGTGCGACGCGCAAAATAGCGCGAGTGTGATCTGCACAAAACAGTGCGACGCGCAAAATAGCGCGAGTGTCAACTGCACAAAACAGTGCGACCCCAAAATAGCGCGAGTGTCAACTGCACAAAACAGTGCGACGCGCAAAATAGCGCGAGTGTCAACTGCACAAAACAGTGCGACTCGCAAAATAGCGCGAGTGTCAACTGCACAAAACAGTGCGACGCGCAAAATAGCGCGAGTGTGATCTGCACAAAACAGTGCGACGCGCAAAATAGCGCGAGTGTCAACTGCACAAAACAGTGCGACCCCAAAATAGCGCGAGTGTCAACTGCACAAAACAGTGCGACGCACAAAATAGCGCGAGTGTCAACTGCACAAAACAGTGCGACTCGCAAAATAGCGCGAGTGTCAACTGCACAAAACAGTGCGACGCGCAAAATAGCGCGAGTTTGATCTGCACAAAACAGTGCGACGCGCAAAATAGCGCGAGTGTGATCTGCACAAAACAGTGCGACCCGCGAAATAGCGCGAGTGTCAACTGCCCAAAACAGTGGGACCCCAAAATAGCGCGAGTGTCAACTGCACAAAACAGTGCGACGCGCAAAATAGCGCGAGTGTCAACTGCACAAAACAGTGCGACCCCAAAATAGCGCGAGTGTCAACTGCACAAAACAGTGCGACGCACAAAATAGCGCGAGTGTCAACTGCACAAAACAGTGCGACTCGCAAAATAGCGCGAGTGTCAACTGCACAAAACAGTGCGACGCGCAAAATAGCGCGAGTTTGATCTGCACAAAACAGTGCGACGCGCAAAATAGCGCGAGTGTGATCTGCACAAAACAGTGCGACCCGCGAAATAGCGCGAGTGTCAACTGCCCAAAACAGTGGGACCCCAAAATAGCGCGAGTGTCAACTGCACAAAACAGTGCGACGCGCAAAATAGCGCGAGTGTGATCTGCACAAAACAGTGCGACGCGCAAAATAGCGCGAGTGTCAACTGCACAAAACAGTGCGACGCGCAAAATAGCGTGAGTCTCAACTCCACAAAAGAGTGCGACGCGCAAAATAACGCGAGTGTGATCTGCACAAAACAGTGCGACGCGCAAAATAGCGCGAGTGTCAACTGCACAAAACAGTGCGACGCGCAAAATAGCGCGAGTGTGATCTGCACAAAACAGTGCGACGCGCAAATAGCGCGAGTGTCAACAGCACAAAACAGTGCGACTCGCAAAATAGCGCGAGTGTCAACTGCACAAAACAGTGCGACGCGCAAAATAGCGCGAGTGTGATCTGCACAAAACAGTGCGACGCGCAAAATAGCGCGAGTGTGATCTGCACAAAACAGTGCGACGCGCAAAATAGCGCGAGTGTCAACTGCACAAAACAGTGCGACCCCAAAATAGCGCGAGTGTCAACTGCACAAAACAGTGCGACGCACAAAATAGCGCGAGTGTCAACTGCACAAAACAGTGCGACTCGCAAAATAGCGCGAGTGTCAACTGCACAAAACAGTGCGACGCGCAAAATAGCGCGAGTGTGATCTGCACAAAATAGTGCAACGCGCAAAATAGGGCCAGTGTGAATAGCACAAAACATTGCGACGCGCAAAATAGGGCCAGTGTGAACAGCACAAAACAGTGCGACGCGCAAAATAGCGCGAGTGTGATCTGCACAAAACAGTGCGACGAGCAAAATAGCGCGAGTGTCCACTGCACAAAACAGTGGGACGCGCAAAATAGCGTGAGTGTCAACTCCACAAAAGAGTGCGACGCGCAAAATAACGCGAGTGTGATCTGCACAAAACAGTGCGACGCGCAAAATAGCGCGAGTGTCAACTGCACAAAACAGTGCGACGCGCAAAATAGCACGAGTGTGATCTGCACAAAACAGTGCGACGCGCAAAATAGCGCGAGTGTGATCTGCACAAAACAGTGCGACGCGCAAAATAGCGCGAGTGTCAACTGCACAAAACAGTGCGACCCCATAATAGCGCGAGTGTCAACTGCACAAAACAGTGCGACGCGCAAAATAGCGCGAGTGTCAACTGCACAAAACAGTGCGACTCGCAAAATAGCGCGAGTGTCAACTGCACAAAACAGTGCGACGCGCAAAATAGCGCGAGTGTGATCTGCACAAAACAGTGCGACGCGCAAAATAGCGCGAGTGTGATCTGCACAAAACAGTGCGACGCGCAAAATAGCGCGAGTGTCAACTGCACAAAACAGTGCGACCCCAAAATAGCGCGAGTGTCAACTGCACAAAACAGTGCGACGCACAAAATAGCGCGAGTGTCAACTGCACAAAACAGTGCGACTCGCAAAATAGCGCGAGTGTCAACTGCACAAAACAGTGCGACGCGCAAAATAGCGCGAGTTTGATCTGCACAAAACAGTGCGACGCGCAAAATAGCGCGAGTGTGATCTGCACAAAACAGTGCGACCCGCGAAATAGCGCGAGTGTCAACTGCCCAAAACAGTGGGACCCCAAAATAGCGCGAGTGTCAACTGCACAAAACAGTGCGACGCGCAAAATAGCGCGAGTGTCAACTGCACAAAACAGTGCGACCCCAAAATAGCGCGAGTGTCAACTGCACAAAACAGTGCGACGCGCAAAATAGCGCGAGTGTCAACTGCACAAAACAGTGCGACCCCAAAATAGCGCGAGTGTCAACTGCACAAAACAGTGCGACGCACAAAATAGCGCGAGTGTCAACTGCACAAAACAGTGCGACTCGCAAAATAGCGCGAGTGTCAACTGCACAAAACAGTGCGACGCGCAAAATAGCGCGAGTGTGATCTGCACAAAATAGTGCAACGCGCAAAATAGGGCCAGTGTGAATAGCACAAAACAGTGCGACGCGCAAAATAGGGCCAGTGTGAACAGCACAAAACAGTGCGACGCGCAAAATAGCGCGAGTGTGATCTGCACAAAACAGTGCGACGCGCAAAATAGCGCGAGTGTCCACTGCACAAAACAGTGCGAAGGGCAAAATAGCGTGAGTGTCAACTCCACAAAAGAGTGCGACGCGCAAAATAACGCGAGTGTGATCTGCACAAAACAGTGCGACGCGCAAAATAGCGCGAGTGTCAACTGCACAAAACAGTGCGACGCGCAAAATAGCGCGAGTGTGATCTGCACAAAACAGTGCGACGCGCAAAATAGCGCGAGTGTCAACTGCACAAAACAGTGCGACCCCAAAATAGCGCGAGTGTCAACTGCACAAAACAGTGCGACGCGCAAAATAGCGCGAGTGTCAACTGCACTAAACAGTGTGACTCGCAAAATAGCGCGAGTGCCAACTGCACAAAACAGTGCGACGCGCAAAATAGCGCGAGTGTGATCTGCACAAAACAGTGCGACGCGCAAAATAGCGCGAGTGTGATCTGCACAAAATAGTGCGACGCGCAAAATAGCGCGAGTGTCAACTGCACAAAACAGTGCGACCCCAAAATAGCGCGAGTGTCAACTGCACAAAACAGTGCGACGCGCAAAATAGCGCGAGTGTCAACTGCACAAAACAGTGCGACGCGCAAAATAGCGCGAGTGTGATCTGCACAAAACAGTGCAACGCGCAAAATAGGGCCAGTGTGAATAGCACAAAACAGTGCGACGCGCAAAATAGGGCCAGTGTGAACAGCGCAAAACAGTGCGACGCGCAAAATAGCGCGAGTGTCAACTGCACAAAACAGTGCGACCCCAAAATAGCGCGAGTGTCAACTGCACAAAACAGTGCGACGCACAAAATAGCGCGAGTGTCAACTGCACAAAACAGTGCGACTCGCAAAATAGCGCGAGTGTCAACTGCACAAAACAGTGCGACGCGCAAAATAGCGCGAGTTTGATCTGCACAAAACAGTGCGACGCGCAAAATAGCGCGAGTGTGATCTGCACAAAACAGTGCGACCCGCGAAATAGCGCGAGTGTCAACTGCCCAAAACAGTGGGACCCCAAAATAGCGCGAGTGTCAACTGCACAAAACAGTGCGACGCGCAAAATAGCGCGAGTTTGATCTGCACAAAACAGTGCGACGCGCAAAATAGCGCGAGTGTGATCTGCACAAAACAGTGCGACCCGCGAAATAGCGCGAGTGTCAACTGCCCAAAACAGTGGGACCCCAAAATAGCGCGAGTGTCAACTGCACAAAACAGTGCGACGCGCAAAATAGCGCGAGTGTCATCTGCACAAAACAGTGCGACCCCAAAATAGCGCGAGTGTCAACTGCACAAAACAGTGCGACGCACAAAATAGCGCGAGTGTCAACTGCACAAAACAGTGCGACTCGCAAAATAGCGCGAGTGTCAACTGCACAAAACAGTGCGACGCGCAAAATAGCGCGAGTGTGATCTGCACAAAATAGTGCAACGCGCAAAATAGGGCCAGTGTGAATAGCACAAAACAGTGCGACGCGCAAAATAGGGCCAGTGTGAACAGCACAAAACAGTGCGACGCGCAAAATAGCGCGAGTGTGATCTGCACAAAACAGTGCGACGCGCAAAATAGCGCGAGTGTCCACTGCACAAAACAGTGCGAAGGGCAAAATAGCGTGAGTGTCAACTCCACAAAAGAGTGCGACGCGCAAAATAACGCGAGTGTGATCTGCACAAAACAGTGCGACGCGCAAAATAGCGCGAGTGTCAACTGCACAAAACAGTGCGACGCGCAAAATAGCGCGAGTGTGATCTGCACAAAACAGTGCGACGCGCAAAATAGCGCGAGTGTGATCTGCACAAAACAGTGCGACGCGCAAAATAGCGCGAGTGTCAACTGCACAAAACAGTGCGACCCCAAAATAGCGCGAGTGTCAACTGCACAAAACAGTGCGACGCGCAAAATAGCGCGAGTGTCAACTGCACTAAACAGTGTGACTCGCAAAATAGCGCGAGTGCCAACTGCACAAAACAGTGCGACGCGCAAAATAGCGCGAGTGTGATCTGCACAAAACAGTGCGACGCGCAAAATAGCGCGAGTGTGATCTGCACAAAATAGTGCGACGCGCAAAATAGCGCGAGTGTCAACTGCACAAAACAGTGCGACCCCAAAATAGCGCGAGTGTCAACTGCACAAAACAGTGCGACGCGCAAAATAGCGCGAGTGTCAACTGCACAAAACAGTGCGACGCGCAAAATAGCGCGAGTGTGATCTGCACAAAACAGTGCCACGCGCAAAATAGGGCCAGTGTGAATAGCACAAAACAGTGCGACGCGCAAAATAGGGCCAGTGTGAACAGCGCAAAACAGTGCGACGCGCAAAATAGCGAGAGTGTCAACTGCACAAAACAGTGCGACCCCAAAATAGCGCGAGTGTCAACTGCACAAAACAGTGCGACGCACAAAATAGCGCGAGTGTCAACTGCACAAAACAGTGCGACTCGCAAAATAGCGCGAGTGTCAACTGCACAAAACAGTGCGACGCGCAAAATAGCGCGAGTTTGATCTGCACAAAACAGTGCGACGCGCAAAATAGCGCGAGTGTGATCTGCACAAAACAGTGCGACCCGCGAAATAGCGCGAGTGTCAACTGCCCAAAACAGTGGGACCCCAAAATAGCGCGAGTGTCAACTGCACAAAACAGTGCGACGCGCAAAATAGCGCGAGTGTCAACTGCACAAAACAGTGCGACCCCAAAATAGCGCGAGTGTCAACTGCACAAAACAGTGCGACGCCCAAAATAGCGCGAGTGTCAACTGCACAAAACAGTGCGACTCGCAAAATAGCGCGAGTGTCAACTGCACAAAACAGTGCGACGCGCAAAATAGCGCGAGTGTGATCTGCACAAAATAGTGCAACGCGCAAAATAGGGCCAGTGTGAATAGCAAAAAACAGTGCGACGCGCAAAATAGGGCCAGTGTGAACAGCACAAAACAGTGCGACGCGCAAAATAGCGCGAGTGTGATCTGCACAAAACAGTGCGACGCGCAAAATAGCGCGAGTGTCCACTGCACAAAACAGTGCGAAGGGCAAAATAGCGTGAGTGTCAACTCCACAAAAGAGTGCGACGCGCAAAATAACGCGAGTGTGATCTGCACAAAACAGTGCGACGCGCAAAATAGCGCGAGTGTCAACTGCACAAAACAGTGCGACGCGCAAAATAGCGCGAGTGTGATCTGCACAAAACAGTGCGACGCGCAAAATAGCGCGAGTGTGATCTGCACAAAACAGTGCGACGCGCAAAATAGCGCGAGTGTCAACTGCACAAAACAGTGCGACCCCAAAATAGCGCGAGTGTCAACTGCACAAAACAGTGCGACGCGCAAAATAGCGCGAGTGTCAACTGCACTAAACAGTGTGACTCGCAAAATAGCGCGAGTGCCAACTGCACAAAACAGTGCGACGCGCAAAATAGCGCGAGTGTGATCTGCACAAAACAGTGCGACGCGCAAAATAGCGCGAGTGTGATCTGCACAAAATAGTGCGACGCGCAAAATAGCGCGAGTGTCAACTGCACAAAACAGTGCGACGCGCAAAATAGCGCGAGTGTGATCTGCACAAAATAGTGCAACGCGCAAAATAGGGCCAGTGTGAATAGCACAAAACAGTGCGACGCGCAAAATAGGGCCAGTGTGAACAGCACAAAACAGTGCGACGCGCAAAATAGCGCGAGTGTGATCTGCACAAAACAGTGCGACGCGCAAAATAGCGCGAGTGTCCACTGCACAAAACAGTGCGAAGGGCAAAATAGCGTGAGTGTCAACTCCACAAAAGAGTGCGACGCGCAAAATAACGCGAGTGTGATCTGCACAAAACAGTGCGACGCGCAAAATAGCGCGAGTGTCAACTGCACAAAACAGTGCGACGCGCAAAATAGCGCGAGTGTGATCTGCACAAAACAGTACGACGCGCAAAATAGCGCGAGTGTGATCTGCACAAAACAGTGCGACGCGCAAAATAGCGCGAGTGTCAACTGCACAAAACAGTGCGACCCCAAAATAGCGCGAGTGTCAACTGCACAAAACAGTGCGACGCGCAAAATAGCGCGAGTGTCAACTGCACTAAACAGTGTGACTCGCAAAATAGCGCGAGTGCCAACTGCACAAAACAGTGCGACGCGCAAAATAGCGCGAGTGTGATCTGCACAAAACAGTGCGACGCGCAAAATAGCGCGAGTGTGATCTGCACAAAATAGTGCGACGCGCAAAATAGCGCGAGTGTCAACTGCACAAAACAGTGCGACCCCAAAATAGCGCGAGTGTCAACTGCACAAAACAGTGCGACGCGCAAAATAGCGCGAGTGTCAACTGCACAAAACAGTGCGACGCGCAAAATAGCGCGAGTGTGATCTGCACAAAACAGTGCAACGCGCAAAATAGGGCCAGTGTGAATAGCACAAAACAGTGCGACGCGCAAAATAGGGCCAGTGTGAACAGCGCAAAACAGTGCGACGCGCAAAATAGCGCGAGTGTCAACTGCACAAAACAGTGCGACCCCAAAATAGCGCGAGTGTCAACTGCACAAAACAGTGCGACGCACAAAATAGCGCGAGTGTCAACTGCACAAAACAGTGCGACTCGCAAAATAGCGCGAGTGTCAACTGCACAAAACAGTGCGACGCGCAAAATAGCGCGAGTTTGATCTGCACAAAACAGTGCGACGCGCAAAATAGCGCGAGTGTGATCTGCACAAAACAGTGCGACCCGCGAAATAGCGCGAGTGTCAACTGCCCAAAACAGTGGGACCCCAAAATAGCGCGAGTGTCAACTGCACAAAACAGTGCGACTCGCAAAATAGCGCGAGTGTCAACTGCACAAAACAGTGCGACGCGCAAAATAGCGCGAGTGTGATCTGCACAAAATAGTGCAACGCGCAAAATAGGGCCAGTGTGAATAGCACAAAACAGTGCGACGCGCAAAATAGGGCCAGTGTGAACAGCACAAAACAGTGCGACGCGCAAAATAGCGCGAGTGTGATCTGCACAAAACAGTGCGACGCGCAAAATAGCGCGAGTGTCCACTGCACAAAACAGTGCGAAGGGCAAAATAGCGTGAGTGTCAACTCCACAAAAGAGTGCGACGCGCAAAATAACGCGAGTGTGATCTGCACAAAACAGTGCGACGCGCAAAATAGCGCGAGTGTCAACTGCACAAAACAGTGCGACGCGCAAAATAGCGCGAGTGTGATCTGCACAAAACAGTGCGACGCGCAAAATAGCGCGAGTGTGATCTGCACAAAACAGTGCGACGCGCAAAATAGCGCGAGTGTCAACTGCACAAAACAGTGCGACCCCAAAATAGCGCGAGTGTCAACTGCACAAAACAGTGCGACGCGCAAAATAGCGCGAGTGTCAACTGCACTAAACAGTGTGACTCGCAAAATAGCGCGAGTGCCAACTGCACAAAACAGTGCGACGCGCAAAATAGCGCGAGTGTGATCTGCACAAAACAGTGCGACGCGCAAAATAGCGCGAGTGTGATCTGCACAAAATAGTGCGACGCGCAAAATAGCGCGAGTGTCAACTGCACAAAACAGTGCGACCCCAAAATAGCGCGAGTGTCAACTGCACAAAACAGTGCGACGCGCAAAATAGCGCGAGTGTCAACTGCACAAAACAGTGCGACGCGCAAAATAGCGCGAGTGTGATCTGCACAAAACAGTGCAACGCGCAAAATAGGGCCAGTGTGAATAGCACAAAACAGTGCGACGCGCAAAATAGGGCCAGTGTGAACAGCGCAAAACAGTGCGACGCGCAAAATAGCGAGAGTGTCAACTGCACAAAACAGTGCGACCCCAAAATAGCGCGAGTGTCAACTGCACAAAACAGTGCGACGCACAAAATAGCGCGAGTGTCAACTGCACAAAACAGTGCGACTCGCAAAATAGCGCGAGTGTCAACTGCACAAAACAGTGCGACGCGCAAAATAGCGCGAGTTTGATCTGCACAAAACAGTGCGACGCGCAAAATAGCGCGAGTGTGATCTGCACAAAACAGTGCGACCCGCGAAATAGCGCGAGTGTCAACTGCCCAAAACAGTGGGACCCCAAAATAGCGCGAGTGTCAACTGCACAAAACAGTGCGACGCGCAAAATAGCGCGAGTGTCAACTGCACAAAACAGTGCGACCCCAAAATAGCGCGAGTGTCAACTGCACAAAACAGTGCGACGCCCAAAATAGCGCGAGTGTCAACTGCACAAAACAGTGCGACTCGCAAAATAGCGCGAGTGTCAACTGCACAAAACAGTGCGACGCGCAAAATAGCGCGAGTGTGATCTGCACAAAATAGTGCAACGTGCAAAATAGGGCCAGTGTGAATAGCAAAAAACAGTGCGACGCGCAAAATAGGGCCAGTGTGAACAGCACAAAACAGTGCGACGCGCAAAATAGCGCGAGTGTGATCTGCACAAAACAGTGCGACGCGCAAAATAGCGCGAGTGTCCACTGCACAAAACAGTGCGAAGGGCAAAATAGCGTGAGTGTCAACTCCACAAAAGAGTGCGACGCGCAAAATAACGCGAGTGTGATCTGCACAAAACAGTGCGACGCGCAAAATAGCGCGAGTGTCAACTGCACAAAACAGTGCGACGCGCAAAATAGCGCGAGTGTGATCTGCACAAAACAGTGCGACGCGCAAAATAGCGCGAGTGTGATCTGCACAAAACAGTGCGACGCGCAAAATAGCGCGAGTGTCAACTGCACAAAACAGTGCGACCCCAAAATAGCGCGAGTGTCAACTGCACAAAACAGTGCGACGCGCAAAATAGCGCGAGTGTCAACTGCACTAAACAGTGTGACTCGCAAAATAGCGCGAGTGCCAACTGCACAAAACAGTGCGACGCGCAAAATAGCGCGAGTGTGATCTGCACAAAACAGTGCGACGCGCAAAATAGCGCGAGTGTGATCTGCACAAAATAGTGCGACGCGCAAAATAGCGCGAGTGTCAACTGCACAAAACAGTGCGACGCGCAAAATAGCGCGAGTGTGATCTGCACAAAATAGTGCAACGCGCAAAATAGGGCCAGTGTGAATAGCACAAAACAGTGCGACGCGCAAAATAGGGCCAGTGTGAACAGCACAAAACAGTGCGACGCGCAAAATAGCGCGAGTGTGATCTGCACAAAACAGTGCGACGCGCAAAATAGCGCGAGTGTCCACTGCACAAAACAGTGCGAAGGGCAAAATAGCGTGAGTGTCAACTCCACAAAAGAGTGCGACGCGCAAAATAACGCGAGTGTGATCTGCACAAAACAGTGCGACGCGCAAAATAGCGCGAGTGTCAACTGCACAAAACAGTGCGACGCGCAAAATAGCGCGAGTGTGATCTGCACAAAACAGTACGACGCGCAAAATAGCGCGAGTGTGATCTGCACAAAACAGTGCGACGCGCAAAATAGCGCGAGTGTCAACTGCACAAAACAGTGCGACCCCAAAATAGCGCGAGTGTCAACTGCACAAAACAGTGCGACGCGCAAAATAGCGCGAGTGTCAACTGCACTAAACAGTGTGACTCGCAAAATAGCGCGAGTGCCAACTGCACAAAACAGTGCGACGCGCAAAATAGCGCGAGTGTGATCTGCACAAAACAGTGCGACGCGCAAAATAGCGCGAGTGTGATCTGCACAAAATAGTGCGACGCGCAAAATAGCGCGAGTGTCAACTGCACAAAACAGTGCGACCCCAAAATAGCGCGAGTGTCAACTGCACAAAACAGTGCGACGCGCAAAATAGCGCGAGTGTCAACTGCACAAAACAGTGCGACGCGCAAAATAGCGCGAGTGTGATCTGCACAAAACAGTGCAACGCGCAAAATAGGGCCAGTGTGAATAGCACAAAACAGTGCGACGCGCAAAATAGGGCCAGTGTGAACAGCGCAAAACAGTGCGACGCGCAAAATAGCGCGAGTGTCAACTGCACAAAACAGTGCGACCCCAAAATAGCGCGAGTGTCAACTGCACAAAACAGTGCGACGCACAAAATAGCGCGAGTGTCAACTGCACAAAACAGTGCGACTCGCAAAATAGCGCGAGTGTCAACTGCACAAAACAGTGCGACGCGCAAAATAGCGCGAGTTTGATCTGCACAAAACAGTGCGACGCGCAAAATAGCGCGAGTGTGATCTGCACAAAACAGTGCGACCCGCGAAATAGCGCGAGTGTCAACTGCCCAAAACAGTGGGACCCCAAAATAGCGCGAGTGTCAACTGCACAAAACAGTGCGACGCGCAAAATAGCGCGAGTTTGATCTGCACAAAACAGTGCGACGCGCAAAATAGCGCGAGTGTGATCTGCACAAAACAGTGCGACCCGCGAAATAGCGCGAGTGTCAACTGCCCAAAACAGTGGGACCCCAAAATAGCGCGAGTGTCAACTGCACAAAACAGTGCGACGCGCAAAATAGCGCGAGTGTCAACTGCACAAAACAGTGCGACCCCAAAATAGCGCGAGTGTCAACTGCACAAAACAGTGCGACGCACAAAATAGCGCGAGTGTCAACTGCACAAAACAGTGCGACTCGCAAAATAGCGCGAGTGTCAACTGCACAAAACAGTGCGACGCGCAAAATAGCGCGAGTGTGATCTGCACAAAATAGTGCAACGCGCAAAATAGGGCCAGTGTGAATAGCACAAAACAGTGCGACGCGCAAAATAGGGCCAGTGTGAACAGCACAAAACAGTGCGACGCGCAAAATAGCGCGAGTGTGATCTGCACAAAACAGTGCGACGCGCAAAATAGCGCGAGTGTCCACTGCACAAAACAGTGCGAAGGGCAAAATAGCGTGAGTGTCAACTCCACAAAAGAGTGCGACGCGCAAAATAACGCGAGTGTGATCTGCACAAAACAGTGCGACGCGCAAAATAGCGCGAGTGTCAACTGCACAAAACAGTGCGACGCGCAAAATAGCGCGAGTGTGATCTGCACAAAACAGTGCGACGCGCAAAATAGCGCGAGTGTGATCTGCACAAAACAGTGCGACGCGCAAAATAGCGCGAGTGTCAACTGCACAAAACAGTGCGACCCCAAAATAGCGCGAGTGTCAACTGCACAAAACAGTGCGACGCGCAAAATAGCGCGAGTGTCAACTGCACTAAACAGTGTGACTCGCAAAATAGCGCGAGTGCCAACTGCACAAAACAGTGCGACGCGCAAAATAGCGCGAGTGTGATCTGCACAAAACAGTGCGACGCGCAAAATAGCGCGAGTGTGATCTGCACAAAATAGTGCGACGCGCAAAATAGCGCGAGTGTCAACTGCACAAAACAGTGCGACCCCAAAATAGCGCGAGTGTCAACTGCACAAAACAGTGCGACGCGCAAAATAGCGCGAGTGTCAACTGCACAAAACAGTGCGACGCGCAAAATAGCGCGAGTGTGATCTGCACAAAACAGTGCAACGCGCAAAATAGGGCCAGTGTGAATAGCACAAAACAGTGCGACGCGCAAAATAGGGCCAGTGTGAACAGCGCAAAACAGTGCGACGCGCAAAATAGCGCGAGTGTCAACTGCACAAAACAGTGCGACCCCAAAATAGCGCGAGTGTCAACTGCACAAAACAGTGCGACGCACAAAATAGCGCGAGTGTCAACTGCACAAAACAGTGCGACTCGCAAAATAGCGCGAGTGTCAACTGCACAAAACAGTGCGACGCGCAAAATAGCGCGAGTTTGATCTGCACAAAACAGTGCGACGCGCAAAATAGCGCGAGTGTGATCTGCACAAAACAGTGCGACCCGCGAAATAGCGCGAGTGTCAACTGCCCAAAACAGTGGGACCCCAAAATAGCGCGAGTGTCAACTGCACAAAACAGTGCGACGCGCAAAATAGCGCGAGTGTCAACTGCACAAAACAGTGCGACCCCAAAATAGCGCGAGTGTCAACTGCACAAAACAGTGCGACGCCCAAAATAGCGCGAGTGTCAACTGCACAAAACAGTGCGACTCGCAAAATAGCGCGAGTGTCAACTGCACAAAACAGTGCGACGCGCAAAATAGCGCGAGTGTGATCTGCACAAAATAGTGCAACGCGCAAAATAGGGCCAGTGTGAATAGCACAAAACAGTGCGACGCGCAAAATAGGGCCAGTGTGAACAGCACAAAACAGTGCGACGCGCAAAATAGCGCGAGTGTGATCTGCACAAAACAGTGCGACGCGCAAAATAGCGCGAGTGTCCACTGCACAAAACAGTGCGAAGGGCAAAATAGCGTGAGTGTCAACTCCACAAAAGAGTGCGACGCGCAAAATAACGCGAGTGTGATCTGCACAAAACAGTGCGACGCGCAAAATAGCGCGAGTGTCAACTGCACAAAACAGTGCGACGCGCAAAATAGCGCGAGTGTGATCTGCACAAAACAGTGCGACGCGCAAAATAGCGCGAGTGTGATCTGCACAAAACAGTGCGACGCGCAAAATAGCGCGAGTGTCAACTGCACAAAACAGTGCGACCCCAAAATAGCGCGAGTGTCAACTGCACAAAACAGTGCGACGCGCAAAATAGCGCGAGTGTCAACTGCACTAAACAGTGTGACTCGCAAAATAGCGCGAGTGCCAACTGCACAAAACAGTGCGACGCGCAAAATAGCGCGAGTGTGATCTGCACAAAACAGTGCGACGCGCAAAATAGCGCGAGTGTGATCTGCACAAAATAGTGCGACGCGCAAAATAGCGCGAGTGTCAACTGCACAAAACAGTGCGACCCCAAAATAGCGCGAGTGTCAACTGCACAAAACAGTGCGACGCGCAAAATAGCGCGAGTGTCAACTGCACAAAACAGTGCGACGCGCAAAATAGCGCGAGTGTGATCTGCACAAAACAGTGCAACGCGCAAAATAGGGCCAGTGTGAATAGCACAAAACAGTGCGACGCGCAAAATAGGGCCATTGTGAACAGCGCAAAACAGTGCGACGCGCAAAATAGCGCGAGTGTCAACTGCACAAAACAGTGCGACTCGCAAAATAGCGCGAGTGTCAACTGCACAAAACAGTGCGACGCGCAAAATAGCGCGAGTGTGATCTGCACAAAACAGTGCAACGCGCAAAATAGGGCCAGTGTGAATAGCACAAAACAGTGCGACGCGCAAAATAGGGCCAGTGTGAACAGCGCAAAACAGTGCGACGCGCAAAATAGCGCGAGTGTCAACTGCACAAAACAGTGCGACGCGCAAAATAGCGCGAGTGTGATCTGCACAAAACAGTGCGACGCGCAAAATAGCGCGAGTGTCAACTGCACAAAACAGTGCGACGCGCAAAATAGCGTGAGTGTCAACTCCACAAAAGAGTGCGGCGCGCAAAATAACGCGAGTGTGATCTGCACAAAACAGTGCGACGCGCAAAATAGCGCGAGTGTCAACTGCACAAAACAGTGCGACGCGCAAAATAGCGCGAGTGTGATCTGCACAAAACAGTGCGACGCGCAAATAGCGCGAGTGTCAACAGCACAGAACAGTGCGACTCGCAAAATAGCGCGAGTGTCAACTGCACAAAACAGTGCGACGCGCAAAATAGCGCGAGTGTGATCTGCACAAAACAGTGCGACGCGCAAAATAGCGCGAGTGTGATCTGCACAAAACAGTGCGACGCGCAAAATAGCGCGAGTGTCAACTGCACAAAACAGTGCGACCCCAAAATAGCGCGAGTGTCAACTGCACAAAACAGTGCGACGCCCAAAATAGCGCGAGTGTCAACTGCACAAAACAGTGCGACTCGCAAAATAGCGCGAGTGTCAACTGCACAAAACAGTGCGACGCGCAAAATAGCGCGAGTGTGATCTGCACAAAATAGTGCAACGCGCAAAATAGGGCCAGTGTGAATAGCACAAAACAGTGCGACGCGCAAAATAGGGCCAGTGTGAACAGCACAAAACAGTGCGACGCGCAAAATAGCGCGAGTGTGATCTGCACAAAACAGTGCGACGCGCAAAATAGCGCGAGTGTCCACTGCACAAAACAGTGCGAAGGGCAAAATAGCGTGAGTGTCAACTCCACAAAAGAGTGCGACGCGCAAAATAACGCGAGTGTGATCTGCACAAAACAGTGCGACGCGCAAAATAGCGCGAGTGTCAACTGCACAAAACAGTGCGACGCGCAAAATAGCGCGAGTGTGATCTGCACAAAACAGTGCGACGCGCAAAATAGCGCGAGTGTGATCTGCACAAAACAGTGCGACGCGCAAAATAGCGCGAGTGTCAACAGCACAAAACAGTGCGACCCCAAAATAGCGCGAGTGTCAACTGCACAAAACAGTGCGACGCGCAAAATAGCGCGAGTGTCAACTGCACTAAACAGTGTGACTCGCAAAATAGCGCGAGTGCCAACTGCACAAAACAGTGCGACGCGCAAAATAGCGCGAGTGTGATCTGCACAAAACAGTGCGACGCGCAAAATAGCGCGAGTGTGATCTGCACAAAATAGTGCGACGCGCAAAATAGCGCGAGTGTCAACTGCACAAAACAGTGCGACCCCAAAATAGCGCGAGTGTCAACTGCACAAAACAGTGCGACGCGCAAAATAGCGCGAGTGTCAACTGCACAAAACAGTGCGACGCGCAAAATAGCGCGAGTGTGATCTGCACAAAACAGTGCAACGCGCAAAATAGGGCCAGTGTGAATAGCACAAAACAGTGCGACGCGCAAAATAGGGCCATTGTGAACAGCGCAAAACAGTGCGACGCGCAAAATAGCGCGAGTGTCAACTGCACAAAACAGTGCGACTCGCAAAATAGCGCGAGTGTCAACTGCACAAAACAGTGCGACGCGCAAAATAGCGCGAGTGTGATCTGCACAAAACAGTGCAACGCGCAAAATAGGGCCAGTGTGAATAGCACAAAACAGTGCGACGCGCAAAATAGGGCCAGTGTGAACAGCGCAAAACAGTGCGACGCGCAAAATAGCGCGAGTGTCAACTGCACAAAACAGTGCGACGCGCAAAATAGCGCGAGTGTGATCTGCACAAAACAGTGCGACGCGCAAAATAGCGCGAGTGTCAACTGCACAAAACAGTGCGACGCGCAAAATAGCGTGAGTGTCAACTCCACAAAAGAGTGCGGCGCGCAAAATAACGCGAGTGTGATCTGCACAAAACAGTGCGACGCGCAAAATAGCGCGAGTGTCAACTGCACAAAACAGTGCGACGCGCAAAATAGCGCGAGTGTGATCTGCACAAAACAGTGCGACGCGCAAATAGCGCGAGTGTCAACAGCACAGAACAGTGCGACTCGCAAAATAGCGCGAGTGTCAACTGCACAAAACAGTGCGACGCGCAAAATAGCGCGAGTGTGATCTGCACAAAACAGTGCGACGCGCAAAATAGCGCGAGTGTGATCTGCACAAAACAGTGCGACGCGCAAAATAGCGCGAGTGTCAACTGCACAAAACAGTGCGACCCCAAAATAGCGCGAGTGTCAACTGCACAAAACAGTGCGACGCACAAAATAGCGCGAGTGTCAACTGCACAAAACAGTGCGACTCGCAAAATAGCGCGAGTGTCAACTGCACAAAACAGTGCGACGCGCAAAATAGCGCGAGTGTGATCTGCACAAAATAGTGCAACGCGCAAAATAGGGCCAGTGTGAACTGCACAAAACAGTGCGACGCGCAAAATAGGGCCAGTGTGAACAGCACAAAACAGTGCGACGCGCAAAATAGCGCGAGTGTGATCTGCACAAAACAGTGCGACGCGCAAAATAGCGCGAGTGTCCACTGCACAAAACAGTGCGACGCGCAAAATAGCGTGAGTGTCAACTCCACAAAAGAGTGCGACGCGCAAAATAACGCGAGTGTGATCTGCCCAAAACAGTGCGACGCGCAAAATAGCGCGAGTGTCAACTGCACAAAACAGTGCGACGCGCAAAATAGCGCGAGTGTGATCTGCACAAAACAGTGCGACGCGCAAAATAGCGCGAGTGTCAACTGCACAAAACAGTGCGACCCCAAAATAGCGCGAGTGTCAACTGCACAAAACAGTGCGACGCGCAAAATAGCGCGAGTGTCAACTGCACAAAACAGTGCGACGCGCAAAATAGCGCGAGTGTGATCTGTACAAAACAGTGCGACGCGCAAATAGCGCGAGTGTCAACAGCACAGAACAGTGCGACTCGCAAAATAGCGCGAGTGTCAACTGCACAAAACAGTGCGACGCGCAAAATAGCGCGAGTGTGATCTGCACAAAACAGTGCGAGGCGCAAAATAGCGCGAGTGTGATCTGCACAAAACAGTGCGACGCGCAAAATAGCGCGAGTGTCAACTGCACAAAACAGTGCGACCCCAAAATAGCGCGAGTGTCAACTGCACAAAACAGTGCGACGCGCAAAATAGCGCGAGTGTCAACTGCACAAAACAGTGCGACTCGCAAAATAGCGCGACTGTCAACTGCACAAAACAGTGCGACGCGCAAAATAACGCGAGTGTGATCTGCACAAAATAGTGCAACGCGCAAAATAGGGCCAGTGTGAATAGCACAAAACAGTGCGACGCGCAAAATAGGGCCAGTGTGAACAGCACAAAACAGTGCGAAGTGCAAAATAGCGCGAGTGTCAACAGCACAGAAGAGTGCGACTCGCAAAATAGCGCGAGTGTCAACTGCACAAAACAGTGCGACGCGCAAAATAGCACGAGTGTGATCTGCACAAAACAGTGCGACGCGCAAAATAGCGCGAGTGTGATCTGCACAAAACAGTGCGAAGTGCAAAATAGCGCGAGTGTCAACAGCACAGAACAGTGCGACTCGGAAAATAGCGCGAGTGTCAACTGCACAAAACAGTGCGACGCGCAAAATAGCGCGAGTGTGATCTGCACAAAACAGTGCGACGCGCAAAATAGCGCGAGTGTCAACTGCACAAAACAGTGCGACCCCAAAATAGCGAGAGTGTCAACTGCACAAAACAGTGCGACGCGCAAAATAGCGCGAGTGTCAACTGCACAAAACAGTGCGACGCGCAAAATAGGGCCAGTGTGAACAGCACAAAACAGTGCGACGCGCAAAATAGCGTGAGTGTCAACTGCACAAAACAGTGCGACGCGCAAAATAGCGCGAGTGTGATCTGCACAAAACAGTGCGACGCGCAAAATAGCGCGAGTGTGATCTGCACAAAACAGTGCGACCCGCGAAATAGCGCGAGTGTCAACTGCCCAAAACAGTGGGACCCCAAAATAGCGCGAGTGTCAACTGCACAAAACAGTGCGACGCGCAAAATAGCGCGAGTGTCAACTGCACAAAACAGTGCGACTCGCAAAATAGCGCGAGTGTCAACTGCACAAAACAGTGCGACGCGCAAAATAGCGCGAGTGTGATCTACACAAAACAGTGCAACGCGCAAAATAGGGCCAGTGTGAATAGCACAAAACAGTGCGACGCGCAAAATAGGGCCTGTGTGAACAGCGCAAAACAGTGCGACGCGCAAAATAGCGCGAGTGTCAACTGCACAAAACAGTGCGACGCGCAAAATAGCGCGAGTGTGATCTGCACAAAACAGTGCGACGCGCAAAATAGCGCGAGTGTCAACTGCACAAAACAGTGCGACGCGCAAAATAGCGTGAGTGTCAACTCCACAAAAGAGTGCGGCGCGTAAAATAACGCGAGTGTGATCTGCACAAAACAGTGCGACGCGCAAAATAGCGCGAGTGTCAACTGCACAAAACAGTGCGACGCGCAAAATAGCGCGAGTGTGATCTGCACAAAACAGTGCGACGCGCAAATAGCGCGAGTGTCAACAGCACAGAACAGTGCGACTCGCAAAATAGCGCGAGTGTCAACTGCACAAAACAGTGCGACGCGCAAAATAGCGCGAGTGTGATCTGCACAAAACAGTGCGACGCGCAAAATAGCGCGAGTGTGATCTGCACAAAACAGTGCGACGCGCAAAATAGCGCGAGTGTCAACTGCACAAAACAGTGCGACCCCAAAATAGCGCGAGTGTCAACTGGACAAAACAGTGCGACGCACAAAATAGCGCTAGTGTCAACTGCACAAAACAGTGCGACTCGCAAAATAGCGCGAGTGTCAACTGCACAAAACAGTGCGACGCGCAAAATAGCGCGAGTGTGATCTGCACAAAATAGTGCAACGCGCAAAATAGGGCCAGTGTGAATAGCACAAAACAGTGCGACGCGCAAAATAGGGCCAGTGTGAACAGCACAAAACAGTGCGACGCGCAAAATAGCGCGAGTGTGATCTGCACAAAACAGTGCGACGCGCAAAATAGCGCGAGTGTCCACTGCACAAAACAGTGCGACGCGCAAAATAGCGTGAGTGTCAACTCCACAAAAGAGTGCGACGCGCAAAATAACGCGAGTGTGATCTGCACAAAACAGTGCGACGCGCAAAATAGCGCGAGTGTCAACTGCACAAAACAGTGCGACGCGCAAAATAGCGCGAGTGTGATCTGCACAAAACAGTGCGACGCGCAAAATAGCGCGAGTGTGATCTGCACAAAACAGTGCGACGCGCAAAATAGCGCGAGTGTCAACTGCACAAAACAGTGCGACCCCAAAATAGCGCGAGTGTCAACTGCACAAAACAGTGCGACGCGCAAAATAGCGCGAGTGTCAACTGCACAAAACAGTGGGACTCGCAAAATAGCGCGCGTGTCAACTGCACAAAACAGTGCGACGCGCAAAATAGCGCGAGTGTGATCTGCACAAAACAGTGCGACGCGCAAAATAGCGCGAGTGTGATCTGCACAAAACAGTGCGACGCGCAAAATAGCGCGAGTGTCAACTGCACAAAACAGTGCGACCCCAAAATAGCGCGAGTGTCAACTGCACAAAACAGTGCGACGCGCAAAATAGCGCGAGTGTCAACTGCACAAAACAGTGCGACGCGCAAAATAGCGCGAGTGTGATCTGCACAAAACAGTGCAACGCGCAAAATAGGGCCAGTGTGAATAGCACAAAACAGTGCGACGCGCAAAATAGGGCCAGTGTGAACAGCGCAAAACAGTGCGACGCGCAAAATAGCGCGAGTGTCAACTGCACAAAACAGTGCGACGCGCAAAATAGCGCGAGTGTGATCTGCACAAAACAGTGCAACGCGCAAAATAGGGCCAGTGTGAATAGCACAAAACAGTGCGACGCGCAAAATAGGGCCAGTGTGAACAGCGCAAAACAGTGCGACGCGCAAAATAGCGCGAGTGTCAACTGCACAAAACAGTGCGACGCGCAAAATAGCGCGAGTGTGATCTGCACAAAACAGTGCGACGCGCAAATAGCGCGAGTGTCAACAGCACAGAACAGTGCGACTCGCAAAATAGCGCGAGTGTCAACTGCACAAAACAGTGCGACGCGCAAAATAGCGCGAGTGTGATCTGCACAAAACAGTGCGACGCGCAAAATAGCGCGAGTGTGATCTGCACAAAACAGTGCGACGCGCAAAATAGCGCGAGTGTCAACTGCACAAAACAGTGCGACCCCAAAATAGCGCGAGTGTCAACTGCACAAAACAGTGCGACGCACAAAATAGCGCGAGTGTCAACTGCACAAAACAGTGCGACTCGCAAAATAGCGCGAGTGTCAACTGCACAAAACAGTGCGACGCGCAAAATAGCGCGAGTGTGATCTGCACAAAATAGTGCAACGCGCAAAATAGGGCCAGTGTGAATAGCACAAAACAGTGCGACGCGCAAAATAGGGCCAGTGTGAACAGCACAAAACAGTGCGACGCGCAAAATAGCGCGAGTGTGATCTGCACAAAACAGTGCGACGCGCAAAATAGCGCGAGTGTCCACTGCACAAAACAGTGCGACGCGCAAAATAGCGTGAGTGTCAACTCCACAAAAGAGTGCGACGCGCAAAATAACGCGAGTGTGATCTGCACAAAACAGTGCGACGCGCAAAATAGCGCGAGTGTCAACTGCACAAAACAGTGCGACGCGCAAAACAGCGCGAGTGTGATCTGCACAAAACAGTGCGACGCGCAAAATAGCGCGAGTGTGATCTGCACAAAACAGTGCGACGCGCAAAATAGCGCGAGTGTCAACTGCACAAAACAGTGCGACCCCAAAATAGCGCGAGTGTCAACTGCACAAAACAGTGCGACGCGCAAAATAGCGCGAGTGTCAACTGCACAAAACAGTGGGACTCGCAAAATAGCGCGAGTGTCAACTGCACAAAACAGTGCGACGCGCAAAATAGCGCGAGTGTGATCTGCACAAAACAGTGCGACGCGCAAAATAGCGCGAGTGTGATCTGCACAAAACAGTGCGACGCGCAAAATAGCGCGAGTGTCAACTGCACAAAACAGTGCGACCCCAAAATAGCGCGAGTGTCAACTGCACAAAACAGTGCGACGCGCAAAATAGCGCGAGTGTCAACTGCACAAAACAGTGCGACGCGCAAAATAGCGCGAGTGTGATCTGCACAAAACAGTGCAACGCGCAAAATAGGGCCAGTGTGAATAGCACAAAACAGTGCGACGCGCAAAATAGGGCCAGTGTGAACAGCGCAAAACAGTGCGACGCGCAAAATAGCGCGAGTGTCAACTGCACAAAACAGTGCGACGCGCAAAATAGCGCGAGTGTGATCTGCACAAAACAGTGCAACGCGCAAAATAGGGCCAGTGTGAATAGCACAAAACAGTGCGACGCGCAAAATAGGGCCAGTGTGAACAGCGCAAAACAGTGCGACGCGCAAAATAGCGCGAGTGTCAACTGCACAAAACAGTGCGACGCGCAAAATAGCGCGAGTGTGATCTGCACAAAACAGTGCGACGCGCAAAATAGCGCGAGTGTCAACTGCACAAAACAGTGCGACGCGCAAAATAGCGTGAGTGTCAACTCCACAAAAGAGTGCGGCGCGCAAAATAACGCGAGTGTGATCTGCACAAAACAGTGCGACGCGCAAAATAGCGCGAGTGTGATCTGCACAAAACAGTGCGACGCGCAAAATAGCGCGAGTGTGATCTGCACAAAACAGTGCGACGCGCAAAATAGCGCGAGTGTCAACTGCACAAAACAGTGCGACCCCAAAATAGCGCGAGTGTCAACTGCACAAAACAGTGCGACGCGCAAAATAGCGCGAGTGTCAACTGCACAAAACAGTGGGACTCGCAAAATAGCGCGAGTGTCAACTGCACAAAACAGTGCGACGCGCAAAATAGCGCGAGTGTGATCTGCACAAAACAGTGCGACGCGCAAAATAGCGCGAGTGTGATCTGCACAAAACAGTGCGACGCGCAAAATAGCGCGAGTGTCAACTGCACAAAACAGTGCGACCCCAAAATAGCGCGAGTGTCAACTGCACAAAACAGTGCGACGCGCAAAATAGCGCGAGTGTCAACTGCACAAAACAGCGCGACGCGCAAAATAGCGCGAGTGTGATCTGCACAAAACAGTGCAACGCGCAAAATAGGGCCAGTGTGAATAGCACAAAACAGTGCGACGCGCAAAATAGGGCCAGTGTGAACAGCGCAAAACAGTGCGACGCGCAAAATAGCGCGAGTGTCAACTGCACAAAACAGTGCGACTCGCAAAATAGCGCGAGTGTCAACTGCACAAAACAGTGCGACGCGCAAAATAGCGCGAGTGTGATCTGCACAAAACAGTGCAACGCGCAAAATAGGGCCAGTGTGAACAGCACAAAACAGTGCGACGCGCAAAATAGGGCCAGTGCGAACAGCGCAAAACAGTGCGACGCGCAAAATAGCGCGAGTGTCAACTGCACAAAACAGTGCGACGCGCAAAATAGCGCGAGTGTGATCTGCACAAAACAGTGCGACGCGCAAAATAGCGCGAGTGTGATCTGCACAAAACAGTGCGACGCAAAATAGCGCGAGTGTCAACTGCACAAAACAGTGCGACCCCAAAATAGCGCGAGTGTCAACTGCACAAAACAGTGCGACGCGCAAAATAGCGCGAGTGTCAACTGCACAAAACAGTGGGCCTCGCAAAATAGCGCGAGTGTCAACTGCACAAAACAGTGCGACGCGCAAAATAGCGCGAGTGTGATCTGCACAAAACAGTGCGACGCGCAAAATAGCGCGAGTGTGATCTGCACAAAACAGTGCGACGCGCAAAATAGCGCGAGTGTCAACTGCACAAAACAGTGCGACCCCAAAATAGCGCGAGTGTCAACTGCACAAAACAGTGCGACGCGCAAAATAGCGCGAGTGTCAACTGCACAAAACAGTGCGACGCGCAAAATAGTGCGAGTGTGATCTGCACAAAACAGTGCAACGCGCAAAATAGGGCCAGTGTGAATAGCACAAAACAGTGCGACGCGCAAAATAGGGCCAGTGTGAACAGCGCAAAACAGTGCGACGCGCAAAATAGCGCGAGTGTCAACTGCACAAAACAGTGCGACTCGCAAAATAGCGCGAGTGTCAACTGCACAAAACAGTGCGACGCGCAAAATAGCGCGAGTGTGATCTGCACAAAACAGTGCAACGCGCAAAATAGGGCCAGTGTGAATAGCACAAAACAGTGCGACGCGCAAAATAGGGCCAGTGTGAACAGCGCAAAACAGTGCGACGCGCAAAATAGCGCGAGTGTCAACTGCACAAAACAGTGCGACGCGCAAAATAGCGCGAGTGTGATCTGCACAAAACAGTGCGACGCGCAAAATAGCGCGAGTGTCAACTGCACAAAACAGTGCGACGCGCAAAATAGCGTGAGTGTCAACTCCACAAAAGAGTGCGGCGCGCAAAATAACGCGAGTGTGATCTGCACAAAACAGTGCGACGCGCAAAATAGCGCGAGTGTGATCTGCACAAAACAGTGCGACGCGCAAAATAGCGCGAGTGTGATCTGCACAAAACAGTGCGACGCGCAAAATAGCGCGAGTGTCAACTGCACAAAACAGTGCGACCCCAAAATAGCGCGAGTGTCAACTGCACAAAACAGTGCGACGCACAAAATAGCGCGAGTGTCAACTGCACAAAACAGTGCGACTCGCAAAATAGCGCGAGTGTCAACTGCACAAAACAGTGCGACGCGCAAAATAGCGCGAGTGTGATCTGCACAAAATAGTGCAACGCGCAAAATAGGGCCAGTGTGAATAGCACAAAACAGTGCGACGCGCAAAATAGGGCCAGTGTGAACAGCACAAAACAGTGCGACGCGCAAAATAGCGCGAGTGTGATCTGCACAAAACAGTGCGACGCGCAAAATAGCGCGAGTGTCCACTGCACAAAACAGTGCGACGCGCAAAATAGCGTGAGTGTCAACTCCACAAAAGAGTGCGACGCGCAAAATAACGCGAGTGTGATCTGCACAAAACAGTGCGACGCGCAAAATAGCGCGAGTGTCAACTGCACAAAACAGTGCGACGCGCAAAATAGCGCGAGTGTGATCTGCACAAAACAGTGCGACGCGCAAAATAGCGCGAGTGTGATCTGCACAAAACAGTGCGACGCGCAAAATAGCGCGAGTGTCAACTGCACAAAACAGTGCGACCCCAAAATAGCGCGAGTGTCAACTGCACAAAACAGTGCGACGCGCAAAATAGCGCGAGTGTCAACTGCACAAAACAGTGGGACTCGCAAAATAGCGCGAGTGTCAACTGCACAAAACAGTGCGACGCGCAAAATAGCGCGAGTGTGATCTGCACAAAACAGTGCGACGCGCAAAATAGCGCGAGTGTCAACTGCACAAAACAGTGCGACCCCAAAATAGCGCGAGTGTCAACTGCACAAAACAGTGCGACGCGCAAAATAGCGCGAGTGTCAACTGCACAAAACAGTGCGACGCGCAAAATAGCGCGAGTGTGATCTGCACAAAACAGTGCAACGCGCAAAATAGGGCCAGTGTGAATAGCACAAAACAGTGCGACGCGCAAAATAGGGCCAGTGTGAACAGCGCAAAACAGTGCGACGCGCAAAATAGCGCGAGTGTCAACTGCACAAAACAGTGCGACGCGCAAAATAGCGCGAGTGTGATCTGCACAAAACAGTGCAACGCGCAAAATAGGGCCAGTGTGAATAGCACAAAACAGTGCGACGCGCAAAATAGGGCCAGTGTGAACAGCGCAAAACAGTGCGACGCGCAAAATAGCGCGAGTGTCAACTGCACAAAACAGTGCGACGCGCAAAATAGCGCGAGTGTGATCTGCACAAAACAGTGCGACGCGCAAAATAGCGCGAGTGTCAACTGCACAAAACAGTGCGACGCGCAAAATAGCGTGAGTGTCAACTCCACAAAAGAGTGCGGCGCGCAAAATAACGCGAGTGTGATCTGCACAAAACAGTGCGACGCGCAAAATAGCGCGAGTGTGATCTGCACAAAACAGTGCGACGCGCAAAATAGCGCGAGTGTGATCTGCACAAAACAGTGCGACGCGCAAAATAGCGCGAGTGTCAACTGCACAAAACAGTGCGACCCCAAAATAGCGCGAGTGTCAACTGCACAAAACAGTGCGACGCGCAAAATAGCGCGAGTGTCAACTGCACAAAACAGTGGGACTCGCAAAATAGCGCGAGTGTCAACTGCACAAAACAGTGCGACGCGCAAAATAGCGCGAGTGTGATCTGCACAAAACAGTGCGACGCGCAAAATAGCGCGAGTGTGATCTGCACAAAACAGTGCGACGCGCAAAATAGCGCGAGTGTCAACTGCACAAAACAGTGCGACCCCAAAATAGCGCGAGTGTCAACTGCACAAAACAGTGCGACGCGCAAAATAGCGCGAGTGTCAACTGCACAAAACAGTGCGACGCGCAAAATAGCGCGAGTGTGATCTGCACAAAACAGTGCAACGCGCAAAATAGGGCCAGTGTGAATAGCACAAAACAGTGCGACGCGCAAAATAGGGCCAGTGTGAACAGCGCAAAACAGTGCGACGCGCAAAATAGCGCGAGTGTCAACTGCACAAAACAGTGCGACTCGCAAAATAGCGCGAGTGTCAACTGCACAAAACAGTGCGACGCGCAAAATAGCGCGAGTGTGATCTGCACAAAACAGTGCAACGCGCAAAATAGGGCCAGTGTGAACAGCACAAAACAGTGCGACGCGCAAAATAGGGCCAGTGTGAACAGCGCAAAACAGTGCGACGCGCAAAATAGCGCGAGTGTCAACTGCACAAAACAGTGCGACGCGCAAAATAGCGCGAGTGTGATCTGCACAAAACAGTGCGACGCGCAAAATAGCGCGAGTGTGATCTGCACAAAACAGTGCGACGCAAAATAGCGCGAGTGTCAACTGCACAAAACAGTGCGACCCCAAAATAGCGCGAGTGTCAACTGCACAAAACAGTGCGACGCGCAAAATAGCGCGAGTGTCAACTGCACAAAACAGTGGGCCTCGCAAAATAGCGCGAGTGTCAACTGCACAAAACAGTGCGACGCGCAAAATAGCGCGAGTGTGATCTGCACAAAACAGTGCGACGCGCAAAATAGCGCGAGTGTGATCTGCACAAAACAGTGCGACGCGCAAAATAGCGCGAGTGTCAACTGCACAAAACAGTGCGACCCCAAAATAGCGCGAGTGTCAACTGCACAAAACAGTGCGACGCGCAAAATAGCGCGAGTGTCAACTGCACAAAACAGTGCGACGCGCAAAATAGTGCGAGTGTGATCTGCACAAAACAGTGCAACGCGCAAAATAGGGCCAGTGTGAATAGCACAAAACAGTGCGACGCGCAAAATAGGGCCAGTGTGAACAGCGCAAAACAGTGCGACGCGCAAAATAGCGCGAGTGTCAACTGCACAAAACAGTGCGACTCGCAAAATAGCGCGAGTGTCAACTGCACAAAACAGTGCGACGCGCAAAATAGCGCGAGTGTGATCTGCACAAAACAGTGCAACGCGCAAAATAGGGCCAGTGTGAATAGCACAAAACAGTGCGACGCGCAAAATAGGGCCAGTGTGAACAGCGCAAAACAGTGCGACGCGCAAAATAGCGCGAGTGTCAACTGCACAAAACAGTGCGACGCGCAAAATAGCGCGAGTGTGATCTGCACAAAACAGTGCGACGCGCAAAATAGCGCGAGTGTCAACTGCACAAAACAGTGCGACGCGCAAAATAGCGTGAGTGTCAACTCCACAAAAGAGTGCGGCGCGCAAAATAACGCGAGTGTGATCTGCACAAAACAGTGCGACGCGCAAAATAGCGCGAGTGTGATCTGCACAAAACAGTGCGACGCGCAAAATAGCGCGAGTGTGATCTGCACAAAACAGTGCGACGCGCAAAATAGCGCGAGTGTCAACTGCACAAAACAGTGCGACCCCAAAATAGCGCGAGTGTCAACTGCACAAAACAGTGCGACGCGCAAAATAGCGCGAGTGTCAACTGCACAAAACAGTGGGACTCGCAAAATAGCGCGAGTGTCAACTGCACAAAACAGTGCGACGCGCAAAATAGCGCGAGTGTGATCTGCACAAAACAGTGCGACGCGCAAAATAGCGCGAGTGTGATCTGCACAAAACAGTGCGACGTGCAAAATAGCGCGAGTGTCAACTGCACAAAACAGTGGGACTCGCAAAATAGCGCGAGTGTCAACTGCACAAAACAGTGCGACGCGCAAAATAGCGCGAGTGTGATCTGCACAAAACAGTGCGACGCGCAAAATAGCGCGAGTGTGATCTGCACAAAACAGTGCGAAGTGCAAAATAGCGCGAGTGTCAACAGCACAGAACAGTGCCACTCGGAAAATAGCGCGAGTGTCAACTGCACAAAACAGTGGGACGCGCAAAATAGCGCGAGTGTGATCTGCACAAAACAGTGCGACGCGCAAAATAGCGCGAGTGTGATCTGCACAAAACAGTGCGACGCGCAAAATAGCGCGAGTGTCAACTGCACAAAACAGTGCGACCCCAAAATAGCGTGAGTGTCAACTGCACAAAACAGTGCGACTCGCAAAATAGCGCGAGTGTCAACTGCACAAAACAGTGCGACGCGCAAAATAGCGCGAGTGTGATCTGCACAAAACAGTGCGACGCGCAAAATAGCGCGAGTGTCAACTGCACAAAACGGTGCGACTCCCAAAATAGCGCGAGTGTCAACTGCACAAAACAGTGCGACGCGCAAAATAGCGCGAGTGTCAACTGCACAAAACAGTGGGACTCGCAAAATAGCGCGAGTGTCAACTGCACAAAACAGTGCGACGCGCAAAATAGCGCGAGTGTGATCTGCACAAAACAGTGCGACGCGCAAAATAGCGCGAGTGTGATCTGCACAAAACAGTGCGAAGTGCAAAATAGCGCGAGTGTCAACAGCACAGAACAGTGCGACTCGGAAAATAGCGCGAGTGTCAACTGCACAAAACAGTGGGACGCGCAAAATAGCGCGAGTGTGATCTGCACAAAACAGTGCGACGCGCAAAATAGCGCGAGTGTGATCTGCACAAAACAGTGCGACGCGCAAAATAGCGCGAGTGTCAACTGCACAAAACAGTGGGACTCGCAAAATAGCGCGAGTGTCAACTGCACAAAACAGTGCGACGCGCAAAATAGCGCGAGTGTGATCTGCACAAAACAGTGCGACGCGCAAAATAGCGCGAGTGTGATCTGCACAAAACAGTGCGAAGTGCAAAATAGCGCGAGTGTCAACAGCACAGAACAGTGCGACTCGGAAAATAGCGCGAGTGTCAACTGCACAAAACAGTGGGACGCGCAAAATAGCGCGAGTGTGATCTGCACAAAACAGTGCGACGCGCAAAATAGCGCGAGTGTGATCTGCACAAAACAGTGCGACGCGCAAAATAGCGCGAGTGTCAACTGCACAAAACAGTGCGACCCCAAAATAGCGTGAGTGTCAACTGCACAAAACAGTGCGACTCGCAAAATAGCGCGAGTGTCAACTGCACAAAACAGTGCAACGCGCAAAATAGCGCGAGTGTGATCTGCACAAAACAGTGCGACGCGCAAAATAGCGCGAGTGTCAACTGCACAAAACGGTGCGACTCCCAAAATAGCGCGAGTGTCAACTGCACAAAACAGTGCGACGCGCAAAATAGCGCGAGTGTCAACTGCACAAAACAGTGCGACTCGCAAAATAGCGCGAGTGTCAACTGCACAAAACAGTGCGACGCGCAAAATAGCGCGAGTGTGATCTGCACAAAACAGTGCGACGCGCAAAATAGGGCCAGTGTGAACAGCACAAAACAGTGCGACGCGCAAAATAGCGGGAGTGCCAACTGCACAAAACAGTGCGACGCGCAAAATAGCGCGAGTGTGATCTGCACAAAACAGTGCGACGCGCAAAATAGCGCGAGTGTCAACTGCACAAAACGGTGCGACTCCCAAAATAGCTCGAGTGTCAACTGCACAAAACAGTGCGACGCGCAAAATAGCGCGAGTGTCAACTGCACAAAACAGTGCGACTCGCAAAATAGCGCGAGTGTCAACTGCACAAAACAGTGCGACGCGCAAAATAGCGCGAGTGTGATCTGCACAAAACAGTGCGACGCGCAAAATAGGGCCAGTGTGAACAGCACAAAACAGTGCGACGCGCAAAATAGCGCGAGTGTCAACTGCACAAAACAGTGCGACGCGCAAAATGGCGCGAGTGTGATCTGCACAAAACAATGTGAAGCGCAAAATAGCGCGAGTGTCAACTGCACAAAACAGTGCGACTCGCAAAATAGCACGAGTGTCAACTGCACAAAACAGTGCGACGCGCAAAATAGCGCGAGTGTGATCTGCCCAAAATGGTGCGACGCGTAAAATAGCGCGAGTGTGAACTGCACAAAACGGTGCGACGCGCAAAATAGCGCGAGTGTCAACAGCACAAAATAGTGCGACGCGGAATGTAGCGCCAGTGTGAACAGCACAAAATAGTGCCACGCGCAAAATAGCGCGAGTGTCAACCGCACAAAACAGTGCGACGCGCAAAATAGCGCGAGTGTCAACTGCACAAAACAGTGCGACGCGCAAAATAGCGCGAGTGTCAACTGCACAAAACAGTGCGACGCGCAAAATAGCGCGAGTGTGATTTGCACAAAACAGTGCGACGCGCAAAATAGGGCGAGTGTGATCTGCACAACACAGTGCGACGTGCAAAATAGCGCGAGGGTGATCTGCACAAAACAGTGCGACTCGCAAAATCGCGCGAGCGTGATCTGCACAAAACAGTGCGACGCGCAAAATAGCGCGAGTGTCAACTGCACAAAACAGTGCGACGCGCAAAATAGCGCGAGTGTGATCTGCACAAAACAATGTGAAGCGCAAAATAGCGCGAGTGTCAACTGCACAAAACAGTGCGACTCGCAAAATAGCACGAGTGTCAACAGCACAGAAGAGTGCGACTCGCAAAATAGCGCGAGTGTCAACTGCACAAAACAGTGCGACGCGCAAAATAGCGCGAGTGTGATCTGCACAAAACAGTGCGACGCGCAAAATAGCGCGAGTGTGATCTGCACAAAACAGTGCGAAGTGCAAAATAGCGCGAGTGTCAACAGCACAGAACAGTGCGACTCGCAAAATAGCGCGAGTGTCAACTGCACAAAACAGTGCGACGCGCAAAATAGCGCGAGTGTGATCTGCACAAAATAGTGCGACGCGCAAAATAGCGCGAGTGTGATCTGCGCAAAACAGTGCGAAGTGCAAAATAGCGCGAGTGTCAACAGAACAGAACAGTGCGACTCGCAAAATAGCGCGAGTGTCAACTGCACAAAACAGTGCGACGCGCAAAATAGCGCGAGTGTGATCTGCACAAAACAGTGCGACGTGCAAAATAGCGCGAGTGTGATCTGCACAAAACAGTGCGACGCGCAAAATAGCGCGAGTGTCAACTGCACAAAACAGTGCGACCCCAAAATAGCGCGAGTGTCAACTGCACAAAGCAGTGCGACTCGCAAAATAGCGCGAGTGTCAACTGCACAAAACAGTGCGACGCGCAAAATAGCGCGAGTGTGATCTGCACAAAACAGTGCGACGCGCAAAATAGGGCCAGTGTGAACAGCACAAAACAGTGCGACGCGCAAAATAGCGTGAGTGTCAACTGCACAAAACAGTGCGACGCGCAAAATAGCGCGAGTGTCAACTGCACAAAACGGTGCGACTCCCAAAATAGCGCGAGTGTCAACTGCACAAAACAGTGCGACGCGCAAAATAGCGCGAGTGTCAACTGCACAAAACAGTGCGACTCGCAAAATAGCGCGAGTGTCAACTGCACAAAACAGTGCGACGCGCAAAATAGCGCGAGTGTGATCTGCACAAAACAGTGCGACGCGCAAAATAGGGCCAGTGTGAACAGCACAAAACAGTGCGACGCGCAAAATAGCGCGAGTGTCAACTGCACAAAACAGTGCGACGCGCAAAATAGCGCGAGTGTGATCTGCACAAAACAATGTGAAGCGCAAAATAGCGCGAGTGTCAACTGCACAAAACAGTGCGACTCGCAAAATAGCACGAGTGTCAACTGCACAAAACAGTGCGACGCGCAAAATAGCGCGAGTGTGATCTGCCCAAAATGGTGCGACGCGTAAAATAGCGCGAGTGTGAACTGCACAAAACGGTGCGACGCGCAAAATAGCGCGAGTGTCAACAGCACAAAATAGTGCGACGCGGAATGTAGCGCCAGTGTGAACAGCACAAAATAGTGCCACGCGCAAAATAGCGCGAGTGTCAACTGCACAAAACAGTGCGACGCGCAAAATAGCGCGAGTGTCAACTGCACAAAACAGTGCGACGCGCAAAATAGCGCGAGTGTCAACTGCACAAAACAGTGCGACGCGCAAAATAGCGCGAGTGTGATTTGCACAAAACAGTGCGACGCGCAAAATAGGGCGAGTGTGATCTGCACAACACAGTGCGACGTGCAAAATAGCGCGAGTGTCAACTGCACAAAACAGTGCGACCCCAAAATAGCGCGAGTGTCAACTGCACAAAACAGTGCGACTCGCAAAATAGCGCGAGTGTCAACTGCACAAAACAGTGCGACGCGCAAAATAGCGCGAGTGTGATCTGCACAAAACAGTGCGACGCGCAAAATAGGGCCAGTGTGAACAGCACAAAACAGTGCGACGCGCAAAATAGCGGGAGTGTCAACTGCACAAAACAGTGCGACGCGCAAAATAGCGCGAGTGTGATCTGCACAAAACAGTGCGACGCGCAAAATAGCGCGAGTGTCAACTGCACAAAACGGTGCGACTCCCAAAATAGCGCGAGTGTCAACTGCACAAAACAGTGCGACGCGCAAAATAGCGCGAGTGTCAACTGCACAAAACAGTGCGACTCGCAAAATAGCGCGAGTGTCAACTGCACAAAACAGTGCGACGCGCAAAATAGCGCGAGTGTGATCTGCACAAAACAGTGCGACGCGCAAAATAGGGCCAGTGTGAACAGCAGAAAACAGTGCGACGCGCAAAATAGCGCGAGTGTCAACTGCACAAAACAGTGCGACGCGCAAAATAGCTCGAGTGTGATCTGCACAAAACAGTGCGACGCGCAAAATAGCGCGAGTGTGATCTGCACAAAACAGTGCGACGCGCAAAATAGCGCGAGTGTCAACTGCACAAAACGGTGCGACTCCCAAAATAGCGCGAGTGTCAACTGCACAAAACAGTGCGACGGGCAAAATAGCGCGAGTGTCAACTGCACAAAACAGAGCGACTCGCAAAATAGCGCGAGTGTCAACTGCACAAAACAGTGCGACGCGCAAAATAGCGCGAGTGTGATCTGCATAAAACAGTGCGACGCGCAAAATAGCGCGAGTGTGATCTGCACAACACAGTGCGACGTGCAAAATAGCGCGAGGGTGATCTGCACAAAACAGTGCGACGCGCAAAATAGCGCGAGTGTGATCCGCACAAAACAGTGCGACGCGCAAAATAGCGCGAGTGTCAACTGCACAAAACAGTGCGACGCGCAAAATAGCGTGAGTGTCAACTCCACAAAAGAGTGCGACGCGCAAAATAGCGTGAGTGTCAACTCCACAAAAGAGTGCGACGCGCAAAATAACGCGAGTGTGATCTGCACAAAACAGTGCGACGCGCAAAATAGCGCGAGTGTCAACTGCACAAACCAGTGCGACGCGCAAAATAGCGCGAGTGTGATCTGCACAAAACAGTGCGACGTGCAAAATAGCGCGAGTGTGATCTGCACAAAACAGTGCGAAGTGCATAATAGCGCGAGTGTCAACAGCACAGAACAGTGCGACTCGCAAAATAGCGCGAGTGTCAACTGCACAAAACAGTGCGACGCGCAAAATAGCACGAGTGTGATCTGCACAAAACAGTGCGACGCGCAAAATAGCGCAAGTGTCAACTGCACAAAACAGTGCGACCCCAAAATAGCGCGAGTGTCAACTGCACAAAACAGTGCGACTCGCAAAATAGCGCGAGTGTCAACTGCACAAAACAGTGCGACGCGCAAAATAGCGCGAGTGTGATCTGCACAAAACAGTGCGACGCGCAAAATAGGGCCAGTGTGAACAGCACAAAACAGTGCGACGTGCAAAATAGCGTGAGTGTCAACTGCACAAAACAGTGCGACGCGCAAAATAGCGCGAGTGTCAACTGCACAAAACGGTGCGACTCCCAAAATAGCGCGAGTGTCAACTGCACAAAACAGTGCGACGCGCAAAATAGCGCGAGTGTCAACTGCACAAAACAGTGCGACTCACAAAATAGCGCGAGTGTCAACTGCACAAAACAGTGCGACGCGCAAAATAGCGCGAGTGTGATCTGCACAAAACAGTGCGACGCGCAAAATAGGGCCAGTGTGAACAGCACAAAACAGTGCGACGCGCAAAATAGCGCGAGTGTCAACTGCACAAAACAGTGCGACGCGCAAAATAGCGCGAGTGTGATCTGCACAAAACAATGTGAAGCGCAAAATAGCGCGAGTGTCAACTGCACAAAACAGTGCGACTCGCAAAATAGCACGAGTGTCAACTGCACAAAACAGTGCGACGCGCAAAATAGCGCGAGTGTGATCTGCCCAAAATGGTGCGACGCGTAAAATAGCGCGAGTGTGAACTGCACAAAACGGTGCGACACGCAAAATAGCGCGAGTGTCAACAGCACAAAATAGTGCGACGCGGAATGTAGCGCCAGTGTGAACAGCACAAAATAGTGCCACGCGCAAAATAATGCGAGTGTCAACTGCACAAAACAGTGCGACGCGCAAAATAGCGCGAGTGTCAACTGCACAAAACAGTGCGACGCGCAAAATAGCGCGAGTGTCAACTGCACAAAACAGTGCGACGCGCAAAATAGCGCGAGTGTGATTTGCACAAAACAGTGCGACGCTCAAAATAGGGCGAGTGTGATCTGCACAACACAGTGCGACGTGCAAAATAGCGCGAGTGTCAACTGCACAAAACAGTGCGACCCCAAAATAGCGCGAGTGTCAACTGCACAAAACAGTGCGACTCGCAAAATAGCGCGAGTGTCAACTGCACAAAACAGTGCGACGCGCAAAATAGCGCGAGTGTGATCTGCACAAAACAGTGCGACGCGCAAAATAGGGCCAGTGTGAACAGCACAAAACAGTGCGACGCGCAAAATAGCGGGAGTGTCAACTGCACAAAACAGTGCGACGCGCAAAATAGCGCGAGTGTGATCTGCACAAAACAGTGCGACGCGCAAAATAGCGCGAGTGTCAACTGCACAAAACGGTGCGACTCCCAAAATAGCGCGAGTGTCAACTGCACAAAACAGTGCGACGCGCAAAATAGCGCGAGTGTCAACTGCACAAAACAGTGCGACTCGCAAAATAGCGCGAGTGTCAACTGCACAAAACAGTGCGACGCGCAAAATAGCGCGAGTGTGATCTGCACAAAACAGTGCGACGCGCAAAATAGGGCCAGTGTGAACAGCACAAAACAGTGCGACGCGCAAAATAGCGCGAGTGTCAACTGCACAAAACAGTGCGACGCGCAAAATAGCTCGAGTGTGATCTGCACAAAACAGTGCGACGCGCAAAATAGCGCGAGTGTGATCTGCACAAAACAATGTGAAGCGCAAAATAGCGCGAGTGTCAACTGCACAAAACAGTGCGACTCGCAAAATAGCACGAGTGTCAACTGCACAAAACAGTGCGACGCGCAAAATAGCGCGAGTGTGATCTGCCCAAAATGGTGCGACGCGTAAAATAGCGCGAGTGTGAACTGCACAAAACGGTGCGACACGCAAAATAGCGCGAGTGTCAACAGCACAAAATAGTGCGACGCGGAATGTAGCGCCAGTGTGAACAGCACAAAATAGTGCCACGCGCAAAATAGCGCGAGTGTCAACTGCACAAAACAGTGCGACGCGCAAAATAGCGCGAGTGTCAACTGCACAAAACAGTGCGACGCGCAAAATAGCGCGAGTGTCAACTGCACAAAACAGTGCGACGCGCAAAATAGCGCGAGTGTGATTTGCACAAAACAGTGCGACGCTCAAAATAGGGCGAGTGTGATCTGCACAACACAGTGCGACGTGCAAAATAGCGCGAGTGTCAACTGCACAAAACAGTGCGACCCCAAAATAGCGCGAGTGTCAACTGCACAAAACAGTGCGACTCGCAAAATAGCGCGAGTGTCAACTGCACAAAACAGTGCGACGCGCAAAATAGCGCGAGTGTGATCTGCACAAAACAGTGCGACGCGCAAAATAGGGCCAGTGTGAACAGCACAAAACAGTGCGACGCGCAAAATAGCGGGAGTGTCAACTGCACAAAACAGTGCGACGCGCAAAATAGCGCGAGTGTGATCTGCACAAAACAGTGCGACGCGCAAAATAGCGCGAGTGTCAACTGCACAAAACGGTGCGACTCCCAAAATAGCGCGAGTGTCAACTGCACAAAACAGTGCGACGCGCAAAATAGCGCGAGTGTCAACTGCACAAAACAGTGCGACTCGCAAAATAGCGCGAGTGTCAACTGCACAAAACAGTGCGACGCGCAAAATAGCGCGAGTGTGATCTGCACAAAACAGTGCGACGCGCAAAATAGGGCCAGTGTGAACAGCAGAAAACAGTGCGACGCGCAAAATAGCGCGAGTGTCAACTGCACAAAACAGTGCGACGCGCAAAATAGCTCGAGTGTGATCTGCACAAAACAGTGCGACGCGCAAAATAGCGCGAGTGTCAACTGCACAAAACGGTGCGACTCCCAAAATAGCGCGAGTGTCAACTGCACAAAACAGTGCGACGGGCAAAATAGCGCGAGTGTCAACTGCACAAAACAGAGCGACTCGCAAAATAGCGCGAGTGTCAACTGCACAAAACAGTGCGACGCGCAAAATAGCGCGAGTGTGATCTGCATAAAACAGTGCGACGCGCAAAATAGCGCGAGTGTGATCTGCACAACACAGTGCGACGTGCAAAATAGCGCGAGGGTGATCTGCACAAAACAGTGCGACGCGCAAAATAGCGCGAGTGTGATCTGCACAAAACAGTGCGACGCGCAAAATAGCGCGAGTGTCAACTGCACAAAACAGTGCGACGCGCAAAATAGCGTGATTGTCAACTCCACAAAAGAGTGCGACGCGCAAAATAGCGTGAGTGTCAACTCCACAAAAGAGTGCGACGCGCAAAATAACGCGAGTGTGATCTGCACAAAACAGTGCGACGCGCAAAATAGCGCGAGTGTCAACTGCACAAACCAGTGCGACGCGCAAAATAGCGCGAGTGTGATCTGCACAAAACAGTGCGACGTGCAAAATAGCGCGAGTGTGATCTGCACAAAACAGTGCGAAGTGCATAATAGCGCGAGTGTCAACAGCACAGAACAGTGCGACTCGCAAAATAGCGCGAGTGTCAACTGCACAAAACAGTGCGACGCGCAAAATAGCGCGAGTGTGATCTGCACAAAACAGTGCGACGCGCAAAATAGCGCGAGTGTGATCTGCACAAAACAGTGCGACGCGCAAAATAGCGCGAGTGTCAACTGCACAAAACAGTGCGACGCGCAAAATAGCGCGGGTGTGATCTGCACAAAACAGTGCGACGCGCAAAATAGCGCGAGTGTCAACTGCACAAAACGGTGCGACTCCCAAAATAGCGCGAGTGTCAACTGCACAAAACAGTGCGACGCGCAAAATAGCGCGAGTGTCAACTGCACAAAACAGTGCGACTCGCAAAATAGCGCGAGGGTGATCTGCACAAAACAGTGCAACGCGCAAAATAGCGCAAGTGTGATCTGCACAAAACAATGTGAAGCGCAAAATAGCGCGAGTGTCAACTGCCCAAAACAGTGCGACTCGCAAAATAGCACGAGTGTCAACTGCACAAAACAGTGCGACGCGCAAAATAGCGCGAGTGTGATCTGCCCAAAATGGTGCGACGCGTAAAATAGCGCGAGTGTGAACTGCACAAAACGGTGCGACGCGCAAAATAGCGCGAGTGTCAACAGCACAAAATAGTGCAACGCGGAATGTAGCGCCAGTGTGAACAGCACAAAATAGTGCAAGCGCAAAATAGCGCGAGTGTCAACTGCACAAAACAGTGCGACCCCAAAATAGCGCGAGTGTCAACTGCGCAAAACAGTGCGACTCGCAAAATAGCGCGAGTGTCAACTGCACAAAACAGTGCGACGCGCAAAATAGCGCGAGTGTGATCTGCACAAAACAGTGCGACGCGCAAAATAGGGCCAGTGTGAACAGCACAAAACAGTGCGACGCGCAAAATAGCGGGAGTGTCAACTGCACAAAACAGTGCGACGCGCAAAATAGCGCGAGTGTGATCTGCACAAAACAGTGCGACGCGCAAAATAGCGCGAGTGTCAACTGCACAAAACGGTGCGACTCCCAAAATAGCGCGAGTGTCAACTGCACAAAACAGTGCGACGCGCAAAATAGCGCGAGTGTCAACTGCACAAAACAGTGCGACTCGCAAAATAGCGCGAGTGTCAACTGCACAAAACAGTGCGACGCGCAAAATAGCGCGAGTGTGATCTGCACAAAACAGTGCGACGCGCAAAATAGGGCCAGTGTGAACAGCACAAAACAGTGCGACGCGCAAAATAGCGCGAGTGTCAACTGCACAAAACAGTGCGACGCGCAAAATAGCGCGAGTGTGATCTGCACAAAACAATGTGAAGCGCAAAATAGCGCGAGTGTCAACTGCACAAAACAGTGCGACTCGCAAAATAGCACGAGTGTCAACTGCACAAAACAGTGCGACGCGCAAAATAGCGCGAGTGTGATCTGCCCAAAATGGTGCGACGCGTAAAATAGCGCGAGTGTGAACTGCACAAAACGGTGCGACGCGCAAAATAGCGCGAGTGTCAACAGCACAAAATAGTGCGACGCGGAATGTAGCGCCAGTGTGAACAGCACAAAATAGTGCCACGCGCAAAATGGCGCGAGTGTCAACTGCACAAAACAGTGCGACGCGCAAAATAGCGCGAGTGTCAACTGCACAAAACAGTGCGACGCGCAAAATAGCGCGAGTGTCAACTGCACAAAACAGTGCGACGCGCAAAATAGCGCGAGTGTGATTTGCACAAAACAGTGCGACGCGCAAAATAGGGCGAGTGTGATCTGCACAACACAGTGCGACGTGCAAAATAGCGCGAGTGTCAACTGCACAAAACAGTGCGACCCCAAAATAGCGCGAGTGTCAACTGCACAAAACAGTGCGACTCGCAAAATAGCGCGAGTGTCAACTGCACAAAACAGTGCGACGCGCAAAATAGCGCGAGTGTGATCTGCACAAAACAGTGCGACGCGCAAAATAGGGCCAGTGTGAACAGCACAAAACAGTGCGACGCGCAAAATAGCGGGAGTGTCAACTGCACAAAACAGTGCGACGCGCAAAATAGCGCGAGCGTGATCTGCACAAAACAGTGCGACGCGCAAAATAGCGCGAGTGTCAACTGCACAAAACGGTGCGACTCCCAAAATAGCGCGAGTGTCAACTGCACAAAACAGTGCGACGCGCAAAATAGCGCGAGTGTCAACTGCACAAAACAGTGCGACTCGCAAAATAGCGCGAGTGTCAACTGCACAAAACAGTGCGACGCGCAAAATAGCGCGAGTGTGATCTGCACAAAACAGTGCGACGCGCAAAATAGGGCCAGTGTGAACAGCAGAAAACAGTGCGACGCGCAAAATAGCGCGAGTGTCAACTGCACAAAACAGTGCGACGCGCAAAATAGCTCGAGTGTGATCTGCACAAAACAGTGCGACGCGCAAAATAGCGCGAGTGTCAACTGCACAAAACGGTGCGACTCCCAAAATAGCGCGAGTGTCAACTGCACAAAACAGTGCGACGGGCAAAATAGCGCGAGTGTCAACTGCACAAAACAGAGCGACTCGCAAAATAGCGCGAGTGTCAACTGCACAAAACAGTGCGACGCGCAAAATAGCGCGAGTGTGATCTGCATAAAACAGTGCGAAGCGCAAAATAGCGCGAGTGTGATCTGCACAACACAGTGCGACGTGCAAAATAGCGCGAGGGTGATCTGCACAAAACAGTGCGACGCGCAAAATAGCGCGAGTGTGATCTGCACAAAACAGTGCGACGCGCAAAATAGCGCGAGTGTCAACTGCACAAAACAGTGCGACGCGCAAAATAGCGTGAGTGTCAACTCCACAAAAGAGTGCGACGCGCAAAATAGCGTGAGTGTCAACTCCACAAAAGAGTGCGACGCGCAAAATAACGCGAGTGTGATCTGCACAAAACAGTGCGACGCGCAAAATAGCGCGAGTGTCAACTGCACAAACCAGTGCGACGCGCAAAATAGCGCGAGTGTGATCTGCACAAAACAGTGCGACGTGCAAAATAGCGCGAGTGTGATCTGCACAAAACAGTGCGAAGTGCATAATAGCGCGAGTGTCAACAGCACAGAACAGTGCGACTCGCAAAATAGCGCGAGTGTCAACTGCACAAAACAGTGCGACGCGCAAAATAGCGCGAGTGTGATCTGCACAAAACAGTGCGACGCGCAAAATAGCGCGAGTGTGATCTGCACAAAACAGTGCGACGCGCAAAATAGCGCGAGTGTCAACTGCACAAAACAGTGCGACCCCAAAATAGCGCGAGTGTCAACTGCACAAAACAGTGCGACGCGCAAAATAGCGCGGGTGTGATCTGCACAAAACAGTGCGACGCGCAAAATAGCGCGAGTGTCAACTGCACAAAACGGTGCGACTCCCAAAATAGCGCGAGTGTCAACTGCACAAAACAGTGCGACGCGCAAAATAGCGCGAGTGTCAACTGCACAAAACAGTGCGACTCGCAAAATAGCGCGAGGGTGATCTGCACAAAACAGTGCGACGCGCAAAATAGCGCGAGTGTGATCTGCACAAAACAATGTGAAGCGCAAAATAGCGCGAGTGTCAACTGCCCAAAACAGTGCGACTCGCAAAATAGCACGAGTGTCAACTGCACAAAACAGTGCGACGCGCAAAATAGCGCGAGTGTCAACTGCACAAAACAGTGCGACTCGCAAAATAGCGCGAGGGTGATCTGCACAAAACAGTGCGACGCGCAAAATAGCGCGAGTGTGATCTGCACAAAACAATGTGAAGCGCAAAATAGCGCGAGTGTCAACTGCCCAAAACAGTGCGACTCGCAAAATAGCACGAGTGTCAACTGCACAAAACAGTGCGACGCGCAAAAAAGCGCGAGTGTGATCTGCCCAAAATGGTGCGACGCGTAAAATAGCGCGAGTGTGAACTGCACAAAACGGTGCGACGCGCAAAATAGCGCGAGTGTCAACAGCACAAAATAGTGCGACGCGGAATGTAGCGCCAGTGTGAACAGCACAAAATAGTGCAAGCGCAAAATAGCGCGAGTGTCAACTGCACAAAACAGTGCGACGCGCAAAATAGCACGGGTGTCAACTGCACAAAACAGTGCGACGCGCAAAATAGCGCGAGTGTCAACTGCACAAAACAGTGCGACGCGCAAAATAGCGCGAGTGTGATCTGCATAAAACAGTGCGATGCGCAAAATAGCGCGAGTGTGATCTGCACAACACAGTGCGACGTGCAAAATACCGCGAGGGTGATCTGCACAAAACAGTGCGACGCGCAAAATAGCGCGAGTGTCAACTGCACAAAACAGTGCGACACGCAAAATAACGCGAGTGTCAACTGCACAAAACAGTGCGACGCGCAAAATAGCGCGAGTGTGATCTGCACAAAACAGTGCGACGCGCAAAATAGCGCGAGGGTGATCTGCACAACACAGTGCGACGTGCAAAATAGCGCGAGGGTGATCTGCACAAAACAGTGCGACTCGCAAAATCGCGCGAGCGTGATCTGCACAAAACAGTGCGACGCGCAAAATAGCGCGAGTGTCAACTGCACAAAACAGTGCGACGTGCAAAATAGCGCGAGTGTCAACTGCAGAAAACAGTGCGACGCGCAAAATAGCGCGAGTGTGATCTGCATAAAACAGTGCGACGCGCAAAATAGCGCGAGTGTGATCTGCACAACACAGTGCGACGTGCAAAATAGCGCGAGGGTGATCTGCACAAAACAGTGCGACTCGCAAAATAGCGCGAGTGTGATCTGCACAAAACAGTGCGACGCGCAAAATAGCTCGAGTGAGATCTGCACAAAACGGTGCGACTCCCAAAATAGCGCGAGTGTCAACTGCACAAACCAGTGCGACGCGCAAAATTGCGCGAGTGTCAACTGCACAAAACAGTGCGACGCGCAAAATAGCGCGAGTGTGATCTGCACAAAACAGTGCGACGCGCAAAATAGCGCGAGTGTCAACTGCACAAAACAGTGCGACGCGCAAAATAGCGCGAGTGTGATCTGCACAAAACAGTGCGAAGCGCAAAATACCGCGAGTGTCAACAGCACAGAACAGTGCGACTCGCAAAATAGCGCAAGTGTCAACTGCACAAAACAGTGCGACGCGCAAAATAGCGCGAGGGTGATCTGCACAAAACAGTGCGACTCGCAAAATAGCGCGAGCGTGATCTGCACAAAACAGTGCGACGCGCAAAATAGCGCGAGTGTGATCTACACAAAACAGTGCGTCGCGCAAAATAGCGCGAGTGTGATCTGCACAAAACAGTGCGAAGCGCAAAATAGCGCGAGTGTCAACAGCACAGAACAGTGCGACTCGCAAAATAGCGCGAGTGTCAACTGCACAAAACAGTGCGACGCTCAAAATAGCGCGAGTGTGATCTGCGCAAAACAGTGCGACGCCCAAAATAGCGCGAGTGTGATCTGCACAAAACAGTGCGACCCGCGAAATAGCGCGAGTGTCAACTGCACAAAACAGTGTGACCCCAAAATAGCGCGAGTGTCAACTGCACAAAACAGTGCGACGCGCAAAATAGCGCGAGTGTCAACTGCACAAAACAGTGCGACTCGCAAAATAGCGCGAGTGTCAACTGCACAAAACAGTGCGACGCGCAAAATAGCGCGAGTGTGATCTGCACAAAACAGTGCGACGCGCAAAATAGGGCCAGTGTGAACAGCAGAAAACAGTGCGACGCGCAAAATAGCGCGAGTGTCAACTGCACAAAACAGTGCGACGCGCAAAATAGCTCGAGTGTGATCTGCACAAAACAGTGCGACGCGCAAAATAGCGCGAGTGTCAACTGCACAAAACAGTGCGACCCCAAAATAGCGCGAGTGTCAACTGCACAAAACAGTGCTACGCGCAAAATAGCGCGAGTGTGATCTGCACAAAACAGTGCGACGCGCAAAATAGCGCGAGTGTCAACTGCACAAAACAGTGCGACGCGCAAAATAGCGTGAGTGTCAACTCCACAAAAGAGTGCGACGCGCAAAATAGCGTGAGTGTCAACTCCACAAAAGAGTGCGACGCGCAAAATAACGCGAGTGTGATCTGCACAAAACAGTGCGACGCGCAAAATAGCGCGAGTGTCAACTGCACAAACCAGTGCGACGCGCAAAATAGCGCGAGTGTGATCTGCACAAAACAGTGCGACGTGCAAAATAGCGCGAGTGTGATCTGCACAAAACAGTGCGAAGTGCATAATAGCGCGAGTGTCAACAGCACAGAACAGTGCGACTCGCAAAATAGCGCGAGTGTCAACTGCACAAAACAGTGCGACGCGCAAAATAGCGCGAGTGTGATCTGCACAAAACAGTGCGACGCGCAAAATAGCGCGAGTGTGATCTGCACAAAACAGTGCGACGCGCAAAATAGCGCGAGTGTCAACTGCACAAAACAGTGCGACCCCAAAATAGCGCGAGTGTCAACTGCACAAAACAGTGCGACGCGCAAAATAGCGCGGGTGTGATCTGCACAAAACAGTGCGACGCGCAAAATAGCGCGAGTGTCAACTGCACAAAACGGTGCGACTCCCAAAATAGCGCGAGTGTCAACTGCACAAAACAGTGCGACGCGCAAAATAGCGCGAGTGTCAACTGCACAAAACAGTGCGACTCGCAAAATAGCGCGAGGGTGATCTGCACAAAACAGTGCGACGCGCAAAATAGCGCGAGTGTGATCTGCACAAAACAATGTGAAGCGCAAAATAGCGCGAGTGTCAACTGCCCAAAACAGTGCGACTCGCAAAATAGCACGAGTGTCAACTGCACAAAACAGTGCGACGCGCAAAATAGCGCGAGTGTGATCTGCCCAAAATGGTGCGACGCGTAAAATAGCGCGAGTGTGAACTGCACAAAACGGTGCGACGCGCAAAATAGCGCGAGTGTCAACAGCACAAAATAGTGCGACGCGGAATGTAGCGCCAGTGTGAACAGCACAAAATAGTGCAACGCGCAAAATAGCGCGAGTGTCAACTGCACAAAACAGTGCGACGCGCAAAATAGCGCGGGTGTCAACTGCACAAAACAGAGCGACTCGCAAAATAGCGCGAGTGTCAACTGCACAAAACAGTGCGACGCGCAAAATAGCGCGAGTGTGATCTGCATAAAACAGTGCGACGCGCAAAATAGCGCGAGTGTGATCTGCACAACACAGTGCGACGTGCAAAATAGCGCGAGGGTGATCTGCACAAAACAGTGCGACGCGCAAAATAGCGCGAGTGTGATCTGCACAAAACAGTGCGACGCGCAAAATAGCGCGAGTGTCAACTGCACAAAACAGTGCGACGCGCAAAATAGCGTGAGTGTCAACTCCACAAAAGAGTGCGACGCGCAAAATAGCGTGAGTGTCAACTCCACAAAAGAGTGCGACGCGCAAAATAACGCGAGTGTGATCTGCACAAAACAGTGCGACGCGCAAAATAGCGCGAGTGTCAACTGCACAAACCAGTGCGACGCGCAAAATAGCGCGACTGTGATCTGCACAAAACAGTGCGACGTGCAAAATAGCGCGAGTGTGATCTGCACAAAACAGTGCGAAGTGCATAATAGCGCGAGTGTCAACAGCACAGAACAGTGCGACTCGCAAAATAGCGCGAGTGTCAACTGCACAAAACAGTGCGACGCGCAAAATAGCGCGAGTGTGATCTGCACAAAACAGTGCGACGCGCAAAATAGCGCGAGTGTGATCTGCACAAAACAGTGCGACGCGCAAAATAGCGCGAGTGTCAACTGCACAAAACAGTGCGACCCCAAAATAGCGCGAGTGTCAACTGCACAAAACAGTGCGACGCGCAAAATAGCGCGGGTGTGATCTGCACAAAACAGTGCGACGCGCAAAATAGCGCGAGTGTCAACTGCACAAAACGGTGCGACTCCCAAAATAGCGCGAGTGTCAACTGCACAAAACAGTGCGACGCGCAAAATAGCGCGAGTGTCAACTGCACAAAACAGTGCGACTCGCAAAATAGCGCGAGGGTGATCTGCACAAAACAGTGCGACGCGCAAAATAGCGCGAGTGTGATCTGCACAAAACAATGTGATGCGCAAAATAGCGCGAGTGTCAACTGCCCAAAACAGTGCGACTCGCAAAATAGCACGAGTGTCAACTGCACAAAACAGTGCGACGCGCAAAATAGCGCGAGTGTGATCTGCCCAAAATGGTGCGACGCGTAAAATAGCGCGAGTGTGAACTGCACAAAACGGTGCGACGCGCAAAATAGCGCGAGTGTCAACAGCACAAAATAGTGCGACGCGGAATGTAGCGCCAGTGTGAACAGCACAAAATAGTGCAAGCGCAAAATAGCGCGAGTGTCAACTGCACAAAACAGTGCGACGCGCAAAATAGCGCGGGTGTCAACTGCACAAAACAGTGCGACGCGCAAAATAGCGCGCGTGTCAACTGCACAAAACAGTGCGACGCGCAAAATAGCGCGAGTGTGATCTGCATAAAACAGTGCGACGCGCAAAATAGCGCGAGTGTGATCTGCACAACACAGTGCGACGTGCAAAATACCGCGAGGGTGATCTGCACAAAACAGTGCGACGCGCAAAATAGCGCGAGTGTGATCTGCACAAAACAGTGCGACGCGCAAAATAGCGCGAGTGTCAACTGCACAAAACAGTGCGACGCGCAAAATAACGCGAGTGTCAACTGCACAAAACAGTGCGACGCGCAAAATAGCGCGAGTGTGATCTGCACAAAACAGTGCGACGCGCAAAATAGCGCGAGTGTGATCTGCACAACACAGTGCGACGTGCAAAATAGCGCGAGGGTGATCTGCACAAAACAGTGCGACTCGCAAAATCGCGCGAGCGTGATCTGCACAAAACAGTGCGACGCGCAAAATAGCGCGAGTGTCAACTGCACAAAACAGTGCGACGCGCAAAATAGCGCGAGTGTCAACTGCAGAAAACAGTGCGACGCGCAAAATAGCGCGAGTGTGATCTGCATAAAACAGTGCGACGCGCAAAATAGCGCGAGTGTGATCTGCACAACACAGTGCGACGTGCAAAATAGCGCGAGGGTGATCTGCACAAAACAGTGCGACTCGCAAAATAGCGCGAGTGTGATCTGCACAAAACAGTGCGACGCGCAAAATAGCTCGAGTGAGATCTGCACAAAACGGTGCGACTCCCAAAATAGCGCGAGTGTCAACTGCACAAACCAGTGCGACGCGCAAAATTGCGCGAGTGTCAACTGCACAAAACAGTGCGACGCGCAAAATAGCGCGAGTGTGATCTGCACAAAACAGTGCGACGCGCAAAATAGCGCGAGTGTCAACTGCACAAAACAGTGCGACGCGCAAAATAGCGCGAGTGTGATCTGCACAAAACAGTGCGAAGCGCAAAATACCGCGAGTGTCAACAGCACAGAACAGTGCGACTCGCAAAATAGCGCAAGTGTCAACTGCACAAAACAGTGCGACGCGCAAAATAGCGCGAGGGTGATCTGCACAAAACAGTGCGACTCGCAAAATAGCGCGAGCGTGATCTGCACAAAACAGTGCGACGCGCAAAATAGCGCGAGTGTGATCTACACAAAACAGTGCGTCGCGCAAAATAGCGCGAGTGTGATCCGCACAAAACAGTGCGAAGCGCAAAATAGCGCGAGTGTCAACAGCACAGAACAGTGCGACTCGCAAAATAGCGCGAGTGTCAACTGCACAAAACAGTGCGACGCTCAAAATAGCGCGAGTGTGATCTGCGCAAAACAGTGCGACGCCCAAAATAGCGCGAGTGTGATCTGCACAAAACAGTGCGACCCGCGAAATAGCGCGAGTGTCAACTGCACAAAACAGTGTGACCCCAAAATAGCGCGAGTGTCAACTGCACAAAACAGTGCGACGCGCAAAATAGCGCGAGTGTGATCTGCACAAAACAGTGCGACGCGCAAAATAGCGCGAGTGTCAACTGCACAAAACAGTGCGACGCGCAAAATAGCGCGAGTGTGATCTGCACAAAACAGTGCGAAGCGCAAAATACCGCGAGTGTCAACAGCACAGAACAGTGCGACTCGCAAAATAGCGCAAGTGTCAACTGCACAAAACAGTGCGACGCGCAAAATACCGCGAGGGTGATCTGCACAAAACAGTGCGACTCGCAAAATAGCGCGAGCGTGATCTGCACAAAACAGTGCAACGCGCAAAATAGCGCGAGTGTGATCTACACAAAACAGTGCGTCGCGCAAAATAGCGCGAGTGTGATCTGCACAAAACAGTGCGAAGCGCAAAATAGCGCGAGTGTCAACAGCACAGAACAGTGCGACTCGCAAAATAGCGCAAGTGTCAACTGCACAAAACAGTGCGACGCGCAAAATAGCGCGAGGGTGATCTGCACAAAACAGTGCGACTCGCAAAATAGCGCGAGCGTGATCTGCACAAAACAGTGCGACGCGCAAAATAGCGCGAGTGTGATCTACACAAAACAGTGCGTCGCGCAAAATAGCGCGAGTGTGATCTGCACAAAACAGTGCGAAGCGCAAAATAGCGCGAGTGTCAACAGCACAGAACAGTGCGACTCGCAAAATAGCGCGAGTGTCAACTGCACAAAACAGTGCGGCGCGCAAAATAGCGCGAGTGTGATCTGCCCAAAATGGTGCGACGCGTAAAATAGCGCGAGTGTGAACTGCACAAAACGGTGCGACGCGCAAAATAGCGCGAGTGTCAACAGCACAAAATAGTGCGACGCGGAATGTAGCGCCAGTGTGAACAGCACAAAATAGTGCAACGCGCAAAATAGCGCGAGTGTCAACTGCACAAAACAGTGCGACGCGCAAAATAGCGCGGGTGTCAACTGCACAAAACAGAGCGACTCGCAAAATAGCGCGAGTGTCAACTGCACAAAACAGTGCGACGCGCAAAATAGCGCGAGTGTGATCTGCATAAGACAGTGCGACGCGCAAAATAGCGCGAGTGTGATCTGCACAACACAGTGCGACGTGCAAAATAGCGCGAGGGTGATCTGCACAAAACAGTGCGACGCGCAAAATAGCGCGAGTGTGATCTGCACAAAACAGTGCGACGCGCAAAATAGCGCGAGTGTCAACTGCACAAAACAGTGCGACGCGCAAAATAGCGTGAGTGTCAACTCCACAAAAGAGTGCGACGCGCAAAATAGCGTGAGTGTCAACTCCACAAAAGAGTGCGACGCGCAAAATAACGCGAGTGTGATCTGCACAAAACAGTGCGACGCGCAAAATAGCGCGAGTGTCAACTGCACAAACCAGTGCGACGCGCAAAATAGCGCGAGTGTGATCTGCACAAAACAGTGCGACGTGCAAAATAGCGCGAGTGTGATCTGCACAAAACAGTGCGAAGTGCATAATAGCGCGAGTGTCAACAGCACAGAACAGTGCGACTCGCAAAATAGCGCGAGTGTCAACTGCACAAAACAGTGCGACGCGCAAAATAGCGCGAGTGTGATCTGCACAAAACAGTGCGACGCGCAAAATAGCGCGAGTGTGATCTGCACAAAACAGTGCGACGCGCAAAATAGCGCGAGTGTCAACTGCACAAAACAGTGCGACCCCAAAATAGCGCGAGTGTCAACTGCACAAAACAGTGCGACGCGCAAAATAGCGCGGGTGTGATCTGCACAAAACAGTGCGACGCGCAAAATAGCGCGAGTGTCAACTGCACAAAACGGTGCGACTCCCAAAATAGCGCGAGTGTCAACTGCACAAAACAGTGCGACGCGCAAAATAGCGCGAGTGTCAACTGCACAAAACAGTGCGACTCGCAAAATAGCGCGAGGGTGATCTGCACAAAACAGTGCGACGCGCAAAATAGCGCGAGTGTGATCTGCACAAAACAATGTGAAGCGCAAAATAGCGCGAGTGTCAACTGCCCAAAACAGTGCGACTCGCAAAATAGCACGAGTGTCAACTGCACAAAACAGTGCGACGCGCAAAATAGCGCGAGTGTGATCTGCCCAAAATGGTGCGACGCGTAAAATAGCGCGAGTGTGAACTGCACAAAACGGTGCGACGCGCAAAATAGCGCGAGTGTCAACAGCACAAAATAGTGCGACGCGGAATGTAGCGCCAGTGTGAACAGCACAAAATAGTGCAAGCGCAAAATAGCGCGAGTGTCAACTGCACAAAACAGTGCGACGCGCAAAATAGCGCGGGTGTCAACTGCACAAAACAGTGCGACGCGCAAAATAGCGCGCGTGTCAACTGCACAAAACAGTGCGACGCGCAAAATAGCGCGAGTGTGATCTTCATAAAACAGTGCGACGCGCAAAATAGCGCGAGTGTGATCTGCACAACACAGTGCGACGTGCAAAATACCGCGAGGGTGATCTGCACAAAACAGTGCGACGCGCAAAATAGCGCGAGTGTGATCTGCACAAAACAGTGCGACGCGCAAAATAGCGCGAGTGTCAACTGCACAAAACAGTGCGACGCGCAAAATAACGCGAGTGTCAACTGCACAAAACAGTGCGACGCGCAAAATAGCGCGAGTGTGATCTGCACAAAACAGTGCGACGCGCAAAATAGCGCGAGTGTGATCTGCACAACACAGTGCGACGTGCAAAATAGCGCGAGGGTGATCTGCACAAAACAGTGCGACTCGCAAAATCGCGCGAGCGTGATCTGCACAAAACAGTGCGACGCGCAAAATAGCGCGAGTGTCAACTGCACAAAACAGTGCGACGCGCAAAATAGCGCGAGTGTCAACTGCAGAAAACAGTGCGACGCGCAAAATAGCGCGAGTGTGATCTGCATAAAACAGTGCGACGCGCAAAATAGCGCGAGTGTGATCTGCACAACACAGTGCGACGTGCAAAATAGCGCGAGGGTGATCTGCACAAAACAGTGCGACTCGCAAAATAGCGCGAGTGTGATCTGCACAAAACAGTGCGACGCGCAAAATAGCTCGAGTGAGATCTGCACAAAACGGTGCGACTCCCAAAATAGCGCGAGTGTCAACTGCACAAACCAGTGCGACGCGCAAAATTGCGCGAGTGTCAACTGCACAAAACAGTGCGACGCGCAAAATAGCGCGAGTGTGATCTGCACAAAACAGTGCGACGCGCAAAATAGCGCGAGTGTCAACTGCACAAAACAGTGCGACGCGCAAAATAGCGCGAGTGTGATCTGCACAAAACAGTGCGAAGCGCAAAATACCGCGAGTGTCAACAGCACAGAACAGTGCGACTCGCAAAATAGCGCAAGTGTCAACTGCACAAAACAGTGCGACGCGCAAAATAGCGCGAGGGTGATCTGCACAAAACAGTGCGACTCGCAAAATAGCGCGAGCGTGATCTGCACAAAACAGTGCGACGCGCAAAATAGCGCGAGTGTGATCTACACAAAACAGTGCGTCGCGCAAAATAGCGCGAGTGTGATCTGCACAAAACAGTGCGAAGCGCAAAATAGCGCGAGTGTCAACAGCACAGAACAGTGCGACTCGCAAAATAGCGCGAGTGTCAACTGCACAAAACAGCGCGACGCTCAAAATAGCGCGAGTGTGATCTGCGCAAAACAGTGCGACGCCCAAAATAGCGCGAGTGTGATCTGCACAAAACAGTGCGACCCGCGAAATAGCGCGAGTGTCAACTGCACAAAACAGTGTGACCCCAAAATAGCGCGAGTGTCAACTGCACAAAACAGTGCGACGCGCAAAATAGCGCGAGTGTCAACTGCACAAAACAGTGCGACTCGCAAAATAGCGCGAGTGTCAACTGCACAAAACAGTGCGACGCGCAAAATAGCGCGAGTGTGATCTGCACAAAACAGTGCGACGCGCAAAATAGGGCCAGTGTGAACAGCAGAAAACAGTGCGACGCGCAAAATAGCGCGAGTGTCAACTGCACAAAACAGTGCGACGCGCAAAATAGCTCGAGTGTGATCTGCACAAAACAGTGCGACGCGCAAAATAGCGCGAGTGTCAACTGCACAAAACGGTGCGACTCCCAAAATAGCGCGAGTGTCAACTGCACAAAACAGTGCGACGGGCAAAATAGCGCGAGTGTCAACTGCACAAAACAGAGCGACTCGCAAAATAGCGCGAGTGTCAACTGCACAAAACAGTGCGACGCGCAAAATAGCGCGAGTGTGATCTGCATAAAACAGTGCGACGCGCAAAATAGCGCGAGTGTGATCTGCACAACACAGTGCGACGTGCAAAATAGCGCGAGGGTGATCTGCACAAAACAGTGCGACGCGCAAAATAGCGCGAGTGTGATCTGCACAAAACAGTGCGACGCGCAAAATAGCGCGAGTGTCAACTGCACAAACCAGTGCGACGCGCAAAATAGCGCGAGTGTGATCTGCACAAAACAGTGCGACGTGCAAAATAGCGCGAGTGTGATCTGCACAAAACAGTGCGAAGTGCATAATAGCGCGAGTGTCAACAGCACAGAACAGTGCGACTCGCAAAATAGCGCGAGTGTCAACTGCACAAAACAGTGCGACGCGCAAAATAGCGCGAGTGTGATCTGCACAAAACAGTGCGACGCGCAAAATAGCGCGAGTGTGATCTGCACAAAACAGTGCGACGCGCAAAATAGCGCGAGTGTCAACTGCACAAAACAGTGCGACCCCAAAATAGCGCGAGTGTCAACTGCACAAAACAGTGCGACGCGCAAAATAGCGCGGGTGTGATCTGCACAAAACAGTGCGACGCGCAAAATAGCGCGAGTGTCAACTGCACAAAACGGTGCGACTCCCAAAATAGCGCGAGTGTCAACTGCACAAAACAGTGCGACGCGCAAAATAGCGCGAGTGTCAACTGCACAAAACAGTGCGACTCGCAAAATAGCGCGAGGGTGATCTGCACAAAACAGTGCGACGCGCAAAATAGCGCGAGTGTGATCTGCACAAAACAATGTGAAGCGCAAAATAGCGCGAGTGTCAACTGCCCAAAACAGTGCGACTCGCAAAATAGCACGAGTGTCAACTGCACAAAACAGTGCGACGCGCAAAATAGCGCGAGTGTGATCTGCCCAAAATGGTGCGACGCGTAAAATAGCGCGAGTGTGAACTGCACAAAACGGTGCGACGCGCAAAATAGCGCGAGTGTCAACAGCACAAAATAGTGCGACGCGGAATGTAGCGCCAGTGTGAACAGCACAAAATAGTGCAAGCGCAAAATAGCGCGAGTGTCAACTGCACAAAACAGTGCGACGCGCAAAATAGCGCGGGTGTCAACTGCACAAAACAGTGCGACGCGCAAAATAGCGCGCGTGTCAACTGCACAAAACAGTGCGACGCGCAAAATAGCGCGAGTGTGATCTTCATAAAACAGTGCGACGCGCAAAATAGCGCGAGTGTGATCTGCACAACACAGTGCGACGTGCAAAATACCGCGAGGGTGATCTGCACAAAACAGTGCGACGCGCAAAATAGCGCGAGTGTGATCTGCACAAAACAGTGCGACGCGCAAAATAGCGCGAGTGTCAACTGCACAAAACAGTGCGACGCGCAAAATAACGCGAGTGTCAACTGCACAAAACAGTGCGACGCGCAAAATAGCGCGAGTGTGATCTGCACAAAACAGTGCGACGCGCAAAATAGCGCGAGTGTGATCTGCACAACACAGTGCGACGTGCAAAATAGCGCGAGGGTGATCTGCACAAAACAGTGCGACTCGCAAAATAGCGCGAGTGTGATCTGCACAAAACAGTGCGACGCGCAAAATAGCTCGAGTGAGATCTGCACAAAACGGTGCGACTCCCAAAATAGCGCGAGTGTCAACTGCACAAACCAGTGCGACGCGCAAAATTGCGCGAGTGTCAACTGCACAAAACAGTGCGACGCGCAAAATAGCGCGAGTGTGATCTGCACAAAACAGTGCGACGCGCAAAATAGCGCGAGTGTCAACTGCACAAAACAGTGCGACGCGCAAAATAGCGCGAGTGTGATCTGCACAAAACAGTGCGACGTGCAAAATAGCGCGAGTGTGATCTGCACAAAACAGTGCGAAGTGCATAATAGCGCGAGTGTCAACAGCACAGAACAGTGCGACTCGCAAAATAGCGCGAGTGTCAACTGCACAAAACAGTGCGACGCGCAAAATAGCGCGAGTGTGATCTGCACAAAACAGTGCGACGCGCAAAATAGCGCGAGTGTGATCTGCACAAAACAGTGCGACGCGCAAAATAGCGCGAGTGTCAACTGCACAAAACAGTGCGACCCCAAAATAGCGCGAGTGTCAACTGCACAAAACAGTGCGACGCGCAAAATAGCGCGGGTGTGATCTGCACAAAACAGTGCGACGCGCAAAATAGCGCGAGTGTCAACTGCACAAAACGGTGCGACTCCCAAAATAGCGCGAGTGTCAACTGCACAAAACAGTGCGACGCGCAAAATAGCGCGAGTGTCAACTGCACAAAACAGTGCGACTCGCAAAATAGCGCGAGGGTGATCTGCACAAAACAGTGCGACGCGCAAAATAGCGCGAGTGTGATCTGCACAAAACAATGTGAAGCGCAAAATAGCGCGAGTGTCAACTGCCCAAAACAGTGCGACTCGCAAAATAGCACGAGTGTCAACTGCACAAAACAGTGCGACGCGCAAAATAGCGCGAGTGTGATCTGCCCAAAATGGTGCGACGCGTAAAATAGCGCGAGTGTGAACTGCACAAAACGGTGCGACGCGCAAAATAGCGCGAGTGTCAACAGCACAAAATAGTGCGACGCGGAATGTAGCGCCAGTGTGAACAGCACAAAATAGTGCAAGCGCAAAATAGCGCGAGTGTCAACTGCACAAAACAGTGCGACGCGCAAAATAGCGCGGGTGTCAACTGCACAAAACAGTGCGACGCGCAAAATAGCGCGCGTGTCAACTGCACAAAACAGTGCGACGCGCAAAATAGCGCGAGTGTGATCTTCATAAAACAGTGCGACGCGTAAAATAGCGCGAGTGTGATCTGCACAACACAGTGCGACGTGCAAAATACCGCGAGGGTGATCTGCACAAAACAGTGCGACGCGCAAAATAGCGCGAGTGTGATCTGCACAAAACAGTGCGACGCGCAAAATAGCGCGAGTGTCAACTGCACAAAACAGTGCGACGCGCAAAATAACGCGAGTGTCAACTGCACAAAACAGTGCGACGCGCAAAATAGCGCGAGTGTGATCTGCACAAAACAGTGCGACGCGCAAAATAGCGCGAGTGTGATCTGCACAACACAGTGCGACGTGCAAAATAGCGCGAGGGTGATCTGCACAAAACAGTGCGACTCGCAAAATCGCGCGAGCGTGATCTGCACAAAACAGTGCGACGCGCAAAATAGCGCGAGTGTCAACTGCACAAAACAGTGCGACGCGCAAAATAGCGCGAGTGTCAACTGCAGAAAACAGTGCGACGCGCAAAATAGCGCGAGTGTGATCTGCATAAAACAGTGCGACGCGCAAAATAGCGCGAGTGTGATCTGCACAACACAGTGCGACGTGCAAAATAGCGCGAGGGTGATCTGCACAAAACAGTGCGACTCGCAAAATAGCGCGAGTGTGATCTGCACAAAACAGTGCGACGCGCAAAATAGCTCGAGTGAGATCTGCACAAAACGGTGCGACTCCCAAAATAGCGCGAGTGTCAACTGCACAAACCAGTGCGACGCGCAAAATTGCGCGAGTGTCAACTGCACAAAACAGTGCGACGCGCAAAATAGCGCGAGTGTGATCTGCACAAAACAGTGCGACGCGCAAAATAGCGCGAGTGTCAACTGCACAAAACAGTGCGACGCGCAAAATAGCGCGAGTGTGATCTGCACAAAACAGTGCGAAGCGCAAAATACCGCGAGTGTCAACAGCACAGAACAGTGCGACTCGCAAAATAGCGCAAGTGTCAACTGCACAAAACAGTGCGACGCGCAAAATAGCGCGAGGGTGATCTGCACAAAACAGTGCGACTCGCAAAATAGCGCGAGCGTGATCTGCACAAAACAGTGCGACGCGCAAAATAGCGCGAGTGTGATCTACACAAAACAGTGCGTCGCGCAAAATAGCGCGAGTGTGATCTGCACAAAACAGTGCGAAGCGCAAAATAGCGCGAGTGTCAACAGCACAGAACAGTGCGACTCGCAAAATAGCGCGAGTGTCAACTGCACAAAACAGTGCGACGCTCAAAATAGCGCGAGTGTGATCTGCGCAAAACAGTGCGACGCCCAAAATAGCGCGAGTGTGATCTGCACAAAACAGTGCGACCCGCGAAATAGCGCGAGTGTCAACTGCACAAAACAGTGTGACCCCAAAATAGCGCGAGTGTCAACTGCACAAAACAGTGCGACGCGCAAAATAGCGCGAGTGTCAACTGCACAAAACAGTGCGACTCGCAAAATAGCGCGAGTGTCAACTGCACAAAACAGTGCGACGCGCAAAATAGCGCGAGTGTGATCTGCACAAAACAGTGCGACGCGCAAAATAGGGCCAGTGTGAACAGCAGAAAACAGTGCGACGCGCAAAATAGCGCGAGTGTCAACTGCACAAAACAGTGCGACGCGCAAAATAGCTCGAGTGTGATCTGCACAAAACAGTGCGACGCGCAAAATAGCGCGAGTGTCAACTGCACAAAACGGTGCGACTCCCAAAATAGCGCGAGTGTCAACTGCACAAAACAGTGCGACGGGCAAAATAGCGCGAGTGTCAACTGCACAAAACAGAGCGACTCGCAAAATAGCGCGAGTGTCAACTGCACAAAACAGTGCGACGCGCAAAATAGCGCGAGTGTGATCTGCATAAAACAGTGCGACGCGCAAAATAGCGCGAGTGTGATCTGCACAACACAGTGCGACGTGCAAAATAGCGCGAGGGTGATCTGCACAAAACAGTGCGACGCGCAAAATAGCGCGAGTGTGATCTGCACAAAACAGTGCGACGCGCAAAATAGCGCGAGTGTCAACTGCACAAACCAGTGCGACGCGCAAAATAGCGCGAGTGTGATCTGCACAAAACAGTGCGACGTGCAAAATAGCGCGAGTGTGATCTGCACAAAACAGTGCGAAGTGCATAATAGCGCGAGTGTCAACAGCACAGAACAGTGCGACTCGCAAAATAGCGCGAGTGTCAACTGCACAAAACAGTGCGACGCGCAAAATAGCGCGAGTGTGATCTGCACAAAACAGTGCGACGCGCAAAATAGCGCGAGTGTGATCTGCACAAAACAGTGCGACGCGCAAAATAGCGCGAGTGTCAACTGCACAAAACAGTGCGACCCCAAAATAGCGCGAGTGTCAACTGCACAAAACAGTGCGACGCGCAAAATAGCGCGGGTGTGATCTGCACAAAACAGTGCGACGCGCAAAATAGCGCGAGTGTCAACTGCACAAAACGGTGCGACTCCCAAAATAGCGCGAGTGTCAACTGCACAAAACAGTGCGACGCGCAAAATAGCGCGAGTGTCAACTGCACAAAACAGTGCGACTCGCAAAATAGCGCGAGGGTGATCTGCACAAAACAGTGCGACGCGCAAAATAGCGCGAGTGTGATCTGCACAAAACAATGTGAAGCGCAAAATAGCGCGAGTGTCAACTGCCCAAAACAGTGCGACTCGCAAAATAGCACGAGTGTCAACTGCACAAAACAGTGCGACGCGCAAAATAGCGCGAGTGTGATCTGCCCAAAATGGTGCGACGCGTAAAATAGCGCGAGTGTGAACTGCACAAAACGGTGCGACGCGCAAAATAGCGCGAGTGTCAACAGCACAAAATAGTGCGACGCGGAATGTAGCGCCAGTGTGAACAGCACAAAATAGTGCAAGCGCAAAATAGCGCGAGTGTCAACTGCACAAAACAGTGCGACGCGCAAAATAGCGCGGGTGTCAACTGCACAAAACAGTGCGACGCGCAAAATAGCGCGCGTGTCAACTGCACAAAACAGTGCGACGCGCAAAATAGCGCGAGTGTGATCTTCATAAAACAGTGCGACGCGCAAAATAGCGCGAGTGTGATCTGCACAACACAGTGCGACGTGCAAAATACCGCGAGGGTGATCTGCACAAAACAGTGCGACGCGCAAAATAGCGCGAGTGTGATCTGCACAAAACAGTGCGACGCGCAAAATAGCGCGAGTGTCAACTGCACAAAACAGTGCGACGCGCAAAATAACGCGAGTGTCAACTGCACAAAACAGTGCGACGCGCAAAATAGCGCGAGTGTGATCTGCACAAAACAGTGCGACGCGCAAAATAGCGCGAGTGTGATCTGCACAACACAGTGCGACGTGCAAAATAGCGCGAGGGTGATCTGCACAAAACAGTGCGACTCGCAAAATCGCGCGAGCGTGATCTGCACAAAACAGTGCGACGCGCAAAATAGCGCGAGTGTCAACTGCACAAAACAGTGCGACGCGCAAAATAGCGCGAGTGTCAACTGCAGAAAACAGTGCGACGCGCAAAATAGCGCGAGTGTGATCTGCATAAAACAGTGCGACGCGCAAAATAGCGCGAGTGTGATCTGCACAACACAGTGCGACGTGCAAAATAGCGCGAGGGTGATCTGCACAAAACAGTGCGACTCGCAAAATAGCGCGAGTGTGATCTGCACAAAACAGTGCGACGCGCAAAATAGCTCGAGTGAGATCTGCACAAAACGGTGCGACTCCCAAAATAGCGCGAGTGTCAACTGCACAAACCAGTGCGACGCGCAAAATTGCGCGAGTGTCAACTGCACAAAACAGTGCGACGCGCAAAATAGCGCGAGTGTGATCTGCACAAAACAGTGCGACGCGCAAAATAGCGCGAGTGTCAACTGCACAAAACAGTGCGACGCGCAAAATAGCGCGAGTGTGATCTGCACAAAACAGTGCGACGTGCAAAATAGCGCGAGTGTGATCTGCACAAAACAGTGCGAAGTGCATAATAGCGCGAGTGTCAACAGCACAGAACAGTGCGACTCGCAAAATAGCGCGAGTGTCAACTGCACAAAACAGTGCGACGCGCAAAATAGCGCGAGTGTGATCTGCACAAAACAGTGCGACGCGCAAAATAGCGCGAGTGTGATCTGCACAAAACAGTGCGACGCGCAAAATAGCGCGAGTGTCAACTGCACAAAACAGTGCGACCCCAAAATAGCGCGAGTGTCAACTGCACAAAACAGTGCGACGCGCAAAATAGCGCGGGTGTGATCTGCACAAAACAGTGCGACGCGCAAAATAGCGCGAGTGTCAACTGCACAAAACGGTGCGACTCCCAAAATAGCGCGAGTGTCAACTGCACAAAACAGTACGACGCGCAAAATAGCGCGAGTGTCAACTGCACAAAACAGTGCGACTCGCAAAATAGCGCGAGGGTGATCTGCACAAAACAGTGCGACGCGCAAAATAGCGCGAGTGTGATCTGCACAAAACAATGTGAAGCGCAAAATAGCGCGAGTGTCAACTGCCCAAAACAGTGCGACTCGCAAAATAGCACGAGTGTCAACTGCACAAAACAGTGCGACGCGCAAAATAGCGCGAGTGTGATCTGCCCAAAATGGTGCGACGCGTAAAATAGCGCGAGTGTGAACTGCACAAAACGGTGCGACGCGCAAAATAGCGCGAGTGTCAACAGCACAAAATAGTGCGACGCGGAATGTAGCGCCAGTGTGAACAGCACAAAATAGTGCAAGCGCAAAATAGCGCGAGTGTCAACTGCACAAAACAGTGCGACGCGCAAAATAGCGCGGGTGTCAACTGCACAAAACAGTGCGACGCGCAAAATAGCGCGCGTGTCAACTGCACAAAACAGTGCGACGCGCAAAATAGCGCGAGTGTGATCTTCATAAAACAGTGCGACGCGTAAAATAGCGCGAGTGTGATCTGCACAACACAGTGCGACGTGCAAAATACCGCGAGGGTGATCTGCACAAAACAGTGCGACGCGCAAAATAGCGCGAGTGTGATCTGCACAAAACAGTGCGACGCGCAAAATAGCGCGAGTGTCAACTGCACAAAACAGTGCGACGCGCAAAATAACGCGAGTGTCAACTGCACAAAACAGTGCGACGCGCAAAATAGCGCGAGTGTGATCTGCACAAAACAGTGCGACGCGCAAAATAGCGCGAGTGTGATCTGCACAACACAGTGCGACGTGCAAAATAGCGCGAGGGTGATCTGCACAAAACAGTGCGACTCGCAAAATCGCGCGAGCGTGATCTGCACAAAACAGTGCGACGCGCAAAATAGCGCGAGTGTCAACTGCACAAAACAGTGCGACGCGCAAAATAGCGCGAGTGTCAACTGCAGAAAACAGTGCGACGCGCAAAATAGCGCGAGTGTGATCTGCATAAAACAGTGCGACGCGCAAAATAGCGCGAGTGTGATCTGCACAACACAGTGCGACGTGCAAAATAGCGCGAGGGTGATCTGCACAAAACAGTGCGACTCGCAAAATAGCGCGAGTGTGATCTGCACAAAACAGTGCGACGCGCAAAATAGCTCGAGTGAGATCTGCACAAAACGGTGCGACTCCCAAAATAGCGCGAGTGTCAACTGCACAAACCAGTGCGACGCGCAAAATTGCGCGAGTGTCAACTGCACAAAACAGTGCGACGCGCAAAATAGCGCGAGTGTGATCTGCACAAAACAGTGCGACGCGCAAAATAGCGCGAGTGTCAACTGCACAAAACAGTGCGACGCGCAAAATAGCGCGAGTGTGATCTGCACAAAACAGTGCGAAGCGCAAAATACCGCGAGTGTCAACAGCACAGAACAGTGCGACTCGCAAAATAGCGCAAGTGTCAACTGCACAAAACAGTGCGACGCGCAAAATAGCGCGAGGGTGATCTGCACAAAACAGTGCGACTCGCAAAATAGCGCGAGCGTGATCTGCACAAAACAGTGCGACGCGCAAAATAGCGCGAGTGTGATCTACACAAAACAGTGCGTCGCGCAAAATAGCGCGAGTGTGATCTGCACAAAACAGTGCGAAGCGCAAAATAGCGCGAGTGTCAACAGCACAGAACAGTGCGACTCGCAAAATAGCGCGAGTGTCAACTGCACAAAACAGTGCGACGCTCAAAATAGCGCGAGTGTGATCTGCGCAAAACAGTGCGACGCCCAAAATAGCGCGAGTGTGATCTGCACAAAACAGTGCGACCCGCGAAATAGCGCGAGTGTCAACTGCACAAAACAGTGTGACCCCAAAATAGCGCGAGTGTCAACTGCACAAAACAGTGCGACGCGCAAAATAGCGCGAGTGTCAACTGCACAAAACAGTGCGACTCGCAAAATAGCGCGAGTGTCAACTGCACAAAACAGTGCGACGCGCAAAATAGCGCGAGTGTGATCTGCACAAAACAGTGCGACGCGCAAAATAGGGCCAGTGTGAACAGCAGAAAACAGTGCGACGCGCAAAATAGCGCGAGTGTCAACTGCACAAAACAGTGCGACGCGCAAAATAGCTCGAGTGTGATCTGCACAAAACAGTGCGACGCGCAAAATAGCGCGAGTGTCAACTGCACAAAACGGTGCGACTCCCAAAATAGCGCGAGTGTCAACTGCACAAAACAGTGCGACGGGCAAAATAGCGCGAGTGTCAACTGCACAAAACAGAGCGACTCGCAAAATAGCGCGAGTGTCAACTGCACAAAACAGTGCGACGCGCAAAATAGCGCGAGTGTGATCTGCATAAAACAGTGCGACGCGCAAAATAGCGCGAGTGTGATCTGCACAACACAGTGCGACGTGCAAAATAGCGCGAGGGTGATCTGCACAAAACAGTGCGACGCGCAAAATAGCGCGAGTGTGATCTGCACAAAACAGTGCGACGCGCAAAATAGCGCGAGTGTCAACTGCACAAACCAGTGCGACGCGCAAAATAGCGCGAGTGTGATCTGCACAAAACAGTGCGACGTGCAAAATAGCGCGAGTGTGATCTGCACAAAACAGTGCGAAGTGCATAATAGCGCGAGTGTCAACAGCACAGAACAGTGCGACTCGCAAAATAGCGCGAGTGTCAACTGCACAAAACAGTGCGACGCGCAAAATAGCGCGAGTGTGATCTGCACAAAACAGTGCGACGCGCAAAATAGCGCGAGTGTGATCTGCACAAAACAGTGCGACGCGCAAAATAGCGCGAGTGTCAACTGCACAAAACAGTGCGACCCCAAAATAGCGCGAGTGTCAACTGCACAAAACAGTGCGACGCGCAAAATAGCGCGGGTGTGATCTGCACAAAACAGTGCGACGCGCAAAATAGCGCGAGTGTCAACTGCACAAAACGGTGCGACTCCCAAAATAGCGCGAGTGTCAACTGCACAAAACCGTGCGACGCGCAAAATAGCGCGAGTGTCAACTGCACAAAACAGTGCGACTCGCAAAATAGCGCGAGGGTGATCTGCACAAAACAGTGCGACGCGCAAAATAGCGCGAGTGTGATCTGCACAAAACAATGTGAAGCGCAAAATAGCGCGAGTGTCAACTGCCCAAAACAGTGCGACTCGCAAAATAGCACGAGTGTCAACTGCACAAAACAGTGCGACGCGCAAAATAGCGCGAGTGTGATCTGCCCAAAATGGTGCGACGCGTAAAATAGCGCGAGTGTGAACTGCACAAAACGGTGCGACGCGCAAAATAGCGCGAGTGTCAACAGCACAAAATAGTGCGACGCGGAATGTAGCGCCAGTGTGAACAGCACAAAATAGTGCAAGCGCAAAATAGCGCGAGTGTCAACTGCACAAAACAGTGCGACGCGCAAAATAGCGCGGGTGTCAACTGCACAAAACAGTGCGACGCGCAAAATAGCGCGCGTGTCAACTGCACAAAACAGTGCGACGCGCAAAATAGCGCGAGTGTGATCTGCATAAAACAGTGCGACGCGCAAAATAGCGCGAGTGTGATCTGCACAACACAGTGCGACGTGCAAAATACCGCGAGGGTGATCTGCACAAAACAGTGCGACGCGCAAAATAGCGCGAGTGTGATCTGCACAAAACAGTGCGACGCGCAAAATAGCGCGAGTGTCAACTGCACAAAACAGTGCGACGCGCAAAATAACGCGAGTGTCAACTGCACAAAACAGTGCGACGCGCAAAATAGCGCGAGTGTGATCTGCACAAAACAGTGCGACGCGCAAAATAGCGCGAGTGTGATCTGCACAACACAGTGCGACGTGCAAAATAGCGCGAGGGTGATCTGCACAAAACAGTGCGACTCGCAAAATCGCGCGAGCGTGATCTGCACAAAACAGTGCGACGCGCAAAATAGCGCGAGTGTCAACTGCACAAAACAGTGCGACGCGCAAAATAGCGCGAGTGTCAACTGCAGAAAACAGTGCGACGCGCAAAATAGCGCGAGTGTGATCTGCATAAAACAGTGCGACGCGCAAAATAGCGCGAGTGTGATCTGCACAACACAGTGCGACGTGCAAAATAGCGCGAGGGTGATCTGCACAAAACAGTGCGACTCGCAAAATAGCGCGAGTGTGATCTGCACAAAACAGTGCGACGCGCAAAATAGCTCGAGTGAGATCTGCACAAAACGGTGCGACTCCCAAAATAGCGCGAGTGTCAACTGCACAAACCAGTGCGACGCGCAAAATTGCGCGAGTGTCAACTGCACAAAACAGTGCGACGCGCAAAATAGCGCGAGTGTGATCTGCACAAAACAGTGCGACGCGCAAAATAGCGCGAGTGTCAACTGCACAAAACAGTGCGACGCGCAAAATAGCGCGAGTGTGATCTGCACAAAACAGTGCGAAGCGCAAAATACCGCGAGTGTCAACAGCACAGAACAGTGCGACTCGCAAAATAGCGCAAGTGTCAACTGCACAAAACAGTGCGACGCGCAAAATAGCGCGAGGGTGATCTGCACAAAACAGTGCGACTCGCAAAATAGCGCGAGCGTGATCTGCACAAAACAGTGCGACGCGCAAAATAGCGCGAGTGTGATCTCCACAAAACAGTGCGTCGCGCAAAATAGCGCGAGTGTGATCTGCACAAAACAGTGCGAAGCGCAAAATAGCGCGAGTGTCAACAGCACAGAACAGTGCGACTCGCAAAATAGCGCGAGTGTCAACTGCACAAAACAGTGCGACGCTCAAAATAGCGCGAGTGTGATCTGCGCAAAACAGTGCGACGCCCAAAATAGCGCGAGTGTGATCTGCACAAAACAGTGCGACCCGCGAAATAGCGCGAGTGTCAACTGCACAAAACAGTGTGACCCCAAAATAGCGCGAGTGTCAACTGCACAAAACAGTGCGACGCGCAAAATAGCGCGAGTGTCAACTGCACAAAACAGTGCGACTCGCAAAATAGCGCGAGTGTCAACTGCACAAAACAGTGCGACGCGCAAAATAGCGCGAGTGTGATCTGCACAAAACAGTGCGACGCGCAAAATAGGGCCAGTGTGAACAGCAGAAAACAGTGCGACGCGCAAAATAGCGCGAGTGTCAACTGCACAAAACAGTGCGACGCGCAAAATAGCTCGAGTGTGATCTGCACAAAACAGTGCGACGCGCAAAATAGCGCGAGTGTCAACTGCACAAAACGGTGCGACTCCCAAAATAGCGCGAGTGTCAACTGCACAAAACAGTGCGACGGGCAAAATAGCGCGAGTGTCAACTGCACAAAACAGAGCGACTCGCAAAATAGCGCGAGTGTCAACTGCACAAAACAGTGCGACGCGCAAAATAGCGCGAGTGTGATCTGCATAAAACAGTGCGACGCGCAAAATAGCGCGAGTGTCATCTGCACAACACAGTGCGACGTGCAAAATAGCGCGAGGGTGATCTGCACAAAACAGTGCGACGCGCAAAATAGCGCGAGTGTGATCTGCACAAAACAGTGCGACGCGCAAAATAGCGCGAGTGTCAACTGCACAAAACGGTGCGACGCGCAAAATAGCGTGAGTGTCAACTCCACAAAAGAGTGCGACGCGCAAAATAGCGTGAGTGTCAACTCCACAAAAGAGTGCGACACGCAAAATAACGCGAGTGTGATCTGCACAAAACAGTGCGACGCGCAAAATAGCGCGAGTGTCAACTGCACAAACCAGTGCGACGCGCAAAATAGCGCGAGTGTGATCTGCACAAAACAGTGCGACGTGCAAAATAGCGCGAGTGTGATCTGCACAAAACAGTGCGAAGTGCATAATAGCGCGAGTGTCAACAGCACAGAACAGTGCGACTCGCAAAATAGCGCGGGTGTCAACTGCACAAAACAGTGCGACGCGCAAAATAGCGCGAGTGAGATCTGCACAAAACAGTGCGACGCGCAAAATAGCGCGAGTGTGATCTGCACAAAACAGTGCGACGCGCAAAATAGCGCGAGTGTCAACTGCACAAAACAGTGCGACCCCAAAATAGCGCGAGTGTCAACTGCACAAAACAGTGCTACGCGCAAAATAGCGCGAGTGTGATCTGCACAAAACAGTGCGACGCGCAAAATAGCGCGAGTGTCAACTGCACAAAACAGTGCGACGCGCAAAATAGCGTGAGTGTCAACTCCACAAAAGAGTGCGACGCGCAAAATAGCGTGAGTGTCAACTCCACAAAAGAGTGCGACGCGCAAAATAACGCGAGTGTGATCTGCACAAAACAGTGCGACGCGCAAAATAGCGCGAGTGTCAACTGCACAAACCAGTGCGACGCGCAAAATAGCGCGAGTGTGATCTGCACAAAACAGTGCGACGTGCAAAATAGCGCGAGTGTGATCTGCACAAAACAGTGCGAAGTGCATAATAGCGCGAGTGTCAACAGCACAGAACAGTGCGACTCGCAAAATAGCGCGAGTGTCAACTGCACAAAACAGTGCGACGCGCAAAATAGCGCGAGTGTGATCTGCACAAAACAGTGCGACGCGCAAAATAGCGCGAGTGTGATCTGCACAAAACAGTGCGACGCGCAAAATAGCGCGTGTGTCAACTGCACAAAACAGTGCGACCCCAAAATAGCGCGAGTGTCAACTGCACAAAACAGTGCGACGCGCAAAATAGCGCGGGTGTGATCTGCCCAAAACAGTGCGACGCGCAAAATAGCGCGAGTGTCAACTGCACAAAACGGTGCGACTCCCAAAATAGCGCGAGTGTCAACTGCACAAAACAGTGCGACGCGCAAAATAGCGCGAGTGTCAACTGCACAAAACAGTGCGACTCGCAAAATAGCGCGAGGGTGATCTGCACAAAACAGTGCGACGCGCAAAATAGCGCGAGTGTGATCTGCACAAAACAATGTGAAGCGCAAAATAGCGCGAGTGTCAACTGCCCAAAACAGTGCGACTCGCAAAATAGCACGAGTGTCAACTGCACAAAACAGTGCGACGCGCAAAATAGCGCGAGTGTGATCTGCCCAAAATGGTGCGACGCGTAAAATAGCGCGAGTGTGAACTGCACAAAACGGTGCGACGCGCAAAATAGCGCGAGTGTCAACAGCACAAAATAGTGCGACGCGGAATGTAGCGCCAGTGTGAACAGCACAAAATAGTGCAACGCGCAAAATAGCGCGAGTGTCAACTGCACAAAACAGTGCGACGCGCAAAATAGCGCGGGTGTCAACTGCACAAAACAGTGCGACGCGCAAAATAGCGCGAGTGTGATCTGCACAACACAGTGCGACGTGCAAAATACCGCGAGGGTGATCTGCACAAAACAGTGCGACGCGCAAAATAGCGCGAGTGTGATCTGCACAAAACAGTGCGACGCGCAAAATGGCGCGAGTGTCAACTGCACAAAACAGTGCGACGCGCAAAATAACGCGAGTGTCAACTGCACAAAACAGTGCGACGCGCAAAATAGCGCGAGTGTGATCTGCACAAAACAGTGCGACGCGCAAAATAGCGCGAGTGTGATCTGCACAACACAGTGCGACGTGCAAAATAGCGCGAGGGTGATCTGCACAAAACAGTGCGACTCGCAAAATAGCGCGAGTGTGATCTGCACAAAACAGTGCGACGCGCAAAATAGCTCGAGTGAGATCTGCACAAAACGGTGCGACTCCCAAAATAGCGCGAGTGTCAACTGCACAAACCAGTGCGACGCGCAAAATTGCGCGAGTGTCAACTGCACAAAACAGTGCGACGCGCAAAATAGCGCGAGTGTGATCTGCACAAAACAGTGCGACGCGCAAAATAGCGCGAGTGTCAACTGCACAAAACAGTGCGACGCGCAAAATAGCGCGAGTGTGATCTGCACAAAACAGTGCGAAGCGCAAAATACCGCGAGTGTCAACAGCACAGAACAGTGCGACTCGCAAAATAGCGCAAGTGTCAACTGCACAAAACAGTGCGACGCGCAAAATAGCGCGAGGGTGATCTGCACAAAACAGTGCGACTCGCAAAATAGCGCGAGCGTGATCTGCACAAAACAGTGCGACGCGTAAAATAGCGCGAGTGTGATCTACACAAAACAGTGCGTCGCGCAAAATAGCGCGAGTGTGATCTGCACAAAACAGTGCGAAGCGCAAAATAGCGCGAGTGTCAACAGCACAGAACAGTGCGACTCGCAAAATAGCGCGAGTGTCAACTGCACAAAACAGTGCGACGCTCAAAATAGCGCGAGTGTGATCTGCGCAAAACAGTGCGACGCCCAAAATAGCGCGAGTGTGATCTGCACAAAACAGTGCGACCCGCGAAATAGCGCGAGTGTCAACTGCACAAAACAGTGTGACCCCAAAATAGCGCGAGTGTCAACTGCACAAAACAGTGCGACGCGCAAAATAGCGCGAGTGTCAACTGCACAAAACAGTGCGACTCGCAAAATAGCGCGAGTGTCAACTGCACAAAACAGTGCGACGCGCAAAATAGCGCGAGTGTGATCTGCACAAAACAGTGCGACGCGCAAAATAGGGCCAGTGTGAACAGCAGAAAACAGTGCGACGCGCAAAATAGCGCGAGTGTCAACTGCACAAAACAGTGCGACGCGCAAAATAGCTCGAGTGTGATCTGCACAAAACAGTGCGACGCGCAAAATAGCGCGAGTGTCAACTGCACAAAACGGTGCGACTCCCAAAATAGCGCGAGTGTCAACTGCACAAAACAGTGCGACGGGCAAAATAGCGCGAGTGTCAACTGCACAAAACAGAGCGACTCGCAAAATAGCGCGAGTGTCAACTGCACAAAACAGTGCGACGCGCAAAATAGCGCGAGTGTGATCTGCATAAAACAGTGCGACGCGCAAAATAGCGCGAGTGTCATCTGCACAACACAGTGCGACGTGCAAAATAGCGCGAGGGTGATCTGCACAAAACAGTGCGACGCGCAAAATAGCGCGAGTGTGATCTGCACAAAACAGTGCGACGCGCAAAATAGCGCGAGTGTCAACTGCACAAAACGGTGCGACGCGCAAAATAGCGTGAGTGTCAACTCCACAAAAGAGTGCGACGCGCAAAATAGCGTGAGTGTCAACTCCACAAAAGAGTGCGACACGCAAAATAACGCGAGTGTGATCTGCACAAAACAGTGCGACGCGCAAAATAGCGCGAGTGTCAACTGCACAAACCAGTGCGACGCGCAAAATAGCGCGAGTGTGATCTGCACAAAACAGTGCGACGTGCAAAATAGCGCGAGTGTGATCTGCACAAAACAGTGCGAAGTGCATAATAGCGCGAGTGTCAACAGCACAGAACAGTGCGACTCGCAAAATAGCGCGGGTGTCAACTGCACAAAACAGTGCGACGCGCAAAATAGCGCGAGTGAGATCTGCACAAAACAGTGCGACGCGCAAAATAGCGCGAGTGTGATCTGCACAAAACAGTGCGACGCGCAAAATAGCGCGAGTGTCAACTGCACAAAACAGTGCGACCCCAAAATAGCGCGAGTGTCAACTGCACAAAACAGTGCTACGCGCAAAATAGCGCGAGTGTGATCTGCACAAAACAGTGCGACGCGCAAAATAGCGCGAGTGTCAACTGCACAAAACAGTGCGACGCGCAAAATAGCGTGAGTGTCAACTCCACAAAAGAGTGCGACGCGCAAAATAGCGTGAGTGTCAACTCCACAAAAGAGTGCGACGCGCAAAATAACGCGAGTGTGATCTGCACAAAACAGTGCGACGCGCAAAATAGCGCGAGTGTCAACTGCACAAACCAGTGCGACGCGCAAAATAGCGCGAGTGTGATCTGCACAAAACAGTGCGACGTGCAAAATAGCGCGAGTGTGATCTGCACAAAACAGTGCGAAGTGCATAATAGCGCGAGTGTCAACAGCACAGAACAGTGCGACTCGCAAAATAGCGCGAGTGTCAACTGCACAAAACAGTGCGACGCGCAAAATAGCGCGAGTGTGATCTGCACAAAACAGTGCGACGCGCAAAATAGCGCGAGTGTGATCTGCACAAAACAGTGCGACGCGCAAAATAGCGCGTGTGTCAACTGCACAAAACAGTGCGACCCCAAAATAGCGCGAGTGTCAACTGCACAAAACAGTGCGACGCGCAAAATAGCGCGGGTGTGATCTGCCCAAAACAGTGCGACGCGCAAAATAGCGCGAGTGTCAACTGCACAAAACGGTGCGACTCCCAAAATAGCGCGAGTGTCAACTGCACAAAACAGTGCGACGCGCAAAATAGCGCGAGTGTCAACTGCACAAAACAGTGCGACTCGCAAAATAGCGCGAGGGTGATCTGCACAAAACAGTGCGACGCGCAAAATAGCGCGAGTGTGATCTGCACAAAACAATGTGAAGCGCAAAATAGCGCGAGTGTCAACTGCCCAAAACAGTGCGACTCGCAAAATAGCACGAGTGTCAACTGCACAAAACAGTGCGACGCGCAAAATAGCGCGAGTGTGATCTGCCCAAAATGGTGCGACGCGTAAAATAGCGCGAGTGTGAACTGCACAAAACGGTGCGACGCGCAAAATAGCGCGAGTGTCAACAGCACAAAATAGTGCGACGCGGAATGTAGCGCCAGTGTGAACAGCACAAAATAGTGCAACGCGCAAAATAGCGCGAGTGTCAACTGCACAAAACAGTGCGACGCGCAAAATAGCGCGGGTGTCAACTGCACAAAACAGTGCGACGCGCAAAATAGCGCGAGTGTGATCTGCACAACACAGTGCGACGTGCAAAATACCGCGAGGGTGATCTGCACAAAACAGTGCGACGCGCAAAATAGCGCGAGTGTGATCTGCACAAAACAGTGCGACGCGCAAAATGGCGCGAGTGTCAACTGCACAAAACAGTGCGACGCGCAAAATAACGCGAGTGTCAACTGCACAAAACAGTGCGACGCGCAAAATAGCGCGAGTGTGATCTGCACAAAACAGTGCGACGCGCAAAATAGCGCGAGTGTGATCTGCACAACACAGTGCGACGTGCAAAATAGCGCGAGGGTGATCTGCACAAAACAGTGCGACTCGCAAAATCGCGCGAGCGTGATCTGCACAAAACAGTGCGACGCGCAAAATAGCGCGAGTGTCAACTGCACAAAACAGTGCGACGCGCAAAATAGCGCGAGTGTGATCTGCACAACACAGTGCGACGTGCAAAATAGCGCGAGGGTGATCTGCACAAAACAGTGCGACTCGCAAAATAGCGCGAGTGTGATCTGCACAAAACAGTGCGACGCGCAAAATAGCGCGAGTGAGATATGCACAAAACGGTGCGACTCCCAAAATAGCGCGAGTGTCAACTGCACAAACCAGTGCGACGCGCAAAATTGCGCGAGTGTCAACTGCACAAAACAGTGCGACGCGCAAAATAGCGTGAGTGTGATCTGCACAAAACAGTGCGACGCGCAAAATAGCGCGAGTGTCAACTGCACAAAACAGTGCGACGCGCAAAATAGCGCGAGTGTGATCTGCACAAAACAGTGCGAAGCGCAAAATACCGCGAGTGTCAACAGCACAGAACAGTGCGACTCGCAAAATAGCGCAAGTGTCAACTGCACAAAACAGTGCGACGCGCAAAATAGCGCGAGGGTGATCTGCACAAAACAGTGCGACTCGCAAAATAGCGCGAGCGTGATCTGAACAAAACAGTGCGACGCGCAAAATAGCGCGAGTGTGATCTCCACAAAACAGTGCGTCGCGCAAAATAGCGCGAGTGTGATCTGCACAAAACAGTGCGAAGCGCAAAATAGCGCGAGTGTCAACAGCACAGAACAGTGCGACTCGCAAAATAGCGCGAGTGTCAACTGCACAAAACAGTGCGACGCTCAAAATAGCGCGAGTGTGATCTGCGCAAAACAGTGCGACGCCCAAAATAGCGCGAGTGTGATCTGCACAAAACAGTGCGACCCGCGAAATAGCGCGAGTGTCAACTGCACAAAACAGTGTGACCCCAAAATAGCGCGAGTGTCAACTGCACAAAACAGTGCGACGCGCAAAATAGCGCGAGTGTCAACTGCACAAAACAGTGCGACTCGCAAAATAGCGCGAGTGTCAACTGCACAAAACAGTGCGACGCGCAAAATAGCGCGAGTGTGATCTGCACAAAACAGTGAGACGCGCAAAATAGGGCCAGTGTGAACAGCAGAAAACAGTGCGACGCGCAAAATAGCGCGAGTGTCAACTGCACAAAACAGTGCGACGCGCAAAATAGCTCGAGTGTGATCTGCACAAAACAGTGCGACGCGCAAAATAGCGCGAGTGTCAACTGCACAAAACGGTGCGACTCCCAAAATAGCGCGTGTGTCAACTGCACAAAACCGTGCGACGGGCAAAATAGCGCGAGTGTCAACTGCACAAAACAGAGCGACTCGCAAAATAGCGCGAGTGTCAACTGCACAAAACAGTGCGACGCGCAAAATAGCGCGAGTGTGATCTGCATAAAACAGTGCGACGCGCAAAATAGCGCGAGTGTGATCTGCACAACACAGTGCGACGTGCAAAATAGCGCGAGGGTGATCTGCACAAAACAGTGCGACGCGCAAAATAGTACGAGTGTGATCTGCACAAAACAGTGCGACGCGCAAAATAGCGCGAGTGTCAACTGCACAAAACGGTGCGACGCGCAAAATAGCGTGAGTGTCAACTCCACAAAAGAGTGCGTCGCGCAAAATAGCGTGAGTGTCAACTCCACAAAAGAGTGCGACACGCAAAATAACGCGAGTGTGATCTGCACAAAACAGTGCGACGCGCAAAATAGCGCGAGTGTCAACTGCACAAACCAGTGCGACGCGCAAAATAGCGCGAGTGTGATCTGCACAAAATAGTGCGACGTGCAAAATAGCGCGAGTGTGATCTGCACAAAACAGTGCGAAGTGCATAATAGTGCGAGTGTCAACAGCACAGAACAGTGCGACTCGCAAAATAGCGCGAGTGTCAACTGCACAAAACAGTGCGACGCGCAAAATAGCGCGAGTGTGATCTGCACAAAACAGTGCGACGCGCAAAATAGCGCGAGTGTCAACTGCACAAAACAGTGCGACGCGCAAAATAGCGCGAGTGTGATCTGCACAAAACAGTGCGAAGCGCAAAATACCGCGAGTGTCAACAGCACAGAACAGTGCGACTCGCAAAATAGCGCAAGTGTCAACTGCACAAAACAGTGCGACGCGCAAAATAGCGCGAGGGTGATCTGCACAAAACAGTGCGACTCGCAAAATAGCGCGAGCGTGATCTGCACAAAACAGTGCGACGCGCAAAATAGCGCGAGTGTGATCTCCACAAAACAGTGCGTCGCGCAAAATAGCGCGAGTGTGATCTGCACAAAACAGTGCGAAGCGCAAAATAGCGCGAGTGTCAACAGCACAGAACAGTGCGACTCGCAAAATAGCGCGAGTGTCAACTGCACAAAACAGTGCGACGCTCAAAATAGCGCGAGTGTGATCTGCGCAAAACAGTGCGACGCCCAAAATAGCGCGAGTGTGATCTGCACAAAACAGTGCGACCCGCGAAATAGCGCGAGTGTCAACTGCACAAAACAGTGTGACCCCAAAATAGCGCGAGTGTCAACTGCACAAAACAGTGCGACGCGCAAAATAGCGCGAGTGTCAACTGCACAAAACAGTGCGACTCGCAAAATAGCGCGAGTGTCAACTGCACAAAACAGTGCGACGCGCAAAATAGCGCGAGTGTGATCTGCACAAAACAGTGCGACGCGCAAAATAGGGCCAGTGTGAACAGCAGAAAACAGTGCGACGCGCAAAATAGCGCGAGTGTCAACTGCACAAAACAGTGCGACGCGCAAAATAGCTCGAGTGTGATCTGCACAAAACAGTGCGACGCGCAAAATAGCGCGAGTGTCAACTGCACAAAACGGTGCGACTCCCAAAATAGCGCGTGTGTCAACTGCACAAAACAGTGCGACGGGCAAAATAGCGCGAGTGTCAACTGCACAAAACAGAGCGACTCGCAAAATAGCGCGAGTGTCAACTGCACAAAACAGTGCGACGCGCAAAATAGCGCGAGTGTGATCTGCATAAAACAGTGCGACGCGCAAAATAGCGCGAGTGTGATCTGCACAACACAGTGCGACGTGCAAAATAGCGCGAGGGTGATCTGCACAAAACAGTGCGACGCGCAAAATAGTACGAGTGTGATCTGCACAAAACAGTGCGACGCGCAAAATAGCGCGAGTGTCAACTGCACAAAACGGTGCGACGCGCAAAATAGCGTGAGTGTCAACTCCACAAAAGAGTGCGACGCGCAAAATAGCGTGAGTGTCAACTCCACAAAAGAGTGCGACACGCAAAATAACGCGAGTGTGATCTGCACAAAACAGTGCGACGCGCAAAATAGCGCGAGTGTCAACTGCACAAACCAGTGCGACGCGCAAAATAGCGCGAGTGTGATCTGCACAAAATAGTGCGACGTGCAAAATAGCGCGAGTGTGATCTGCACAAAACAGTGCGAAGTGCATAATAGTGCGAGTGTCAACAGCACAGAACAGTGCGACTCGCAAAATAGCGCGAGTGTCAACTGCACAAAACAGTGCGACGCGCAAAATAGCGCGAGTGTGATCTGCACAAAACAGTGCGACGCGCAAAATAGCGCGAGTGTCAACTGCAAAAAACGGTGCGACTCCCAAAATAGCGCGAGTGTCAACTGGACAAAACAGTGCGACGCGCAAAATAGCGCGAGTGTCAACTGCACAAAACAGTGCGACTCGCAAAATAGCGCGAGTGTGATCTGCACAAAACAGTGCGACGCGCAAAATAGCGCGAGTGTGATCTGCACAAAACAATATGAAGCGCAAAATAGCGCGAGTGTCAACTGCCCAAAACAGTGCGACTCGCAAAATAGCACGAGTGTCAACTGCACAAAACAGTGCGACGCGCAAAATAGCGCGAGTGTGATCTGCCCAAAATGGTGCGACGCGTAAAATAGCGCGAGTGTGAACTGCACAAAACGGTGCGACGCGCAAAATAGCGCGAGTGTCAACAGCACAAAATAGTGCGACGCGGAATGTAGCGCCAGTGTGAACAGCACAAAATAGTGCAACGCGCAAAATAGCGCGAGTGTCAACTGCACAAAACAGTGCGACGCGCAAAATAGCGCGGGTGTCAACTGCACAAAACAGTGGGACGCGGAAAATAGCGCGAGTGTGATCTGCACAAAACAGTGCGACGCGCAAAATAGCGCGAGGGTGATCTGCACAACACAGTGCGACGTGCAAAATAGCGCGAGGGTGATCTGCACAAAACAGTGCGACTCGCAAAATCGCGCGAGCGTGATCTGCACAAAACAGTGCGACGCGCAAAATAGCGCGAGTGTCAACTGCACAAAACAGGCGACGCGCAAAATAGCGCGAGTGTCAACTGCACAAAACAGTGCGACGCGCAAAATAGCGCGAGTGTGATCTGCGCAAAACAGTGCGACGCGCAAAATAGCGCGAGTGTGATCTGCACAAAACAGTGCGACCCGCGAAATAGCGCGAGTGTCAACTGCACAAAACATTGTGACCCCAAAATAGCGCGAGTGTCAACTGCACAAAACAGTGCGACGCGCAAAATAACGCGAGTGTCAACTGCACAAAACAGTGCGACTCACAAAATAGCGCGAGTGTCAACTGCACAAAACAGTGCGACGCGCAAAATAGCGCGAGTGTGATCTGCACAAAACAGTGCGACGCGTAAAATAGGGCCAGTTGAACAGCACAAAACAGTGCGACGCGCAAAATAGCGCGAGTGTCAACTGCACAAAACAGTGCGACGCGCAAAATAGCGCGAGTGTCACTTGCACAAAACGGTGCGACTCCCAAAATAGCGCGAGTGTCAACTGCACAAAACAGTGCGACGCGCAAAATAGCGCGAGTCTCAACTGCACAAAACAGTGCGACTCGCAAAATAGCGCGAGTGTCAACTGCACAAAACAGTGCGACGCGCAAAATAGCGCGAGTGTGATCTGCACAACACAGTGCGACGTGCAAAATAGCGCGAGGGTGATCTGCACAAAACAGTGCGACTCGCAAAATAGCGCGAGCGTTATCTGCACAAAACAGTGCGACGCGCAAAATAGCGCGAGTGTGATCTGCCCAAAACGGTGCGACTCCCAAAATAGCGCGAGTGTCAACTGCACAAACCAGTGCGACGCGCAAAATTGCGCGAGTGTCAACTGCACAAAACAGTGCCACGCGCAAAATAGCGCGAGTGTGATCTGCACAAAACAGTGCGACGCGCAAAATAGCACGAGTGTCAACTGCACAAAACAGTGCGACGCGCAAAATAGCGTGAGTGTCAACTGCACAAAAGAGTGCGACGCACAAAATAACGCGAGTGTGATCTGCACAAAACAGCGCGACGCGCAAAATAGCGCGAGTGTCAACTGCACAAAACAGTGCGACGCGCAAAATAGCGCGAGTGTGATCTGCACAAAACAGTGCGACGCGGAAAATAGCGCGAGTGTGATCTGCACAAAACAGTGCGAAGCGCAAAATACCGCGAGTGTCAACAGCACAGAACAGTGCGACTCGCAAAATAGCGCAAGTGTCAACTGCACAAAACAGTGCGACGCGCAAAATAGCGCGAGTGTGATCTGCGCAAAACAGTGCGACGCGCAAAATAGCGCGAGTGTGATCTGCACAAAACAGTGCGACCCGCGAAATAGCGCGAGTGTCAACTGCACAAAACAGTGTGACCCCAAAATAGCGCGAGTGTCAACTACACAAAACAGTGCGACGCGCAAAATAGCGCGAGTGTCAACTGTACAAAACAGTGCGACGCGCAAAATAGCGCGAGTGTGATCTGCACAAAACAGTGCGTCGCGCAAAATAGCGCGAGTGTGATCTGCACAAAACAGTGCGAAGCGCAAAATATCGCGAGTGTCAACAGCACAGAACAGTGCGACTCGCAAAATAGCGCGAGTGTCAAATGCACAAAACAGTGCGACGCGCAAAATAGCGCGAGTGTGATCTGCGCAAAACAGTGCGACGCCCAAAATAGCGCGAGTGTGATCTGCACAAAACAGTGCGACCCGCGAAATAGCGCGAGTGTCAACTGCACAAAACAGTGTGACCCCAAAATAGCGCGAGTGTCAACTGCACAAAACAGTGCGACGCGCAAAATAGCGCGAGTGTCAACTGCACAAAACAGTGCGACTCGCAAAATAGCGCGAGTGTCAACTGCACAAAACAGTGCGACGCGCAAAATAGCGCGAGTGTGATCTGCACAAAACAGTGCGACGCGCAAAATAGGGCCAGTGTGAACAGCAGAAAACAGTGCGACGCGCAAAATAGCGCGAGTGTCAACTGCACAAAACAGTGCGACGCGCAAAATAGCTCGAGTGTGATCTGCACAAAACAGTGCGACGCGCAAAATAGCGCGAGTGTCAACTGCACAAAACGGTGCGACTCCCAAAATAGCGCGAGTGTCAACTGCACAAAACAGTGCGACGGGCAAAATAGCGCGAGTGTCAACTGCACAAAACAGAGCGACTCGCAAAATAGCGCGAGTGTCAACTGCACAAAACAGTGCGACGCGCAAAATAGCGCGAGTGTGATCTGCATAAAACAGTGCGACGCGCAAAATAGCGCGAGTGTGATCTGCACAACACAGTGCGACGTGCAAAATAGCGCGAGGGTGATCTGCACAAAACAGTGCGACGCGCAAAATAGCGCGAGTGTGATCTGCACAAAACAGTGCGATGCGCAAAATAGCGCGAGTGTCAACTGCACAAAACAGTGCGACGCGCAAAATAGCGTGAGTGTCAACTCCACAAAAGAGTGCGACGCGCAAAATAGCGTGAGTGTCAACTCCACAAAAGAGTGCGACGCGCAAAATAACGCGAGTGTGATCTGCACAAAACAGTGCGACGCGCAAAATAGCGCGAGTGTGATCTGCACAAAACAGTGCGAAGCGCAAAATACCGCGAGTGTCAACAGCACAGAACAGTGCGACTCGCAAAATAGCGCAAGTGTCAACTGCACAAAACAGTGCGACGCGCAAAATAGCACGAGTGTCAACTGCACAATACAGTGCGACGCGCAAAATAGCGCGAGTGTCAACTGCACAAACCAGTGCGACGCGCAAAATAGCGCGAGTGTGATCTGCACAAAACAGTGCGACGTGCAAAATAGCGCGAGTGTGATCTGCACAAAACAGTGCGAAGTGCATAATAGCGCGAGTGTCAACAGCACAGAACAGTGCGACTCGCAAAATAGCGCGAGTGTCAACTGCACAAAACAGTGCGACGCGCAAAATAGCGCGAGTGTGATCTGCACAAAACAGTGCGACGCGCAAAATAGCGCGAGTGTGATCTGCGCAAAACAGTGCGACGCCCAAAATAGCGCGAGTGTGATCTGCACAAAACAGTGCGACCCGCGAAATAGCGCGAGTGTCAACTGCACAAAACAGTGGGACCCCAAAATAGCGCGAGTGTCAACTGCACAAAACAGTGCGACGCGCAAAATAGCGCGAGTGTCAACTGCACAAAACAGTGCGACTCGCAAAATAGCGCGAGTGTCAACTGCACAAAACAGTGCGACGCGCAAAATAGAGCGAGTGTGATCTGCACAAAACAGTGCGACGCGCAAAATAGGGCCAGTGTGAACAGCAGAAAACAGTGCGACGCGCAAAATAGCGCGAGTGTTATCTGCACAAAACAGTGCGACGCGCAAAATAGCGCGAGTGTGATCTGCCCAAAACGGTGCGACTCCCAAAATAGCGCGAGTGTCAACTGCACAAACCAGTGCGACGCGCAAAATTGCGCGAGTGTCAACTGCACAAAACAGTGCCACGCGCAAAATAGCGCGAGTGTGATCTGCACAAAACAGTGCGACGCGCAAAATAGCACGAGTGTCAACTGCACAAAACAGTGCGACGCGCAAAATAGCGTGAGTGTCAACTGCACAAAAGAGTCCGACGCGCAAAATAACGCGAGTGTGATCTGCACAACACAGTGCGACGTGCAAAATAGCGCGAGGGTGATCTGCACAAAACAGTGCGACTCGCAAAATAGCGCGAGCGTTATCTGCACAAAACAGTGCGACGCGCAAAATAGCGCGAGTGTGATCTGCCCAAAACGGTGCGACTCCCAAAATAGCGCGAGTGTCAACTGCACAAACCAGTGCGACGCGCAAAATTGCGCGAGTGTCAACTGCACAAAACAGTGCCACGCGCAAAATAGCGCGAGTGTCAACTGCACAAAACAGTGCGACCCCAAAATAGCGCGAGTGTCAACTGCACAAAACAGTGCGACGCGCAAAATAGCGCGAGTGTGATCTGCACAAAACAGTGCCACGCGCAAAATAGCGCGAGTGTCAACTGCACAAAACGGTGCGACTCCCAAAATAGCGCGAGTGTCAACTGCACAAAACAGTGCGACTCGCAAAATAGCGCGAGCGTGATCTGCACAAAACAGTGCGACGCGCAAAATAGCGCGAGTGTCAACTGCACAAAACTGTGCGACGCGCAAAATAGCACGAGTGTGATCTGCGCAAAACAGTGCGACGCGCAAAATAGCGCGAGTGTGATCTGCACAAAACAGTGCGACCCGCGAAATAGCGCGAGTGTCAACTGCACAAAACAGTGTGACCCCAAAATAGCGCGAGTGTCAACTGCACAAAACAGTGCGACGCGCAAAATAGCGCGAGTGTCAACTGCACAAAACAGTGCGACTCACAAAATAGCGCGAGTGTCAACTGCACAAAACAGTGCGACGCGCAAAATAGCGCGAGTGTGATCTGCACAAAACAGTGCGACGCGCAAAATAGGGCCAGTGTGAACAGCACAAAACAGTGCGACGCGCAAAATAGCGCGAGTGTCAACTGCACAAAACAGTGCGACGCGCAAAATAGCGCGAGTGTGATATGCACAAAACAGTGCGACGCGCAAAATAGCGCGAGTGTCAACTGCACAAAACGGTGCGACTCCCAAAATAGCGCGAGTGTCAACTGCACAAAACAGTGCGACGCGCAAAATAGCGCGAGTCTCAACTGCACAAAACAGTGCGACTCGCAAAATAGCGCGAGTCTCAACTGCACAAAACAGTGCGACTCGCAAAATAGCGCGAGTGTGATCTGCATAAAACAGTGCGACGCGCAAAATAGCGCGAGTGTGATCTGCACAACACAGTGCGACGTGCAAAATAGCGCGAGGGTGATCTGCACAAAACAGTGCGACTCGCAAAATAGCGCGAGCGTTATCTGCACAAAACAGTGCGACGCGCAAAATAGCGCGAGTGTGATCTGCCCAAAACGGTGCGACTCCCAAAATAGCGCGAGTGTCAACTGCCCAAAACGGTGCGACTCCCAAAATAGCGCGAGTGTCAACTGCACAAACCAGTGCGACGCGCAAAATTGCGCGAGTGTCAACTGCACAAAACAGTGCCACGCGCAAAATAGCGCGAGTGTGATCTGCACAAAACAGTGCGACGCGCAAAATAGCACGAGTGTCAACTGCACAAAACAGTGCGACGCGCAAAATAGCGTGAGTGTCAACTGCACAAAAGAGTGCGACGCGCAAAATAACGCGAGTGTGATCTGCACAACACAGTGCGACGTGCAAAATAGCGCGAGGGTGATCTGCACAAAACAGTGCGACTCGCAAAATAGCGCGAGCGTTATCTGCACAAAACAGTGCGACGCGCAAAATAGCGCGAATGTGATCTGCCCAAAACGGTGCGACTCCCAAAATAGCGCGAGTGTCAACTGCACAAACCTGTGCGACGCGCAAAATTGCGCGAGTGTCAACTGCACAAAACAGTGCCACGCGCAAAATAGCGCGAGTGTCAACTGCACAAAACAGTGCGACCCCAAAATAGCGCGAGTGTCAACTGCACAAAACAGTGCGACGCGCAAAATAGCGCGAGTGTGATCTGCACAAAACAGTGCCACGCGCAAAATAGCGCGAGTGTCAACTGCACAAAACGGTGCGACTCCCAAAGTAGCGCGAGTGTCAACTGCACAAAACAGTGCGACGCGCAAAATAGCGCGAGTGTCAACTGCACAAAACAGTGCGACTCGCAAAATAGCGCGAGTGTGATCTGCACAAAACAGTGCGACGCGCAAAATAGCGCGAGTGTGATCTGCACAAAACAATGTGAAGCGCAAAATAGCGCGAGTGTCAACTGCCCAAAACAGTGCGACTCGCAAAATAGCACGAGTGTCAACTGCACAAAACAGTGCGACGCGCAAAATAGCGCGAGTGTGATCTGCCCAAAATGGTGCGACGCGTAAAATAGCGCGAGTGTGAACTGCACAAAACGGTGCGACGCGCAAAATAGCGCGAGTGTCAACAGCACAAAATAGTGCGACGCGGAATGTAGCGCCAGTGTGAACAGCACAAAATAGTGCAACGCGCAAAATAGCGCGAGTGTCAACTGCAGAAAACAGTGCGACGCGCAAAATAGCGCGGGTGTCAACTGCACAAAACAGTGCGACGCGCAAAATAGCGCGAGGGTCAACTGCACAAAACAGTGCGACGCGCAAAATAGCGCGAGCGTGATCTGCACAAAACAGTGCGACGCGCAAAATAGCGCGAGTGTCAACTGCACAAAACAGTGCGACGCGCAAAATAGCACGAGTGTGATCGGCGCAAAACAGTGCGACGCGCAAAATAGCGCGAGTGTGATCTGCACAAAACAGTGCGACCCGCGAAATAGCGCGAGTGTCAACTGCACAAAACAGTGTGACCCCAAAATAGCGCGAGTGTCAACTGCACAAAACAGTGCGACGCGCAAAATAGCGCGAGTGTCAACTGCACAAAACAGTGCGACTCACAAAATAGCGCGAGTGTCAACTGCACAAAACAGTGCGACGCGCAAAATAGCGCGAGTGTGATCTGCACAAAACAGTGCGACGCGCAAAATAGGGCCAGTGTGAACAGCACAAAACAGTGCGACGCGCAAAATAGCGCGAGTGTCAACTGCACAAAACAGTGCGACGCGCAAAATAGCGCGAGTGTGATATGCACAAAACAGTGCGACGCGCAAAATAGCGCGAGTGTCAACTGCACAAAACGGTGCGACTCCCAAAATAGCGCGAGTGTCAACTGCACAAAACAGTGCGACGCGCAAAATAGCGCGAGTCTCAACTGCACAAAACAGTGCGACTCGCAAAATAGCGCGAGTCTCAACTGCACAAAACAGTGCGACTCGCAAAATAGCGCGAGTGTGATCTGCATAAAACAGTGCGACGCGCAAAATAGCGCGAGTGTGATCTGCACAACACAGTGCGACGTGCAAAATAGCGCGAGGGTGATCTGCACAAAACAGTGCGACTCGCAAAATAGCGCGAGCGTTATCTGCACAAAACAGTGCGACGCGCAAAATAGCGCGAGTGTGATCTGCCCAAAACGGTGCGACTCCCAAAATAGCGCGAGTGTCAACTGCCCAAAACGGTGCGACTCCCAAAATAGCGCGAGTGTCAACTGCACAAACCAGTGCGACGCGCAAAATTGCGCGAGTGTCAACTGCACAAAATAGTGCCACGCGCAAAATAGCGCGAGTGTGATCTGCACAAAACAGTGCGACGCGCAAAATAGCACGAGTGTCAACTGCACAAAACAGTGCGACGCGCAAAATAGCGTGAGTGTCAACTGCACAAAAGAGTGCGACGCGCAAAATAACGCGAGTGTGATCTGCACAACACAGTGCGACGTGCAAAATAGCGCGAGGGTGATCTGCACAAAACAGTGCGACTCGCAAAATAGCGCGAGCGTTATCTGCACAAAACAGTGCGACGCGCAAAATAGCGCGAGTGTGATCTGCCCAAAACGGTGCGACTCCCAAAATAGCGCGAGTGTCAACTGCACAAACCTGTGCGACGCGCAAAATTGCGCGAGTGTCAACTGCACAAAACAGTGCCACGCGCAAAATAGCGCGAGTGTCAACTGCACAAAACAGTGCGACCCCAAAATAGCGCGAGTGTCAACTGCACAAAACAGTGCGACGCGCAAAATAGCGCGAGTGTGATCTGCACAAAACAGTGCCACGCGCAAAATAGCGCGAGTGTCAACTGCACAAAACGGTGCGACTCCCAAAGTAGCGCGAGTGTCAACTGCACAAAACAGTGCGACGCGCAAAATAGCGCGAGTGTCAACTGCACAAAACAGTGCGACTCGCAAAATAGCGCGAGTGTGATCTGCACAAAACAGTGCGACGCGCAAAATAGCGCGAGTGTGATCTGCACAAAACAATGTGAAGCGCAAAATAGCGCGAGTGTCAACTGCCCAAAACAGTGCGACTCGCAAAATAGCACGAGTGTCAACTGCACAAAACAGTGCGACGCGCAAAATAGCGCGAGTGTGATCTGCCCAAAATGGTGCGACGCGTAAAATAGCGCGAGTGTGAACTGCACAAAACGGTGCGACGCGCAAAATAGCGCGAGTGTCAACAGCACAAAATAGTGCGACGCGGAATGTAGCGCCAGTGTGAACAGCACAAAATAGTGCAACGCGCAAAATAGCGCGAGTGTCAACTGCAGAAAACAGTGCGACGCGCAAAATAGCGCGGGTGTCAACTGCACAAAACAGTGCGACGCGCAAAATAGCGCGAGGGTCAACTGCGCAAAACAGTGCGACGCGCAAAATAGCGCGAGCGTGATCTGCACAAAACAGTGCGACGCGCAAAATAGCGCGAGTGTCAACTGCACAAAACAGTGCGACGCGCAAAATAGCACGAGTGTGATCTGCGCAAAACAGTGCGACGCGCAAAATAGCGCGAGTGTGATCTGCACAAAACAGTGCGACCCGCGAAATAGCGCGAGTGTCAACTGCACAAAACAGTGTGACCCCAAAATAGCGCGAGTGTCAACTGCACAAAACAGTGCGACGCGCAAAATAGCGCGAGTGTCAACTGCACAAAACAGTGCGACTCACAAAATAGCGCGAGTGTCAACTGCACAAAACAGTGCGACGCGCAAAATAGCGCGAGTGTGATCTGCACAAAACAGTGCGACGCGCAAAATAGGGCCAGTGTGAACAGCACAAAACAGTGCGACGCGCAAAATAGCGCGAGTGTCAACTGCACAAAACAGTGCGACGCGCAAAATAGCGCGAGTGTGATATGCACAAAACAGTGCGACGCGCAAAATAGCGCGAGTGTCAACTGCACAAAACGGTGCGACTCCCAAAATAGCGCGAGTGTCAACTGCACAAAACAGTGCGACGCGCAAAATAGCGCGAGTCTCAACTGCACAAAACAGTGCGACTCGCAAAATAGCGCGAGTCTCAACTGCACAAAACAGTGCGACTCGCAAAATAGCGCGAGTGTGATCTGCATAAAACAGTGCGACGCGCAAAATAGCGCGAGTGTGATCTGCACAACACAGTGCGACGTGCAAAATAGCGCGAGGGTGATCTGCACAAAACAGTGCGACTCGCAAAATAGCGCGAGCGTTATCTGCACAAAACAGTGCGACGCGCAAAATAGCGCGAGTGTGATCTGCCCAAAACGGTGCGACTCCCAAAATAGCGCGAGTGTCAACTGCCCAAAACGGTGCGACTCCCAAAATAGCGCGAGTGTCAACTGCACAAACCAGTGCGACGCGCAAAATTGCGCGAGTGTCAACTGCACAAAACAGTGCCACGCGCAAAATAGCGCGAGTGTGATCTGCACAAAACAGTGCGACGCGCAAAATAGCACGAGTGTCAACTGCACAAAACAGTGCGACGCGCAAAATAGCGTGAGTGTCAACTGCACAAAAGAGTGCGACGCGCAAAATAACGCGAGTGTGATCTGCACAACACAGTGCGACGTGCAAAATAGCGCGAGGGTGATCTGCACAAAACAGTGCGACTCGCAAAATAGCGCGAGCGTTATCTGCACAAAACAGTGCGACGCGCAAAATAGCGCGAGTGTGATCTGCCCAAAACGGTGCGACTCCCAAAATAGCGCGAGTGTCAACTGCACAAACCTGTGCGACGCGCAAAATTGCGCGAGTGTCAACTGCACAAAACAGTGCCACGCGCAAAATAGCGCGAGTGTCAACTGCACAAAACAGTGCGACCCCAAAATAGCGCGAGTGTCAACTGCACAAAAAAGTGCGACGCGCAAAATAGCGCGAGTGTGATCTGCACAAAACAGTGCCACGCGCAAAATAGCGCGAGTGTCAACTGCACAAAACGGTGCGACACCCAAAGTAGCGCGAGTGTCAACTGCACAAAACAGTGCGACGCGCAAAATAGCGCGAGTGTCAACTGCACAAAACAGTGCGACTCGCAAAATAGCGCGAGTGTGATCTGCACAAAACAGTGCGACGCGCAAAATAGCGCGAGTGTGATCTGCACAAAACAATGTGAAGCGCAAAATAGCGCGAGTGTCAACTGCCCAAAACAGTGCGACTCGCAAAATAGCACGAGTGTCAACTGCACAAAACAGTGCGACGCGCAAAATAGCGCGAGTGTGATCTGCCCAAAATGGTGCGACGCGTAAAATAGCGCGAGTGTGAACTGCACAAAACGGTGCGACGCGCAAAATAGCGCGAGTGTCAACAGCACAAAATAGTGCGACGCGGAATGTAGCGCCAGTGTGAACAGCACAAAATAGTGCAACGCGCAAAATAGCGCGAGTGTCAACTGCACAAAACAGTGCGACGCGCAAAATAGCGCGGGTGTCAACTGCACAAAACAGTGCGACGCGCAAAATAGCGCGAGGGTCAACTGCACAAAACAGTGCGACGCGCAAAATAGCGCGAGCGTGATCTGCACAAAACAGTGCGACGCGCAAAATAGCGCGAGCGTGATCTGCACAAAACAGTGCGACGCGCAAAATAGCGCGAGTGTCAACTGCACAAAACAGTGCGACGCGCAAAATAGCGCGAGTGTCAACTGCACAAAACAGTGCGACGCGCAAAATAGCACGAGTGTGATCTGCGCAAAACAGTGCGACGCGCAAAATAGCGCGAGTGTGATCTGCCCAAAACAGTGCGACCCGCGAAATAGCGCGAGTGTCAACTGCACAAAACAGTGGGACCCCAAAATAGCGCGAGTGTCAACTGCAGAAAACAGTGCGACGTGCAAAATAGCGCGAGTGTCAACTGCACAAAACAGTGCGACTCACAAAATAGCGCGAGTGTCAACTGCACAAAACAGTGCGACCCGCAAAATAGCGCGAGTGTGATATGCACAAAACAGTGCGACGCGCAAAATAGCGCGAGTGTCAACTGCACAAAACGGTGCGACTCCCAAAATAGCGGGAGTGTCAACTGCACAAAACAGTGCGACGCGCAAAATAACGCGAGTCTCAACTGCACAAAATAGTGCGACTCGCAAAATAGCGCGAGTGTCAACTGCACAAAACAGTGCGACGCGCAAAATAGCGCGAGTGTGATCTGCATAAAACAGTGCGACGCGCAAAATAGCGCGAGTGTGATCTGCACAACACAGTGCGACGTGCAAAATAGCGCGAGGGTGATCTGCACAAAACAGTGCGACTCGCAAAATAGCGCGAGCGTTATCTGCACAAAACAGTGCGACGCGCAAAATAGCGCGAGTGTGATCTGCCCAAAACGGTGCGACTCCCAAAATAGCGCGAGTGTCAACTGCACAAACCAGTGCGACGCGCAAAATTGCGCGAGTGTCAACTGCACAAAACAGTGCCACGCGCAAAATAGCGCGAGTGTGATCTGCACAAAACAGTGCGACGCGCAAAATAGCACGAGTGTCAACTGCACAAAACAGTGCGACGCGCAAAATAGCGTGAGTGTCAACTGCACAAAAGAGTGCGACGCGCAAAATAACGCGAGTGCGATCTGCACAAAACAGTGCGACGCGCAAAATAGCGCGAGTGTCAACTGCACAAAACAGTGCGACGCGCAAAATAGCGCGAGTGTGATCTGCACAAAACAGTGCGACGCGGAAAATAGCGCGAGTGTGATCTGCACAAAACAGTGCGAAGCGCAAAATACCGCGAGTGTCAACAGCACAGAACAGTGCGACTCGCAAAATAGCGCAAGTGTCAACTGCACAAAACAGTGCGACGCGCAAAATAGCGCGAGTGTGATCTGCGCAAAACAGTGCGACGCGCAAAATAGCGCGAGTGTGATCTGCACAAAACAGTGCGACCCGCGAAATAGCGCGAGTGTCAACTGCACAAAACAGTGTGACCCCAAAATAGCGCGAGTGTCAACTGCACAAAACAGTGCGACTCGCAAAATAGCGCGAGTGTCAACTGCACAAAACAGTGCGACGCGCAAAATAGCGCGACTGTGATCTGCACAAAACAGTGCAACGCGCAAAATAGGGCCAGTGTGAACAGCACAAAACAGTGCGACGCGCAAAATAGCGCGAGTGTCAACTGCCCAAAACAGTGCGACGCGCAAAATAGCGCGAGTGTGATCTGCACAAAACAGTGCGACGCGCAAAATAGCGCGAGTGTCAACTGCACAAAACAGTGCGACGCGCAAAATAGCGCGAGTGTGATCTGCACAAAACAGTGCGAAGTGCAAAATAGCGCGAGTGTCAACAGCACAGAACAGTGCGACTCGCAAAATAGCCGCGAGTGTCAACTGCACAAAACAGTGCGACGCGCAAAATAGCGCGAGTGTGATCTGCACAAAACAGTGCTACGCGCAAAATAGCGCGAGTGTGATCTGCACAAAACAGTGCGACGCGCAAAATAGCGCGAGTGTCAACTGCACAAAACAGTGCGACCCCAAAATAGCGCGAGTGTCAACTGCACAAAACAGTGCGACGCGCAAAATAGCGCGAGTGTCAACTGCACAAAACAGTGCGACTCGCAAAATAGCGCGAGTGTCAACTGCAAAAAACAGTGCGACGCGCAAAATAGCGCGAGTGTGATCTGCACAAAACAGTGCAACGCGCAAAATAGGGCCAGTGTGAACAGCACAAAACAGTGCGACGCGCAAAATAGCGTGAGTGTCAACTGCACAAAACAGTGCGACGCGCAAATTAGCGCGAGTGTGATCTGCACAAAACAGTGCGACGCGCAAAATAGCGCGAGTGTCAACTGCACAAAACGGTGCGACTCCCAAAATAGCGCGAGTGTCAACTGCACAAAACAGTGCGACGCGCAAAATAGCGCGAGTGTCAACTGCACAAAACAGTGCGACTCGCAAAATAGCGCGAGTGTGATCTGCACAAAACAGTGCGACGCGCAAAATAGCGCGAGTGTGATCTGCACAAAACAATGTGAAGCGCAAAATAGCGCGAGTGTCAACTGCACAAAACAGTGCGATGTGCAAAATAGCGCGAGGGTGATCTGCACAAAACAGTGCGACGCGAGCGTTATCTGCACAAAATAGCGCGAGCGTTATCTGCACAAAATAGTGCGATGTGCAAAATAGCGCGAGCGTTATCTGCACAAAATAGTGCGACGCGCAAAATAGCGCGAGTGTGATCTGCCCAAAACGGTGCGACTCCCAAAATAGCGCGAGTGTCAACTGCACAAACCAGTGCGACGCGCAAAATTGCGCGAGTGTCAACTGCACAAAACAGTGCGACCCCAAAATAGCGCGAGTGTCAACTGCACAAAACAGTGCGACGCGCAAAATAGCGCGAGTGTGATCTGCACAAAACAGTGCCACGCGCAAAATAGCGCGAGTGTCAACTGCACAAAACGGTGCGACTCCCAAAATAGCGCGAGTGTCAACTGCACAAAACAGTGCGACGCGCAAAATAGCGCGAGTGTCAACTGCACAAAACAGTGCGACTCGCAAAATAGCGCGAGTGTGATATGCACAAAACAGTGCGACGCGCAAAATAGCGCGAGTGTCAACTGCACAAAACGGTGCGACTCCCAAAATAGCGCGAGTGTCAACTGCACAAAACAGTGCGACGCGCAAAATAGCGCGAGTCTCAACTGCACAAAACAGTGCGACTCGCAAAATAGCGCGAGTGTCAACTGCACAAAATAGTGCGACGCGCAAAATAGCGCGAGTGTGATCTGCATAAAACAGTGCGACGCGCAAAATTGCGCGAGTGTGATCTGCACAACACAGTGCGACGTGCAAAATAGCGCGAGGGTGATCTGCACAAAACAGTGCGACTCGCAAAATAGCGCGAGCGTTATCTGCACAAAACAGTGCGACGCGCAAAATAGCGCGAGTGTGATCTGCCCAAAACGGTGCGACTCCCAAAATAGCGCGAGTGTCAACTGCACAAACCTGTGCGACGCGCAAAATTGCGCGAGTGTCAACTGCACAAAACAGTGCCACGCGCAAAATAGCGCGAGTGTGATCTGCACAAAACAGTGCGACGCGCAAAATAGCACGAGTGTCAACTGCACAAAACAGTGCGACGCGCAAAATAGCGTGAGTGTCAACTGCACAAAAGAGTGCGACGCGCAAAATAACGCGAGTGTGATCTGCACAAAACAGTGCGACGCGCAAAATAGCGCGAGTGTCAACTGCACAAAACAGTGCGACGCGCAAAATAGCGCGAGTGTGATCTGCACAAAACAGTGCGACGCGGAAAATAGCGCGAGTGTGATCTGCACAAAACAGTGCGAAGCGCAAAATACCGCGAGTGTCAACAGCACAGAACCGTGCGACTCGCAAAATAGCGCAAGTGTCAACTGCACAAAACAGTGCGACGCGCAAAATAGCGCGAGTGTGATCTGCGCAAAACAGTGCGACGCGCAAAATAGCGCGAGTGTGATCTGCACAAAACAGTGCGACCCGCGAAATAGCGCGAGTGTCAACCGCACAAAACAGTTGGACCCCAAAATAGCGCGAGTGTCAACTGCACAAAACAGTGCGACTCGCAAAATAGCGCGAGTGTCAACTGCACAAAACAGTGCGACGCGCAAAATAGCGCGACTGTGATGTGCACAAAACAGTGCAACGCGCAAAATAGGGCCAGTGTGAACAGCACAAAACAGTGCGACGCGCAAAATAGCGCGAGTGTCAACTGCACAAAACAGTGCGACGCGCAAAATAGCGCGAGTGTGATCTGCACAAAACAGTGCGACGCGGAAAATAGCGCGAGTGTGATCTGCACCAAACAGTGCGAAGCGCAAAATACCGCGAGTGTCAACAGCACAGAACAGTGCGACTCGCAAAATAGCGCAAGTGTCAACTGCACAAAACAGTGCGACGCGCAAAATAGCGCGAGTGTGATCTGCGCAAAACAGTGCGACGCGCAAAATAGCGCGAGTGTGATCTGCACAAAACAGTGTGACCCCAAAATAGCGCGAGTGTCAACTGCACAAAACAGTGCGACTCGCAAAATAGCGCGAGTGTCAACTGCACAAAACAGTGCGACGCGCAAAATAGCGCGACTGTGATCTGCACAAAACAGTGCAACGCGCAAAATAGGGCCAGTGTGAACAGCACAAAACAGTGCGACGCGCAAAATAGCGCGAGTGTCAACTGCACAAAACAGTGCGACGCGCAAAATAGCGCGAGTGTGATCTGCACAAAACAGTGCGACGCGCAAAATAGCGCGAGTGTCAACTGCACAAAACAGTGCGACGCGCAAAATAGCGCGAGTGTGATCTGCACAAAACAGTGCGAAGTGCAAAATAGCGCGAGTGTCAACAGCACAGAACAGTGCGACTCGCAAAATAGCGCGAGTGTCAACTGCACAAAACAGTGCGACGCGCAAAATAGCGCGAGTGTGATCTGCACAAAACAGTGCGACGCGCAAAATAGCGCGAGTGTGATCTGCACAAAACAGTGCGACGCGCAAAATAGCACGAGTGTGATCTGCGCAAAACAGTGCGACGCGCAAAATAGCGCGAGTGTGATCTGCACAAAACAGTGCGACCCGCGAAATAGCGCGAGTGTCAACTGCACAAAACAGTGTGACCCCAAAATAGCGCGAGTGTCAACTGCACAAAACAGTGCGACGCGCAAAATAGCGCGAGTGTCAACTGCACAAAACAGTGCGACTCACAAAATAGCGCGAGTGTCAACTGCACAAAACAGTGCGACGCGCAAAATAGCGCGAGTGTGATCTGCACAAAACAGTGCGACGCGCAAAATAGGGCCAGTGTGAACAGCACAAAACAGTGCGACGCGCAAAATAGCGCGAGTGTCAACTGCACAAAACAGTGCGACTCGCAAAATAGCGCGAGTGTGATATGCACAAAACAGTGCGACGCGCAAAATAGCGCGAGTGTCAACTGCACAAAACGGTGCGACTCCCAAAATAGCGCGAGTGTCAACTGCACAAAACAGTGCGACGCGCAAAATAGCGCGAGTGTCAACTGCACAAAACAGTGCGACTCGCAAAATAGCGCGAGTGTCAACTGCACAAAACAGTGCGACGCGCAAAATAGCGCGAGTGTGATCTGCATAAAACAGTGCGACGCGCAAAATTGCGCGAGTGTGATCTGCACAACACAGTGCGACGTGCAAAATAGCGCGAGGGTGATCTGCACAAAATAGTGCGACTCGTAAAATAGCGCGAGCGTTATCTGCACAAAACAGTGCGACGCGCAAAATAGCGCGAGTGTGATCTGCCCAAAACGGTGCGACTCCCAAAATAGCGCGAGTGTCAACTGCACAAACCAGAGCGACGCGCAAAATTGCGCGAGTGTCAACTGCACAAAACAGTGCCACGCGCAAAATAGCGCGAGTGTGATCTGCACAAAACAGTGCGACGCGCAAAATAGCACGAGTGTCAACTGCACAAAACAGTGCGACGCGCAAAATAGCGTGAGTGTCAACTGCACAAAAGAGTGCGACGCGCAAAATAACGCGAGTGTGATCTGCACAAAACAGTGCGACGCGCAAAATAGCGCGAGTGTCAACTGCACAAAACAGTGCGACACGCAAAATAGCGCGAGTGTGATCTGCACAAAACAGTGCGACGCGGAAAATAGCGCGAGTGTGATCTGCACAAAACAGTGCAAAGCGCAAAATACCGCGAGTGTCAACAGCACAGAACCGTGCGACTCGCAAAATAGCGCAAGTGTCAACTGCACAAAACAGTGCGACGCGCAAAATAGCGCGAGTGTGATCTGCGCAAAACAGTGCGACGCGCAAAATAGCGCGAGTGTGATCTGCACAAAACAGTGCGACCCGCGAAATAGCGCGAGTGTCAACTGCACAAAACAGTTGGACCCCAAAATAGCGCGAGTGTCAACTGCACAAAACAGTGCGACTCGCAAAATAGCGCGAGTGTCAACTGCACAAAACAGTGCGACTCGCAAAATAGCGCGACTGTGATCTGCACAAAACAGTGCAACGCGCAAAATAGGGCCAGTGTGAACAGCACAAAACAGTGCGACGCGCAAAATAGCGCGAGTGTCAACTGCACAAAACAGTGCGACGCGCAAAATAGCGCGAGTGTGATCTGCACAAAACAGTGCGACGCGGAAAATAGCGCGAGTGTGATCTGCACCAAACAGTGCGAAGCGCAAAATACCGCGAGTGTCAACAGCACAGAACAGTGCGACTCGCAAAATAGCACAAGTGTCAACTGCACAAAACAGTGCGACGCGCAAAATAGCGCGAGTGTGATCTGCGCAAAACAGTGCGACGCGCAAAATAGCGCGAGTGTGATCTGCACAAAACAGTGTGACCCCAAAATAGCGCGAGTGTCAACTGCACAAAACAGTGCGACTCGCAAAATAGCGCGAGTGTCAACTGCACAAAACAGTGCGACGCGCAAAATAGCGCGACTGTGATCTGCACAAAACAGTGCAACGCGCAAAATAGGGCCAGTGTGAACAGCACAAAACAGTGCGACGCGCAAAATAGCGCGAGTGTCAACTGCACAAAACAGTGCGACGCGCAAAATAGCGCGAGTGTGATCTGCACAAAACAGTGCGACGCGCAAAATAGCGCGAGTGTCAACTGCACAAAACAGTGCGACGCGCAAAATAGCGCGAGTGTGATCTGCACAAAACAGTGCGAAGTGCAAAATAGCGCGAGTGTCAACAGCACAGAACAGTGCGACTCGCAAAATAGCGCGAGTGTCAACTCCACAAAACAGTGCGACGCGCAAAATAGCGCGAGTGTGATCTGCACAAAACAGTGCGACGCGCAAAATAGCACGAGTGTGATCTGCGCAAAACAGTGCGACGCGCAAAATAGCGCGAGTGTGATCTGCACAAAACAGTGCGACCCGCGAAATAGCGCGAGTGTCAACTGCACAAAACAGTGGACCCCAAAATAGCGCGAGTGTCAACTGCACAAAACAGTGCGACGCGCAAAATAGCGCGAGTGTCAACTGCACAAAACAGTGCGACTCACAAAATAGCGCGAGTGTCAACTGCACAAAACAGTGCGACGCGCAAAATAGCGCGAGTGTGATCTGCACAAAACAGTGCGACGCGCAAAATAGGGCCAGTGTGAACAGCACAAAACAGTGCGACGCGCAAAATAGCGCGAGTGTCAACTGCACAAAACAGTGCGACTCGCAAAATAGCGCGAGTGTGATATGCACAAAACAGTGCGACGCGCAAAATAGCGCGAGTGTCAACTGCACAAAACGGTGCGACTCCCAAAATAGCGCGAGTGTCAACTGCACAAAACAGTGCGACGCGCAAAATAGCGCGAGTCTCAACTGCACAAAACAGTGCGACGCGCAAAATAGCGCGAGTCTCAACTGCACAAAACAGTGCGACTCGCAAAATAGCGCGAGTGTCAACTGCACAAAACAGTGCGACGCGCAAAATAGCGCGAGTGTGATCTGCATAAAACAGTGCGACGCGCAAAATTGCGCGAGTGTGATCTGCACAACACAGTGCGACGTGCAAAATAGCGCGAGGGTGATCTGCACAAAACAGTGCGACTCGCAAAATAGCGCGAGCGTTATCTGCACAAAACAGTGCGACGCGCAAAATAGCGCGAGTGTGATCTGCCCAAAACGGTGCGACTCCCAAAATAGCGCGAGTGTCAACTGCACAAACCAGTGCGACGCGCAAAATTGCGCGAGTGTCAACTGCACAAAACAGTGCCACGCGCAAAATAGCGCGAGTGTGATCTGCACAAAACAGTGCGACGCGCAAAATAGCACGAGTGTCAACTGCACAAAACAGTGCGATGCGCAAAATAGCGTGAGTGTCAACTGCACAAAAGAGTGCGACGCGCAAAATAACGCGAGTGTGATCTGCACAAAACAGTGCGACGCGCAAAATAGCGCGAGTGTCAACTGCACAAAGCAGTGCGACGCGCAAAATAGCGCGAGTGTGATCTGCACAAAACAGTGCGACGCGGAAAATAGCGCGAGTGTGATCTGCACAAAACAGTGCGAAGCGCAAAATACCGCGAGTGTCAACAGCACAGAACCGTGCGACTCGCAAAATAGCGCAAGTGTCAACTGCACAAAACAGTGCGACGCGCAAAATAGCGCGAGTGTGATCTGCGCAAAACAGTGCGACGCGCAAAATAGCGCGAGTGTGATCTGCACAAAACAGTGCGACCCGCGAAATAGCGCGAGTGTCAACTGCACAAAACAGTTGGACCCCAAAATAGCGCGAGTGTCAACTGCACAAAACAGTGCGACTCGCAAAATAGCGCGAGTGTCAACTGCACAAAACAGTGCGACGCGCAAAATAGCGCGACTGTGATCTGCACAAAACAGTGCAACGCGCAAAATAGGGCCAGTGTGAACAGCACAAAACAGTGCGACGCGCAAAATAGCGCGAGTGTCAACTGCACAAAACAGTGCGACGCGCAAAATAGCGCGAGTGTGATCTGCACAAAACAGTGCGACGCGCAAAATAGCGCGAGTGTCAACTGCACAAAACAGTGCGACGCGCAAAATAGCGCGAGTGTGATCTGCACAAAACAGTGCGAAGTGCAAAATAGCGCGGGTGTCAACAGCACAGAACAGTGCGACTCGCAAAATAGCGCGAGTGTCAACTGCACAAAACAGTGCGACGCGCAAAATAGCGCGAGTGTGATCTGCACAAAACAGTGCGACACGCAAAATAGTGCGAGTGTGATCTGCACAAAACAGTGCGACGCGCAAAATAGCGCGAGTGTCAACCGCACAAAACAGTGCGACCCCAAAATAGCGCGAGTGTCAACTGCACAAAACAGTGCGACGCGCAAAATAGCGCGTGTGTCAACTGCACAAAACAGTGCGACTCGCAAAATAGCGCGAGTGTCAACTGCAAAAAACAGTGCGACGCGCAAAATAGCGCGAGTGTGATCTGCACAAAACAGTGCGACGCGCAAAATAGGGCCAGTGTGGACAGTACAAAACAGTGCGATGCGCAAAATAGCGTGAGTGTCAACTGCACAAAACAGTGCGACGCGCAAATTAGCGCGAGTGTGATCTGCACAAAACAGTGCGACGCGCAAAATAGCGCGAGTGTCAACTGCACAAAACGGTGCGACTCCCAAAATAGCGCGAGTGTCAACTGCACAAAACAGTGCGACGCGCAAAATAGCGCGAGTGTCAACTGCACAAAACAGTGCGACTCGCAAAATAGCGCGAGTGTGATCTGCACAAAACAGCGCGACGCGCAAAATAGCGCGAGTGTGATCTGCACAAAACAATGTGAAGCGCAAAATAGCGCGAGTGTCAACTGCACAAAACAGTGCGACTCGCAAAATAGCACGAGTGTCAACTGCACAAAACAGTGCGACGCGCAAAATAGCGCGTGTGATCTGCCCAAAATGGTGCGACGCGTAAAACAGCGCGAGTGTGAACTGCACAAAACGGTGCGACGCGCAAAATAGCGCGAGTGTCAACAGCACAAAATAGTGCGACGCGGAATGTAGCGCCAGTGTGAACCACACAAAATAGTGCCACGCGCAAAATAGCGCGAGTGTCAACTGCACAAAACAGTTGGACCCCAAAATAGCGCGAGTGTCAACTGCACAAAACAGTGCGACTCGCAAAATAGCGCGAGTGTCAACTGCACAAAACAGTGCGACGCGCAAAATAGCGCGACTGTGATCTGCACAAAACAGTGCAACGCGCAAAATAGGGCCAGTGTGAACAGCACAAAACAGTGCCACGCGCAAAATAGCGCGAGTGTGATCTGCACAAAACAGTGCGACGCGCAAAATAGCGCGAGTGTGATCTGCACAAAACAGTGCGACACGCAAAATAGGGCGAGTGTGATCTGCACAAAACAGTGCGACGCGCAAAATAGCGCGAGTGTCAACCGCACAAAACAGTGCGACCCCAAAATAGCGCGAGTGTCAACTGCACAAAACAGTGCGACGCGCAAAATAGCGCGTGTGTCAACTGCACAAAACAGTGCGACTCGCAAAATAGCGCGAGTGTCAACTGCAAAAAACAGTGCGACGCGCAAAATAGCGCGAGTGTGATCTGCACAAAACAGTGCGACGCGCAAAATAGGGCCAGTGTGGACAGTACAAAACAGTGCGACGCGCAAAATAGCGTGAGTGTCAACTGCACAAAACAGTGCGACGCGCAAATTAGCGCGAGTGTGATCTGCACAAAACAGTGCGACGCGCAAAATAGCGCGAGTGTCAACTGCACAAAACGGTGCGACTCCCAAAATAGCGCGAGTGTCAACTGCACAAAACAGTGCGACGCGCAAAATAGCGCGAGTGTCAACTGCACAAAACAGTGCGACTCGCAAAATAGCGCGAGTGTGATCTGCACAAAACAGCGCGACGCGCAAAATAGCGCGAGTGTGATCTGCACAAAACAATGTGAAGCGCAAAATAGCGCGAGTGTCAACTGCACAAAACAGTGCGACTCGCAAAATAGCACGAGTGTCAACTGCACAAAACAGTGCGACGCGCAAAATAGCGCGTGTGATCTGCCCAAAATGGTGCGACGCGTAAAACAGCGCGAGTGTGAACTGCACAAAACGGTGCGACGCGCAAAATAGCGCGAGTGTCAACAGCACAAAATAGTGCGACGCGGAATGTAGCGCCAGTGTGAACCACACAAAATAGTGCCACGCGCAAAATAGCGCGAGTGTCAACTGCACAAAATAGTGCGACGCGCAAAATAGCGCGAGTGTCAACTGCACAAAACAGTGCGACGCGCAAAATAGCGCGAGTGTCAACTGCACAAAACAGTGCGACGCGCAAAATAGCGCGAGTGTGATCTGCATAAAACAGTGCGACGCGCAAAATAGCGCGAGTGTGATCTGCACAAAACAGTGCGAAGCGCAAAATAGCGCGAGTGTCAACTGCACAAAACAGTGCGACTCGCAAAATAGCGCGAGTGTCAACTGCACAAAACAGTGCGACGCGCAAAATAGCGCGAGTGTGATCTGCACAAAACAGTGCCACGCGCAAAATAGGGCCAGTGTGAATAGCACAAAACAGTGCGACGCGCAAAATAGGGCCAGTGTGAACAGCACAAAACAGTGCGACGCGCAAAATAGCGCGAGTGTCAACTGCACAAAACAGTGCGACGCGCAAAATAGCGCGAGTGTGATCTGCACAAAACAGTGCGACGCGCAAAATAGCGCGAGTGTCAACTGCACAAAACAGTGCGACGCGCAAAATAGCGTGAGTGTCAACTCCACAAAAGAGTGCGACGCGCAAAATAACGCGAGTGTGATCTGCACAAAACAGTGCGACGCGCAAAATAGCGCGAGTGTCAACTGCACGAAACAGTGCGACGCGCAAAATAGCGCGAGTGTGATCTGCACAAAACAGTGCGAAGTGCAAAATAGCGCGAGTGTCAACAGCACAGAACAGTGCGACTCGCAAAATAGCGCGAGTGTCAACTGCACACAACAGTGCGACGCGCAAAATAGCGCGAGTGTGATCTGCACAAAACAGTGCGACGAGCAAAATAGCGCGAGTGTGATCTGCACAAAACAGTGCGACGCGCAAAATAGCGCGAGTGTCAACTGCACAAAACAGTGCGACCCCAAAATAGCGCGAGTGTCAACTGCACAAAACAGTGCGACGCGCAAAATAGCGCGAGTGTCAACTGCACAAAACAGTGCGACTCGCAAAATAGCGCGAGTGTCAACTGCACAAAACAGTGCGACGCGCAAAATAGCGCGAGTGTGATCTGCACAAAACAGTGCGACGCGCAAAATAGGGCCAGTGTGAACAGCACAAAACAGTGCGACGCGCAAAATAGCGGGAGTGTCAACTGCACAAAACAGTGCGACGCGCAAAATAGCGCGAGTGTGATCTGCACAAAACAGTGCGACGCGCAAAATAGCGCTAGTGTGATCTGCACAAAACAATGTGAAGCGCAAAATAGCGCGAGTGTCAACTGCACAAAACAGTGCGACTCGCAAAATAGCACGAGTGTCAACTGCACAAAATAGTGCGACGCGCAAAATAGCGCGAGTGTGATCTGCCCAAAATGGTGCGACGCGTAAAATTGCGCGAGTGTGAACTGCACAAAACGGTGCGACGCGCAAAATAGCGCGAGTGTCAACAGCACAAAATAGTGCGACGCGGAATGTAGCGCCAGTGTGAACAGCACAAAATAGTGCCACGCGCAAAATAGCGCGAGTGTCAACTGCACAAAACAGTGCGACGCGCAAAATAGCGCGAGTGTCAACTGCACAAAACAGTGCGACGCGCAAAATAGCGCGAGTGTCAACTGCACAAAACAGTGCGACGCGCAAAATAGCGCGAGTGTGATCTGCACAAAACAGTGCGACGCGCAAAATAGCGCGAGTGTGATCTGCACAACACAGTGCGACGTGCAAAATAGCGCGAGGGTGATCTGCGCAAAACAGTGCGACGCGCAAAATAGCGCGAGTGTCAACTGCACAAAACAGTGCGACGCGCAAAATAGCGCGAGTGTCAACTGCACAAAACAGTGCGACGCGCAAAATAGCGCGAGTGTCAACTGCACAAAACAGTGCGACGCGCAAAATAGCGCGAGTGTGATCTGCATAAAACAGTGCGACGCGCAAAATAGCGCGAGTGTGATCTGCACAACACAGTGCGACGCGCAAAATAGCGCGAGTGTCAACTGCACAAAACAGTGCGACCCCAAAATAGCGCGAGTGTCAACTGCACAAAACAGTGCGACGCGCAAAATAGCGCGAGTGTCAACTGCACAAAACAGTGCGACTCGCAAAATAGCGCGAGTGTCAACTGCACAAAACAGTGCGACGCGCAAAATAGCGCGAGTGTGATCTGCACAAAACAGTGCGACGCGCAAAATAGGGCCAGTGTGAACAGCACAAAACAGTGCGACGCGCAAAATAGCGGGAGTGTCAACTGCACAAAACAGTGCGACGCGCAAAATAGCGCGAGTGTCAACTGCACAAAACAGTGCGACTCGCAAAATAGCACGAGTGTCAACTGCACAAAATAGTGCGACGCGCAAAATAGCGCGAGTGTGATCTGCCCAAAATGGTGCGACGCGTAAAATTGCGCGAGTGTGAACTGCACAAAACGGTGCGACGCGCAAAACACTGTGAAGCGCAAAATAGCGCGAGTGTCAACTGCACAAAACAGTGCGACTCGCAAAATAGCACGAGTGTCAACTGCACAAAATAGTGCGACGCGCAAAATAGCGCGAGTGTGATCTGCCCAAAATGGTGCGACGCGTAAAATTGCGCGAGTGTGAACTGCACAAAACGGTGCGACGCGCAAAATAGCGCGAGTGTCAACAGCACAAAATAGTGCGACGCGGAATGTAGCGCCAGTGTGAACAGCACAAAATAGTGCCACGCGCAAAATAGCGTGAGTGTCAACTGCACAAAACAGTGCGACGCGCAAAATAGCGCGAGTGTCAACTGCACAAAACAGTGCGACGCGCAAAATAGCGCGAGTGTCAACTGCACAAAACAGTGCGACGCGCAAAATAGCGCGAGTGTGATCTGCACAACACAGTGCGACGTGCAAAATAGCGCGAGGGTGATCTGCGCAAAACAGTGCGACGCGCAAAATAGCGCGAGTGTCAACTGCACAAAACAGTGCGACGCGCAAAATAGCGCGAGTGTCAACTGCACAAAACAGTGCGACGCGCAAAATAGCGCGAGTGTCAACTGCACAAAACAGTGCGACGCGCAAAATAGCGCGAGTGTGATCTGCATAAAACAGTGCGACGCGCAAAATAGCGCGAGTGTCAACTGCACAAAACAGTGCGACGCGCAAAATAGCGCGAGTGGGATCTGCACAAAACAGTGCGACGCGCAAAATAGCGCGAGTGCGATCTGCACAACACAGTGCGACGTGCAAAATAGCGCGAGGGTGATCTGCACAAAACAGTGCGACTCGCAAAATCGCGCAAGCGTGATCTGCACAAAACAGTGCGACGCGCAAAATAGCGCGAGTGTCAACTGCACAAAACAGTGCGACGCGCAAAATAGCGCGATTGTGATCTGCATAAAACAGTGCGACGTGCAAAATAGCGCGAGGGTGATCTGCACAAAACAGTGCGACTCGCAAAATAGCGCGAGCGTGATCTGCACAAAACAGTGCGACGCGCAAAATAGCGCGAGTGTGATCTGCACAAAACGGTGCGACGTGCAAAATAGTGCGACGCGGAATGTAGCGCCAGTGTGAACAGCACAAAATAGTGCCACGCGCAAAATAGCGCGAGTGTCAACTGCACAAAACAGTGCGACGCGCAAAATAGCGCGAGTGTCAACTGCACAAAACAGTGCGACGCGCAAAATAGCGCGAGTGTCAACTGCACAAAACAGTGCGACGCGCAAAATAGCGCGAGTGTGATCTGCACAAAACAGTGCGACGCGCAAAATAGCGCGAGTGTCAACTGCACAAAACAGTGCGAAGTGCAAAATACCGCGAGTGTCAACAGCACAGAACAGTGCGAGTCGCAAAATAGCGCAAGTGTCAACTGCACAAAACAGTGCGACGCGCAAAATAGCGCGAGTGTGATCTGTACAAAACAGTGCGACGCGCAAAATAGCGCGAGTGTGATCTGCACAAAACAGTGCGACCCGCGAAATAGCGCGAGTGTCAACTGCACAAAACAGTGTGACCCCCAAAATAGCGCGAGTGTCAACTGCACAAAACAGTGCGACGCGCAAAAATAGCGCGAGTGTCAACTGCACAAAACAGTGCGACTCGCAAAATAGCGCGAGTGTGATCTGCACAAAACAGTGCGACGCGCAAAATAGGGCCAGTGTGAACAGCACAAAACAGTGCGACGCGCAAAATAGCGCGAGTGTCAACTGCACAAAACAGTGCGACGCGCAAAATAGCGCGAGTGTGATCTGCACAAAACAGTGCGACGCGCAAAATAGCGCGAGTGTCAACTGCACAAAACGGTGCGACTCCCAAAATAGCGCGAGTGTCAACTGCACAAAACAGTGTGACGCGCAAAATAGCGCGAGTGTCAACTGCACAAAACAGTGCGACTCGCAAAATGGCGCGCGTGTCAACTGCACAAAACAATGCGACGCGCAAAATAGCGCAATGTGATCTGCGCAAAACAGTGCGACGCGCAAAATAGCGTGAGTGTGAACTGCCCAAAATAGTGCGACGCGCAAAATAGCGCGAGTGTCAACAGCACAAAACAGTGCGACGCCCAAAATTGCGCGAGTGTGATCTGCCCAAAACGGTGCGACGCGCAAAATAGTGCGAGTGTCAACAGCACAAAATATTGCGACGCGGAATGTAGCGCCAGTGTGAACAGCACAAAATAGTGCAACGCGCAAAATAGCGCGAGTGTCAACTGCACAAAACAGTGCGACGCGCAAAATAGCGCGAGTGTGATCTGCACAAAACAGTGCGAAGCGCAAAATAGCGCGAGTGTCAACAGCACAAAACAGTGCGACTCGCAAAATAGCGCGAGTGTCAACTGCACAAAACAGTGCGACGCGCAAAATAGCGCGAGTGTGATCTGCACAAAACCGTGCGACGCGCAAAATAGCGCGAGTGTGATCTGCACAAAACAGTGCGACCCGCGAAATAGCGCGAGTGTCAACTGCACAAAACAGTGTGACCCCAAAATAGCGCGAGTGTCAACCGCACAAAACAGTGCGACGCGTAAAATAGCGCGAGTGTCAACTGCACAAAACAGTGCGACTCGCAAAATAGCGCGAGTGTCAACTGCACAAAACAGTGCGATGCGCAAAATAGCGCGAGTGTGATCTGCACAAAACAGTGCAACGCGCAAAATAGGGCCAGTGTGAATAGCACAAAACAGTGCGACGCGCAAAATAGGGCCAGTGTGAACAGCACAAAACAGTGCGACGCGCAAAATAGCGCGAGTGTCAACTGCACAAAACAGTGCGACGCGCAAAATAGCGCGAGTGTGATCTGCACAAAACAGTGCGACGCGCAAAATAGCGCGAGTGTCAACTGCACAAAACAGTGCGACGCGCAAAATAGCGTGAGTGTCAACTCCACAAAAGAGTGCGACGCGCAAAATAACGCGAGTGTGATCTGCACAAAACAGTGCGACGCGCAAAATAGCGCGAGTGTCAACTGCACAAAACAGTGCGACGCGCAAAATAGCGCGAGTGTGATCTGCACAAAACAGTGCGACGCGCAAAATAGCGCGAGTGTGATCTGCACAAAACAGTGCGAAGTGCAAAATAGCGCGAGTGTCAACAGCACAGAACAGTGCGACTCGCAAAATAGCGCGAGTGTCAACTGCACAAAACAGTGCGACGCGCAAAATAGCGCGACTGTGATCTGCACAAAACAGTGCGACGAGCAAAATAGCGCGAGTGTGATCTGCACAAAACAGTGCGACGCGCAAAATAGCGCGAGTGTCAACGGCACAAAACAGTGCGACCCCAAAATAGCGCGAGTGTCAACTGCACAAAACAGTGCGACGCGCAAAATAGCGCGAGTGTCAACTGCACAAAACAGTGCGACTCGCAAAATAGCGCGAGTGTCAACTGCACAAAACAGTGCGACGCGCAAAATAGCGCGAGTGTGATCTGCACAAAACAGTGCGACGCGCAAAATAGGGCCAGTGTGAACAGCACAAAACAGTGCGACGCGCAAAATAGCGGGAGTGTCAACTGCACAAAACAGTGCGACGCGCAAAATAGCGCGAGTGTGATCTGCACAAAACAGTGCGACGCGCAAAATAGCGCGAGTGTGATCTGCACAAAACAGTGCGACGCGCAAAATAGCGCGAGCGTGATCTGCACAAAACAATGTGAAGCGCAAAATAGCGCGAGTGTCAACTGCACAAAACAGTGCGACTCGCAAAATAGCACGAGTGTCAACTGCACAAAACAGTGCGACGCGCAAAATAGCGCGAGTGTGATCTGCCCAAAATGGTGCGACGCGTAAAATAGCGCGAGTGTGAACTGCACAAAACGGTGCGACGCGCAAAATAGCGCGAGTGTCAACAGCACAAAATAGTGCAACGCGGAATGTAGCGCCAGTGTGAACAGCACAAAAGAGTGCCACGCGCAAAATAGCGCGAGTGTCAACTGCACAAAACAGTGCGACGCGCAAAATAGCGCGAGTGTCAACTGCACAAAACAGTGCGACGCGCAAAATAGCGCGAGTGTCAACTGCACAAAACAGTGCGACGCGCAAAATAGCGCGAGTGTGATCTGCACAACACAGTGCGACGTGCAAAATAGCGCGAGGGTGATCTGCACAAAACAGTGCGACTCGCAAAATCGCGCAAGCGTGATCTGCACAAAACAGTGCGACGCGCAAAATAGCGCGAGTGTCAACTGCACAAAACAGTGCGACGCGCAAAATAGCGCGAGTGTCAACTGCACAAAACAGTGCGACGCGCAAAATAGCGCGAGTGTCAACTGCACAAAACAGTGGGACGCGCAAAATAGCGCGAGTGTGATCTGCATAAAACAGTGCGACGCGCAAAATAGCGCGAGTGTGATCTGCACAACACAGTGCGACGTGCAAAATAGCGCGAGGGTGATCTGCACAAAACAGTGCGACTCGCAAAATAGCGCGAGCGTGATCTGCACAAAACAGTGCGACGCGCAAAATAGCGCGAGTGTGATCTGCACAAAACGGTGCGACTCCCAAAATCGCGCGAGTTTCAACTGCACAAACCAGTGCGACGCGCAAAATTGCGCGAGTGTCAACTGCACAAAACAGTGCGACGCGCAAAATAGCGCGAGTGTGATCTGCACAAAACAGTGCGACGCGCAGAATAGCGCGAGTGTCAACTGCACAAAACAGTGCGACGCGGAAAATAGCGCGAGTGTGATCTGCACAAAACAGTGCGAAGCGCAAAATACCGCGAGTGTCAATAGCACAGAACAGTGCGACTCGCAAAATAGCGCAAGTGTCAACTGCACAAAACAGTGCGACGCGCAAAATAGCGCGAGTGTGATCTGCACAAAACAGTGCGACGCGCAAAATAGCGCGAGTGTGATCTGCACAAAACAGTGCGACCCGCGAAATAGCGCGAGTGTCAACTGCACAAAACAGTGGGACCCCAAAATAGCGCGAGTGTCAACTGCACAAAACAGTGCGACGCGCAAAATAGCGCGAGTGTCAACTGCACAAAACAGTGCGACTCGCAAAATAGCGCGAGTGTCAACTGCACAAAACCGTGCGATGCGCAAAATAGCGCGAGTGTGATCTGCACAAAACAGTGCAACGCGCAAAATAGGGCCAGTGTGAATAGCACAAAACAGTGCGACGCGCAAAATAGGGCCAGTGTGAACAGCACAAAACAGTGCGACGCGCAAAATAGCGCGAGTGTCAACTGCACAAAACAGTGCGACGCGCAAAATAGCGCGAGTGTGATCTGCACAAAACAGTGCGACGCGCAAAATAGCGCGAGTGTCAACTGCACAAAACAGTGCGACGCGCAAAATAGCGTGAGTGTCAACTCCACAAAAGAGTGCGACGCGCAAAATAACGCGAGTGTGATCTGCACAAAACAGTGCGACGCGCAAAATAGCGCGAGTGTCAACTGCACAAAACAGTGCGACGCGCAAAATAGCGCGAGTGTGATCTGCACAAAACAGTGCGACGCGCAAAATAGCGCGAGTGTGATCTGCACAAAACAGTGCGAAGTGCAAAATAGCGCGAGTGTCAACAGCACAGAACAGTGCGACTCGCAAAATAGCGCGAGTGTCAACTGCACAAAACAGTGCGACGCGCAAAATAGCGCGACTGTGATCTGCACAAAACAGTGCGACGAGCAAAATAGCGCGAGTGTGATCTGCACAAAACAGTGCGACGCGCAAAATAGCGCGAGTGTCAACTGCACAAAACAGTGCGACCCCAAAATAGCGCGAGTGTCAACTGCACAAAACAGTGCGACGCGCAAAATAACGCGAGTGTCAACTGCACAAAACAGTGCGACTCGCAAAATAGCGCGAGTGTCAACTGCACAAAACAGTGCGACGCGCAAAATAGCGCGAGTGTGATCTGCACAAAACAGTGCGACGCGCAAAAATAGGGCCAGTGTGAATAGCACAAAACAGTGCGACGCGCAAAATAGCGACTAGCGAGTGTCAACTGCACAAAACAGTGCGACGCGCAAAATAGCGCGAGTGTGATCTGCACAAAACAGTGCGACGCGCAAAATAGCGCGAGTGTGATCTGCACAAAACAGTGCGACGCGCAAAATAGCGCGAGTGTGATCTGCACAAAACAATGTGAAGCGCAAAATAGCGCGAGTGTCAACTGCACAAAACAGTGCGACTCGCAAAATAGCACGAGTGTCAACTGCACAAAACAGTGCGACGCGCAAAATAGCGCGAGTGTGATCTGCCCAAAATGGTGCGACGCGTAAAATAGCGCGAGTGTGAACTGCACAAAACGGTGCGACGCGCAAAATAGCGCGAGTGTCAACAGCACAAAATAGTGCAACGCGGAATGTAGCGCCAGTGTGAACAGCACAAAATAGTGCCACGCGCAAAATAGCGCGAGTGTCAACTGCACAAAACAGTGCGACGCGCAAAATAGCGCGAGTGTCAACTGCACAAAACAGTGCGACGCGCAAAATAGCGCGAGTGTCAACTGCACAAAACAGTGCGACGCGCAAAATAGCGCGAGTGTGATCTGCACAACACAGTGCGACGTGCAAAATAGCGCGAGGGTGATCTGCACAAAACAGTGCGACTCGCAAAATCGTGCAAGCGTGATCTGCACAAAACAGTGCGACGCGCAAAATAGCGCGAGTGTCAACTGCACAAAACAGTGCGACGCGCAAAATAGCGCGAGTGTCAACTGCACAAAACAGTGCGACGCGCAAAATAGCGCGAGTGTCAACTGCACAAAACAGTGTGACGCGCAAAATAGCGCGAGTGTGATCTGCATAAAACAGTGCGACGCGCAAAATAGCGCGAGTGTGATCTGCACAACACAGTGCGACGTGCAAAATAGCGCGAGGGTGATCTGCACAAAACAGTGCGACTCGCAAAATAGCGCGAGCGTGATCTGCACAAAACAGTGCGACGCGCAAAATAGCGCGAGTGTGATCTGCACAAAACGGTGCGACTCCCAAAATCGCGCGAGTTTCAACTGCACAAACCAGTGCGACGCGCAAAATTGCGCGAGTGTCAACTGCACAAAACAGTGCGACGCGCAAAATAGCGCGAGTGTGATCTGCACAAAACAGTGCGACGCGCAGAATAGCGCGAGTGTCAACTGCACAAAACAGTGCGACGCGGAAAATAGCGCGAGTGTGATCTGCACAAAACAGTGCGAAGCGCAAAATACCGCGAGTGTCAATAGCACAGAACAGTGCGACTCGCAAAATAGCGCAAGTGTCAACTGCACAAAACAGTGCGACGCGCAAAATAGCGCGAGTGTGATCTGCACAAAACAGTGCGACGCGCAAAATAGCGCGAGTGTGATCTGCACAAAACAGTGCGACCCGCGAAATAGCGCGAGTGTCAACTGCACAAAACAGTGGGACCCCAAAATAGCGCGAGTGTCAACTGCACAAAACAGTGCGACGCGCAAAATAGCGCGAGTGTCAACTGCACAAAACAGTGCGACGCGCAAAAATAGCGCGAGTGTGATCTGCACAAAACAGTGCGACGCGCAAAATAGCGCGAGTGTCAACTGCACAAAACAGTGCGACGCGCAAAATAGCGTGAGTGTCAACTCCACAAAAGAGTGCGACGCGCAAAATAACGCGAGTGTGATCTGCACAAAACAGTGCGACGCGCAAAATAGCGCGAGTGTCAACTGCACAAAACAGTGCGACGCGCAAAATAGCGCTAGTGTGATCTGCACAAAACAGTGCGACGCGCAAAATAGCGCGAGTGTGATCTGCACAAAACAGTGCGACGCGCAAAATAGCGCGAGTGTCAACTGCACAAAACAGTGCGACCCCAAAATAGCGCGAGTGTCAACTGCACAAAACAGTGCGACGCGCAAAATAGCGCGAGTGTGATCTGCACAACACAGTGCGACGCGCAAAATAGCGCGAGTGTCAACTGCACAAAACGGTGCGACTCCCAAAATAGCGCGAGTGTCAACTGCACAAAACAGTGCGACGCGCAAAATAGCGCGATTGTCAACTGCACATAACAGTGCGCCTCGCAAAATAGCGCGAGTGTGATCTGCACAAAACAGTGCGACGCGCAAAATAGCGCGAGTGTTATCTGCACAAAACAATGTGAAGCGCAAAATAGCGCGAGTGTCAACTGCACAAAACAGTGCGACTCGCAAAATAGCACGAGTGTCAACTGCACAAAACAGTGCGACGCGCAAAATAGCGCGAGTGTGATCTGCCCAAAATGGTGCGACGCGTAAAATAGCGCGAGTGTGAACTGCACAAAACGGTGCGACGCGCAAAATAGCGCGAGTGTCAACAGCACAAAATAGTGCGACGCGGAATGTAGCACCAGTGTGAACAGCACAAAATAGTGCCACGCGCAAAATAGCGCGAGTGTCAACTGCACAAAAACAGTGCGACGCGCAAAATAGCGCGAGTGTCAACTGCACAAAACAGTGCGACGCGCAAAATAGCGCGAGTGTGATCTGCACAAAACAGTGCGACGCGCAAAATAGCGCGAGTGCGATCTGCACAACACAGTGCGACGTGCAAAATAGCGCGAGGGTGATCTGCACAAAACAGTGCGACGCGCAAAATAGCGCGAGTGTCAACTGCACAAAACAGTGTGACGCGCAAAATAGCGCGAGTGTGATCTGCATAAAACAGTGCGACGCGCAAAATAGCGCGAGTGTGATCTGCACAACACAGTGCGACGTGCAAAATAGCGCGAGGGTGATCTGCACAAAACAGTGCGACTCGCAAAATAGCGCGAGCGTGATCTGCACAAAACAGTGCGACGCGCAAAATAGCGCGAGTGTGATCTGCACAAAACGGTGCGACTCCCAAAATCGCGCGAGTTTCAACTGCACAAACCAGTGCGACGCGCAAAATTGCGCGAGTGTCAACTGCACAAAACAGTGCGACGCGCAAAATAGCGCGAGTGTGATCTGCACAAAACAGTGCGACGCGCAGAATAGCGCGAGTGTCAACTGCACAAAACAGTGCGACGCGGAAAATAGCGCGAGTGTGATCTGCACAAAACAGTGCGAAGCGCAAAATACCGCGAGTGTCAATAGCACAGAACAGTGCGACTCGCAAAATAGCGCAAGTGTCAACTGCACAAAACAGTGCGACGCGCAAAATAGCGCGAGTGTGATCTGCACAAAACAGTGCGACGCGCAAAATAGCGCGAGTGTGATCTGCACAAAACAGTGCGACCCGCGAAATAGCGCGAGTGTCAACTGCACAAAACAGTGGGACCCCAAAATAGCGCGAGTGTCAACTGCACAAAACAGTGCGACGCGCAAAATAGCGCGAGTGTCAACTGCACAAAACAGTGCGACGCGCAAAATAGCGCGAGTGTGATCTGCACAAAACAGTGCGACGCGCAAAATAGCGCGAGTGTCAACTGCACAAAACAGTGCGACGCGCAAAATAGCGTGAGTGTCAACTCCACAAAAGAGTGCGACGCGCAAAATAACGCGAGTGTGATCTGCACAAAACAGTGCGACGCGCAAAATAGCGCGAGTGTCAACTGCACAAAACAGTGCGACGCGCAAAATAGCGCTAGTGTGATCTGCACAAAACAGTGCGACGCGCAAAATAGCGCGAGTGTGATCTGCACAAAACAGTGCGACGCGCAAAATAGCGCGAGTGTCAACTGCACAAAACAGTGCGACCCCAAAATAGCGCGAGTGTCAACTGCACAAAACAGTGCGACGCGCAAAATAGCGCGAGTGTGATCTGCACAACACAGTGCGACGCGCAAAATAGCGCGAGTGTCACCTGCACAAAACGGTGCGACTCCCAAAATAGCGCGAGTGTCAACTGCACAAAACAGTGCGACGCGCAAAATAGCGCGATTGTCAACTGCACATAACAGTGCGCCTCGCAAAATAGCGCGAGTGTGATCTGCACAAAACAGTGCGACGCGCAAAATAGCGCGAGTGTTATCTGCACAAAACAATGTGAAGCGCAAAATAGCGCGAGTGTCAACTGCACAAAACAGTGCGACTCGCAAAATAGCACGAGTGTCAACTGCACAAAACAGTGCGACGCGCAAAATAGCGCGAGTGTGATCTGCCCAAAATGGTGCGACGCGTAAAATAGCGCGAGTGTGAACTGCACAAAACGGTGCGACGCGCAAAATAGCGCGAGTGTCAACAGCACAAAATAGTGCGACGCGGAATGTAGCGCCAGTGTGAACAGCACAAAATAGTGCCACGCGCAAAATAGCGCGAGTGTCAACTGCACAAAACAGTGCGACGCGCAAAATAGCGCGAGTGTCAACTGCACAAAACAGTGCGACGCGCAAAATAGCGCGAGTGTCAACTGCACAAAACAGTGCGACGCGCAAAATAGCGCGAGTGTGATCTGCACAAAACAGTGCGACGCGCAAAATAGCGCGAGTGCGATCTGCACAACACAGTGCGACGTGCAAAATAGCGCGAGGGTGATCTGCACAAAACAGTGCGACGCGCAAAATAGCGCGAGTGTCAACTGCACAAAACAGTGCGACGCGCAAAATAGCGCGAGTGTGATCTGCATAAAACAGTGCGACGCGCAAAATAGCGCGAGTGTGATCTGCACAACACAGTGCGACGTGCAAAATAGCGCGAGGGTGATCTGCACAAAACAGTGCGACTCGCAAAATAGCGCGAGCGTGATCTGCACAAAACACTGCGACGCGCAAAATAGCGCGAGTGTGATCTGCACAAAACGGTGCGACGTGCAAAATAGTGCGACGCGGAATGTAGCGCCAGTGTGAACAGCACAAAATAGTGCAACGCGCAAAATAGGGCGAGTGTCAACTGCACAAAACAGTGCGACGCGCAAAATAGCGCGAGTGTCAACTGCACAAAACAGTGCGACGCGCAAAATAGCGCGAGTGTCAACTGCACAAAACAGTGGGACGCGCAAAATAGCGCGAGTGTGATCTGCATAAAACAGTGCGACGCGCAAAATAGCGCGAGTGTGATCTGCACAACACAGTGCGACGTGCAAAATAGCGCGAGGGTGATCTGCACAAAACAGTGCGACTCGCAAAATAGCGCGAGCGTGATCTGCACAAAACAGTGCGACGCGCAAAATAGCGCGAGTGTGATCTGCACAAAACGGTGCGACTCCCAAAATCGCGCGAGTTTCAACTGCACAAACCAGTGCGACGCGCAAAATTGCGCGAGTGTCAACTGCACAAAACAGTGCGACGCGCAAAATAGCGCGAGTGTGATCTGCACAAAACAGTGCGACGCGCAGAATAGCGCGAGTGTCAACTGCACAAAACAGTGCGACGCGGAAAATAGCGCGAGTGTGATCTGCACAAAACAGTGCGAAGCGCAAAATACCGCGAGTGTCAATAGCACAGAACAGTGCGACTCGCAAAATAGCGCAAGTGTCAACTGCACAAAACAGTGCGACGCGCAAAATAGCGCGAGTGTGATCTGCACAAAACAGTGCGACGCGCAAAATAGCGCGAGTGTGATCTGCACAAAACAGTGCGACCCGCGAAATAGCGCGAGTGTCAACTGCACAAAACAGTGGGACCCCAAAATAGCGCGAGTGTCAACTGCACAAAACAGTGCGACGCGCAAAATAGCGCGAGTGTCAACTGCACAAAACAGTGCGACGCGCAAAATAGCGCGAGTGTGATCTGCACAAAACAGTGCGACGCGCAAAATAGCGCGAGTGTCAACTGCACAAAACAGTGCGACGCGCAAAATAGCGTGAGTGTCAACTCCACAAAAGAGTGCGACGCGCAAAATAACGCGAGTGTGATCTGCACAAAACAGTGCGACGCGCAAAATAGCGCGAGTGTCAACTGCACAAAACAGTGCGACGCGCAAAATAGCGCTAGTGTGATCTGCACAAAACAGTGCGACGCGCAAAATAGCGCGAGTGTGATCTGGACAAAACAGTGCGACGCGCAAAATAGCGCGAGTGTCAACTGCACAAAACAGTGCGACCCCAAAATAGCGCGAGTGTCAACTGCACAAAACAGTGCGACGCGCAAAATAGCGCGAGTGTGATCTGCACAACACAGTGCGACGCGCAAAATAGCGCGAGTGTCAACTGCACAAAACGGTGCGACTCCCAAAATAGCGCGAGTGTCAACTGCACAAAACAGTGCGACGCGCAAAATAGCGCGATTGTCAACTGCACATAACAGTGCGCCTCGCAAAATAGCGCGAGTGTGATCTGCACAAAACAGTGCGACGCGCAAAATAGCGCGAGTGTTATCTGCACAAAACAATGTGAAGCGCAAAATAGCGCGAGTGTCAACTGCACAAAACAGTGCGACTCGCAAAATAGCACGAGTGTCAACTGCACAAAACAGTGCGACGCGCAAAATAGCGCGAGTGTGATCTGCCCAAAATGGTGCGACGCGTAAAATAGCGCGAGTGTGAACTGCACAAAACGGTGCGACGCGCAAAATAGCGCGAGTGTCAACAGCACAAAATAGTGCGACGCGGAATGTAGCGCCAGTGTGAACAGCACAAAATAGTGCCACGCGCAAAATAGCGCGAGTGTCAACTGCACAAAACAGTGCGACGCGCAAAATAGCGCGAGTGTCAACTGCACAAAACAGTGCGACGCGCAAAATAGCGCGAGTGTCAACTGCGCAAAACAGTGCGACGCGCAAAATAGCGCGAGTGTGATCTGCACAAAACAGTGCGACGCGCAAAATAGCGCGAGTGCGATCTGCACAACACAGTGCGACGTGCAAAATAGCGCGAGGGTGATCTGCACAAAATAGTGCGACGCGCAAAATAGCGCGAGTGTCAACTGCACAAAACAGTGCGACGCGCAAAATAGCGCGAGTGTGATCTGCATAAAACAGTGCGACGCGCAAAATAGCGCGAGTGTGATCTGCACAACACAGTGCGACGTGCAAAATAGCGCGAGGGTGATCTGCACAAAACAGTGCGACTCGCAAAATAGCGCGAGCGTGATCTGCACAAAACACTGCGACGCGCAAAATAGCGCGAGTGTGATCTGCACAAAACGGTGCGACGTGCAAAATAGTGCGACGCGGAATGTAGCGCCAGTGTG